>CM042447.1:13163106-13763106 GCA_023631565.1 Gymnocephalus cernua | reverse complement strand
GAAAATGGAGTGGAGCAGGAGTTGAGGATGCTAAATGAGGAACTGCGCAGCATTGAGCTTGAGTGCCAGAGCATCATGCAGGCGCATCAGCTCCGCCAAGCCCACCCGCTGGACCCCTCACAACCCGCGTCCTGCTCGCCAGGACGGAGCCCCAAAGACGGACACAAGCGACATGGCAGGTTGGCCGACATCCACGAGTACCCGGAGCGGTCAGACATCGACAGGATCCGAGAGAAGGACAGCTCCAGTGCCTACAACACGGCGGAGAGTGCAAGGTCGACACCACTAGGTATGGAAAGATCTCCTGACCATTCTCTGCAGAGACACATCAGCATCACCAACCAGAAAAACCTCAGAGTGGCTTCCTCCACACCATCCAGCCCCATCCCTATCCCCAAGCCACAGGGTACACCGAGTCATAGCAGACCAGCAGACCCAGGCTCTGTTATCTCCAGCAGCCCAGACCAGAGCAACCCTTCCCGGTCCGAATCAGACCCTGCCCTGCCTGCAGACGATGAAAGGTGTAAGAAGAAAGGGAGGACCAGAGATTCTAGGAGGGGGCTTCCCTATGGTTCTTATCAGACAACCCCCTACCAAGGCCAGGGAGGATCCAGGCAACTGCAGGTAGGTGTACCAAGAAGAGATGTGTCAACTTAATGCTAATAGACAGACAGAATGCTAATAGACAGTTCTGTGCTAACAATGTTCTCTGTGTTGCAGAGCTACATGCAGCTGCTACAACAGCACTCATCCCTGGAGTATTCCCAGAGCCAGCTGAGTCTGCTCAGTGTCTGTCGAGATCCTGTGCACCGGAGCGGACGCCCTGGGGAACCCCGTCTAGAGTGGAAGGTCAAGGTTCGGGCTGACGGCACACGCTACGTTGCCCGGAGGCCTGCTCGTGACCGCATCCTGAGGGAGCGGGCACTGAGGATCAGAGAGGAGAGGAGCGGAGGGATGACCACAGATGACGACGCTATGAGCGAGATGAAGATGGGCCGCTACTGGAGCAAAGAGGAGAGGAAGCAGCACTTGGCGCGGGCCAGGGAGCAAAGGAAGAGGAGGGAGTTTATGCAAAAGAGCCGCCTCGAGTGTCTAAAGGAGGGGCCAGCCAGTGGAGCTGAGGGCAGGAAAGAGATCAACATCTTGGAGCTCAGTCACAAAAAGATGATGAAGAAACGAAACAAAAAGATCCTGGATAACTGGATGACCATCCAGGAGCTGATGAGCCATGGGGCTAGAGTGCCAGAGGGCTCCAAAGTACATAACGCCTTTCTATCTGTCACAACTGTTTAGCGGACACATAGAATACTGAACACTTTAAGATCCGGTAGCCTGCATTTCAGGAACTACTGCTACATGTAAAAAAAAGTCTGTTTGTCAAATTCAAATAACAATGCCACTGCTGAGGACTTCTGTAGTATTGCTAAGACACCTTTGTAACTATCACTTTACGAATGTTTGAATAGTTCTTTAACTCTTTCATTACAAGACCTCAGCCATTCATTTTCACTGTTTTTTAGACTGGCTTTTGGCAATGCACTGGCTTCTGATAGCAGATGATTCTGGTAGCATATTGGTTCAAACAAGTGTGAAAAAGTGAAGGACCAACACAATAACTTCATGTACACTATGTATTGTCTCTCCATACTCCATATTCTTGGGTTTCATTGCATATGAAGCGACTTCACTTGCCTCGTTAAAGGTGGCATTTTTTATAATTGGGAAATTACAATATTTTTCACACTTTGTAAACTCAGTAACTTTTTGTAATGATTTTTTTAAACTGAATGTAAATGTACTGTAAACACTTTTATTGTAATTTATTATTTATGTTTCTATCACCAAACCATCAAGGTCAGAGTTGAAAACTATTTGATTGTACTGTAGCCCGCGTTGTATGCCAGACCTGAGGGATGACAAACTTCGAGAAAACTTTCCATAGGAAGATTTGAAAGCACTGAAAATATAATTATGCTATCCAAAAGCTCATATTATTCATGAGCTGGGAGGGCTTTTTGAAACAGTTTTACCTCACTTGACAGTCAAAACTCTGATCTATCGAGTGGTTGAATATCTGATTAATTCAATTGTTGACTTAAGTAAGCCATGAGTCAATCCCAAACCCTTACTATAAACCATAGATGTGTGAATTATGTTTTAAATGTTAAATATATTCATATTTATATTGTTTACTGTTATTTCTATTTATTGTAAATTAATTTTTATGGTCTGTCCGATAAATGTTTCACATTAAGTGGCTACCCTTGAAAGGAAAGTCAATAATATGTTTAATATTGCAGCCTTTCAACTCAAACCTGCTGCTTTTCACTGTAAAGTTCATTGAAGAGGCCTTCAGTTCAGTATTTGTTCATTGTGATATTTGTAATAAAACAATATTGATAAAAAAGATTTTTTTTAAAAATACTCTTATTGAACACTTTCGTCTTTTGTCATGTCAATATAAATCTTTACAATGAAGATTTTTAGCCTCGCAAGTAGCATGGCTCGGCGTGGCAATGGTCATTTGTTCCACCACTTTGGTCCTGGACTTGGTCCTGAAATATCTCAACAACTAGCGGATGGATGGCAATTACGTTTGGTGCAAACACGTCATGTTCTCCTCAGGAGAAATTGCAATATGTTTAGTGATTCCCGGACTTTTCCTTAACCATCATCATCAGGTCAAACTTTATGAACATTATGAGCATGCTCATGTTATCATTTAGCCCATGTACCACTGTGTCTAGGTACAGCCTAATGGAGCTTGTAGAATCTTGTTAAAACATTTTTTTTTTTGCATTCCATAGACGTCCTCTATGCATTGAGCCTTTTCAGTGCCAAGGACACGTTTTCTGTGGAAATACAAAAACCTACCTGGAAAAAAAAACATATCATGTTTCTGCTGTCCTCCCCTCTGGTGTCAAACACACAGAGCTCCAAAGTTTTCAGTGATTCGCTTTGAATGTGGCTCAGTCAGCATGCATTATGCATGCTGGGGCCAGCAGTTTACATGCAACACATACATATCTCTGCTGCTCTATAATAAAAATGTGCTCTTTGTGAAGAAAAGGTATTGTCTCCTGCAGAGAACAACATAGTCGATCCTGTGTGTGTGCGTGCGGGAGTGTGTGTGTGTGTATGTATGTGTGTGTGTGTGTGTGTGTGTGTGTGTGTGTGTGTGTGTGTGTGTGTGTGTGGTGTCAGGCAAGAAAACCACGAAGAGGAGGCAATCAAGTCATTTATCCAAGATACATAATGCAGGAACATCTACGTAAGTGCTGCCACTGATCAATACTGTGCAATCACTACGCTCTAAAAATACGGAATGATTTGAAGAAAATGATTGTTAATTGAACACATGGGAGAATTAAATGGGACTGCAATGATTGCTGCACCTGGAAAAATTACCCCACCTGCCTCCAGGCTGTACCAAACCAAGCCTCCTGATCTCCATATTCACACTCACAGGAAGTCACAAAGCATTTGGATATTTTGTGGCTTGATAGCACACGGAGTAATTTACCCTGTCGCTACAGTTTACAGTATTCATGTATTCATACTGGGATGACTGACTGACAGTGTGTATGGGGGGTAGGATGGATACGGGTGCAGAGAGGGTGTGTGTGTGTGGGGGGGGGGGTCCATTTAGCGATAGGAGGCATCAAAGCTTAACTATACTCCTGTTTCAAAGCATTAAGAAGACACTGTTGAAGTCTCCTCATCCCCTGTCAATCTGCTGTGTCTGTCCACAGCCCACTGAACTGAAGAATTAATGAGCGACATCAGACTGGCATCTCCATCGCTAGGGCTTTTATGCATAATATTAAATCAGGTAAGCACTGCACCCCCGTTTCCCACAGCTAACCATCTCCCTGAAATAATATGCAACCTGTGACAGAAGTGGCACAGGAACTGAGGGAAAAAATGGTTGCAGTCAACCTAGTATTATAAATGATTAATCCCAATGTGCATAGCAAAGATAATTTAATGTTGAACTGTTGTATGGTACAGCACAGTGGTATGGTGTGGAGGCCTACGCTGAAATAGGCTTGCATTTCCATACATGTATGAAGCACAATGGCATGACCAAATACGTAGCTTAATGCTAAGGCATTGAGGCTTAGGTTGTATGTAAGCTTCTCGCATCAAGACATTATATAAAAAGAGAATATCACATTAATTCAAGTGAAGAGAATATCACATTAATTCAAGTGAAAAATTTCAAAGGAGCACTGCCTTTGCTTCAGTGTTTTATAACTGTGACATTAGCACAGAAAGGCCAGTCTTATTTCACCAAAAAGAAAAATAGGAATAGTTTGACATTTTTTGAAACATGTGGTTGTGGTGGTATTGATCTTCTCACCTAACTCACGGCAAGAGAATGAATAAGCGTATGTACCAAAAGCTATTTATTCACATTATCAACATATATCAAAATATTGGTGTTTCACATAAACACAAATATGTGAAATCCATATATCCTGACTCCTTTTCAACCAGTCTTGTCATCTGGATCTGTCTCATTCAAATTCCAACAGCTGAGCGGCCTAGTGCTGCACAGTAGCACAGATGAAAAAGCGCAGTATCCTGGCTCTCTTTAATCTAACGATACCTTTGAAGCAGATGCGAACGAGCGAGGCTAGAAACAAAGTCAGGTGTTCTTTACTGAGACGCGGGTTTAGATGATGTGACAGGATGTAAGTGACTTTTTGTGTGTGTGTGTGTGTGCGTCCTTGAGTGTGATTTTACAAAAAAACATGGGCGATTCTCATCCTCATCCATTATAAGAGAAGCATGTCTGTGGCTTATTTGATTAAGCATTTTGACGTGGCTAGATAGATGAGACGTTAACAATCAATCTAAAAAATACATTTAAGACTTTAAAAATTCTACCTTAACTGACCTATTGCTATTGCTTCTGCCTTAAAACAGACGCTTTAGAGTTCATTCTTTCAATCACATCAAACTTAAAAACTCTTTCATACATCAGTCTATCCTATTGTTAAACCAGCTACATTAAATCCAGTGCAATATTTATTCAGGGTTACAAGTCTCCAAGACATTGTCTGTGTGTTCATGTCATTTGCTGTTATACATGTATGCTTTGTTTCCTTACTTGGGTGTTTATGTCATTTGTGGTAATGTTTCATGTATGTTTTTTTGAGTTTTATTCATCTTATGTATGTATATCTGTATGTATGTCTATGTTCACTTTTTCATGAGCTACCCAGGGATGCAAAAAGAATTTCAGTCCTGGCTGACAAAGTTGTATCGTATCGTATGTATCGTATAAGCCCCACTCCCGTTAGCTACTGAGTCTATGCAGTTTACATTGTTAATGATGGTAGATTTGCCACGTGAAATTTGTGGTAATTATTAAACAGTGAGTCATGGATTTCACACAGAGGTTTACAAAAGCAGGGCTGTCATTTTTAGCCAATGACCGTCAATTTTGCTGGTTGAACTGGGCGCTGTGGAACAAAACAAATCTGTACCCCGTTAACAAAAAAAAGTCCCTGGTACCTGCTAACAGGTACTTTTTTTAGTACCACCTCAGTCGAGGTTCCAAGCGAGCTGAGGCTATACCAAAAGGTGACGTGAAAGCGACAGACGGGGGTGTCCTGAACAAACCCGCCATTTTGAAATAGTTTAGCCAGCTGTGTGTTTTGTTTTTGCTGCCTCCAGCTTCATTTGACACAAAATGTAGGCCCTATCTTGGACCCAGCCCAATTGACTTTGTACACCGACGCATGTATCATTCCTATTTTACGCACAGCGGACTTTTCCTCCATAGACGCACGTCTGTAAATTAGGGAATTAACTTGCGCTCCAGGGAAAAGAGGAGTTCAGGTGCAAACGTTCCCTGGTGCTATTTTACAGTTTCAGAAAACAATTCCGCCACTGACCAGGAAAAACCTAGTCTACAGTCAGTGGCGCTAGTCTAAAGTCAGTGGTGCGTTATTCAGATGCTATTTTAAGGGCGCATCCTTGGCCACAACACGCATACACTTTGCTTCTCTCATCTACACGGACGCAGCAGTTCCCATTTTTCCAAACCATACATAATTACAAGGAAAAATATCACTGAAAATGTGCTTCAGGTGTTTGGATAGGTCAGGAGGCACTTTACAGTACAGTCCTCAAAAAGTGTGCAACCTCTGAGTGGCAATGCGCGATGTGCTCCTGGTGGAGCGGGTGGACGGAGATGGAGTGGGGGGGAGGAGGAAGGGGCATAACAGGAGCAGGTGGTGCGTTTTGAGGCCCTGTCAAGACAGGCATTTATTACTTTGCCGTATCCTTTCCATGGGACAGCTCCTGCTCCAGCCCTGACGAGAGCGTCTCCTCGGCTGTGAACCGCTCCCGGGTGCGCCAGGTAAAACCGCCGTCATAATAGCAATCCGCCATGGAACAAGCGCGCCTGCTCTTAAAGGGAATGTGAGATGACACTCTGATTGGTTTACTGCACGTTACGCCCAAACCACACCTAGCTACTTCCGATCAACCCATTTTAGATTTGCGTCGGAGATCCGCCCACAAAGCTACTTTTGTTTCGCGTTTGATACTTGCGTTTCAGATCGTTAAAATACTTGCGTTGATACTTGTGTTTTCAGATCGTTAAAATAGGGTCCTGTGTCTTCTGGCTGTGGAAACAACAACACACCTTCGACGTTCTGTGTGTGTGTGTGTGTGTGTGTGTGTGTTGCATTAGGTCACGGCAGTTTCCTGCGGCGCCACTATAAGACAACCATCCACGCTCGCCTCACGCATGAGGCGATACTAATGCTGCAATGGAAACAGGAGGACGAAGCAATGTGGTCGAGCCGAGTGGAGCTGGTACTAGCAATGGAAAAATGCCTTTTGTTACTAGTGCCCAATGCACACCACTTCAACACTATCACTATGTAGTGTAGCAGTTAACAACCAATTGAAGTACTTCAGTGATGCTCTTTTGTAGACTAGAAATATAAGAGATGCTGGATAATAAATTAATAAAATATCCCTTTCTTGGAATGTATAATTTTTTTGCTTTAGGTAACTTCAAGAACATGATGTGGGTAGGATATTGCATGTAGGCTATTTAATTTATACATAATTTTTTAATGAACAAGATTGAATGTATAGCCTGCAGGTGGGTAAGCATGCAAGTGTGGAAATCTGCCAATTTTAATCCCACCATGTGGTAAAACCTCAGTGCTGAATGAGCTGCTCCAGTGAAGTTAGTGGTAAACAGAGGCTGTGCTTATACCGGGTTGCTCCCTGGTATGTGTCTTACTACAATGCATAAAAAAGCATGCATGTTCAGCAAAATAAGGGGGGGGGGGACAAAAAAAAGACGCAAACTCTGTCACACTCTGTGTGTAGTACGTATTGTTGAATGAACGACCTGCAGATGTACATTTGATCGATCTGTGTTGTTTGCTGGCCAACAACAGCCAACTCTGTCATACATTTTAATATGCAGCACAATCATAAGTTGTGTCTTATTACAGAATAAATGACTGATTAGGGCGGGGTAATGACATGATAATTTTCCATTCATTAAACCTCTATTCACAGCCTCAATTATGCGCTAATGGCTCATTCAGACTTCTAATTAACTAAATGGATATTTTTCACTGTCTTTTCCTCATGAAGGACAATGAACTGTACTCCTGTGGATCTTCAGTCAGCCTCAAACACAGAAATTTCCCCACTATATTTTTGTCTTTGCTGGTACAACTGAATTACTTAATACTAATACTTACACTACAAATCTAACCTCTTGGAACTTGTCTGCTCTTACTCACTTAGATGATATAAATTACCAGAACACTAGTCTATATCCACGACGTTCCATTTCCGGGATATTTCATGCGCCGCCGGAAATTCCGCCGAATGTCTTTCATTTCGACCGGATGTCCGTTACCTTCTGCTTTCATTGTGTTGGCATTTTAAACTCTGGTTGATTTATGAGGACTATGGTTAACTGCTCCTCAGATCTCTGCAGGGTAAATCCAGACAGCTAGCTAGACTATCTGTCCAATCTGAGTTTTCTGTTGCACGACTAAAACAACCTTTGAACGTACACGTTCCACCAAAACAATTTCCTTCCCGAGGCTATTTTGCAGAGGCGCCGTTTCTCCGAGCGACGCTTAGCGCCGCCCAAGACAATTGTGATTGGTTTAAAGAAATGCCAATAAACCAGAGCATGTTTTTCTCCCATCCCGGAATGCTGTGTGGACTCGACAGACCCTCTTCTTCTTCTGGCAATGCGAGACTACCAGAACATTAAGAAAAGATAACATGTATGGCATATTGCATTAGGGTTGGGCAATATTATAGATCTTATATCAACATCAATATATGAGGCTAGATATCATCTTAAATTCTGGATATCGTGTCGTACAAGTGTTGTCTTTTCCTGGTTTCCTGGTAGTTTTATTATTTGCCTTTACCCACTTAGTCATTGTATTCACATTATTGGTGATTATATATCACTCTCATTGTGTTAATATTTTGTGAAAGCACCAATAGTTAACCCTACAATCTCACCGCAATATCGACATCTATATTTTTGGTCAAAAATATCATGAAATTAGATTTCTTTTCTCCATATCGCTCAGCTTTATATTGTATGCAATGTTCAATGTCTTGCTCAAAGGATAGTATAGCAGGACATGTGGTGATTGATACATCTGGGATCAACTCTATGACCCAGGTGTCTCTTTTGCCACTAGACCACCCCATTTCCACCGATTGTTAGTCAAGCAGAGAAACCAATGTGTGGTTTCAGCAGATTAGATGCTGTTGCTTTATTTTGCTGCTGCCACCACAGACCACGTCAGTAAAGATATAGAATGAAAGCTCACGCAGAGCTGTAGCAGCAACAGTAAGGGTGGCTCAACTCATGTATGATTAGTGATATCAAATATTCAGAGGACCAGTCCCAATGCAGATTTAACACTTGAGATAATTGGAACAGAATACATACAGAGGAGGTGGGGTGGCAGGAAACAAAGAGGATGTAAATGGTCATCTGTGGGATGGGAAGAAGATGGCATGTGAATGAGAGGAGACAATGGCTTTCTATGATGTTCTAAGTGAGACACAGGTGTGTGTTTTAAAGAATATTGTTCATGATTCCCATTAATTCCACCTGAAAGATTGTCATGTAGATGAATTTATTAACATCTGAATGAAACACTTTAATAATTAACTGGATTAACTGAAAAAGAAATGTGTTTACATTGTAAGAGATGTGTTCCAAATGCTCCATTACGTGAGATAAATAAAATGTACCTTCTACAAATTTTAATTTCATTTTTTGCTTTTTATATATTACATTAGATTAGATTAGATTCAACGTCATTGTCATTGTGCAGAGTACAAGTACAAAGACAACAAAATGCAGGTTGCATACAACCAGAAGTGCAAAAAAGCAGAAAAGTGCAATGTGATATACAAAATACAGACGGTGGTGCATAGGCAGGACAAGAAACATATTGCAGTGTTATAAGAGCAGAATAAATATGGCTATGTAATGTGAACAATGTATGAACAACATGTACAGATATGTGCAGTGTAGTAGCATTGACATTATAATAGTAGTAAGAATAATATAGATATATGCAGTGTATTAGCAGAATATATAATAAGAAAAACAGAATAAATATGGATATTCTGTATGAACCATATAGACAGATATGTACAGTATGTACAGCAATGTGCAGTGTGGTAACATTATAAGAGTAGTAAGAATAAGTGTATGTATGTGCAGGATGAATAGCATGAAGAGCAGTAGAATATGGCTATGTATAGGTGTAATTACAGTATGTACATTTGTAAATAAATAATCAGAACACTATGAGTGGGATAGGGGCTTAGTTGGTATATCTTTTGGAACCACCATTACAAGACAGATATGTAGTGTGTGTCTTTTTCAAGTAGATTTCTTTCAGTCTTCGCAGTGACAATAGCAGTTGGTTGCAGCTGGTTTCATAATCCAGCCGATCTGAAACCTCGGTTATCCTGACAGACAAATGCATTCTGTATCAGCCTGTGTGGTGAAGGCTTTGATTAGCCATTGATGTGCTCAACTATTGATCTGGCTGACTACTCCTTATCTTTATCAGTTATTCCTGGTTTACTGCAGGCACCCTGGTGGGCTCAGTGGTTTAGAGTGTTGTGCTGGGAATACCATCTCTGGCCTGATCGGAGGATTCAGAGCTCTGTAGAGCAGAGCAAAAGACGTGGGAAAAAAAACAGCTTTTTTCACCATTCTATTTATTTTCAAAATGTTCTATTTAAAAGGCTACATTGGCTCTGTTATACAACACTAAAAGAATAAAGTATCTAAAATATATCAAGAATCCTGTCTGTTTTGTCAACCAAAGACTATCCATTCACATTTTGATTTTTTTCCTCAAAGCATGCTTATATATATATATATATATATATATATATATATATTTATTTATTTTTATTTATTTATTTATTTATTTATTTTTTTCTTCAGTATTTTCTACTGCTTTTGTTTCATGTTTCTCACATGCTTTTAAGATGTCATGTCATGTTACGGAAAAACTGCAATCAACATGATGTATTATAAGTCGAGACAGCAGGATGTCTTCACAAGCTGTTTTTAATGGATTTGTTAACACAATGGGAGCCTTTCACCTCGAGGAGGTAGGCAAAAAACAAAAGCATGGCTTTAGACTGTGGGAGTAGGTTTGAGAATTTCATGGCCATAAAGGCAGGGGGGAAATAAAAATTACAAGTACCATGATTTTGATCAGTTAGATGCTGACACCTGCAACATTGACTACGTTTACATGCACATACTATTCCGTTTTTTGCCCTTATTCCAAAAAAAACCCGATATTCCGACTAAGCTGTTTACATGGCTAATGAAAGTGAATATTCCACTAATATTGCCGTTTACATGTTGCCGTGCAAAATACGTTTTCAACGTTTTCCAGCGATGGCGGACTTGTTGGACCATGCGAACACAGCATCCCTCTTTCATTCCTTCAACCAGCTTCTTGAAAAGGTCAGCATAGCGACGTTTGCGCATATCCAAAAACCTGTTGATAGTCTTTGATAATGTTTAAAAGTAGCTGTGTTTCTCCTTCTTATTGGGTCTGCAGCCTTGCAAACTGTTGGCTGGTTGGTTTGTGTACAGCAACATAAGCAACACAGAGCTGACCATAAAGCCCAATTTATACTCGTGCGTAGAATCGGTCCGGCGTAGACGCAGAGGGGTCTGCGTCTACGCCGTAGCCTGACGCGCACCTCTCGAAAAGTGTAACTACGCGTCGCAGCGACGCACGTCTCTCGGCCGTGGCTTGGTAGCGTTGCATTTCCCCCCGACTCATTTCCTGGTTCTCCTTAACCATAAACAACATGAAATCAAGGAGAGGGCTAACGTTTCCTGCTGCAGATTTCCCACCGTGGTCAGAAAGAACAGGGGAGACACTTTGTTTCTCTCACTATGACTCTACAGTTGCTACTCGCTCCGGAGCTAATCGCCGTCACTCTCTCACTTCCTCCTCGCTCTAAAACACACTCCCCACACACACACACACACACACATGCCGGCTCCACGCACATACCAGCGCACAAGTATAAAACATCAGGCCAAGGCGTAGGCTACGGCAAAAGCTCTGCGTGGAGCCTCCGCAGAACTGTAAAAACCCCTTAAGCCGTAAACAGGCAAGAGGCCATTAACTGCGGTTAAAAACCCAGACGCACATTCCAAATGTGCTGTATACATGTCCGAAGAATGCCACGAATAATACCAGCATATCCCACGTCTTAATTGGAAAAATTAAGCTATACGTATTCGGAAAAAGGCCTTATTTGGAATATCCAAGCGGAATATGCTGTTTACATGACCTGAATAAAAGTCGGAATATTGTCATATTTGGAATAATAGTGGGAAATTGGTGTGCATGTAAACGTAGTCACTGTGAGGTGAAATCTTTTTTTCATTGACAAAGATCTTATCCGCCTTAACTTTGAATTACTTGATCAAAGCTTGTATGGAAGACAGAAATAACCAGGGTCTTTGAGCTGCGCACGATTATATTTCAGTTAGCCACAGCCCTCTCCCACTTGAGGTCCATGGGATTTGTACATGGGGACCTCAAGTCTGACAGTATTATCTTTGGGGCCACCAGCAACAGCCACTGAGAGTGAAAATGATTGACTTTGGCCATGTGGCTGCTCAGCCTGGTTTCTCTCTGTGTAGACCACCTGGACGGAGCACCAGAGGTCATGCTGGACATTCCCTTTAATGAGGCCATCGATATGTGGTCTCTGGGCCTGGTAGCTGCAGAGCTTGCTACTGGGTACCCACTCTATCCTGGGGAAATGGACTACAACTATTACTTGTTCATAGTCCTTTGTATCAGCATTGGTCAGTTGGTTAAAACTAAAAACGGTTCTTGCTGAAATGTAATGAAAATAGCTAATGCGTCAACTCATCGTTATATAGTGTCAATAAATAGAGTAAGTAAATAAAAGGTATATATTTTCTACATTTTACATTTTGTGTGTGTGTGTGTGTGGGGGGGGGGTGCACTTCTTTGATCATTCTATTGATCATGGATTATTGGACACTGAAGTGTTTCCACCAAGTTAGTTCATCCTCTTTGAATAGCTCCTTGAATGGCCTACTTTAAAATGGCAGCTCTGACCAAGTGTCATTAGGCCTGATGAAAGCAAATTGATTTCAGTGGCAAGAGGATTTCCAGAGGTAGAGAAGTGCCTCCATGAGATTATCCTACACTCAGAGAGAGAACATGTTTTCTTTTTTTCCTTTTGGGCAAAGGTGCACAGATGGTGCTCCCTTCCCCTACAGTCCCTGTGAAGCGGTGAAAAAAAGAGGACAGGAAATTACACTAAAATCGAGTCTTACTCGGCGTAATTGATCTGGCTTCATGAGAAGCTGCACGGTGATGTTGTAGTCGAGTCATTGGGACCCGTGGGTCAACGATGCTGAGAAAAATGAGGTGAAAGGCTGATTGAAGCTGCGCCATACATATCTGGCCAATTACCAGGACAGCAATAAAAACTGTTCAATTTATTTACTTTGAACAAACCTTCCCAATGTTGACAGAATTACATGTTTAGATGAGGAAAGATTTACATGTCCTTATAGTTTAATACAGAGATCTTCAACAGGGGGCCCGGGACCCCTAGGGGGTCCTCAGAGCCACTGAAGGGGGGGGAGGGGGGGGGGGGGGGGGCTCCAAATTGTTGTCAGTTTTTTTTAAAGTTTTTTCATGAATTAAAATGTCTTAACATCATTCTAATATATTATAAGCACATATAAATCCCCACTGCTTACTGGCCTATTAAGGTAGTCACTAAGGCCATCCACAGATACAGTTAATCCTAAGGATTGTATGTTTAACAACATGTATGTTTAACATTAAAATATGATTATTAAAATTATGCCAGCAATTAGTAAGCTATTTTAATAGCTTAGTATTCTATGCAAAAAAAGGTATGTTTAAAGGCTTTAGGCCACCCTGCATGTTATTGTAGGCCCAGTTTAATATGCAACATAATTTTATACAATATATGTAGTAGAGGGTCCCTGATCCGTCTCTCTTTCAGTTAAGGGGTCCTTGGCTTAAAAAACGTTGAAGACCCCTGCTGTGAAATGATGTACCATGTACACATTTAACGAGAAGGGAAGGAATTAAAATGTCTTCTCAATCTCAAACTGTGCCCATGACAACAGCCTACACCATCAAAATACCAAATATGATATGAAAGTGAAGTAGAACCAGACTCAAGAGTCTACAGCCATGCTAACTGCTTTGAGACAGATGCTAACCTCAGCATGCTAACATTCTTACAAAGATGCTAACATTTACTAATTAGCACTAAACACAAAATACAGCCGAGGCTGATGGGAATGTCATTAGTATTGCAGTTATTTGGACTTGGTCTGGCATTGCCAGACCTAATGTATCTCCACTGTGCTGTGTCAGCGCTGGATTATGGTCTGGCTACACCGCTTTCTATTCTGGGATAGGGAGGGGGGGGGAAACGCTCTGGCTTGTTTGTATTTCTTTAAACCAATCCCAACTGTACTGGGAGGCGCTAAGGGCTGTATGTTGCAGACTCTTGACTCTATCGTCTGAGTGTATCTGACTTGTTTAGCCATGTAAACAGAATCTAACTTTTCAAAACATAAAGTACACCTCTAGACTTTTGCAGTAAAGGGAAGATTTGTGTTGTTGTGAAGGTTGAAATCAATAAAAGATTCGTCTGAGCGAGAAAAGTAAAAGAAAATACAAGAAACATCAAGGTATATCAATAAGAACAGCTTTAGACCAAAGCAGCTTATTTGACAGCATGATGGAGCAGTCTATGTTTTGCGATTGATTACGCTAATTAACAGTTTCACACAGCAGAGCTCTGTAAATATCTGCTGAACAACCAGTCAATAAAGACCTACCGTCTTACATTCTACATATTGCATTTGACTCCCGCACTGACTTAAACTTACAAATGCTTCACACTCTGATCGATCGAGTTGCTGTTATTAGAATTTGTCACATAAGTCATCACCACCGGGCTGCATCGGCAGATTTCCGTAATTGCTGGAGCAGGCCCTCTCATCGTCTGATAGAATAATAGTCTCATATGTAATTGCCATTTGACAAAGTGAGGCTGAGTGGGAAAAGGGAGCGAGTTGTCTGTGGGCAAGGAAACGTGTGGAAACGGTAGGTTTTAAATGTATATATGTATTTACAGACAATAAGCAAATAACACATTGTCAAATTATGAATTATGAAAGGGTAGGTTTGTGTAAAGTATGGACTGCTTAAAGCTGCACTTCTCAGTATTCTTTAATCAGAGTCACTCTCACCACTGTCACTAACCTTATTTCAGTGAAAAAGCTCTAATAAACTGACTGTAAGCTACCTGCCCAACACTTAAAAGCAGACAAAGTTAGCAACTAGCTGGTGGACATAGTGGAGCATTTAGTAGCTAAAGAGACCAAAACAAAGCTTTTGGACTCACATTTTGCCAAGTAGCCAGAAACACGACTCCAAATAAATGTTAATGTTGCTCCGTGTCTTTTGGATGTGTAAATTGGAAATTGTTAGCTAACAAGTTTGACATATCAAGAGGTCATGAGGTGATAATGTACTTTTTTTTTTTTGTATTTACAGCTTCTTGTGCTGCCCCACAGTTAAAAAAAATAAAAGTCGATTCAGATTCAAAGTCTAAATGTCTGTTTAAATTTAGGCCTATTTCTCGTCACAGTTGACACTTCCCTGTATCACAACAGCTGATAAGTAAAATTGTATCATAACCAACGGAGATGATGGCCAAAATTGAGAGCCAGATTGTCAAAGCACAATTTTTACAGTGACCATTTACACTACAGTGCAGTAACACTGACTTCAGTATAGAAGGAATTAATGTCCACAGCAAAGTTCCTTTACATCAGTGCACATTGAAGCTGTCCTCCCATCTCTCCTCCTCTGCTTACTGTATTTTCATGTTTTCCCTTTTCCCCAGCTGGATGCCTCTAGTAACATCGAAGCCTCCCTGCAGGGCTCTTTATAATCAGGTAATCCATCCATTCACTGGATGGAACCTCCTTAAATCCCCCTTATATTTACTCACATGTTCTCCTCAGGGTGTCGAGGCCAACTAATAAGCAATAAGCTACAGTGGAGCTAATGCTACGAATCCTCCAATCCTTCATCACTGATAGGGGAAAGACCTGAGGAAAGCCGTGGGGCAGAGAGATAGACATGGCTATTAACACTGGACCACATCAACCGTGTACACACACACACACACACACACACACACACACACACACACACACACACACACACACACACACACACACACACACACACACACACTCTAAGGGCCCACATAGAGAACTTCTATCTCTGGGGTCCTGCTTTTCTCTCTCCCTACAGTATGAATCACAGGGCCATACGTCTAAATCGTGTGTCAACACACAATCTAAATGCAAATGGTTAATCGTCTCTTCTGTAGCCCACAGCCCCCCTGGAATCAACGCACACCCCCAGCAGACAGTCATGTTGTTATTAGGTTAGTGAGGAAGCGATCACAGGTACGATCAAATAATTAAACCTGCATTTTTAAAAGCCTCTATTGCTGTGCCTTGCTTCTAAATGGCCATGGGACTAGGAATGCTGTTGTGCAAGTAGCATTATATTAAAAACTACATACTGGTATCTAAGGATTTCATGTTGTACTGTATATAGTGATCATTTTTTTTGTATTTTTGTCTCTATTACTGCAGCATTATTATATAAAAGAAGTGGGGTTTAGACTATTTAAAAATGTATGTTAAGAAACTGATTCATGTTTTTGTATAGTATATGCAATACATGTTTGTGTTTGTGTTCGTCTTTCTTTCCATGCTGGGAGAAAAGCTTGATTACGTTTTAATGCTGGTGTAGGCATTTAACCTTCTCTGACACCAATATAGTAGCTACTCTCCTTGTTCAATATAATAAGCACCAGTACAGAATAGATCCTCAGAGCCAGACCGCCAATTGTTGGCGGGTATTTCTACACTGACTGGGAAAAGGAGTCCCAGACCCTGGATCCTATGGTAATTATGAGGGCAGGATGCTACAGAAGAAGCTGTTCTAGTGGGTTTAAAATGAAGTTGCAAACCCTAAACCCTAACCATAAAACAGCTAGTTGATGCTCATTAACAGCATTTTCCATCACATTTGATTGCAGCATGATGAATCCAACACTTAGAAGTAGGCTATTTTGTATTCTCTGGATTTTGGTGGATGTGCCTTTACAATGATGAGCCATGAATAATTCTGTGCAGTCCCTTTAGAGAGGATCTGTGAATATCATAACCATCTACTTCTGCAGTGTCTGACTTCTACCCTAAGAAGTTTATTGTGACCACATATAGCACTTCACGCCGATGATAACCTACATTTCTTCCAGACAGTTTTTGGCGCGTTGAAGGTTGGTGAAGTGTTCAGGAGGGACAATAAGGTATATAGTGTGCAATTATGCAAAAGAAAAATCAGGGAGGAATCCCCTGTGAGCACTGAACTCAAACTAAAGGCTACAGTATTCAATTTGTGGCTTACAGCCTTTCCTTTTTTGAATAATTCCTCACTTCCTGAATTAATTATTGCCTTCATGGTCTTACTGGGAAAAAAAAAACACACACACCAAGGGTGGGCTATCATAATGCTATTGTGTCAAAAAACACAATGTATTGATTTCAATGCTTCAGGCATTTGATGATGGGAAAACTGTTTTGGAAGTTGCATCAGCTTGTATCAAAGAAGCACCTCCTGTGATAGTGTTTTCCTGCATTTAGGCATGAATCCCTAAAGACTATAAAAAGTGCTGGCTTAGTTGAGGAGCTACCAGAGGGAAAGAGAGACATACTGTAGAGAAAAAGAGTTTAATGTACTTTGAAGCACAAGAAAAACAAACCAAATTGCTGCTGTAAAATTGCTGAAACGCCAAGCCAGTAGGCTCCCAGACGCTTTCTTTACACAACTCAACGCCTCACAAAGACGACTAATTCACCTCCGGGCGCCGAAAGCGTCTTCCAGTCAAGGCCCCGCCCTTTTTCATGTACGGTACACATTCACGTGCCGAGCATCTGTCAAAATACATATTCTCCCTGCAGCATTCGCAGACACCTCCATCCAAGGACAAATCAATTAGCAGTGAGAGGCAGGCAGATGGTTTTGAAGGACGACGGTGCCTGTGCCTCAGGTGAGATGCATCGGATGGCAGCGAGCGACTGTCAAGTATAGGACACTCGTCTGAGTGATTCCCCGATGTCATCGGCGCGCACACATGCAACATCTCCCCGAGAGCCTCTGCCAATATCAGACACATGCCGCCACAAAGAGGCAGCTTGCAGCTTACTGTAGGATGCAAACATCAACGCTGAGAGAGCGAGAGAAGAGGGAATATTTCATAGACATATTATCAAACTGAATTCTAGATTAGCATTCCTTCTAAACTACCCCAGGTGATGCTAAAGAGGCTCTGTGGAAACTGGGTTTCTGAATGTTTGTGCGCCGAGGGAGCAAAAAGGGGAGATCAGAATGTGAATAATTAAAAAAAATATATTACAAAAATGCAGGAAAAAAAAAAAATCAAAAGCATTTTTGGTAATCCTGGATTTCAGCAGCGGAGTAAGATACTCTTTTTTTGTTGATTGTATACTTACAAAGGGACGATACATCAAAGTGGCTAATTAGGTGATTTCCCAGCATCTTTTCATTCTACCTTCCGACTGATGAGATAACAAGCTAACTGAATTAGCCTAGCTGCTTATCTGCAGGTAACCAGGACGACCGTTTGGTTTGTTAATAATTGAGGTATGGCGGGAGCAGGTACAAAGGCAGCCATTTTTGAGAACCTGTGGCGAGGAATGATAGAGGACCTGGAAGCTGAGAGAAAGGCCTATCAGTTAAAAGACTCTTTGTCTATTCAGCCATAATTAAGGCACACAAAGGCAAGAGGATACAGTACACATTGGCTAACATGGAGAGACAAAGCGCTATAGACAAAGCAGCAAAGATGGGAAATCATTAATTATAAGATAAAAAAGGAAACAACAGCAGTGGCAGCTAAGAAAAAGCACTTCAGTACTGAAGGTGAAAATGATTTAGTATAAATTCTGTCCACAGCCTCTAGATCTACTGATGTTTGGCTGAATCTCATTAGTTATCAATATGTTGGCAATCTTAAATTTACATCTTATGGCTCATATGTTTTCTCTGGTTGTTGTTTTTTTTAAATATTTCCTTCGATGCTGACGAGGGGTCCAATCATGGAAATGGACTCTGCATAACTGCCAAAAAAAAAGATCCTAATGCCTGCTAATTGAGATTCATGGCTTCAAATACCAATCAGATAAAGTGATTAAGTCTTAGCTTGTCCAGATCTTTAAATCACAGCTTCCCCTCCCAGCACATCACCCTCTGATAGTCCATGTCTCATCATTTCTTTATTAATCTTTCTTTGTTTTGAAACAGTGTTGCTCCCTTGAGAGCTCAGACTTGGCACAATTGGAAGATGTAATTATTCTTCCGCAGCGCTGTAAATCTAAACAATCTATATCTGTCTTCTGTCTTCAATAGGCTTGTATCATGCTGTACAGTGTTTTGAGCATGTATAAGATCACAATGGGGGGGGGGGGGGGGGACGTGCCAGTATTCAGCCAATTGCTCAATTTTTAATGGGTGTGGTGCTTCACAGTTATCACAAAGTGCAGAGTGAAATTGAAATTTACAGCTGTAAAAGGGATAAACAAAAAAAAACAAGGTAAGGCGTTTTTGTGGGGAAAAAAAGTGTGTAGCCATTCCTTAGACAAATTACTTTTTTTAATCAAAGATTCAAGATTCAAAATCCTTTATTAATCCCGCAATGAGGAAAGTCACACTGTCCCTTACAAATCCCTTGTAATCCAACCCAACCTTATTCATTGTGTATATATATGTATATAAATATGCGTATCATTGGATAGTGTATACAACAGTATAAGCCTACAATAGATTGACAAAATGATAAAACTGCCCATATTATGAAAAAAATCACTTTTTCTGGGATATTTTGTGTCTCTGGTGCTTCCACACGCATAAAAACTTTGAAAAAAATCTATACATGCTGTTTTGAGTGAGATACGGTTTCTAAATGTGTCCTGCCTTCAGTCTCTGGGTGAGCTGTTCAAAATCTGCAGGGCTTTTTACGTCACTAGCCGAAACGACGGGCTAACCGCAACCGTTAGCATGCTAGCTCGTTCTCAATGGCAAAGCACTGCTGCAACACACACAAGTTCACCATAATCTACAAAAGAAGTACTTACATGTGCGCCCTCCTTTAGAAGAAGTCTCCCGGCTAATCCTGCCTTGTAGCTAACTGACCAAAGTTGGAGAAACAACCTTTCTTTTACTGTCTATGGAGCTAACTGACATGACCTACGATCTGAGCTACTGCGCATGTGCGAGTGGAATCAAAGAGTACAGAAGAAAAGATGATTCACTCTGTAGCTAAAACAGAGACCTGAAAAGAGGAGCTGCAGCAGTGAGAGAGAGCTGTGCAGTACAACAAAAAGATGGTGTTTTTTGAAAATTAAACCATGTAAACCTATTCTGGTACAACCTTAAAATACAATCATGAACCTTAAAATGAGCATAATATAGGATCTTTAAATGCTATGTGTTGCTAAGTGTAATTGTTCCAAACAGAAAAAAAATGTCTTTTAGTTCTCAAAGTGCTCTAAATGGAATTTTTAACATCTGCAAATCCATGACAACTGAGCAAACTCCATCTGCTGATGAATATCATGTGATGGGATTGAAAGCTCCAGAACAGCTACTAAATGGACCTTGTGGTGTGATTATTTTGTCAGCTGTTTGAGCTGAACAATTAACTTAAAAGCTAAAAAAAAAAAATGTTCTGCCTTACACATTAAAATATTCATTATGTGGTACAACGAGACTGTCCTCCCCTTAAAAACACCCACATACGTTTTTTGTTCAAGCAGTAATTACGATTCATATTTACCTTTTTTAGTGACGGCGCCCCCTAGTGGCTGTAGTAATTATGACGGGAGCAAAGCAGAAAGGAAGATGGCAAAGTAAAAGAGCGCCAAATTCCGTGTAAGGAGGTAGGCTGGTGGTGGCGTAGGAGTTCACAGTTATGTGAGGCTGTATTTAGGCACACCGGTGCTTTAGGATAAATGCTAACGACAGCATGCTAACATGCGCAGAATGATAAAGATAACATACTGATGTTAAGTAGGTATAATGTTTACCATATTTACCATCTTATTAGCATGCTAACATCTGCTAATAAGCACTAACAAAAATGACAGCAGAGGTTGACGGGAATGTCATCAGTTTTGCAAGTTTTAGGTCATAAACCAAAGTACAGTATCGCAAGATGTCCCTCGAAGATGTCCCTCATATTTTGTACATTCAGTCTATTTTGTAGATGTTAACTATTGGCTCAAGTTTGTTTCTTTTAGTCGCCATTAGATACTGAAAACATGTTGACAGATGAAAATCAGTCTGTATCATTACCAGGAAGGGGAAATGACCTTGCCCTGCAGTAACAGCTTAATCACTGTTGACCAATATTGAGAGCCTGAATCACCAGTGATCCAAATTTAAAGCTTTAATCAGCATTGGCCAATATAACTGACAGTAAGCCTGCCGGCCTGTCAACTGAAATAGTGGTCACTTCTACAAAGCCTGTGTCTTTTTATGATGGCATTGAATCACAAATGAATTAAGCACTTTGCAAACACAACATTACTGTGTTGAGCTCTGGGTAAATTATGATGAGATATTGTCATCATACTGCATACATGGATCATTTTAGTTGCCATCTGTTTTTACTGCTCCCCGGTGAACAAAGAAATGGAGTTTTCTTTTTTTTTAAGTTAACAGTACTGACAGTATGTAAGTCTTCCCCAGCTGTCGAGTGTGAGTTCATATATGCGGCTCAATCAAATGATATAATAATCTCAAAGTCAAAATCTCTGTGCTTTTTCATTTCCAATTCATTATATCTATAAATGTATCTCGGGCCAGCTGCGCTATTTAAGACGTGAGAGTGTCTTTTTGGCTCCAAAATGTTAATTAAACCATAAATTGAATCTGGCCATGAAAAAAGCAACAGCCCATATCTATGATCGCTATTGGAGAAATGGAGTTCACTGAAGAAGGGAGTGGTCTATTCATCTTGACTTTGAAGAACATTAGGCCGATGGTTGAGCACAGTCCATCCCGCACGCACGCACACACACACACACACACATATACACACACACACACACACACACACACACACACACACTTACAGGGAATGTTCCATTGGACGTTAAATTAATTTCCCATTTCGAGCCATTAACCTCTTAATGAATGAGCCCTTAGAAAGAGGAATCATTCCATTGGACGGTATTCAGGGCGTCAGTTTCACTTGTATTTCACCATTAGAGTAGCAGCACGTAAAGATTCGGAAGACATCACGCTGTGCCACGTCCTTGACTGCAGTCTGACTGTCGTGCTATGTTTAAAATGACTGAGACCTCTCCACGAATTGAGACACTCCATGGTCCAAGACCCACATGTGTCAGTGTATTTTTATATTGCTTTGTTACCCCTGTCTTTCTGCCAGTGTGTCTCCACGTCCATGCTCTCAAAAGCGTGAGCCGTTTCTTTCCCCAAAGCGGGGGTGATCTGAGCGACAGGCTCGGATCTGCTGCTTACATAAACTGTCAGCACTGAGGACTCTGTGTATTCCCAGATCAAAGTGAGGCCTGTCTTAGCAGCTGAAGTGTCCTTAATATGTTCGCCACAGCATGGAGGATCCCCAGGCTGGTTCAGGCTGCCTCACTGCGGCTGGTTCGTGACTTTGGGAAAAGAGATGTTTTTTTCTCTAGAGGCACAGTATAAGGACCTTGGAAAAAGTACTTTTATTTCCATGACTGCTTTGTTTCGTAAATAGGTAAATCGTGGGCTTATGTGCATTTTTAAAAGTAAAAGTGTGAGAATTCTAATTGGGAAATTGGAGATGCTCTTCCTAATAATAACAATTTATTTACAAGACTCAGGTTCGTCCCCCAACCTTTTACATAGTCCCTTAGTAGGAATATAGGCACATAAAGATATGAAGATGTGAATATGAGATGTATCAACAGCATATACAGCAACATAGTATTGGTATGGTAGGTTTAAAAATAAAGAAAGTTAGAGCAATGCCACTTGGATAGCTAAAAACCAATAAAATCCCATAGTAACCAGTATCCTGCACCTTATTCATTTTTTTGTTCACCTTTTATTCTGCTATCAGAGACGTAGCTACCAGTGGGGACACCAAAGACATGTTCTGTCTCTGGGAATTTAGGGACTTTAATGACTTGAGGGGAGCTTACAACATTTAACTTGAATTACACATTGGGAGTTAAATAATAATAATAACTTAAAGAAATAGAATAAAAGCTTTTGGACCATAGTGTAGGGGAATTATATTTGATGTATGTATTTTAAAAGTTAAATGAATATGTATGTTAAAAAAAAAGAGTATACAGATGTTTTCAGGGGGACTTGGACTCATGCCCTTAGTGTTTCTAAAATCCTGGCTATTGCCCTGTTTACTAAGTATGTACGTATGTTTTATTTGTATGTGTACATATAGCATATTTCAACTATGTTTACATTCATTTTACCATGTGAATCAAGCATATTGGGCCATTTAGTTTGGGATCAATAAAGTTCTATGTTATCTTACAAGAGACGAGGTAGGGTTTCAGTTGTCTCCCAGGGATTCATTGGCAGGAGACATCACTGTTAGCTTAGTCTTTGTCTTTCTTCACTGCCTTGCAGCATTTCAGTATTGACCTTTTATTTCACATCTCCTTCTGTCTCCCGTTCCCTCCCCCGACAGCATGAATCCATCTTTGAGGTAGATAATCACGAGTTTTCCCAATTACATCCTTTTCTCTATGTCCCTTCGTTAGGAGACCTCGTTAGTCCCGTGTGATGCTATCAGTGATTGATCACAACCATCAGCCTCATATCCTGTCTCACATCCTCCGCCCGGAACATCAAGAGCGCTGAGCCTGATAAACATCACTGATAAACTCTGAATGCATTTGATTACAGCGACTCGGAGCCCTGTCAAGATGCCTAACCATTAGTCGTTCTGCATTTTACTCATTGACATAATTTAGGAGCCACAAAGCAGTCGGTGGTGGAGCGTATGTGATGGCATATCATCATGCGTCACTGCCTTTACCTGGGGAAATAATAGAGCTGTTAACAGACTTAGAGACAATGGAGCATTTATAGTTCTCCACTTAGTCACATTGCTAAACCATGGTATTTGTTTAGGCATATGTTTTAGTACTTGCGCAACCCCTAATGGCACTATTTAACCTGTCCATCACATAACATAACAGGGCAGTAACGGGCTTCAATTAACCTAGTGGGTCCTTATCGTCATGGGAACAGATGTGATAGGTGTTACTGACGTATTTTGCCACCTTGAAAGGTTTGAGAAGCGTATAGTGTGAAACACTGTATGCACAGACACACACTATCAATATGTAGCAGACATTTAGCCATTGTCTTAACAGAGCTTAAGAGCCTTACATGTGTGTTCAAGCAGATCAATAAGTGCTCACTATAAAATGGACCCAGGCGTAAATGAACACACCAGGAAGCTGCTGAAACAAGATTCACCAGGGTGTCATTTGGACAAGTGAACAACAAGTAGTTGGAGGTGCAATTCGCTGTACTTTCTTATAATGTGATGTGTTAACACTGCATAATCTTTATTTACTAGCTGTAACTCAAAAACATTCCCTCTTTCCTGGCACAGCTTTACTTGGCACGTATCTATTATAGCCTACATGAAAACATGGTTATTATAGGTTGTCAAAACATTTAATACATAATATATTTTCCATGCCGTGCCATCGGCTAAATGTATTATAGTGATCTAATGGGTTATCATTCACATTTTACTGCTACTTGTTATAAACTGCTTTAGATAACATTCTTTGTTCACAGAAGCTGAAACTACATGGCTCAATGTAAAGCCACTTCCCAAGCTCTGTTTTTGCAAATAATACAAAGGAAAACAGCAGGATTCAACGGCAACTCTCTTTTAGAGACTATAGGATTAGACTGGGTGAATGAAGAGTCGTGGTTCAGTGAGCGCTAAGAATAAAAGGGACAATTAAGATTGCAGTTTCCAGGGTTTGTAAACTAAGCTGTGAAGCCTGTCACTATCTCGTGTGTTCCATTTACCTCGGAACTCGGAAGCCAGAGCTGGGAATGACGTCATAGCAGAGTTGAATGCGTTCCATTTACAAGTCTGATTTTTCATCTAGGTTAGCCATTGTTAGCAATACCAGTTGATTACAACGCATTACATTGTTTTTTTGTGCATACAAACAGCCTATCAACATGTCCACAGATAGAAGTTGGACAGGACTGTGTGTTGCTACAGCTTTCACCACTGTTGATGCACGGGCATCCATGTTGGATTGTGAGCTCGGGTACTCGGAGGTTGTCCGAGTTCCGAGCTTGGAAATCCGAGGTCAGGGGGCATGTTTTCGACTTTGACCTCGGAAAATCCGACTTCCGAGTACAAATGGAACGCACTATAACTACCTGTGATTTGGCAGATTTTGAGGAAATGTTGATTTGCATGCTAGTTCAGGTAGCTAACATTGCTAACAACAGAGCTAATGGATTTTGCTGTTTTGGTGTTTTTTTTGCTAATAAACTGTCAGTTGAAACTTAACATTTCATTGTCCTCTTCCTTGGGGACACTAGATCATATTAATAAGTCATCTTCACAGTTTGTGTCAGAAGTAGCATTGCCAAGCAATGTTTTTATAAATGGGTCCCCATTGAGTTTCTATCTTATCCACACAGCACTCGAGTGTAGTGTTGTTTAATGTTGTTATTGTATGTGATGTTCTGTAAAGTTAATTAAATATCCTTTTTCAAACGTTTTTGTCAAGCACCGCCTGTGTGGCCAGATATTTAAGCGAACTGGAGTGGCTCAAAGCAATCAACAGTATCTCCAAATTTTCTTTGCCACTCTCCGCATACTCTCTGCTCACACTGAGAGAAAACCCACTTTATTCGCACCGTAGTTCGGTTTAAAATGTTAAAGAGTTTAACAATGTAGTAAATGTGCCGCTTCTGAGAAGACACATACAGACACAGTTGCTGTTTCTCACGCACACACACACACACACACACACACACACACACACACACACACACACACACACACACACACACACACACACACACACACACACACACACACATATATATGTGCACACAGACAATAGCCTGCAACTCCCCTCCAGCCTGGCAGGTAATTGCTGTCTATGGGGGGACAGGTGCTTCTACAATAGAGTGCCAGTGTCCAGGCAGGCTCTATTCACTGCCACTGTAATTACCTAATTGAAAAGCTCGCAGGGGAGAGAGAGAGAGAGAGAGAGAGAGAGAGAGAGAGAGAGAGAGAGAGAGAGAGAGAGAGAGAGAGAGAGAGAGAGAGAGAGAGATAGTGCGTGTGTGGGTAAAAAAGAGAGCAGAAAAGATAAGCTCTGGGTTTTTGGAATACAATAGAGCTATAGACACTTCACACCACACACACATGACTTACTTATTCATACACACGCATGCCTTGAGAAAATATTCACATGGCCACACATGCATGCATGTGCTCCGTATTTTCTGAATCAGACCACTCTGGGGGTAAACATTGTTGAGCTGTGATTGAGGGAGGAAGGAAGGAGGGAGCAGTATGGGAAAGCTATTGTTGTGCAATGAGGATGCAGCAAGAAGAAGAGGAGGAGGGTCAGGGTACGTTGGGATATGAAAGCGGCATGGTCACTCTCATTTCTGATGTCAGCTCCTCGATCTCAGTGCCCCCTCTGCTTCGGCTTTAAGTTATATGGGATCTATAGACAGGGGAGAGCAGATGGCGTGTGTATGAGTGATGTGTGTATGCATTTCATGTGTAAATGTGTATTGTGCATATAAATGTGCAATGTTGTGTTCCCATCCTGCTGACATTCTGTATTGTAGGCTATTGAAAGAAAACTCTGCTATTCTTCGTTCACTGCAGCCTGTTATGTTACATCACATCAGTGCAAAGAGTCCAAGATCTTAAAGGGATAGTTAAACATTTTGGGAAATACTCTTACTGGTGTTCACTTTCTTGCAGAGCTAGATGAGAAGATTGATACCACTCTCATGTTTGAATATGCTGGCTAGCTTAGCTTAGCATAAAAACTGGAAGCAGGGGAAACAGCTAGCCTGGCTCTGTCCAAAGGTTAAAAAAAATTCTAGCACACCTCTAAAGTTAACAAATCCCCACGATATAGCTTGTTGGTTTAAAACGGAGACAATCTGAAGTGTAAAAGTTGTGTCCTTTTGCTAACCAGCTGCTACCTGTAGCCTTGTATTTAACAGAAATGGGAGTGGTGTCGATTTTCCCGAGCTAGCTAGAAACAGCTAGCCTGGTAGTGTTTAATTAATACATTTGTTTCATCTATACAAAAAAATAAATAATTCCAATTAAGCTAAATTAGATTAATTGGAATCCGGCTGCTGGTGATAGCTTCATATGTACCATGCAAACATGACAGTGGTATCGAGCTTTGAAAAAGCTAATAAGCCCAATGTCAAACTTTTATTTTAAAAAGAGAATCACAGAGCTGTATGCTTGTTTGTATTTATATGGCAAATCCAGGTGCTTAAACCACTTCAAAACCTTTCCTGAACATCCTATTTGGTTGCGAGCAGTAACCAAACAACCTCACATGCTTGAAAAGACAACAGCGTCTCGGTATTGTCCTTGGATGCGTTGGTCTTACGGTAGCAGCCTTGTTTTGGCTCTTATGTGTGCCTACAGTCTAGTACAAAGCGAAGGAGCTCATATCCCCAAGGCTAGCATTTCTAAGTAGGCACAGACTCACACTGGCGTTAGAAATCGTCAAGGTGAGAAAGTCTGCAGCACAATCTGTCTTTAAAACAATTCTGTTGCCATTTCTTTAAAAGAAAAACAAAGAAGATGTGAGCATGTTTGATGAGCACGTTGGGTATTTTTGTATTCACAGTGTGGTTTGTCTTTGAAAGTTTGAGTGCCCTGATGGGTGCAGGAAGAAAAAACAAATCAGGCATGAGAAACTAGGTCAGACACTGAGGAGGATTTTAAAGGTAGATTATTGTAGAAATAATGTGGAAAGATGGGAATTTAGGAACACAAGAAGAAAGGCAAGACATGGGCAGGGTAAAATAAAAGGCTGAAAAGGGAGAAGGGAAGGAACATGCATTTCAAGATGAGGACAAAAACAAGGGCCGCATTAGGCACACAGCATGACAATAGTTGGATATTCCTGAGTGCTTGTCTTCCTTGAAAGCAGCCAAATTTCGCAGAGAGCTGGAAAGAAACATCCTTTGGCTTGGCTGTGTGGCATTTGCCATGTCGAGTCTGACAAACACACACACAGAGAAAATGAGCTGTGAAGTAAATAAACCAATCTGCTGAAATACCCATCACTCTCTTTCTCTCTCTCTCTCTCACTCTCACACTCACACACACACACACACACACACACACACACACACACACACACACACACACACACACACACTCTCTATCTTCATATGACGTACCCGGTGAATCACCAAAGCAGATTCAGTGTGAGCAAATATGTCATGTTCCATCTCACTGGGCATCAAATGTACCCTGGAGTCACACACATGTAAATAAGAAGCTCAGAACATGACATTCTGTTGGTAGGGAACGTTAAGGCCTGTGTGCCTCTGTCTCTCATCTCCTACAGCAGTGATATGTATACCCTATTACAACATGTAAATGACCCCCTACTGTGCAATATAGGAGTATATGTGACATACAGCACATGCTCAGATATGTAGAGCAGAAGTTGTATATAGTATAAGAGTGTGTGTGTGTGTGTGTGCATGAGTGTGTGCGTGCGTGCATGCGTGCAATGCCTCTCAACCCAAATACCTCTGCTTGATTTGTAGGTGTTTGAACATGTGTGCATTATGCATCCATATACTTTAGATGATTTAAGCTGTCAGAATTAGACAGATGCTGTGTTGTCTTATATGGCAGGTCACATAAATAAGAGGAACTTCTACTTTAGATCAAAGCGTACACTTTCTATAAATGACACATATTTTCAAGCACAGCCAAAGCTCAGAGAGCCCATATTCAAAGAGTTACCACTTTATAATAAGGCATACATATAAAGGTTTTTTTTTCTTATTTTAACTAGTGCTTTATTAATGGTTAATGAATCATGTATTAATGCTTTATTAGACCAGCATATATAACCATATTTGGGCTCCAATGTTTGAGCAGGTGTATGTAACATCGGATTATTATTTTTTAGCTTTCTTCAAACTGGATGCCTCTGCATTTAGAGTCACAGAGGAATTGTAGCAAGTGTTGATGGATCAGCAGCAAAGCTTTCCCCTTGACTAGTTAAAATGATGAGTGTAGATTTCTTATGCTGCATTTATCTACCTCTTAAGGTTCTTGTGGCATTTATCGATTTCAGATTTTTTTTCAGTGGTTGTTTACCCTATTTGATCAATGAGTACAGTTTGTTATTAGCCCGCTATTTATTCAGTGCTACTACACTGTACGTCATCCAAATGGTGCATACCTGCAATATCATGTTTGTTTCTCTAGAAATCTCTCGGTTGCTGTTTGCTTTTGACGATCCCATTTATAGTTCCAACTGTGTTTTCAGGAAAGCAATAACCAAAAGGTAGAGCTCTGAAGCAACAAAGTTCCCTAATTGCCATATTGGCTATGACAGCCTTGTTATTTTCTTTCATCACTAACACACTCCGTCAGCCTTTTCTCTGTCCTTCCACTATGCACTCATCTCTCCTCTTCAACGTTTTGTGCTGGAGTATGGGCAACCTTACCTAGATTTACAAATAATAATGTTTTTCTCTTTTTCTCCATCATAAACACACTCTCACGCTTAATTACTCTGTGATGTGCCCATTTCTCCCTCATCTCTCCCACTCTGACCCCAGTCTAAATGCTGGAGGTCACGTGTTTATTTGAAATAGTTTCTGTTCCCGCTACGATGGCACAAAAGATATAAACCCAGTTATTTATAACAATATAAAACATGTAGTTTCAGGAAAATTAAACCTTGGAGGATGGATTATATGGATTTTTTTCAACGTGGTGCTCAATCCAAGCCATTGTCTCCCTCTCCCTGGGGACCTTGCCTGTTATATGTTGCATTTAAACACACAGGTCAATAAAGGTAATTGATAAGCTCGCATACGGAAATATAGTGATGAATGAAGGATATTTCTGGTGCAATAAATCAAACTACCTCCGGAGCCATAAATGGGCGGGTGTATCCCCCACCTAATGGCAATAAGCATAAACTCATTCTCCATAGTCAATGCCATGTAGTGTCACAAACAGGCACCTATACAGCTGCGTTATTGGTCCATCACTTACACTTTATGAGCACCTCAGAGCTGAAGCAGAAATGGTGGAGCACCTTCAGTGACCTAGTCATAGATTATTGGCAAGTCCATTGATCTGCCCAAGGAGGCAATAGAAATACAGCATCAATCTTCTTCAAGCTAGATCTCTATAGAATAAACTAACAAAGATGCCTTAGGTTGGTAAAAAGAGAAAAATCTAACATGAAGTCTTGAAAATATATCAAGTTAAACTAGAAAATGCATTTCCTGGAGAAAATGCGTGCACATGCTGAATAGCTAAATTGCTAAAGCTAAACTGGATTAATAGCTTACATCCGTAAGAAGTTGAGAATAGTTGGAAAAGTGGGAATGGTTTTAATTAGTATGAATTTCATTGACAAGTTGAATAATGCCACTAATGTAAAAAATGATGTGGAATAATTAAGTTTTTCTTTCTAAATGTAGGGCTAAAGCTAAACTGGATTGCTGGTTAAAATGTGTAAGAAGGTGAAGTTGTAGGAAATGTGATAATTGTTTTAATTAATATAAATGTCTTTAAAAAGTTGAATAATAGCCATATTGTACGAAAGCTGTAGTTGTTCCAACAGTGGCAAGCAGAAATTTGATTTCCTCGGAAAACCCACAAGTGTGCATGGTTTGAAAAAGAATAACAATACTGTGATGCTGTTGAATCAGCATTCACACAATGATAGCAGCACTGATTATTTTTTGTTTATAGCTTCCCCCTTATAATTACTCCTTTATCATAAATTCTACTTATTTATTTTAAATATCCTTCATCTTTAAGCACTAGTGGACCTATCAAAAGATGCTACCCTCTGGTGGTTAAACAGGACACACCGCTGTATGAATTCCACAACACTGACATGATCTTTAATGTAAAAAAAAAAACACACAAAACATGACATAAAAAAGTAAACATTTTACAAATGATATCCTGACACCAACATAAGCACTGATAACATTTTGATTTCACCCCTTAGTGTTAAAGAAATACATTCAATGGCAAACAAATCCATAATTATAGTAATAAAAAGAATGCTTTGGCATCAGGAGAGGAACTTGTAGCTTATTCACATGTTCAATAGCAATTTCTCTGCATTATCTATGCTGGCTGTACCGTGTATCATAAACTAACCTAATATCATTTTATCTGCAAAAAATATCCTTAAAAAAAAAGAGTACATAGTATCTAATTATTTAGCAATGTGCCAGAAACATGCCTGTTCAATGCAGCATAAGGAAATGTATGAACTTTATTAGAAACAAAAACAAAAGTGTAGACTGACATCACACATAAAAATGACCCATGACTATGTGAATCACCACATTTTGCTTGTTCTATTTCGGGTCAAGGTTACCAGTGTTCCCAATAACATGACACAGAATAGGACTTTAATCAGGAAAACAGTACTCTGATAGAGATCCTTATGCTCCACCCCTGCCACAGCAGAAAATCACACAGGAAAGATTATTCCACCCATATGAAGAACAGTTCCATACAGAGATTACATACATAATCACTTTACAAACTCAGAAATTATTATTATTATAATTATTTCATACATGTTCTCTGAAATGACTTTTCTTCCATCTTGTTGGTACTGAAGTGGTTTCTAAAGTTTGGAAAAGTGGTCCAGTGCATACATCTCTCAAAATAGGCCCTGTTAAAAGCCTTTGTCCAGGTCTGATATTATTATCGTTTGTCTCTTTTAATAAGAGTGTTTAACAAGGATCATTTAAATTCTCCAATATGGAAAGTCAAGAGCTGCTCTTCCAAATGTTTACAGAGCTTTTGCACCGCGAGGATTATTCACCTTTAGTCAGTAACCAAAGGCACTGAAAGGAGAACAAATATTACATGGAAGAGACTAAAAGCTTGCTGTTTTTTTAAAATAAAAAATCCACATTTGTCAGTAAAATATAAAATGTTCAGAAAGTCTGTAATAGAAACACCTAGAGAAAAAAATCCACGTGTCCATCTGTAGTAAATATTTTTCTCTTCTAAGTTCAGTACTTTGCTACAAGGCCAAATGGCCTTTGCAACATTTACAGTAGATTCCATGCATTTACATCACGCTCTCATCTAGAGCAACTTATAAGAGGTGAGCAAGTATTAGTCTCAGTTTGAGACAATCCCAACTGTTTTAAGGCCCTGACACACCAAGGAGGTTGTCGTCGACGACGTACAGCAAGATACATAACTACTTGTATAGCTATATTTATTTCAACATAAACATGTCTTTTAAAAGATCTACATACCTACATATTACAAAATAAAACAATGAAATAATGTCTTATAATGTAAAACTTAATATAAAGACTGCAGACCTCTCTCTCCCTGAGCCCCCTTGCAAGCAAGCTAACTAGCCAGCCAGCCCTGGCTGGCCACTAAATTAGTAAAATGTAACAAATGAATGTTTCATTCACACATTCTTGTTGCGTAGGAAAGGCCATGAGTGACAACTGTTGGGTGGAATTAGCAAGCTAACGTTAGCTAACTAGCTGGCAGGCCGCAGTGGGCCGCCCGGTCTCTCCTCTTCCGCTCCACAGGGACACTCGTTTGCTGAGAGAACAGATGACAGCCCAGGAGATGGACAAGCTAGCCAGCCATCTCCGGGTGTCTGTTGTCGTGATCCGGGACACCAGTGTTTTGTTGTATGTATCATAGTAAAGTTTATATATGTGGTTTCCCTTTTTGAATGGCGAATAGATCACTGCCACTTGCTGGCATGGAGTTATTTCCTCTCACACAGGCACATATATATATATATATATATATATATATATATATATATATATATATATATATATATATATATATATATATATATACTCCAAAGTAGTCTTTGCAGTGTGTTCCAAGTGCAACTTTTTGGCCAAGACACAGGCGACTTGAGGAGGCGTGAGGCGATGCCAGAGTCAGGCTTCGTCGCCACTAGTTCTTTGCCGTCTGCTTGGTGTGTCAGCACCTTTATGGAGCAGCGATTTACCAAAATGATCTAAAAGCTCCACTCATTGGTTTCCACAAAGTAGCTTATGCATCTTTGGACAACTCAGGTTCATTGTTATTGAACAGTTTGCCAGGTAAAAACATGTTAAGAGAGCTGTAGTGGTTCATTTTGTTTTGTTATATCTGTCAAAAATCCCTGCTGGGGGTTTAGTTTCTTGCTCGAGGACAACAAGTCTGTACTGCCGGTCAAAATAAAGTCTCTCGGAGTCCCTACTTTTGGCCTTTTTTGGCCTTGTGATTCTTGTTTTGTCACCGTCCACGTGGGGCCTTCCTGTTGATGTTTGCCAGGCTGTGTGCCAGTCTCTTGGTAAGGAGCGTGTGGGATTTACCACAATAAGTGTGTGTCGTCTTCAACAGCTCCTCTTCTAGTGGATCCAACAAAGAGGTCACGGGGTCTGCGCCGAAAGAGTACTGGAACGATAAAACAATTCACTGGTTGGATTTGGTGTGATGTATTGTATTGTTTGCTCCGATGATCTAAAGATAAATTCCAAAGCACTTTTCTATTAATTCAAAGAATAAGATCCCTTCAATTTAAATGTATTGATCCTACATGTTGAGACAGTCAGTAAACAAAAAGCAGATGATAACGAGGACATTTTAAAACAAGGAATTGTACTGAATATAATGGCAGACTCGTATGGTATGAAGGAGACTTGCCAAGTAAGATGACTTCTACTCTCCTGTTTCTTCAAAGAGCTGAAACACGGGGATGGTGGTTGTCTGAAGGGTTGGAGGAGTGGACTTGGAAACTTAAAATGAGCATCTGAAATCCCAAACTACTATGAAAACTCCCCCGAGGACAGCTCTTAGCCTCCTACTGTTCCAGTAGGATTGATCAGATTCCCTCAGTAAGTAAGCAAAGTGGTGCTTTGGGCAGCATTTGGGCTTGGAGGATAACTTTCCCTGGATAAATTAAAAACTAAATCCGCAAGGCATGCTGAGCTCAGAAGGGAATCCAAATCTAATCTGATGGGTCAGCCGGGCAAAACATAAAGCAGCCCACATGGTTGGAGTCAGTTTTATGCTATAGGCTTACCGTCCAGCGATAACCATGGATTACAGTAGAAATGTCTGTCTTCCCAATAATGAAGGAGGCTTTACAATGCTCCGAGGAAATCAAAGGGGAATTACCATTTTTTATGCGGCTCATTTGCTTGCGGTTCGGTCCCTGATATTGGGTCACAAAGAGAATGGCGTTTTTATGAGCACATACAACACACACACGCACTCTCACACACACACACACACACACACACACACACTCTCTCTCTCTCTCACTTTCACTCACACACACACACACACACACGCACACACACCCGCCGGTCATAAAGTTGCATTTACAGTTGGTGTATTGATTTTGTGTGGCTGATGGGGCACTGTTGGTGTGCAGACTCCAACTCTAAATGTACCATTGGCTGTAAAAATTTAACTGCTCCACACTGGGCTCAGCTTTTTTGCAGCTGAGGGAGGGAGGGAGGGAGGGAGGGAGGAGATGCTTTATGACAGACAGATCGCTGTAGTCTGTTTTAGACACAGACAGGCAGACAGACAGGGAGGAGCACTGTATTCCCATTTCTTTGTGTGAGGATTCAGGACACTGACTTATGTACATTTACTGAGAATATTAGCTGCTATGATAAGAAAACAACTACATTTAGCAATATAATTAATCACTACATAACCATAGAGAGATATAGGGCTTTTAAATTAACAACAATTTTGATGAACATTTAATTATTTAAGTCACTCACTATGTGAGGATTTGCTGCTTTTCTGCATTTTAAATAATTGTACCGTTAATGTGTCCGGGTGTTGGACTGTTGGTCGGACAAAATAAGCAATTTTATGATGTTTCATGGGGCTCTGAGGCATTTTGATTTCACTATTTTGTGACATTTTATAGATTAAAATATTAAGCAGGAAGGATTAACAAATAAATTAAAGAATTTAAAAGGTATAGCCCAACATAAATTACGTTTATCAGAATTTGGGCTGTGGGCATGGCTATATCCTTAATTGGCTTTTCGTGATGCGTGGGACATTTTTTTACCATTTGCAGTGGGTGGGCGTTTTGTGATTTTGGTGAACAGAAAGCTATCTTGTGGCTAATTAGCCCAGGCAAGTTATATCAACTTCAACAATCATGTAAAGGAGTGAAAACAACAGAAAAGCTAAAAATGTGGGGGGGAATACAGAGCCATCGTTGCCCTATCAGTGCCCTACGGCCTATTGTCATTCCACACCTGTCCTCTAACGGTGCTCAGTGCGTTTCCCGCCTCAAACCCTCGCCAGACCTGTCACACACCTGCTCCACATTGGTAATCAGGCCCAGTATATATTTGCTCTCCAACAAGCCCACATCCATTTGCCAGATTGTCTCTGTTGCCTAAGCTTTCCAGAAGCCTCACTGTATGATCCTTTCAGATTGGTGTTGGCCCCTATTAGTTTGGTCTGCCATCTGTGGAAGTTTGCTCACGCAAACTTGCATATTACATGAAAGGGACTTGAACAGTATATAAGCCAGGTTGGGAATAGCAGAAGGGAGCATATGATTGCCCATTGGGTTTGATGTTGGGTTAAACTGCACTCTTTCACACGAGGCAATTGTTTGAGAGCAAATAAATCCAGGGATGACTTTAAACTCACTTAGTTATATTTTAGAACTTAATTATTTCCCTGTAACCACACTATTTCAAAACTGAGTGAAAGTGAATCTTGCATTTGAGTCCTCATTCCTGTACCGCTGTTCTGAACCCTCACACTTTTACTGAGCTGCCAATGTAATGCTGTCCTGTTTATTATTCACTCCGTAACACTATTCAGATTGCCTGAGGTTCTGCTGCAGATGAAATGGTATATGCCCGGTGAGATGAAACACACAAAAGATCTATCCATACTCCTGGCAAACCTGATCACATATCTATGAAAGTATCAATACCTACAATAGGCTATTGGAAAACTGTGTCAGTGCATGCTATGGGCCCTCGGGTGGGGGTTTATGCTGCGGCTGTAATTATGCCTGTAAAATAAAGCTATGGATAAGGTATGGATCAGCCATCGCTCTGATCTACGTTTAATGCTTTGTTAATAGGAAAGCAATGAGACTTCCAATGTTGATGGCTTCATTAAGTAAATGCTACCGGTGTTGTCAATATCATTACACTGCTGGTAAACAACCCATAAACATCCTCATGGGGGAAATTAGCTTTCACTCCAACCTTCTGGAAATGGATTTGTTTTCCAATGCAGACCATCTGATGTCAGTAACACTTAGGGTCTTTAGGGTCGCACCAATACAAAATCTCATCTAGGAGGGTAAAGGAGCGGGGCAGTGGGGGAGAGCAGGTGTGTCACTGGGGTTATAAAAGGGCTCCACTCATCAGATGCTGCACTAAATTACACCCACAACTCTGAAGGGCTCACCAGGCTTTTTTACTTTAATGTACCCAAGAGACTTTTAACAGGGTGCTCGTTTTTAGTCACTTTTCTGGTAGACACTTTATTACCCAAAATGCCTTTGCCAAATGTTCTTCAATCAGTACGTGTGAAAGGGAAAAAAAAAGGTAACGCAATAAAACCTGTGATCCTAACAAGAAAGCAAGTAATTTCAGTCAAAAGAGTGGGCCGCATCCTCTACTTATAATGGACTGCAATATGAGGCTGCTCCTCCCCCTCCTGCTACCATCAATATCTGCCTGTTTAATTTCTGAGCTGGGATAAAGCCTTTGAAGCCTCAGGGTCAAACACTTAAAGTGCTCATATTATGCTCATTTTCAGGTTCATAATTGTATTTAGGGGTTATATCAGAATAGGTTTACATGGTTTAATTATTAAAAAACACCATATTTTTGGTGTACTGCACATTGCTGCAGCTCCTCTTTTCACCCTGTGTGTTGAGCTCTCTGTTTTAGCTACAGAGTGAGGCATCTCACTTCTGTTCAATTTTTGTTGGGAGTCGCACATGCGCAGTAGCTAGATCAGCACTACTAGCCAGTCAGAAGCAGAGTATGAAGGCGTGCCATGCTAGCAGCTAGGCGAGCATTATAACGTGTGTTATACAGTGATGCACGTTCATCACGGAAGTAAAGGCTGGACTACAACAGAGCTGTTTGTGAACATTGTTTTCTGTTGGAGATGGTAACTCCCTTTGGGGTGGACTTTTTCACTTTGTAAACCTATTACATCCACAAAAAAGATATATATATATATATATATATATATATATATATATATATATATATATATATATATATATATATATATATATATATATAAACACAATAAAGGAAAAGGGAAAAGCCAAAAAGCATGATATGAGCACTTTAAACCAGATTATTTTTTCAAATGATATTTAAGTTTTTTTTGTTTTTTTTAAAATGTAATTGTAAACACACTGCACTCAAGTTAGCTCAAATCTGTGAAAATGGCCAAAGTGAACGATAAAAAGTTATTAAAAGATTAATGGAAGGGCAGTTAATTTTATGAGACTTTAGATAACACAAGCAGATATATCTTGGCAGTTGATGCATCGGTTGTTAGACTTGAATGTTATACAGCCCATTTTAATGTCTTTTTTTTTTTTCTCTTTCACGTAGAGTTATGTATTTTAGTGCTGCTAATTGTTCTGGTCTGAACAGTGCATAAATCCCCCTGTGACAAATTCATGTCCTGGCTGAACATGTTTGGATCAAACATAAGAAGAGGCCCATACTGTAACTGAATTCACAAAGCCTAAAGATGGACAAATGTATTCAAGCATCTCCATGCACTAACACAAACACACGAAGGCGTGCCCACCTTTCGTATGGCCTCGTAAACAGCCCTGAAGGCAGGTTGTTTGTTGTCGTGGTAAACCCCTCTGTTTCCATGCAGTATGTAGATGCCATCTTCTTCAGCTGACGCACAGTTACTGCCATAGATGCAATGATCGGGACGATAATTCCACTGGCACGGAAACTCCAACAAGCACTCTGTAAATGGAGGTACACAAAAACAGAAACACTTAAGTCTAGGGCTGCAACAACGAATCGATTTAAAATACGATTATTAAAAGAGTTGGCAACACATCAGCGATTCGTTGTGTCGCGCGACTATTACGCCAATCAATAAGTCGCGGAGATGTTTGAGTATAAAAAAATTTAGTTGAGCGCGGAGCGGAGCGAGAGAGAAAACGAGCAGATCGGAGGTAGAGGAAATACCATCGGAGAGACCCGTAACTCATGGCGGAGGCAGAGAAATCAGTAGGCTACGACCTAACCCATGCAAGGCAGCGGCGGAGTGGGACCAAAAAACGTAACGTCCCTCCAGTAGCTCTTCTGGTGCTGCTGTTTACTCGTTATCCAGCTAGCTAAGTTAGCGTTAGCTCGTTAATAACAGTAGTAAAGCAGGGGTGCTATAGACTTTTTCACTGGCCTTTTTTGGCCCATTCATTTTGCAATCTGTTTTCATGTATATAGTCTGTGCTTTGTCCCATATCTGTTATTTTTGACAAATATATTTGTGTGTGTTGTACTTTTAAATTTCATGTTAAAGTTATTTTATAGCACTTGGTCATCTTAAGCTGTGTTTAAATGTGGTGTATAAATGAACTTAACTTGCACTTACTACAATGATGGTAATAATTTAATGAATAAGCTGTGTGTGTGTGTGTGTGTGTGTGTGTGTGTGTGTGTGTGTGTGTGTGTGTGTGTGTGTGTGCTCTCTGGGTAAGGCTACATACCTTTACACAACTAGTAGCTAAAACAACAAGTATGTATGTAAGTATGTACTGAGTTGATGTAAATTAATGCTTTTTTGTTTTTTTATCCGATTCATTGATTAATCGAAAAAATAATCGACAGATTAATTGATTATTAAAATAATCGTTAATTGCAGCCCTACTTAAGTCAACAAATTAGTGGTACAAAGTGGCATCCTGTAGACTTATGATGTATGATATATGTCTACCTTTAAAATAAATTCTGGACACTCAGTAACAAGTGATCCCTCTTCAATCTGTCTATGAAAGCTAAAAGCATCGTGTATAAATTTGTACAGTTGTGCATATGGAAATATACATTCAATATGTGCAAATCACACAGGATTACCAGGGTTGTGGTGGAAGATGATATTGAGAAGGTCCTGGTCTCCCCAGGTTATGTTGAGTTTGTATTTCTGAAGTAGAGGCATCAGCAGCTCCTCCCAACGCAGCCCCACATACGTCATGTCATTCTGTCAACACAGACGTGTGTATACACACACACACACACACACACACACACCAGTCAAAAAGATGCCTTTACTGTGTCACAATATTGTCAAGTGGTTAAATGTTGGGAGCTTCACATTGCAACAGGATCAAATTGAATCCTCTCACAGACATTACACAGCAACTGCAGCAAGAGGAGGACATCTTGTGGCCAATAAAAGTGGTACAACAATACAGTAAACAGAACGACTAAACGCAACTTTCCTGGAAAATGCGTCTTCAGCATTCAGCCCTACCTTAAAGAACATGTTTCTCATCCTTGTCATGTTCATTAACATGACCCCTGAGTTGATGCCCGTCCTGCCATAGAAGGGGTGGCGGGCGAAGCGGTTGTACCAGGCAATACGGGGCTCCTCGTGCTCCGGGGCCATAGCAGCCAGCTGGGAGGAATTAAACTGGGACAGGAACGCCCACAGGTGGTCTACAGGCTGCAGGAAGAGGATGTCTGAGTCGACATACACGATTGAGTCAACATCCTTCAGGATCAGCTGCGTAGATTAAAAAAGACAAAGACAGAGAATATTAATAATGTGGACGCTCTCCATTGTTTTGAGTGAGGCGTACTGCCAGTATGTTCTGCATTGGCTTTACAAAGGGGATTTTCTTTCCCGGTGGTACAATATAAATCGCCCCTTATATAATGTGTAAAGGTGAACTTCAATGATTTGGAAACATTACATTTCTCTACAGTGCTCCTGAATATACAAAGGCAAAACAGTTTTTTTCTCATATTTCATTCTATAAGTGTTAAGGGTATAAATTCATACCAAAAGTGAAATCGGTGACTTGTAAAATTAAGCAAATGAAATTGGTATTTTACAGCGTTTTGCAGACCCTGATATTTTTTTTATTTTTTTTTTAACTTGGGTTATGTTTTGTCTTTTAAAAGTAACTCTTAAAAACAAATTGAGTGTCATAATGACTTCAGATATACTGTACGTTTTTCACTGTGATTCTCACGCTCTCTAACAAACTCACGGGTAAGAAGAGCCTCTGAGAAGCGCAGGGTTTGAAGAGTTTCTTCCACTCGGCTGCGTTCTCACTGGGGAAGCTGATGGAGTAGACTGTGTAGTTGAACCTGGAGTGAATGAAACCAGGCCACGACTCCAACTGGAACACAGGCAACCCAACAAATGACTAGTCGCGGTATGGCAAAGGACACGATCAACATTCACAGTTAACGGCAAGCAATTTGCGGTTTTTCGGACTTCAATTTTCCAAATATTCCCTACTTACGGCTTTAATGAAGCTGGCATGTAGCTGATCTTCGGCAAAGATGTGCAGGTGGAGGCTCTTGATGCTGAAAAGCACAGCAGACTTGATCATGGTGAGAGTCTCCTCCAGCCTCTCCCCACAGGCCACCACAGCCAGGTGCATGGGAGGTTCAGGTCTGCTTTGAACGCTGCCACCACCTGCCTCCCCCTGACCCCGCTGACGCATGATGTACCTGAGTGAGAGGATGGAGTCGGGCAGATGCTATAATGAATGAATTCCAGAGTGAATTCCAGAGTTGTGAGTAGAACAATAATATGTTTGTAATATTGCATGGTTTTGACAAAAGGCTTTTTCAGGGTGGCGTAGGTGTCAGCCATGTTTTCTTGTTAACATTTATATGAGCCTTGACACCAAAGGGCACATTGATTTGAGTGTCTTTTTTAAAAAATACGTCTGACTTATTGTCCATAAAAAACACACTTCTCTTTTTTTTTTTATAAAAAAAAAAAAAGATTACTGAAAGACTTAGTCACCAGAGGATGTTTTAACATCAGTATTATGACATTTTAAATTAAACTAATCATACTGTGGTTTGACATTAATTCAACCTACCGGAAGCTACAACTTTTATGTGTTTTTTTTTTTAAATAACTTCACTCAGATTGAGTTTGGCTGTGTGACTAACTACCACCAATATGTCTTTATCATGGTATAAACTAGAGCTGAAGTCCATTTGTAGGCAAAAATGTCAATCATTCTCTATTTCCAGATTCTTAAATGTTCTTTCCTTTTTCTTATGTCGTAGTAGTAGTAGTAGTAGTAGTAGTAGTAGTAGTAGTAGTAGTAGTAGTAGTTAGTTAGTTAGTTAGTTAGTTAGTTAGTTATGTTTTATTTCTGTGTCATGCCAAACATTTTGGCCCATCCCACATGGGATTACAAGACACCACAAATCAAACATCTTCCTGTCCCATATACAAGTCATTCAGAGAAATACATGAATACATACACACATATACACATACCTACACGTGTAAACACACACACACACACACACACACACACACACACACACACACACACACAAAACAAATTCTCATCTACAATTCATCTCAAAGAGGTGGTGGTAGTAGTAGTAGTAGTAGTAGTAGTAGTAGTATATCACTAACCAGACCACAATTTGCACTAACTGTATTGACTCTTCACTACATTTCAGCATTTACATAGACTGCCTATTCACATATATTGCGTTATAACTGATTCAACACCACAAACTAGATCATAATTTGCCCTAACTGTTCTTGTTTTGTTTGGCTCTACACTACATCTCAGCAGTGTTACAGACTGTGTCCATTCATGTATATTGTGTTATTACCACATCACTTTCGCCTATCCTTTTCTTACATACACCTCACTTTGTAATGCCTACTTAATCTGCACTTTATGTAGTCTTTTGTATTCTGTATTCCTGTATTGTATTGAATGTTTGTCCTGCACGCTTATGCTCTTCTTGGCCAGGTCGCCGTTACAAATGAGAACCTGTTCTCAACGGCCTACCTGGTTAAATAAAAAATAAATACTCTATAATAAAGTCTCTTTTTTACTATTAAAAGTAAAAAAAAGAGAAATTTTTATCTTGACTCGCCTACAGCCATTATGGCAGTGACCTAAGGGTCTTTATTAGTTACTCCTCCCATTTATCCTACCCCTCAAACCCTAACACCAAGCAGACACTAAACAGTCAGGGGTGAAAACAAAGCTGTAGTAAAGCTGTTGAAATATCCATGTTATGCTTTTATTTGCTTTTGTTCTATCAGAATTTTACATTGAACATTTGTCGAAATGTAGGCCAAAAGTGGACTGTGGGCGTCACACTGTTGTAGGCTATTCTTTGTATGACAACTTGACAAGGGTATAACTTCAGTGGCATATCAATTAATCTCGGTACCACCAGGAGGGCTGCACATGAAGTCGCACACCTGTCAAAGTCTCGCGTCACTACTGTCTTCAACTTCAACCATAGACAAATGTAGATAATTGGAGTGTACTTTGTCCGCATAGGGCCGTTCAGTTAGGCAGCGTCACATTCCTATACATCACAAGTGTGGTGCAGAGTAGATTATCTACTTCTATACTCACGCTTATAATGAAATGTGATTTGTTTCCCAGTTGTATCACGTTAAAGCAGAAACAAGACAAACAGAAAATGCAGTCCTACCTATTGTACCAGTGTGGGCTTTGGGGCCCAGTTTTGTCCGCGGCACCTCGCCTGCCTCCGGGGACTCTCGGTGGGATGAAAACCCTCCTAGGTCCGTTTCCACCGACCGACACGTCCGAGTAGAACAGTTTACTGTAAACATACAAGCCCGAAAACATGGCAAACACCGTGCACAAGATTAGTGCACGAATGTAACGCCGCATTTTGGAGTTTGAAAACGCAACTTTGAGCTAAAGTCATGACACAGAAACTACTAGCGTATGGTAAAATAATAACTGCGAAGCTCCTCGAAATGGTAACGCACTTCCGGTAAGCGTTTAAAAAATAAAACTTATCAGGCGTGGTAATTACGCCCTCTGGCGGTCTGGCTCTGCAACTTTCTCTACGTTTCTTATTAAAGCATTTGGAACAACGATATATCATAGCTTTATTTACATATTGTTTGTTTAATCTGAAGGAATGAGTTAATGCATTGTCTAATATAACAGATCGGGAAGAATATACAAGATTACACACAAATGGCTTGCTATGCCACTGGATTAATACTATTTAACAAGTTAAATACTGTGTGACAGTTTAACAGTGTGGAAAACAATGTAACAAAACAAAGGTTCCACAGCTGTCACGCTCACATTACATTTTTAGTGTTTTGGATTCTACAATATATTATGCCTATGCCTTTCTGCTTTCATTCTATTGTTGGTATGTTTTACTTTACATTTCCGTTAAGATTTTATACATCTCACCCACCAGAAACCTTAAAATGTGTCGCAGGTCTTTCCTTCCTAGAAAAAACATTATTCATTGAGTCAGAGTGGGCATTTCTGCTCAAAAATAGGGTGGGGTGAAGTGCATAAGAAGATTAACACCCATTTATGCAGGTTTGCATGCTAATGCTTGAAAGCGTAGTTCAGATATCCCTTGTGCGCTGTTACACTCGTTCTTGAAGACTATGTGGGTGAAGGAGAAATTATTTGGTATTATGTTTAACTCACCTCCTACAAATTCAAGAATTTTGACAGTTGATAAACTTACTCCTGCCAGATGGGATGCTTGGAAATATACCGTATTACAAATGATGTGCCTGTTATCTTAATAGTATATGTAATACTTCAAAACGTCCGTGTCTTAGTGCGATCTCAATTACTTTTAGGTTTAGTAGCCACTGACCTTTATCACCATTTTTAGGAGTACATTTAGGCTTTTATTTTGAAGGCCATAGCAAACTTCCGGGGTTTCTCTATTTTTACCAGTTTGACTTGATGCTCTTCATGCAGCAGAAGCAGGAGGTTTGGGACCCCCAAATGGGGGAAGGGTGGGAGCAATAAGCAGAGTTGATTCCTCCCTCCCCCTCCTCCCTTCATGCTGTGTCTGCAGCAACTTTCAATTGATTTCACCTCTGAAAAGACCCATTCATGGCTTTATTCGTCTTTATTGATGTGGCTCCACTAGAACAGACCTGACCGTCAACTGCATTTTCATTTAGTGTGGGAAAATTAGGTTACTGACTGATGTAGTGGTTGACAAATTAGTGTGTAAACCATACCTTATGCTCATAACTAATGTAGGCCTATACAATTATGACATTATGTTTGTTGGACTTAACTATTACATGGATATTCACCATTTTCAACGTTGCACTATGGGCCTGATCTGTAAGCCTGCATGTTCTGTGTTGAGCATAAGTAGCAGTTAAGTCGTTCACCAGCTGGAGCTGAAAACACAACAAAAAGCACTCCTCTGCTTAGAAAAAGCCTAGATTAGCAAACCAGCGACAAACACAAAAGTGTAAGCAATGCATGCACCTGTATAAAAGTGACTAATCACAAAAAGTAAAATGATTTCCTTTGTTTGACTTTTTGTTATTTTCTTATTCAGACATGTAATAAACAAGTTCACACATTTTAAAACAACTGAGCATGGCAAAGCAAAACAAAACAAAATATCAACAGGTGACAACCAACATATTTTTAAGTGTCTTTCCATTTTTGCCACAACCAAATAACAAACGTCCATCCGAACATTTCTCACGAGTCCACCCAGCTAGTCCCAGCTAGTGTGGTTGAACCTGTGAGATCTCTGACACATAATAACAATGCTAACAAACTAAGAGACATAGCCTGTCCCACGATATACAGAGACCATAATATTATCATGCCATGACAGTTCTCAGGATCTGTGCTAAAATGTTAAAGTAAAAATCTCGACAATAACACTGCTATGATGGATAATGCAACCACATCAAAACATTGTAGTACAATATTTTAGAAATATCCATTTTTATCTGTGTAGTATTCTACAGGTTTCATACATTATTGTGTAGTTAGGTTGATCTATAGTTGTTCTGCTGGGGGTTTAGTATATTCTAAAGCTCCCCCACTTTGCTACGTCAAAATGGAGGAATTTAAACAGTTTCTGAAGTCCATCACACCGCAGGCCATCACCTTATGCAGCTGATAACTGTGCATGTCCAGAAGTCAAAGCTCCTTTTCTGTTGTAGAAGCACCATGCAGTCTCCACACTGGGCTCACAGTGGGGGCAGAACAGCATGAGCACCCTCTGGTTTTCCACTGTGACGCTGAGCAGGTGCAGCCCTGTTTGTGCAACAGAGATTAAAAGGAGAATACCGGTGTCATTTAAAGCGACAGTCCCTTAACTACCTTCGACATTTAGTTGACATTTTGCCATCAACTCTTCTTTTTTTTTTTTTGTTGTTCATCTCTGAAACAAACTTTTTACTGTGATTAAACCTGGCTTGAAATGAGCTCTTGGTTGAGAAAATAAGCATGCCAAATGCAAGCAGAACTATGATGTATGAAGAGCTGTATTTGCGTACATATATTTCATTCTGTGGGAGCCATGTACATCATGTACTTACATTGTGACAGATGAAGTATGACTGAACATTATTACAAAGCTTAGGTAATTCTTAAAGTTGCATGAAGTGATCTTTTTGATAGCATGAGGGTACAGCCAAGACTGCAGAATCAAGTCAAAGATTTTAGCTGTTATGAATAGTATGTTGGCGACGTATTGCCTACTTGCATATCTAGCAGACAAGATACCAACATTAAAACCACTTTGGATTAGTGTTTTTGGTCTTCTGACCAATATTAGCACATTGACTCATCTAAAGACTTTCTTTTCCAGAAACTTCAATCTTCTGTGATTTCATGCTGGCCAGACAGTGTTAACAGCTTGTCTGAGCTGGTCTGCTGGACATGGATAGTTTATGGTTGGTCAGAACCATAGACTATATAAAACATGGACGTAGCCTCTGTGACGTCACCCATAGATTCCTGAAGAGCCATTGTGAAGCTCAGTGTGGGTGGCTCCGGCCGTCGCCATCTTGGCAATGCGTGACTCTTGCCTGCTGCCGGCTAATCCAAAAATGGGCAAGAGGTGGAGCTGAGGTGGGCCGAAGAAGCCTGGTTGCTGAGCTAGCCACCTGTGATGGCACCCACCTGTCACTCAAAGCAGTCAAGGCCTTAATTATGCATAACTTTAAGCCTTTATATAATTTAAATGGGGAAATTAGCTATAGAGACTAAACCATTTTTGTACCAGGCTGTAAACATGTGTATGCCTGCTGTAAAGTTGGACATTTTAACATAGGGGTCTATATTCTTTTTACAGTCACTGGTCTACAGGGATTGATTCACTTTTGGAGCCAGCCTCAAGTGGCCATTTGAGGGACTGCAGTTTTGGCGTTTTTCTGCCAAAAACTGCAGTCTAATTGCTACTTCTCAATATATTTAGCTTTTAACATATCAAAAATATCACTTAATGCAGGTGAGTGGTACAAAATGAATGGCTGCAAAGACAGAAAAACAAAACCCTGATTTTTATCTCCAACATGACATGACTATGTGCAAACCAAAAAGAGGGGTAACGTAGATTAACGGCACAAACTGAAAACAAAAAACACCGGCATTTTCCTTTTAAAAATCAAACTATATGTTCTCGCACCATTTAAAAGAGGGCTTTTATCAAAACCTGCCCGATGTCCTTTATATGGACATAACGAGCATTACCTGAACTAAACAACCTGCTCCAAACATGACCCAAAAACACCAAATGGTGCCAGTCAGAGTACAGCCGCATGTCAAAAGTCAGTCCACAGCAGAGGCAGTCCACAAGTAAAAGGTTGGAGTAATCAAATGCAGGAGCAAAGGTTTGCTGAGAGGTTGAAGATTCAGTGTAGGGACACTGAGAGTGCGTAATAGATGGTTCAGGTTTATAACAGCTAGGTAAAGATCCCAGGCAGAGGCTGAAGATTCCACATGGGGGAAGAATAGGTCACTCTGCCGGCCGCTGAAGGTAATGTCAAGGGTGGGGCTGCACATTTCGTTTAACAAAAGTACAAAAACAAAAGAAAAAGAAAAAAACACCTGGACAGGCAGTTGCATCTGAAAGAAACCGCACAGGGCCATTAAGCTTGTCCAAACATTTATTCAGACATCTCAGATCTTTTTCTGAGGAAGTTCTTCGTCAGAATAAAATTGTCTTAGTAAATGTTCTTGTAGGTTTGGACAGCGTGTGGGATCCTTTTCGATTACACTAATATAAATGTCCAAGTGAAAATGTAGGTCACTAAAAACTTCGAAGATGGAGCAAAAGGTCTTTTTATATTGCTTTCTAAAATGCAGAATTCCACTGCTGTGGAGAATCTTTAAACTGATTTAAAATTGCCAAATCTGTTGTTTGCTCTACTGAATAATGAAGTAATATCCAAAAGAAAGAAAGCAAAACTGTTTTAGTCAGTAATGTGCAGCTCTAAAGTAGAGGCAGGATGTCCCACCGGTGACCTGTGGGCTTGCAGATGAAATGGGGTTGGAGGCTGCGGGAGATTTGGAGGCGGTGACTCAGTGGGACTCTCCGTTGACCGAGCTCCCCTCTCCTCTGGGAGAGGAGGAGCGGGAAAGCCCCTTCTCTGTGTTCTCTGAGCTGGAGCCGTTCTGGCTGTGGTGGTCGGCCGTAGACGCGGTGCTGGATGACGTAGCCGAGGTGGACGAGGGCTTGGCCTTCTCCTTAAAGTCCGTTATGATGACTGTCAGGTCCCCAACCGTCACTTCCAGGTGCTGGGCGCTGCTCCGGTCAATGTTTTTTAACCTTGGCCTGAGTGAGTAAGAAATAGTTGGGGAGAGTAAGAGGCAAAAAAACTGAGAAAGTATTTGAAGGCTATTTCTTTGCTAACAAACTCCCAAACTGTCTATCTTCAAGAATAGATTTATTTGCAATACTTCGGTGCTAGAACTTCAGGCAAAATGATGCAACCACACTACTGCCCTGCTGCTCAAAAACCCTATGACCTGATTAAGCCCCAGGATCCCTGTTACTCATCTAGACTGCCATGGAAGTGTACCAAAGACAGACAAAACGTCAAATCAAAATTAAATAACCAACCAACAAGCCCCCCCAAGGGAGACAATGTTGCTTAATCCTACTAGGAAAGGTAACTCCAAAGGTAAGCGCTCTCGATGCCCCACACCAGGCACAAACTGTTTAGTTGACTCAGCCTCTATTGTTTTCTACAATTCCCTTGTTTTCCCACCCTGACACTCAAATGTTTCACAACCATCACAGTTTTGTTTGTCGAACTTCCTCCTGTTTCAACAAGTACAACTGACACTCAATACTAGGTATCCTACTGTTACTGAAAACACGCCTTTAAACCACTCACACAACCATCTCATTAGTTGAAACAACAAAACTAACACCAACTAGGTTCATAAACTTACTCAAGGCAGAAGAGAAAGTGAAAAATAAACCAGGATGGATCCCGGGACGAGCCCCCATTTGTTACAAGTTGGCTCCTTCTTGCGAAAAAAGAGGAAGCTCCACAAACATGACCGCGAAGGGCTTTATTCGGCCAAACTACAGATTGCCATAAACATCAAGAAAAACATTGGTTTCCATGTTGTTGTTTTTTATGTTTAATATCAGTAGTGCCAGGAGTGTATGGGTGAGTATCATGAGGTGTATCATGAGGTGTGTGTAAAAGTAAGAGTCAGAAAAATAGTGGATAGTGGAGAGCTGGAGTGTCCCCGGGGTGTGGCATGGTGAAGAGAGAGCAAGAGCATGTTCTGCAGCCATCTTAAGTACAGGTGAGCCAGGCAGTACAGGTGTGCCACATCTCCTCTGCAACCCTGGCCTTGACTCCGCCTACAGGCACCCTGGAACACCCTGGAAGTAAAAGGGCACACACACCAAAACAGAGAACAGCAGAGGACAACCCTGGGGTCGTCTCACTTTAAAATCCTGCATGAGATTGTGCATTAATCAGCCCTTGCAAAATTCTATCTTTGATTTACCCATGAGTGAAAGCACCTTTTGATCTTTCTGCTACCATGTCACTGAAAACTGAAAAGAGCTTTTCCAGACACTGCTTTGAAATTTATTTCTGATGTTTCCCATCCTGCTCACGTCTATCGTTTGAAGAACTTTATGAAATATGACAACAACACATCAACCTCACTTCAGGTGGCAACATAAACACCATCTATAGTTTCTAGTGTTTATTCATGCATCCTTGTAATATCTGATTCCGGTTGATCCCCCCCCCCCCCACCCAACCCCCTACCCCGTGTCAGCTTGTTTACCTCATCTTCTTGTGACTGTTCTTCTTGAGCGCCGGCTCTCTGTCGCTCTTCTCCCTCTCTACTCTCTCCTTCTTCTCCTTTTTGGGCTGCAAGGGCAACACAAACTGCTGCGTTACCTGCTGCTGCGAGACGAGCTGGGAGACGGGACGAGGCTTCCTGATCCGCGGAGGGGAAGAGGGGGGAAGGGGGGGGGGGGATAAAGAGGGAGAGACAGAGTGTGGCAGATTAATGAGAGGGAAAATCACAGTGAGCACATGGCTTCATGCTAGCGTTCTACCATAATCAAGAGCCAATAATCACTGGCAGTGCTGGTTAGGATGGTGCTGCTGAAGTGTTCTTAACACTGGCAGTAAGTGGCACCACATACTGAGTGCATTCAGAATAAAATCCAGGATTCAGCCATCTGTGAGATACGTAGTATACCTGCCCAGGCTTGTTTTAAGGCTCAGAGGGATAAACATTGACAAGCTGAGAGCTGTTTTGGTGAACACAAAGATGTGATAGGAATTGTAAGCGTGCAAAATACTCAAAAGTCAGATTGCATAGGAGGCATGCACGTACGTTTTCTACTTGCTTTTATAAAACTCACAAAAGAAATCCATGAGTGGTGTTTTGCTGTTAGTTAGGAAGTGAGATCAGCTCTGACCTCAACCACAGCATGTCACATTTTTATTAATAGGTCACACCCAGTGTTTTTCCCCGTTCTTCCCAAATGTGGAATTCTCCTGCACTGCAGTCTTTGTCTCTTATAACTCAAGGTGAGGGTGTAAACAGCCATAAAGTGTGTCACCTTTTTACAATCAGTAGTCACTACTGCAGCACCAGGGGGCATGATCCCTCACTGGCTTCCCATCTGTGATCACTGTCAGTTGTGTAAATGTCTTCTGTCAGAGTGTAATTATATTTTCCATGATGGATTTTAAGATTTTGATTATAGATTACGTACAAAACACTCCGTAATGGTTTCTCTGCCTTGCATCAAAAGTCCCTGGTTTGTTATTGATGACAGAGAAAAGTGTTTGCTGATGGCAATGCTTGCCTGATAAGTGAGGATGATGTACCTTCATACACAAGCTTCGCAGAATGCTAAAAGACAAATCCGATATCAAATAGAACTTCAGTGTAACGCGGTGAATAAAATGTTTCTTCTCACAGTCACATTTCCATCCTCCGTGAGTGCCTGCTGTCTCAAAAATTATACATTATGCAATTGGTCTGGCAACCGTTTGCATGCATGAGGGCTGCGATCGTATTTCTGTGTGTGTGCGTGTGTGTTTTGGGGCTGGCAAGAGCCCTAGCCGAGAGGCGAGTGTGTTGAAGGCCATCTGTTGAGAGAGCCTACACATCTAGTGCCTGATTTTTGCATGCACACACATCACCACAGTTGTATGTATGAATGCACCTATGCACACTACAGCATATACGCAAACGGCACCAAAAAGCCAAAGTGGTGTATACAAATCCAAAATGGGTGCACATGAAAACATATGCATGCTTTATAATGCAATCAACAGACACATACAATATAAGCATATTAAAGCCCATGCACGTGACTGCACACATGCATGCAAACACACACACACACACACACACACACACACACACACACACACACACACACACACACACACACACACTCAGCAGTGAGCAGATGAAGCATGAGGGCATGATGAGAACAGCAGAAGAACACAGTGTGTTTTCTGAGCCCTGTTGAGCAGTCATATTTGTAATTCATAATTTAATTTCATAACTAATCATCCAGTTTCTGTGAAATGTAAGCTTCAAACTACTGCTCATGAAAATATTGATCTTAGAATGTAAGCTAAGCATTGTATTGATGCTTTCATCCTGTAACTCTCTGTTGGTAACACTGTACAACAGCTTCACTTCTCAACTATACTAACCTGTGTATGAACCCTTTCGAAATGTATTGCATTTACAAAACATTGGCCTCCAGGTGCTTCATGGAAAAAAATACCTTTTTGCACTTGCCTAATGTAATTATAAGGTTGAAACACAGTACAAGTACAGAGTGTACAAATGTACTGGACTTGACAAAATCCATCCACAAAATTAGTTTGAGCACCTGGCCAAGTGTTGCCCGACAATGCGCCACATTTCTGCCAAGAAGAGCCTTGGTGGCCTATTTAGCTTAATTTAGAGGCTTCCACCTCATTTCCTAATAGCAAACGTATAAGCCGGGGCTGCTGGTCTGCTGTCTTGTTCTAAGGGCAAAGCTGTTGTTTAACAGTTCTGGGATGACCTAAATTGGGGCCCAGCTTCAAAGAGTCTCTCTCAGAGTTTTTCTTCAGAGTTATCATCGCATTCTCAGAACATGCAGTGATGCTAGCAAGGCTAGAGCAAAATGCAAATGGGTCTCTTGGCCTACATAACCATCTCATAGGGAGGAGATGTCGAGATCCTCTAATATGTCTGTCTTGTCAGCACGACGCTGCAGAACTGCTGACACCTTTTTAAATAAAAGCAGAGGCCTCTCAAAGTCCTCTAGCTCAAGTCATTTGTGGCACTCCTTTAAACTTAAACAATGAAGAAATGTCTAGTTTTCGGAATTTACTGAAGCTCTCACACAAAAACAGCAATTGTCAGAACAGAATGGACCATCCTGCCCTCGGGCTAAATGTTACCAGCTTCCAAAAATAAAACCAAAGACAACCAGCTGCCTCATTCATAACCTCCTTTTGATTTGTCTTTGATGTGATTTCTGGATGTCATTATGCGCTTTATATGGTTCCTGTGATTTACTGTATGTAATGAGCAGATGAATTACTACTATCGCTGTCACTCATTAATGCTGCAAAAGAGCGCTGTATGTTTTGCAGAAGAAAAAAAGAAGAAAAAAAACCACCCAAGGCTAATTGCGCTATTTTCTATTTAAAATGAAAAGACTGGCTGTGCCTGAGAGCGATTGGGGCCAACTATAAACATATTTTGTACATCCCATATTCTTTGTGTAGAACAATGAAGTAGATTTTCACTAATAGAGCCAGCTCAATAACCTGGAGGTGAAAGAGGAGAGGAATATCACTGTGAGGCAAAGCAGCAGGCCTAAACAGAGCTACCTCTGTTAACCCAATCAAATGGTTATTATCTTAGCACTTAGGCCTTTCGCTGCTGGCCTCCATCTGGAAGCTGAGTGTGTGTTTGTGTGCGTGCGTCTATTGATTGCAACAGGAATTTCTGTGCCTAATGTAACGGCCTATTCTTTCTGACATTAATACTGCGTGTTGGAACTGTTGTTCCAATCGATGTTTGCTCCACTCATGCCATCTAGTCCACAGCAGCTAATGGAGTCCCACACTGGGAAATTAGGACATTACGAGGAGGGCTTAAACATGCCAAATTCCATTTCCTTGAAAAGGAAATTGCAATCTCTTTATTTTAAATCTCTTTTAATGTAGTCAGGGAAACATATTGTCTCTCTTTTACTCACACATTTCACTGACGTGGGGAAACTCTGGCTGACCCCTTTGCAAATATGTCATGAACACACACGCACATGCACGCACGCAAGCACGCATGCACACGCGAACGCACACACCATCTATCACTATCTCTCTCTCCCTCCTTCTGATGCACCCACTGACCTCACACTCCTCCAGCGACAAAGCAGTCGATGAACCTGAACACTGCCTGAAAATATCTTCTCTGGTCCTGATTTGGTCACATACAAAGTCCAGTAGGTGGTCGAATTATGACTCAGGATGGTTTGACCATCAAGTTAATGCCACAGCAGGTCATAAACACCACAGCTCACAGAGACTCATCAGTAACACAGATGGTGTGGTAGCCATAATCTGTTTATAGACAAGTCATAATAACCTTAGGCTTAGAAAAAACAGTGACTATGAGTGGTCTAGTCTGCTTAAACTCTGTTGAAATAAGACATTTCCAAAACATCAAGTTTTCATGAGTTAATAAAAACCGGCCTGTTTTCAGTTTTGTGACAATGCATTTTTCAAATCCAATGGGTTTTCAAATGGGTTATTTAGCCTAAGACATGAGAATGTTTTCAACCCATAAAGCTTATGCCTTCAGTTTATCTGTTAAAAATCACCAAATGTAGATCAATACATACAAGGTTTTCACAAAATGAGAAAAAAGTGACGATTGGTTTTGTGACCTTTCAAAGTTAAACAAATTCCACAAAATCTGAACTGCATCATCTTTTACTACTATACTAATGCGGTTACTCACAGCTCTTTACAGACCTTGTAAAGTTTGATTGCGAGCTACTTACTACCATCTCCACACAAAAGGAAGAAACCACTCTAGTTTAATTGCGTCTGTCCACCCCAAAACATAATAAAGTGTAACAATGGTGCTGTAACAAATCCAAACTCTCACCTCGGGGGGTGACGTGTTTGTACAAGGACAGGAAGGTCCATACAAATGAGGTGCACTGAGAGGTGCAGTGCTTGTCTAAAAAAAGAACAAGTGCTCTGCTCTCAAAGTCTGGCCAGTCTTTAGGGGAAGCCGTCATAGTTTTGATTAGTAGTATAGTATAATCATGAGAGGTGATCTTATTTTCAAAAGCTCACAAAGCTGTCTCTAGTCCTGACAGGGCACCTTTGGCCTTTATACCAGCCATTTGCTCTTTTAAAATGTTCCAACTGGTAAAGCGTCGCACCCAAAGGACAGCAGTGCAGAAGTCTGCAGGAGTTTGGACTGCTTGCTAACATTTGTCGAGTACATTGTGTGATGAGCAAACGGCTTACAGGACAGCCGATGGACTGCAAATAGGCACTGGAGTGTGCTGCTATAAACAAATCTCATCTCACTGTTCTGTGATGATTGTAAGATCATTGTGAAATAGCTTATTTTATGCCCTGTTGAACACTCTCAATCTAGGTGTAGGTGTGTGTCAAGTCTTCTATCAGCAGGACGTAGGCTGCTCCTGGGAGCTCCTCCAACCCGATGATTAATGCCTCTCCCTGCCTGTACATGCTCCCACCGTGTGTGTGTGTGTGTGTGTGTGTGTGTGTGTGTGTGTGTGTGTGTGTGTGTGTGTGTGTGTGTGTGTGTGTGTGTGTGTGTGTGAGAGAGAGACAGATGGCTCTCTACGTCCTGTGGTTTATGACACCTTCTACAGTCCACTAGCCACACTATAGCACCATCTCCTCTCTTATATAGGCCCGCCTGCACACACGCATACACACACAGAGCAGTATGTCATGCATCAGTGTCACCGCAGTAATTACAGGCTTATCACGTAGCCATAATCTTGAGCCACAGTGACGTGATAACAGCCGCTTCATTGTCTCTGGTGTACACTCGGTGTTTGTATGCTGTGTGAGCGCTAAAGCCAGTAACCCACACGACTGGGCCGACTGTGTGACTTTTATAAGAGGATGTCATCATTTGGATGGGATGATCAAACACGGATAGGTGATAAACAAGTGTGTTAATCATTTTACTTACAGATGCAGTAATAATGTCACTTATTCATGTAAACAACATCCCACGTGGTCACTCACACTTGCAGATCCGGCTCATGAACCCTGTTTATCGGTATTTGTTGTTGCCTCGCCTGCCCAAGAACTATTGCAAAGCGATAGAATGCACGCGAGCCACAGTGTCTGAAAAAGACCTGGATATGTTTCTTTAATCCCTCTGCTGTTCTGGGGATACACGTGACTCAACATTTAGCACCAAAGGTGTGGCAAAACAAACCTAGCATTTTCCTTCCTAGTGCTTAAATAATGAATGATAACACATGACTCATGAGGCGAGAGTCGAATGTGTGGCTCTCTGCTGCTTGTTTGCACGTTGTGTAATCAGATTGGGGAAATTAACATTAACACAGCAGCCAAATGGCGGTGTATATATCGGTTGTGTCTGGTAAATTAGCTTTCTCCCACGCATGTTGCCAGCTAAGAACCAGATTAGTGTATTATTTAAAAGGGTTTAAAATCGTGATGCTGTAAAACGTGTGGAAGAGGGAAGTTAGGAAGCTAATAATACCCATAATAGAGATGTAAGTAACAGACAACTGATTTCATTGCCGAAAGCAAACTGCATTGTTGTATATGCAGTATATATGTGTACAGAGGCAGTGGAACAACATGGAAGTACAACTAATTTGCACGTTACACTGTGCATTTCAAACATGCATTTTTCTTCAGGCAGCATTTTAATGTATGTATATATTGTATATTAGTATTCCATGGTGGTTGCACACATTGCTACCAATGCAGCTACTTTGAGAGAATAGACAGATAGGAAAAGAGATGATTAATCATTTCATTTTTAGCATTAGAAGTTCTGTATTGCATTTTGAATCCCAAATTTAAAACCCACCATACACTTTGAAGATAAACTTAGTCTACGCAACCAAACAGTTTAGCAACAATCCATTACCGTTATCTGCATCAGAATTGTTTTCACTATACACTCCTTTTTGATTTTATTTCACTTATCTTTCACTCCTTTTGGTGAAATGCTAGTTGTTAGTTGCAGCCCTACACTACTTATATTAGGTTACAAACTTACATAGGTATTGGTTTAATAGGTACTTGCCTCAATACATCTCTGTCTTGCCTCTGTTTTTCTCAATAAAAATGCTTGAATCCTACACTAGAAAATCTGAGCGATGTCATATTGAAAGCTAAATTTTTTTTTAAAGGGAACTGCACAATTACAGCCCAAGTTTTAGTGTGTGCACACTGCACATGAACTGTGAGGGCGAGCATGTGCGGAGGATGATAAAACAACATCTAAACAGCCAGATGCTGACAGGTTGCCAGCCAGCCAGAATAGCTTGTGCTTGTTTAGGTGGAGCTGACAAAATGTGCACATCAGTCAATCTGTCACTAAGAGACGCCTTAGGTTAAGTTCAACTGAGAGAGAGAGAGAGAGAGAGAGAGAGAGAGAGACGCAGAGAGAGAGAGGGAGGCAGAAAGAGATCAAATAGGAATAGCTGAGAGATGAAGGTAGGGAGAAAGTGAATACACACAAGAGAGCCAAAGGCAACGAGAGAACTAATCAGAACAAGATCAAGCACACTGTCCTGACCTGTCGAAATATAATGCTGCTAAGCAAGCTCAGAGCATGCACGCACCGAGCGTTTCCCTGGCGGGCCTGACTTGTCAGAGCTCAGCGAACAGATGCAGGTGGTGTAAACCAGACATAAGAGAAGGTCACACATACACACAAGCCGCTCTATTACACTTAGCTGCTAAACCCAAACCTAAACAACTTCCTTAGCCAAATACTACTGTCTGTCAGCACCACTTCACTTGACATTTTCAGCTTATTCAAGCTATTCCAAACACCAGACAGGTGCGTTAACTCCGAAACATGCCTCGTCTTCCATCTTTAAACATTAAGATGACACTATAATCCAGGACAAGTCATAATGGGTACACTGGGAGGCCTTCAATGACTACGTTTACAAGCAGCCAATAACCCGTTCAAAACCGGAATATTAGCAATAACCCGGTCGCGCACGGCCATGTAAACACCGGCAAAAACACGAATATGCTCATATTCCTGTTTTTAAAAACTCGAATATGATCCGGTTACCCCTTTTCTAACCCGAATATTTGGTCATGTAAACGCATATCGGCACATCCCCATCAAAAGGAACATTGATTTGTGTTCTGCGCATGTTCTACTCGCAAGGAATCTTGGTCTTTTGAGTAGAGGAACTAAAAACCTGCGTGCAGTATACCGGAAGTAAACAAGAAGTAGAGGTAAACATGGCGAGACGCAGCACAGCACCACACTTTTGGAGCGAGGAGGAAACCAATTTCTTTATTAGTGTGGTGAAAACTCAGATGTATGTAGTTATGACTCACAAGTCATAACTACAACTGGACTTACATCGGGATATTGCCAATTGATTACAAATTCCATGTATACAGGAGTAACTCTCTCTCTGCTCACGCATGTAAACGGGTTATTCCGAATGTTTCAGAAACCCGAATAGTGACCTTAACCCGACCATAACCCGAATATTGACAGCTTGTAGACGTGATCACTGTCTTGCTCAAGGACACTCTGGGTAGTGTCAGCTGATGTAGGACCTGTGGCCTTGCACTTCTGAAATATCAAACCTCTTTTTAAGCACCACGCCACTGCACCATGACTTTTCATCTATCATGCTGCTTTTCAAAGGCTGGGACTGATTCCAAAGAGTCGCAGGGGAAAAAAAAAAAAAACATCTCCCACTTTTTGTCAGCAAAGTCTTCAGGTAATGAGGCTGCACGATATGTTGTGATCCCAAAGCTCCTCTTAAGACGACTTTAATTAACAATACTGTAAAAAAAAAAAATTACTGCATCAGGTTTGCAGTCAGTGTGCATTACCTTTAAATAAATGTAGGCGTAGAGAGAATATTGAAACAATCCGTCATGTCTTTGCGATGCATATGCCTCGCTTGCGTTTCCTCAAATTTGACTCCGTAGCTGCACAAGTTTTTCGAGCCGCTGACAGAATTAGCGGAACGTGTCAGCCGGTTCCCTCTTTTGTCAATCTGTCTCTCGCTCTCTCTCTCTCTTCCATTTGCACTCCACCTCCTCTGATAAGCGAGTCGAATCCTGATGCTGATGTGTCCCTGTCTTCAGTCAAATTCTCAGCCCTCGACGATGTGCTTTCAATCAGCCGCCAGCTTTGGGGCCCTGCAGTAGATCATCCCTCCACATCAGAGGGATCTAGGCAGCCAGATCTGCAAAAAACCTCACCTTCATAAAACATTCATCCTTATCTCTTGACGGCTATCTACATGCAAACTCTCTTGCTCCTAAAATATTTCTCTACCAGCCACCTGCCTGAGCCAAAATGTTCCATATTTTTTAATGGCATCCATCACCTCTAGTATTTACTGATTCCTGTCAGGAAAAGTGACACTTTATGCAGTTAGGTGGTGTTTTCGCTATGACAAGTGATAAGTTGATTTAAGCCACTTCCACTGAGCCCACACTGGCTGTCAAACCTGTGACCTTCCGGCTACGGGACAACTCCTCGCCTGTTTCATGCTTGTTTAGTAACCAGCGAGGGAATTTGTCGTGTCCTACATTTATATTCTGCATGTCGCATGCCCTTTACCACCTTTGGCTTGCTCGCTGAGAAATCCACTTGACTGTTGTGTTCGGTCGTTAACAGCTGCGACCACCTGTGTGGCCATTTTGCTGCAGTATTAGCCTGCGTGTGGTGGTTTGTGTATGGCCTTCTGGGAATGAAAAAAAGAGAGCATGACAAACACTACTACTACTACTACTACATTTCTGCAGTACTGCAGTTGGGAGGACAGTGGGTTATTATTAACATTAAATAAGACCTTCTCATGGACATTTTCTAAATTTATCAGGGGTGTAGCGAGGAATTCTGGTCCTTGTGTCCTTGCCAACTTCCCCAAAAAAAACAAAACAAAAAAAAAGCCCAGATGGGGAAGACAAAGGGTGTCACAGCTTTTGGTGAAGTGAGAATTCAGACAGGTTAGTGGCAAAGCTGCCGGCCGCTTGTTTTTACAGAAGCGCACGCACACACAAACACACACACAGAGAGAGTCCCTGGAGTGTCCTCTCAACAATCAACGCTCTACTGCAATAGGCTGAACCCTATGACAACAGTATGTCTGCTGCTCAATCGCTTTGTTTGTGCAAGCAGCAACTGTGCACTTGAGTGTGCGATTATGGGTGCGCGTGTTAAGAATGTGTGTGTGTGTGTGTGTGTGTGTGTGTGTGTGTGTGTGTGTGTGTGTGTGTGTGTGTGTGTTTGTACGAATATGTCATGTGTAAAATTTGCATGTTGAGTGCAACTGTGTGTGTGTGTGTGTGTGTGTGTGTGTGTGTGTGTGTGTGTGTGTGTGTGTGTGTGTGTGTGTGTGTGTGTGTGTGTGTGTGTGTGTATCTGATGACAGCGGGCTGATTAAGCTGTTGCATAGTAATGAGCTATGGCTGTCTGTCTGGCAGCTGCTCTGACAACCTCTTTTCACAACTAGCCCTCCCACACACACACACACACACACAAGTGCAGACACACAAAAACACACAGGCATATAAGTGCATGCAAACACAAGAAATACCACAATTCTGAAAAGGCATCAAAGTTGACAACTGCACTGATGTGTTGTTGCTGTTTGTTGTTAAATCAATGGGAAAGTTGTGCTAATACAGGAGAGGATACATTAAAGAGGGAGATCGTGTAACATTACACACTGTTTCCCATAGCCAGAGCTAACAGCTACACTTCCTCTTCTTCACCCTTTGTTGTGTTTTCATCCTGATAATGACTGCCACTCAGGAATAACAGCCATTTCCTGCCTCAAATCACGGATGTCAGGACAAATACCAGCCACAGCACAGAGGGCACAGAGTGTGTGTACCTACATGCTAGGTATTTTTTATGCTTGAGTACCTTTCTATGTGTGTGAGCTTGTGTGCATGCATATTAGAAGCACCCCCCCCCCTCCTCTTCTCCACTGGTCTGTTGCAAATATCTCTGGGGCAACAAGATGGGTGTGTGTGTTTGTGTGTGTGCCATCCCTCTCCCTCATTTTACGGAGGTCAGTGTGAACAGCCTGGCAAGAACATGGAGACTAATGCACCGCTCAGAGGAAAGTGAAAAAGAGAATTGTTGAGTTTGAAGTTAACATAGATAAAGTAATCGCCATCATCTTTTCTATTGCGTGAATGCACTTGGAAATGAAAACCACAAGACAAGAACCAGCCTGTGCCGTGTTTGTTTATGTTTACTGTCTGTAAACTGTATATAGGATAGTAACACTGGGATGGTTTAAATAATCTGAAAAACATACAGTTATCTCAATCCATTGTCTCATGGTACAAATGCACAAATTGCTTAGAGGGAGAACTGCTCATTTTGTTGGGGTGTGTGTGGGGGGGGGGGGGGGGGGGGCAGTGCCTGAGTCCCCAAGGACCACCCCTTGGGGACCAGCTATTGCAAAAGAGACCAAAGGTAATGTATATCCATCGCCTTACCTTGTTGACGTCCCCTTCCTGACATCACACATCATGCACTTAAAAGCCTCTGCTGTGTTCTTGTACGTGCACACGCTGCAGTCCCAAAACCCCTCGTCGGAGGAGGGCTTCGGTTGACGCTTCGGCCTTTAAAACAATAAATGTACAAACAAAAAGAAAAACATAAAATTAAAAAAAAAAACGAAAAGAAAAGAAATGGTGGGAGAGAAGAGAAAAGGGGGCGAGAGGAGACAAGAGTGAGTTCAGCTCGCATCCACGAAGGCTATCGATAGCAAACATCTGGGTTAGCCTATAGGATTTAGGAAATCATCTGCAAGCGCGCTGTGATCCGACACTGTAATTGGCGATGAGGTTTTAACACCCGCGCGCACTCTCCCGCACGCGAACATAGACACATGCAGTGAGAGAGAGAGAGAGGGGGTGAGAGAGAGACGAAAGAGAGAGAGAGAGAGAGACAGTGGAGAAAACCCATTTTTTTCGTGCGCTTGTCGATGTCCGCTCCCCTCTCCTAGCTTGAATATCTACGTACGCACTAACTCGGTCGTTACCTTGTGGGACTCCTCTTGTCGCCCATGCCAGACCAGGGTTTATCTGGAGGTGCTGAGACGAGCAGAAGTCCTGTTATTTCCAGTAATTTTAGCAAAGAAGCGATGCGCCTGTGCCGCTCGGCTTCCAGCTGTCGTGGAAACTCCGCTTGGGAAATGGTCACGTGACTCGCTTTGGCCAATCAGAGGCAGGGTTACTTCCCGAGGCTGACATTCCTCTTGATGAATCTATGCCGCCTTCACGTACCCGCTGTACACTCGTACTTCTGTGTACTAACGGTGTTAAATATACCGTATATTAATAGGTTATTATGACAACGTGACCCGCTAACATGATGTTCTTAAACAGACTGTAATACCGTATATACGCATATTTGCACACCTTTAATCAGGAAAGAAATACCGGAAAAATATCTTCTCATTCTGTGTTTGATTCATTAAATGGTCTTGACACAGTCACTTCGGATACAAATACATAGTAGCTCATGCACAAAATTATTCAAAAACTCATGATGGAATATAAAATTAGGAACATTAACGTGCAGTGCAAAAAACCGACTACGGTAATTTGTTACATTATGATGTAACAAATTACCGTAGTAATTTTTTACACATGCATTTAATGCATCATTTTACTACTAGTCATCGAATGAGATAAATATGTTTTGCATCAGTTGCCCGCTTTATCAATTCTCCTTGTCCTGAGTAAATACACATTTAATGTCCGACAGCACATAAATGCAACAAAAGCCATTGTAGCAAATGTTGCGTTTAAAGCAATGTGTTAACCACTCATATCAGCTCCCTACTTGGAATCCTCTCATATATGCATCTACGACTTTGACTCAAAGACTGCAGAAATACCGCAGCTATTTAGACCACAGGCGCATTAAATATCAGGAAATCCCTCGCTTTACTCGCGTGCTGACGCAAACGAGCATCAAAGACCAAATTGTACCGAGACTCTCATCTATCATACTGCTTTTCAAATGACGGGATGAGCCCCAGACTGAGGCTGGGGGTTCCCAAACCTTTTCTTATCAACTGGATCTCCTTTATGTCCCGAAAATGAGATTTTACCGCATTTTTTGCATTTATACGCACTGTCAAGATCACTGCATGTAGTGCAGTTTGCCACAATCCTGGTTGGCGTATCAAGTAGAAAATTGGTCATACAAATACACATTATGCTTAACTGATAACCGCTTTTGATGTTTTATGGAGAAAAATATTCATACAGTATATATAAAATAATCCAACCACTAATTTGATCAATGATAAATAAAAATGGACATTTCCAGCATCAGTTGTGTTTCCAAATTTCCATTTACTTCATCGACCTAAGCAAATTAATAAATAATCGTTTTTCTTCAGCATTCTTTACCTGATTCTGGAACAACCAACAATTCATTTGGTATGTCATTAAGAAACAAAGTTTTATTGACTGACTGATTTAGAAAAAAAACACCACACATGCTCACTCAATCAATCCGAGAACAGAAAATGCCTTAGTTACGAAAAGAGGAAAATGTAAATTCATCAGTGTCAACGGAAGCATCCCCACTATAATACAATACAACTTACAAAAATAAAGCAATATTTGACTAACTGTGTAATATTATTAGTCACTAAGCTCCTCCTCGTCACTGAAGTATGCACTCTTTTTGATCCTTGGTTTCTTAGAGTCTGAGGATGTTGAAGCGTGAGCACCGTCCTCTTGAGCCAAACGTGCCTGCCTCTGTGTGTCGTTCTCTTCCTCAATACGGGCTTGCTGGAGGGACACAAAAGACAGAAGAAATATGACACTGCTGAAAGATAATAACGTACGTTTTACATGCAGAAAACGTTTCCAGTTCCCACAGCCTCAGTCCAAACAGCAGTTATTCATATTACCTACTAGCTCTCGTCTTTTTTTGCGGGAGTATGTTACATTTCAGTAGCTATGCCTATTTGGATTTCTATATTTGTCCCTTACCTGAAAAGCTATTGCTTGGCTCAGACTATCTAAGGTTGGGTCCTCTCCCTCTTCTTCACTTTCTTCTTCTTCTTCACTAAAAAGGGAAAAAAATGTAGGAATTACAAAAAACAATAATACCCGATATACAATATCTCACAAAATATCAGCTATAAAATACTTACACATGCTCAGGTTGTTCAGCCTTTTTCTTCTTTTTCTTTTCTTTCTTCTTTGGAGGTTCCCTCTCTCCCAGAATGTTTTTGGGGCATGCGTAGCTCAGATGACCTGTATCCTGTGAGATTTCATTTAATAATGCACAAAATGCAAAAACTTTTTCTGGGATGATATGATTTTCTGGCACATTTTTTTCCCCATTTAAGGCAAAAAAAGATGAAACTTGCAATTGTAAGTCAATAAAATGTGATGATCTCACAGAAAGAAACAGTTAAATATGCACCGACCCCACATTCGTAACATTTAGTCTTGTCTGTGTAGTTCCGTCTTCTTATAAACTCAGTTGCTCGCCCATTGTCTACGGCAATGCTAGCTTTCACTGTCCTGCCAAACAACTGGGAGACAAACGCATTTGGAAGTCGGATAAGTGAATATCAGAAACATCACTCACAAGGAGACTGCAGCCAATGCTCAGTGCCATACAGTATGAACACTAACGGTGTCAGACTCACCTGTTTGTTATTCACTGCTCTTGTACAGTTGTGAGCCGATTCTCGGTCCAGGAAGAGAACAAACGCCACCCCTTTACTCTGGCGAGTGTCTTTGTCTTTAACGATTGTAACCCTGAAATATGCATGAGTTATTAAAAACTTTTTTTCAAACGTGTAATAATAACTATTGCAAGTATCGAGAGCCTTTAATTGGTTGTTGTGGGTTATTCCTTCACTACTTTACTTACTTTACAACTTTTCCATATTTGGTGAATAGCTGAAATGAGACAAAGAGATCTGTTTCAGTGAGGACATTGCTTGGATTTGGAGACCACGGTGGAATTTGACTCATTTGTGTTTTTTGCCAAACAAAAGCATCATTCCTTTTTTTATTTTTTATTAATTACATAATTCATTTTTAATTACAGGGACAGTGCATATTAATAAACATTTCTGTCAATATGCCAGAGTTAGCCAGAAGGCTATTTTTCATCTGCAGTCCCTAGACAGATGGTTACAAACAAATCATTAGCAACATTATTTTTTTTCCCAACACTGATGAACAGTCCTGTCAACAATTGTAACTGTTGTCTTACCTTGTGTAGGTCATTGTTGGTAAGAGAGAATGGCAGGTTTGACACATACACAGTGCTTTTGCTTGGTGCCAAACCCCCGCTCATACTGGACGCATATGGCACACTGTAAGACAAATAAGACAGACAAATGATCACACAATTGTTCAATGCACAACCAGCTACTTAGCTTTCTTGGCATATCCATTCATGTCGCGTTAAACCTTTTAAACGTAACTGCAATCAACTGACTGCATTAACCAAACTTACCACTTACCAACACAGCCTCCACCGTTGAATAATATCTAAATGTGTTTTAAAATAGCAGAATTGTGTGTATTTGTATCATGGATGTATTATGACTTGTATGCAGCTACTTTAGCAAACAGCAACAAACGCCATGTCTGTACGTCGCAACTTGATGACGTGACGCATTCCTCGTCCAATAAAAAAGCCGTTATCCATGTCGCTGCTACACTTTCCTTACCGGGGAAAGGCTAGGCTAACTAAACGATAGAGGAAGGTGAGATTGTTGTGCTAGCTTGGGCTACTGTGGGTTATTTAACACGTGTTTATCTAGAAGATGCAATATTTCGCCGTAAATATTTATGTGTGTGACGGTAGTGATTAGTTAACTTGCTCTCAGATGAAATAAAACCTGCGAATTTGCATCAAATATGGAGGCTAGCTAATTAGCAGTGCTAGCTGTCCTTTCTGCGTGGAGCTAACGTTACAGTAGTTGATGTTAGTATTAACTGTTACATTCACCATCACAGGACATGTGGTGATTTGTGTAACGTATCGACTGGGTGCGATGAAGCTAACGGTAGAGCTGTGTTTTAATATGGTGTTGTTGGTCAAATGGGCATTCATCCATAGGTCAGTCTATTCTGCAGAAAAAAAAATCCTCTGCCAGCTCAGTTGCTGAATCTCATGTTCAAACAGTGCTCCACAACTTATCTTATTTTAAGAATGTGGAACACAGAGCGGTTTGCATTCTCTACAAAAATATGCATCTCATGTATTTCTTTTGTAGGCTTAAAGATTTAGATTATTTCCTAAACAGTTGCATGGGAACTTATTCCAAGTGTATATGTCAGTCTTCACAGTGTTCTCTTTTTACAGGTTGTGTTGAAGATCACATCTCATTATCGTATCACCCCGATTCACAGAGGTCCTTGAGTCCAAAAGTAAGTTATTGACAGCACATGTCTTTACAGTACATTCATTTAACAGTGTTTTGACACCAAGACCACAACAAGAGAACTACTGCCTATATATAAATAATAAATCAATAAAACAGGATATGGCACATGCACGAATTGGGACAATATTCAGAGCATGTTATATATTGTCAAAGTGTTTTTGCAAGAGCTGGTTCAGTGTTGCAGCATGCACCTGGCTGAACCAAAATGCTATCACATGATGAAACTACTGTTGCTCTGCCTTTTGCAGTGACATACAGGAGAGACCGGAGTATACGAGAGGTGTATGATGAACGCTTTTTAACAGAGAGACCGGTGAGTGTGTACAAAAAGGGAATTCAGTCTATTTTCTTTTCTTGATAGCACTTTGACCTTGTGTCACATTCAAGAGTATGCGCATAAAAACACAAGTATGACGACTTGCAGTATATGTCTTTCAAGCAGCCTGGATACGTCATTTGGAGAGAGCATATTTCTACTGCAACTATAAATAAAATCTTTTATTTCTGACGTGGATGCACAACGTGTCATACAAGCTAGTTCTGTAGTTCTGATCAAGTATACCATGGCTTTATACAGCTCGCTTAATTAAGAAAAGTCTTCTATTTAATTGCTACATCAGGTGAAGAAGTTCTTAGCCAGGTTAACATAAGCCATGGGTAATGTGAGCAGACAAACATTTTTACGCAGAAATTTACAAAATTACATTCCCCCCAACAACAATTTTTTTTTTTTTTTTTTTTTTAAACAATTCAACTGCAAATGTAAAATAATAATGTACCCATCCTGGTAGGGTCCGTACCCACGGGCAGCTGGGGCAGCGGAGAGGAGGGGCCCCTTTAGCAGGCCAGAGGACGACTATGGCCGCGGCGGGTACGAATACGAAGGAGGTCCACGCTTCTTCCCGAATGGAGGAGGCCCCCGAAATTATCATGAAGATCAGAGGGGCTACCATGGTGACAACCTTCATTTCCCTGCTGAACGCAGAGCTGGTCCACCTTCAAGAAGGGTGAGAGCATGAATTTCATACAATTTAACATTGTTGTGTTCATATGAACAAAGTAGACAAAATGTAGTGAAAATATGTGAAGTGGCGATTAAAAAAGGAACTCCCAAAGACTGCCTCAACTTTGAAGAAAAGTCACAAACAAAAAAGACATTCAAGTTGCTTGTTGTTTAACAAAGAGATGAAAGCACACAGAGCAAAACAAGATGCTCAAGCTCAGCAAAAAAAAAAAATCAGAATTTAATACGGGTCAAAAAGTTAGTTTTTAAAATGAGAAGTATTAGCAGAAGTTATTGAGTTACATTAATAAACAACTCCAGGGTTTTCCCTACCATTATAAGGCTTAGGCGCAGCACCCAAAGTGGTTTGGGCACCACCTAAGCCGGATGAATGTAAAATCAGCGTGAGCACCAAATCTAACTACCGGTACATGACTTTTCTCAGATCTAATAATTGTAGTTGACTTCTTCAGCAAGTTTTGTCTTTCAGCTTTTAGGTTTTCCAACTTTTTAGACACACATATGGTTATAATAATAGTCCAAAATGATGTGAAATTACATTGTTTTTTATTGAAACACTTTCAATGATCCCTTAATCCCCCCCACCCCCACCCCCCTGCGACTGCATATCATGTTAATATGGTTAGTTTAATATGCACACTCAAATTTGGCCAGCTGAGGGTGCTGTACTTAAAGGTATAGTGGAGGATTTTCCCGAATTTTAGAAAAGAACCGCCCTCTCCACTTTTTGAAAAAATACACATGCGCAACACCCTACCTGCTCCCGAGAGGGAACGCCTATTAAACGTGTGCACGAGAGAGCATGCACGGGCCTAGTTCTCCTCGTGCACCTTCTGTTTACAAGTTGCTGTCGGCATGGCTCTACAAGCCACCGGTAAGTGGAAATCTATTTACGACAAGCATCTCTATAGCTAACTTTAGCATGCTACAGGACAACAAACAAGCTATCGCTGAGAGCGGGGAGACAGCGGTCAGAGGCTTTTATATACTGTCTATGGTCGGACGCCGTGGCCATCTGCTCGCTGACCTGTCACGACCTTTTATATACGGTCTTGGTCACGGCACGTACGACGGCCTTACGTAAACATATCCCAGAATGATTGACAACTAGGAGGAACAATAGTTTTGATGATCCACCCGGAAAAAGAAAATCCTCCGCTATACCTTTTTTAAAGGATCAAATTTAAATATGTTCAAGCCAACATGAAATCAAAACTGGTGAAATCTTTTGTAGTTTCAGACTGATCATTTATAACTAAGTTCCATAACATCTGTATTTTAGGACATGATCAAATCCTTTGAAAAAAAAAGTGCCAGCAAAGGTCCCTTTCATGGATTTGATCGTTTGTTTTTGTTTTTTTTTACATGTTCTTTATTGGATAGGAGGACTATCCTTACAGAGTACCCAGGGAAGAGCAACAACACACAGGACGGCCTTTGGAGTTTGGGTAAACTGCTTCTGTTTGTCTTGAAGGAGCTCATATTCATTTTCCAAAAAATTAATCAAGTTGTAGCTTCATAAGTAATACCACTCAGCAGAATTGGATGTTATCATTTTGGGTAGCAGGGCCCTTTTTCTATGCACTTGTGTTGTGAGAAAGTCCTCTAGTTAGGCGAAGAAGGGGGATTTCTGCAGGAGTAGGCCTCCATTTTTAGTATGTGTTTGAAATGTTTGTTTACATAACAGCTATTATAAATCATGGTCTGCTCTGACCCAGATCGGGCAGTCTCAGTGCTCCCCTGGCTCCACACTTTTTTAGGTTAGACGATAACTACGGTTCTTAGCTGAACAGTGTCTGTATTTAGGCCACAGTTTGGGTGGCAGGTTTACAATATTTACTCAAAACCCTTGGCTCTGGTTCTACTTAAGCATTTTGGTTAAAATATGTTACAGTTCAGTCACAATCAATTCTGATGTTGCCTTTAAATGTTCATGTCATTTTGTTTTCTATATTAAAATTTCCAGCTATTGGTTTGTAAATATGGTTTTTATACACGTGTGCTGGAGTGTAGATAATGGGTGCCAGGAGTTACAAGGGATACAGGGCGTGCATGTACATGTTTATTTTTACATTCAAGAAGTTTTCTTATTGGGGAGCATAAATTTAAAAAAATCTGTATTTCCCACAGTTGACATTATTATATAACCCTGTGACCATCATGTGACACAATAAAAAATTGATATCCCCTATTAATTTAACACCTCCAGCTTCTCATGCATATTTAGACTCTCTGGACGATCTGTTGCTCCGTTTGCAATCACATGGCTGCAAGAAGTGTCACCTTTCTATTATATTTGTTCTAAGGCATTAGCATTAATGATATCATAGAAAGCCAGACTGGCAGTGTCTGTTCAGCCTGAATACATGTCCGGTTAGGATCCTGACAGAGGACGGAAAAGACTAGAAGCAGTTCTGTCTGCATTTTTAAACATCATCTAGTTATTGGAGAAGTTCCACCTCGTGTGTGGTTATGTGTAAACCTGTAACCATAGTACAACCATAGTGTGAGTTGCTTGCTTCAAGAGTCTTTGTCAAAGACATTTTTTTTTTGTTGCGTATGGAAGAAGTGCGTGCTGCTGCTAAATTGTGACCAAGGAGATGGAATACAACATCCTGACAGCACTGGTATTTTAAGGTTGTTTTGAAATTTACATTAGATACAAATTGACCAAATGGTATTTGTTGCCATGTTGTACAGTATGTATCTGCAACTGAACACATCTGTGTGTATTTATTCCCTCAGCGCCCGTGCAGCACCGCCACCACCACCACCACCACCTCATAACGTGCGAAACCAGGGCATCTACCCAGCGCCCAGAGCGCTCCCAGAGAGCGGGGAAGACACACTCGTGCAAGCCATCCTCAACCTGGACAGAGGGTACGAGTGAATGCATGCCTAATCACTGCAAAGGGCAATCATTGCCCAAGTGTATGCAGCTTATTCATTGCAGCCATCAATGCTGCAGTCCGAGGAAGTGTGTAATTAGTGAAAACACCCAGTGTACAGTGTATGTGGTCAGAAAAAAAATAAAAAACCTGCACGTTTAGGCCTCAATGCTAGATGGCAGTGTTGTGCTATGTTGGCACAAAAAAAAGGAAAGGCAGAAGTACTTAGATTCTCTGAAAGATGTTGTTGCAGATGTGGGTTTGTAACTTGAGAGTTGTCAGATGAGGAAGAGGAGCTAATTTGTCCTTCAGACAACACTTTGGATGTTCGGACTATTTTAAATTACTACTGCCCACACATGTCCTGTGCTTTTCCCAGGGAGGACAGAGACCTCTACAGGAGAAAGGCAGCCCCGTTCCCTCCACTCAGAGAGCGTTCTCCTGTGCGCCGCGAGGTGGCCCGCTCCCCCCACAGTCGCTCCGGCTCCAGCGTCAGCAGCAGAGGCTACTCACCAGACCGAGCCAAGAGCCTGCCATTTGCCTCACAGCAAGGCAAGAGTATGTAGAAGCCTTAGAGTTTCCCCTCCCCAGATGCTGCGTAGAGCTCCTTTTTTTTATTTTATTTTTTTAAACCACTTTGTGTCCATCCTGGCACGAGGCAAATTTAATACTATGCATAGGCTGATAATCCAGTTTTGGTCATGACCCTTTATTGGCCAAGGCCATTTGAAAAAACAAGTTACAGTACAGAACAAGTTTTAAACTCCCCCAAAATGTACGTTAATTGTCAAGACTTCTTCATTTTTCCCAATATTGTCACTGTTTTATCAATGACTCATAATCTGGCTGATCGGCTTTTCAGGTGTGGACGGTCCAGAGGGTCACGCAGGTGTTTCTGAGCACCTTTGGGGGGCGCTCTATCCTCAACAGAGTGGACATGAAACCTTCGGTCTGTACACTGAGCCATGTGAACAAGCTTGGACTTGGGTGACAAAATGCTGATGTGTTGTTCCTCACTCGGCTCCATGCATCCTTTTCATAATGTCCGAAAAATGTTAGAAGGAAATATTGGCACTTTCGATACTCCAAAGAGAAGGATGCAAGGATGGAGGAGAGGATGCATTTATGGCCTGTATATGCTTAAAACCGAGATCAAGTTCAAACCTACAGAATGTAATACAGAATATTAATTTAAAAACAATACAAAATAATTTAACCTAAAGAATTCTAACCACAATAAACTATTTGACACTGACATTCTTTCACCCAGGTCTGAAGTAAGTTGCATCATGAATTATGTTTCTGAATTGGTACCTAGTAGTGACTTGGCTGTAGTGGGTCCCTTTTTTCATATTAACCCTTTCTACCTGTTGATCACTTTCCGTGGTTCCTCCTCTGATCTGTAAATGTATGCCATTGGATTTTCTAGATCTAGAGATATGTGAAGTTTTAAATGTCCCTGCATTCTCCCTTCAGTTATGAGTCAGGGACGGTTGAATTTGCAGTCCATATCCAAGCTGGATGGCATGGCACTTGTATGAAGGCATTGGGACATACTGCTAAATTGCCAACTACGACAGTGGCCTCTTTTGATGCATGTTTGCATCGCTGATTTTATATTTAATTATTTATGTCACTGACTCTGGATATGTACTCTATGCTAAGTTTACATAACTAACTAAATCTCGAAATGAACTGGACTGTAACATGCAACAAAAGCTAGTATAACCTTGTGTGCTCCCTGTTTCCACAAGTAGTACGGTGTTTAGGTCTGCTGCCAGCTTCAGTGCTGGCCGTCTCTCCTTTCAAATTTCCGTTCAGATTTTTTTTTTTAACCATGAAATGAGCTCGGTGCACCTCAGAACGACAAGTGTTCGTCATGCTTATGTGGCAAAATAAATAAATCTGTTTCTCAGAGCAGGATGACTGGTAAGTTCTGTATAGTTGTTGTTGTAGACAGGATAGAACAGTTGCATCAATCGTAGTTTGGTAGTGTTTTTATGCTTTACAATGTTTGCAGAGGAAATATACAATTTAGTCTCTCTACCATGTCTTTCTTTTTTTGTTTTTAATACCAATTAATGAGAGATGAAATTACACGCAGGGGATTTGTTTCCGAAATATTCAAAGGTTACACTCGTTAAACTTAACCTATTCCCAGTCTGGGTAACTTGAGAGAGACAGAGTGTTTGTAATGTGTCCAGCAGCCAGCCTTTCTCCCCGCTCTGTCTGCCACTTTGTCAGGCCTCATAAAGATGCCACCAGGTCGTGTGTGTGTGGACGAAGAGGGGGAAACGGTATAGGATGTCTGATGGATATTCCTGAAGCCAACGCTTCCACATCGGGGTGTTTTTGTTTCATAGCGAGGTCCTAAAGTTCATGTTTGTTGGTAGTACTTGATTGGTCGGCTACAAAGCCTTGGGTGGTGCCAGAATGACTGGAGAGAGAGAGGTCGGTAGAATAACAAATGGAAAGTGAGAGAGGAGGCGGCGTCCGATCGATGAGGGGGAATCCGTAAAAGAGAGAATTGTACACGACAGTGAATCCACCGACTGGAGTTTGCCGCCCGATTTGTTGATCGTTCTTAGATGTTCTAGCCGAGGTACTTGTCTGGAACCACACATGAACACTTTTTTACAGAGCCCTGATTATCATAAGCACCTACTTTCCAGACGTACTAATTGTCCTTTTTCCATTAAATTTCGGAATCCTGCTATTTTTCTCCTTTTCTCTACTTTATCGTTTTCCCATTCCAGATCTTTCTTTCTCACTTTATTTTGCCCTTCACTCAAGTCTCACTGTCAAATCTTTTTTGCTTGTCTCTTTTTAATTTCTCTAGACAAAATTCCCGGCCTGTCAAGAGAAGGCTCCCCACACAGCGCAACTTCAAACAAGGTACAAGGTTGTTTTTTTTTGGTGCTGAAATTTTGTACTTAAAGTTGATTTTGAACGAACAAGAACATATTTTGCTTCAATATAAACTTTTATTAGAAATACAGCAATTCAGTCCCCAAATTACTGTCTATTTATTACAACCCCAAATCAGAAAAAGTTGGGACAGTATGAAAAACACAAATTAAAAAAAAGATTGTAGTGATTTCTAAATATACTTTGACTTGGATTTCATTACAGACAATGTGAACACAAAATATTTCATGTTTTGTCTGGTCAACTTAATTTCATCTGTAAATATACATCCTTTCCTGTCATTCAGACGTGCAACACATTCCAAAAAAGGTTGGGACAGGAGCAATTAAGGGCTAGTAATCAGGTATATTGGTTAAATAATGATGTGATTTGAAACGGGTGATGTCAACAGGTGATTGTAATTATGATTTGGTACAAAAGCAGCATCCAAGAAAGGTCTAGTCCTTTAGGAGCAAAGATGGGCCGAGGATCGCCAGTTTGCCAACAAATACATGAGAAAATTATTGAAATGTTTAAAAACAATGTTCCTCAAAGAAAGATAGGAAGACATTTGGTTATTTCACCTTCAACAGTGCATAATATAATTAAAAGATTCAAGGAATGAGAAGGAATTTCAGTGCGTAAAGGACAAGGGCGCAAGCCTAAGCTGAACAACCGTGATCTCCGATCCCTCAGGCGGCACTGCATCAAGAATCATCATTCATCTATAAGCGATATCACTACATGGGCTCAGGACTACTTTGGCAAACCTTTGTCAAGTACCACAATACGTAGTTACATCCACAAATGCCAGTTAAAACTGTACTGTGCCAAAAGGAAGCCCTATATTAACAGTGTCCATGGACGCTGTGTGCTCCGGACCAAAGAAGAAAAGGATCATCCAGACTGTTACCAGCAACAAGTCCAAAAGCCAGGGTCTGTCATGGTATGGGGTTGTGTCAGTGCCCTTGGCAAAGGTAACTTGCACTTCTGTGATGGCACCATTAATGCTGAAAAGTACATAGAGATTTTGGAGCACAATATGCTGCCTTCAAGAAGACATCTTTTCCAGGGACATCCATGCATATTTCAATAAGATAATGCAAAACCACATTCTGCACACATTACAAAGTCCTGGCTGCGGAGAAAGAAGATACGGGTACTTGACTGGCCTACCTGCAGTCCTGACCTGCATCCAATAGAGAATGTGTGGCGCATTTTGAAGCGCAAAATGCGACAACGAAGACCCCGTACTGTTGCCCACCTTAAGACTTGTTTGCAGCAAGAATGGGAAATTACACCTTCACCTTATACCTTCTTCACCTTGAAACACTTCATCACTTGGTGTCTTCAGTCCCTAAACGTCTTTTAAGTGTTGTGAAAAGGAATGGCAACATTACAAAGTGGTAAATGCTTTACTGTTCCAACTTTTTTTGAAATGTGTTGCAAGAACCAAAATAGGAATTTTGTTTTTTTGAAGAAAAAAAACAATAAAAATCATTTATGATTTAGAAATCACTACTTTCTTTTTTTATTTGTTTTCCATACTGTCCCAACTTTTTCTGATTTGGGGTTGTATGTATTGTGGACTCTGCCTCTGTCGCTGTACAGCAGGATGCATCTGGAACATCTTAAATTCCATCCTTTTAATAAGTGTTTAGTCCCATTGAAGTATGTTAATGGGTTTTAAAGTGGGCCTCAAGCAGAGCATAAAAGCCATCAGGCCTATGCTTTGTTTACCTGTGCTGTAAGCAGACTTCAATCACAAGAACTTGTACCGGTGTAGGGAAAAGGGCTCAAGTGTCGACGAAAGTACGAGCTGTGCTTCCTTAAAGTGCTCTTTTTTTTTTTTTTTTTTTTTAAATACGTAACTGTTTTGAGTAAGTATTGAATGCAGATCTCTCCTGCCTGTTTTGCGAATAATAACTTGTTTAGCTGATGTCATCCATCTCCAACTGTGCAGAGGAGTGTAAATAGAATCAGATGTGATTAGGCGCATTGCGTCTGGCTATGGCCACCCAGAAGGGAAGAGGCTAACTCAGTAGCCCAAGTCACAGCTTTATCATTGGATCTTAGCCGCAAAGCCAGGAGAAGTCCCTGTGGAAGTCATTGGGGTGTGTTTAGACCATTTTACGTTTCCCCTTTTTTTTTTTTTTCTCGAAGAGTATGACTGACTGTTTGGTCGCTGTGACTGTCGAGTAGATGTAGCAGGTCTGTGGTCTTGTGCTCGTGAGAAATTGGTGTGTTACACAGGTCGCAGGAAAAGCCTTGACATACCTATTAACAACTAGTGTGTCCTATGCCACCTTAATGTCTCGTAGGATGGATGATTTTAAAGGGATACTTCACCGCTGGAAAGCCTAATATATCTTTAAATTGGGTCACTTATGTAGCAGAAATGTGAAAAAAAAAATTTAATTGGTGCCTTCTAGGCCGAGAAAAGCCAGAAAATGTGTTTTTGGCTCATATGGATGAAAGACACCAAATCCCAGAATGCACTTCGCTTCGCTGCTTCGAGTCCACTCCCAAGCCACGCCTACTATCACCGCTTGACAGACAGACAGTGAGGCATTCGACTCAACTCAATGTGTTTTATTGTTATTTCAACCATATACACAAAACAACGTTTCATCGTGGCTCAAGTGGTGTTACACATTTAAAATGTATAAAAACTACATTATATAAAAACGACATACGAAACAGGCTACCTTTAGTGCACACACATTATAGGCTCCGTAAAGTTCAGCTAAGCATACCAGCATTAGGCTTGGTGGGCTGTAAACACCGAGTTTAAACACAGCCGTGAATTAGCGTGGAATGTCGAATGGTCGCCATGTAACAGTCAAACTCCAGCGGTTAGCAGTTAGTTGGATACAAATCACCCCATTTCTGCACCAGTCCGTGTTAACACAGCTCACCTTCATACAGAGCATCTCTAGCTCGGATCGTCGGAAGGCTAGCAGGCCTGGTAGCTGGACAGTCCGGTTCACTGTTGTTCAGCCATGTTTCCCACGAAAGCAAAACACACAGCAGTCTCTGAATTTGCGTTGGGAGCATCGTTGAAGTTGGATGTAGTCCAGTTTGTTGTTTAATGAACGGACACTTGCAAGCAGGATTGATGGGACAGGTGGCCGGCTAGCGTTAGCTCGCTCTGGATGTGCCTTTCCCCCGGCTAGCGTTAGCTTCCCACCTAGCCGACGACGAGGATGTCGAGCGTACCCCGGCTCGGGGTCCCCGTGCTGGTCTCCGTGGCAGGCGAAGCTCTCGTAGTGGGCCGATTATTTCGTCTGTAATAACGTTTCCTGCATATTCTCTGCTCTGTAGCGATGTATCCCGGTGGTACACGTGCGGTAGTTTGAATGCACATAATTGTTGTAAAAGTTTGCTGCTGAGAAGACAGAGCAGAGCCCTGTTTAGCGAGGATTCAAGATGGCTGACATTTCGTTTTTTTCCGGCCGAGATCGGCTCGCTTCGGGCGATGGGCGGGTTTAAAACATGCGGAAGTAGGTCCTACTACTGGTTGTAGTCTTTTGCTCTGGCCAAAAAATTTGGCCAAATCCGATTACGTCATCGGAAGATTTTTTCCGGACCCCCCAATGCAGATATCTCCTGTCTCAGGGGGACATGAGGGAGGGACGCACGGTCATTCAGAAATACTACCGGGTTTCTACTGATACAAAGCTGAATGCTAAATCGGTGAAGTATCCCTTTAATTGGCCAAATAAAATTTAAGGCACGCAGTTTTCCGGCCAGTCTGAAAACTTTTTTTTTTGTCGACTACACTGCTCCTGGTGTTCCTGCTCTAATTGTCAATCACTCCATTTCATTTTAGGCAAACGGCCAAACATTGTCATGATGTGCAGAATTGACTTTGATCAAAAAGCCTATAAAACTGCATCTTTAAATGCTGCTTTAATGTCCAAGCAGGCTTCTTAACTCATTAGCAGCCCTTAGATCTTTTTCAGAACACACTGGAGGTCATTTGAATGTTGCCTTCTTTTTTTCTTTTTTTTTTCTTTTTTTTTTTTTTTTTTTTTTTTACTGGAAAGTCCTTTTGACTAGCATAGTGGGCACTTTGATATCTTTGTAAACCCGTGCACTTGCTTTATACATCACAAATTACAAGATACAACACAGAAACATGACCCATTCCTCTCCTCCTCATGTGCATTTTTGTAAGAACCACCCAATCAACTGCTGTGATGTGCCCCACCTCTCTACACACACACACACACACACACAAGCTACTTTTTGCTGTGTTTGATCTAGCCTGTAGTGCATTGTTTTTTTTCTGTTCTCGGGGCACAACCCCGTAACCTTGGCTAAGATGAAAGGCCTGTGCTGTGTCCCCAGTAAAGCTTGCACTTATGGCCCCGACCGCTGCCTGCTGTGGGGATTCAACAAACACACACACAGGCTCTCTGGAGCCGTCCCAGACAGAAGAGACCAAAGCGGGGGTCTAAAGGGCACCTCCGGCTCTGGCTGCGTGCCACGGTGGCGTAGTGGGTGGAGAGCATGCTCTGTAACTGAAAAGGTCACCAGGCGTTTTGATCCCTACACAAATTCCTGTCATTATAGTATGATAACATTTTTACCATCCAAGACAATTAATGAGATCTGGTGATGACATTCAATTTGGCATTCAGACTTCAGTATCTTTCCATGAAGTTATAGGCGTATGACCATCAAGCGCATGAACATTTGTTAGTAGTTGTTGTGTCTTGGAGATGTTGGTGGTGTTTCTCTACTATTACGGAGCTTTCTGTATGTTTTGACCATCATTGCTAGATGATGAGCTGCCTAAAAAAGCTCTTGCAGTTTGATCCTGGGGGTTTGACACTAAAAATATTGTCTTTTTATCAAGTTGCATGGCAGGCTATCAGTAGGGGTAAAAAAAAAAAAAAAAAAAAAACACCACCAAGCAACCAAAAATCATTTGAAACCACAATAAATAGGATTCTAAAGCAGTCCTCTATTTAACAGTCACTTAATGGTTCACCAGGCTAAGCAAGTACTTAGTTTAGAGGAAGCCGTAGGTCTAATACATTTGATTTTGTAAAATTAATTTTTAATATGACAGATTACCCCTGATGACATTTCATTTTAGTCAGTTTTGCACAAAATATATCTGCCAAGCTTTTATATTGTATTGATGGTGGAACATCCCCTTCCAGGTTGGGCTGTGCCCAGCGAGTGGAAGTGAAAGATCCAGACAGGGATGTTATCACTGAGGCTCAGGAAGCTGAACACTAGACTTCTCCCAAGCATAGCTTAAAGGAGAGAATTGGAAGGAGGAATAATTGAATCATGCTTTTATGAGTTTTTTTTTTTTATTTTAGACCATCCTCTGTGACTTATTTATTTTTTGTCATTCATCGAGAGATTTAATGACTTAGTCCGTGGTCTGTTTCCCTTAATGTATGAGTGGACTTTAGTCATGGCTGGGCAGTTCTGCTCCCTGGCCTTCAAACTCCTAATGGTATCAGGAAATGAGCAAAAGAAATTGAGCGCTGATCCGAGTTGGCCTCATTTCTCCCCTTTGCTCTTTTCTTTTGGCTTTCACAGTAATACATGTGGGTACTAGAGTTTCCAGTCTATCCAGTGAATGGCTCATCATGGCTTGTCTCGCCAGATTCCCTTAAGATATGAAAACAGCTGAAATATCAAATTCGACAATTTACTTTGAAAAATAAGTGCCATGTTAAGCCAGGTTTTAGTCATAAGTGGCTAAGTAATGAGAACCGAGTACAATATGAAGATCTGTTGTGATAAATATGGCATGTGATATGCAGCTTCTTAGCGCTGTAATTCCTATGAATCCCTAATTCAAGACAAGTTGTAAACGTAGCTAGAAATCCACGAGTATACTCTGGCTTTTCAGCTTTAGGAGCTACTGTTTAAGCTTTATCTTTTGGTACGCCTCATCAGCCACATCTTTGCTGTGAAGTTAAACAGTCAGTAGGCCAGGTCATAGCATGTCACTGACTGTCTGTGGTTGGGCTATACGTCGCTGACCCACGTCCTTTCACATCCTTTCTCTGTATCGCGTAATTACTGGCATTAGTAACTTCGGTCATCTTGGCAGTAGCAGTACACTTCTTAAAACATTTATTGATGGGTTTTTAATTTTCACTTCTGTGCTTGTCTCCCATACATTTCATGATTTTAAAAAACGTTTCTCTCATGCTGTGACAGTTAAAGCGTTGCTTTAAAATACCCTTGTTTGCTTACTTCTCTGAGTCTTTCCTTATAGAGCAGTGACTCACCCCTGTTTCTCCTCTACCTTTTTAGGAGGAGAACCATCCTCCAGAAGGAGTAAAAGAGGAGCCACTGGTGGCTCCAGTCGTGGAGGAAATCCAAAAGTCGACTGTAGACAACTTTCAAGAGCGACGAGCCCTGGCCATCGCAGCCAAAGCTCAGGAGATAGAGAAGGTACCTGTCCAACTCCAATTTACATTTAGCTGAACTTTAAAGGAAGGGGTTTAAAATGAGTCGGCAGCCAGTAGGTCAGTGTTAAAATAACACATTAGCTATTCAAATGGCTTTCTGTGATTTACAAACTCAACTTTAGGCAACACTCCATTGTAAGACAATTGTATTAACAGCGCTGCAGTATTTTTATTTATTTATTTTTTTCTTTCCACATTTTGCAGCCAACGTAACTTGTTTTTAGACTTCTCTGTATACTCACTATGAGCAGATCCAAGATGATACATCATTATTTTGGATAGATGGAATTCTTTATTGGTATTCATTTAGTCGCATTTGTAAAGGAAATGTATATAAATGAACATTTTGTGCCAGTGGCTCTCAGTCGCACCTTTTTGGAAAATGGCTGCATTTACAATCCTCATTACAGGTTTGTAATTTGTAAGACTTTTCTATAAATGTCAACTTGGTGCCCGCATAACACGTACTGTATACCCTTGGCAAGCGTTCCCGTACACATGGTGGCTTTGACTTTTGTGACACGCACATGGATTATTTTTACGGGATAGGCATTACTGGAACAGCCAACTGTTGTGTTCCTGACAAAGCAGGACGTTAACTTTTCTGTCCACCAGTCACAGTGGTGGCTACATCCTAAAATTCACCAGCCAGATATCGGTTTTAGAGCAGAATGATGGTTAATTATCTGCCCAAGTAGCTGGTTGCCAAATGTATCACCATTTTCCTGGTGGCTCTTGTAAATCTCCGATCCTGACCGGCAGCGCTGCAACTGCTGCTCATTATACCCTCCACCAGCTTAATATCCCGCATGGCTCAAACATCACAACTCTCCCTCCCTTCTTTCCAAGTGCACACTGCACACACATATAGGCCCACACACAGGGATTTGGAAACACTAGGATAATGTACATGGTACGGGAACACATAAACGAAAGCGCAAACGCAAGTAAACTTTAGGCATGATAGATTTGTGCATACAATAAATCGAGAGGTCATCCACTTAACAGAGCTAAACCATCCCCAGGCTACAGGTTCCAGCTCTGTGCAGTTAATCTAATGAAGGCCATTCCTGCACTAGTGAGCGCAACTGCTGCTTTACTGGGACCATTAAACCCGGACCAGCTCTGCCCCGGAGCACACACTGCGCTGTTCCCACATTGAGCTGCGCCACGGAGCCTATAGGCTGTTATAAGGCTGTTGCTGACGCTGCAGCTTCTGGCCTGTTTTATAGCCTGTCTCTTTCTCCCCCATCTGCGTCTCCTCACCTTCCTCCAGCTCTATTCATTTCATGTTTTCAAGTCATTTCATACCTATCAATACATACGTATTTTGGAAAAATGACAGCCAAGAACCATGTCAAGATTATTCTTTGGGTATTTGTCACGTTTCCATTGTCGGTATAACCCATGCAAAAAGAAAAACGAGAGGGAACGGTGTATTCCATTTTCACAGGGATATGAAGTTTCAGCTTTTCAGAATTCCAGATTCTTTGGAATTGTCAGTAGAAATGGATGATTATCAGCTTTTTACCCTCCTCCTGTCCCTTTCTTTGGCTTTTGTGATGTCCAGACCACTTGGCCATGAAGGTTGTTTGTGACTCGGTGTGTGTCATGAAAGGCTGGCTTGTTTGGGCGTGATTGTGAGTTAAGTCAGCCTTGTTTCTGTCACACACATCAACCAGGTCACAAATCAAAGTTTAATGAAAAACGTGCCCAAGATCTTTTCCTACTCTCTAACTAGGAAAAAAAGGAAAGATGAATCGAAAGAACCAGTTCAGAAAGTCTGTTTTTTTTATTGCAGATGAACAATTTAACCCTTTAGAAGATTTGTAAACTCTAATATAGAGCTGCAACGATTAGTTGTCAACTCTTAAATTAATCGCCAACTATTTTGATAATCGATTAGTCGGTTTGAGTTATTTTTGTAACACCAAAGTCAAAATTCTGTGATCCCAGCCTCTTAAATGTGAATATCTGTGACAGTAAATTGAATATCTTTGAGTTGTGGACAAAAGAAGACATTTGAGGACGTCGTCTTGGGCTTTTGGGAAAGGTTTTTCACCATTCCTTAACAAATTAGAGACCAAACAACTAATCGATTAATCGAAAGAAAAAAAATCAACAGATTAATCGACTATGAAAATAATCGTTAGTTGCAGCCCCACTCGGCAACTAACCTGAGAGAATTGCCTTCACAAAGTTGCAGACAAACCAACCAACCGCTGGAAAATATATAAGCACTTGTCTGGTGGCTGGTATTAATTTCCCACCATGCCCAGAACACACAGCTATAAGCTCCTTAAGTTAGACTTTCCTTTTCAGTCTGTAACAACAAAGTCGCAGCAGTGTTTCTGTTGCGGTAGGCACTCGTGTTTAGCTCCTTGACAAGTGTCGGCCAGATGTTTGGCTTTCTGCACCCAATCTGGTCTAGCCATCTCTTCTGTACACATGGACACAAACACACTTCAGTCCAGTAGCTCCTCACTAACTGTCTCTACACTTTTGATAGATCACAAGCTTGAACCTTCCATCATCGGCCAGACATCGTGCTGGGCCGCATTATACCAGTGCCTCACTGTGTGTTTGTGTAGCTAAGTGAAATTGGTTCGCTGAAATTCAACCTGAACCTCACTGTCAAAGTTGTCTTTGGCCGCACTACAGACTAACTGGTTATAGTGAGTGGCATGGCATGGAAGGCAATAAAGGGTATTATGTTTTACTCCTCACAGTCCGGGCTGTGATACAAAGGGAGTTTTATTTCATTTGTTGAGGAATCTAAATATATTTGGCTACGAGAAGGAAAGCCAGACGGTTCCAGACTTGTTTTTTTAAGTACAAAGATGGCAGAACTGGACTGAGGCCCCAACTCTTTCACTCTCGTTCTTTTCTGAAGCCAGGCAGGCTCACACGCTCACCCTTACCCTGTTTAAACTGGCTATAGAAAGTTAAGTTTAAAGAAGCTTTTAGAGGCAGAGACAGTTCTGGACCGACCCCACCCAAAGTCAAGAACTGGCCTTTTTTCTTCCTGATTGGATAACAAGGGAGGGATTTCAGGAAGTGCGTTTGAATACAGGAAGTACATTTTCAGCACATTGTTATCTAGGAACGACTTTCCCTGTATTCATGATAGTTGTCAGCACGCTTGATTGGATTGCTAGTCTGACTGTTGTGTAACATCTTTTACTCGATCGTTTTTTGTACATAAGAGAAACGGCCAGAATGTATTAATTTTACGCCCGCACTCTTTCCTGAAACTGTTTGTATCGTTATGTTCCTGTAAATGATTGTATCCCATTGTTTAGATTCAGGTCACTCCTATGAGGGAGAACTGAAGACTCTGGTAACTGATGGTGTTTGCTGTAGGTCGAGAATGAGGCAATTAAACAGAGCTCAACATAGAAAAAAAATCCCCACTGGCCCCCGGGCCCAGTAGATCAGAGCTGACCCCTTCTAAATTTTTACTGGCCCTGAAAGAAATATCAGAGCTGTGATTGGCAAAGGAGAAAAAGCAGGAAAATATACGCCGCACCTACCATGAAGCTTCAGAAAATGGTTATAACCCAGCTAGCCACTGTCACTGTATGTTGTGCCATTAGCAGTAAAGCTAGACCAGGGTCATCAACTACATTTTTCCAAGGGCCAGAATATTTTTAAGCTGACACTCTGGGGGCCGGACTTTCAAATAAAGGAAATAAAATGTATTTATACCTAATAATAAGCATATTCTTGTTTGATATTTCACTTTCTTACTAAATTAATGCTATATTTTTTTTACATGTATTAGTGTAAGCAAACTCTTAAACATGGACAATCCATAATGATAACTAGATATGCTACTTAACTAGAAAAAGTTCCCAGATTAGGGGGCAGTTCACTGAGTGATGATTATAGTCTTTGATTACTGAAATGTTGTTGTAGTATGCTGTGTCCTGATTGGTGGAAAAATGCTTGCAGAAGGAAATGGCCTGCTGTCAGGTAAACATGTCACTGTCAAAGAGCCTGAAGCGAAAAGTTGATGTGGAAAACAGCAGCTTTAATGATGAATGGACTGATAAGCAGGCTAGCATTCATCGTGAATGGCTTATTTGAAATAAGACAATGCTATTGCAAAAGAATACAAATGGCAACATCATCAAGAATGAAGAACGCGGACATAACGATCACGTAATTGACGTGCATATTAAGTAGCCACATGTATATGTTTTGGTCTTATAATACATCCACAGGTTACTGCTCCAGCGGAGAGGACGGTTCGTTAAGACAGCAGCTAAGGTTACAACAGTTTGTCCAAAGTTCAAGATAAACAGACTACAAACTGACAGCTTTCATTTTAGCTTGTTTGTAAAAAGTCGCTATTTGCAGAGTAGAGCTGTGTTTGCACAGCGAGTGGACAGAGCAGACTGAAACATATTGATGCCTGTAGAACAGGTAGGTGGGTATTGATAAGTATTTTTTTAATCATGGAGGTTTTATTTTAGGCTACTTACAGTAACGACTGTAGCGTTAGTTCATCCGTGCCAGCGGCAGTAGGCTAAATAACCCTCGGTATCTTTTCCAGTCAGTTAAATGTGCTGCGTGAAGTAACGCACACACCTCGGCTCTGCCGTGTATGAGAGTGTGTGTGCAAGCAGCGCGGACATCGCTCTTCACAATCCCGTCTATCTTCTAAAATGCAACGCTTGTATCCAAATGAATTGTGTTTGAAGCTGCGTGGCATTTTGTTGGTTTGGCTGGTCGGCTTTTGTTGGAAATTGCCGGCAAACAAAACCGTCGGCCTACATGCCATCATGGCCTCTCTCCACCCAGGTGTAGGCTGCTGTGTTTTCCATGACACTAAGAATGCCCTCTTTCTCACATTAGCTCCATAGTTCTTTGACATTTTAACTAACGTTATAAATTACCTGAGGTGAAAATGTGAACCTGAACCATGAAACAAGCTTCGCGCCACTCTGTATGACGTTTGCTGATGCAGCAGACAGGGCAATCAACTAGCCCGACATACTCTTTTACTGGCCCCGGGCCATCGGGCCATTGCTTATGTCGAGCCCTGCAATTAAAGGTGCTCTTAAGCGATGTCACACGTTTTTTAGGCTACAACATTTTTGCCACATAGCAGCAAACATCTCCTCACTATCCGCGAGCTGCCTGTCCCCTGGACACGCTGTAAAAAAAAAACATGGTCTCTGTAGACAGCCCAGGCTCCACAAACGGCAACAAAAACAAACTGCGCCGACCTGAGGTCCGTTTCAGGTAGGAGGATTAGTGGAAACTGAGTTTGTTAAGCCTGAGATGAGGGAAACTCTGGGTTTTCTGTTTCAGAAAGAGAGGTAACTTAACCTCAGAGTCAGTTACTATGGTAACTGAGCCTATGAACCTAACCTTCAAGAAACCTTGAGTTTCTCTCAGACTCCTCCCCATGGATGTATGAAGAGAATTAACGCTCCTCCCTCTGACACAGAGCGCTCATTTCCTCATTCATTCATTCAGTCAGTATCAGGCGCATTTGTTACATTGGCTTGAATTAAAAAAAAAAAAAAAAACATTGTTGGTTTATTAACTGTTAGGCAGACTTTAAAACATTGGGTTTTTTTTTCTCAAAACATGGCATTTCCTTTTATCGACGATCCCGTTGATGAAGACGCTGTATGGCAGGGAGTTAAACATACATGTAAATACATGTTCAAACTCGCATATGTGCGCATGAGTATTTACGCCGCCCCGTTTGTTTGTGGTTGTTACCACGGTGAATCGTAGTATTATGGCTCCATTCATGCTGTCTTTGGTGCACGCGCGTAACCCTGAGTCAACCTACTCCGAGTTGATTGAACCAACTCGAATCAGCTGTTGTGAAACCGAAAACTCAGTTTCCCATCTCAGGATAAATCAACTCAGAGATCAGGCTCAGACTCAGAGTTTGTTGAACCTCCTACCTGAAACGGACCCCAGCACCACTAAACATAAACAGTGTTCCAGCCAATAACCGACAAGAAGGATTTGGGGGGGGGTTAGTGCGCGGAAGGGAGGAGACGGGATGAGGAGGAGGGAGGGGCGAGCTAGCCTCCGTTTGTTTGACAATACTTTGAACGTCAACAAGAAGTGACATCACCCAACATCGCTTAGAGCACCTTTTTAAGAAGCCCTCATCATGGTTGCATAAAGACAGACGCTGGTCTAATTCTTTCACTAGAAATCATCTTCAGTAAAAGTCTCATGGTTGATAATATCAGGAGGACATTGGTCTACACTTGAAGCTGCAGACTGTTTTTAGTTGACCACAGCTTTTATACAGTGGAAGTATTTTTAGTTTAATGCAGGTTTTGGAAAGGTGCCCTCGGTTGTTGCAAGTACATAAACTCGGTTAGACAGCAGATCTTTATTTGTGATCTCTCCTCCACTCCAATCACGTTCTCTGTTCTAGGAACATTGCGAAAAGCTATAAATAAGCCAGTGAGTTTGAACGCCCCGCAGCACAGAAGCCACTGTTGGTATCCGGTGAATGACTGAAACTCACCCTTGCCTGGCCTAATTTCTCACACACACACACACACACAGACACACTCACACACACACACACACACACACACACACACACACACACACACACAGACGCATGTGTAAACACACAGATCCGCACACAACCCTTGTCATTGGAAGTGCCCTTGTGTCCGCCCGCGGCACGATTTAATAAGTAGCTGTATCGGTGGGTTAATTCATTTGTGCTTAGTCAGGGAGGAGAATTGACCAAGAGATGGAGGGTAAGATGAAACCAGGCACAGAGAGACTGACTAAAGAAAAAAATGTGTCCTGAAATAGTGGAGGGACAGATGGAGAAAACAGAGAAGAGAGCAGCATGCCACAGAGAAAGCTGAGTTGCTGGGATCTGTCAATGTGGACTTTGTAGAGAAACGTAGCATCACACTGTCGCATTAGAAAAGGTTGTGATGAGTGATATATATATATTTTTTTTTTTTGGGAGCATTTTGAAGGCTATTACTGGATAGCAATAGTAGAAAGACAACAGGAAACGAGGGAGAGGGATGGAATAAAAGGTCCCTGGCCAGATGTGCGTGGGATTCTATCCACAGCACGTCTGGAGCTTTTAGTTTGCCTAGAAAATGGAAACTGAAATACAAAATATTATCGGCTAAGGTGTCTGATATTTGCCCCCTCTGGAATTTCATTGTCAGCTCATGTGAAGGATCATGAGTTGGAAACAAATCTGTTATGGCATTTTGCAAAGCTAACCACTTTATGTGGAAGCAGTGGGGCTGAATCTCCATTTCATTTATGAGACATTTGAGGCTCCGTGTGAAATGGCAGCTCCCAAACAAGATTCCAGCACTTCCTCATTGTCCCTCTAACACCTGTTATAAGCCTGTGAGACACCACTAAAGTGGGGTTTTATTGCTCTTTGGGCCACCCTGTCCTATATAAAGGGCCCTTATTAAACTTGAGAGGAGAAGTGTTTATCTTTTGACACTGCATGATGTGTGTTGACACCAGAACGATCAGGTCAGGCTCAATGACACTGGAATATTTACACCTAGGCGCCAGGTCGAGCAGGAAGGAAACCACTTTTCATCTCCTCAATTAAGATATTTTCTCTGGTAGGTTTTGACCTCTGCCTGTTGACACTTTTCAGTCCTAAAATCTGCATACAAATGGATGTAAATGTGTTTACTCAGTGTGTTTTTGAAAGTAAAGTTTTCATCTTGTTTGTCCGTTTCTTTAATTTGTGCGCATCAAGCCTCTATGCTTTATTTACTCGTATTCCCGTCCACTTCCAGGTGTACCGTCAGGACTGTGAGACATTTGGCATGGTGGTAAAGATGCTGGTGGCTAAAGACCCCAACCTGGAGAAGCAGCTGCAGGTTCCCCTAAGAGAGAATCTCGGGGAGATCCGCGAACGTTGCCTGGAGGACCTCAAACACTTCATCAGCGAGCTGGACGAAGTGGTCCGGCAGCCAGAACCTTCCGTCTGTGACTCGACCACCCCATCGGCGTCCCTGACGGGTCATAAACTCTCAAAGACAGGAGTCAATCACAGCTCGTCTTACTGACACATTGGCCATCTGGTCTATGTGAGACTGAGCAGGGAAGGATTGACTGCTGAATGTGATGGGATATCTCAGAATACATTTAGGATTGCTGGACTTGAACCGATTCTACAGCACAGCAACCTGAAGAACGACTCTACATGGAGAGGATGCAGTGTTGCATTATATGTGGGGATGAGCAGTGTTAGATTTTGAACAGACTGTTTTTTTTTTACCTTCAAATTGTCTGTTTAAAATGGTGTTTTCAAATTGTCTGTTAAAAATGTTAATTATAAAATAAAAGTTGTTTTTCTTTCAAATGATGGCAAAAAAACTCATTTTGTCTATTTAACGTCGCACATCACCATGGAAATGGTTAACATGGGTTTTGTTATTTAACCTATTTTGATGAAAATATGTTGAATAGACAGTCAGTCCTGCAGCATAACACTTTTCTAAAATAAGTCAGATAAGACAATGTTTTGTTTTGTATTTCCTTTAGTTATGCACATTTTGAAGCAGTCAGATGTATGTACTTGGTGCTGCTAAATTTACAGTTCTACATCCTTGTATAAATATGTACTGTGTAGACATGCCAGTTTGGTTACTTTTCATTGTGTTGTCTCATTTTGCCTTTTACAAACTTTATATACTATCTCCCTCCCAGAAAAACCTGCACAAGGCTTGATTACTTATGGCATTGAGACAAAGCTTTGCACAAACTGAAGTGTCTCTGAAGGTTGTAGTAAAGTGACTTTTTATAACTTTACGGTTTGATTTATTGTGGTCTATGAACATAAGTTACATACACATCCCACTGACATCACAGACTTAATCTTAAAATATTTTAAGGATCAGTTTACAGGCATTATTGAACTCCATTTAAGGGTCTCCCTCTGCCATACATATATTTTGGTATTTTAGTATGTTATAAGCTGCTACAACAATTGGGCAACATGCCTCACTTTCATTTCATTCTAATTTAAATGCATGCTAGCAAATGATTTTCAACTTCCAACAAGGTTTTGTATCCTGTTCCATTTCATTAAGTATAAACACCTATGCCGCACTACAAAATCCCATAACCTCTTTGGTGCACCTCAGGGGTTAAAAACACCACTACAATCTGAGGGTTACAAAATGTAATTTGAAAACGACAGCAGTGCGCTAAAGAAAAAAAACATTCCTGAAGCTTTGAGAGGAGAAAAAGTATTTATTACAAGCGTCTTTACATCACAAAGCATTTTTCTGGTTATGTCAGAGCAAGGGGTAGTGAACAGTTCAGCTGAATATGGAAAATGCAGGTGCATTCTTTTAATATTTTGTACACCAATAGTGAGCATTGTGGAATATATGTTATAATAGACATTGTTACAGAGTAACATGGCACTTAACTGTGAAGAACACAGTTTGTGAAGTGGCACCTTCTTTGATGTTTCTCATAAAATATTAACGAGGTCTGTTTGTTTACCATTACAACCTTTTTTTTTAATATACACTTCAAAAGAAACATCTTTAAACCACGGATATAAAAATACCAGTATTAAAATCTTAACTTAGTATATACATTATCATTTTGTACTATTATGCATTAAATAATTTTGTTTGATTTCTATTTTCTACTGTATCAACCTCTGTGTACAATGTGTTGCCATTTTAATGCACACAAAGATATTGCTGCAAAACTTTAACTGAACATTAAACATTTAAAAAAAAAACGTATTGGCAAATGCTGAAATAAAAGAAAAAGTTTAATGTTGCCACTCTGCCAACTCTGCATAATTCTGGTCTGCTCTCTCTAAAGAAAGGCATCAGAATTCACCAGTACATGCATCATGTTAGTGCTAAAAAGACCCAGTATATAGGACAAGTTTGCACATACACAAAAAAAATGGATTTTCTGACTATATGTTACACAGATCTATCTTAGCAGTTTTATATTGATTTCTTCTTTCAGTAGATTTGGACCTAAATATGATACGCATCTTGACATTTGGCAATGCACCTTCTGTTAGGGCATAATATGCAGTCTGTGCACATGCGTTGCTTTAAACTGCCTAAATCCAGATTTGATCTGCGAAAACCAGCATATGATCAGAAAATCTGACTTTATTGCTTGGTGTAGTGCAGGCTATGATGTAAATGCACTCTGAGCTGTTAAGAGATGATGCAATTTTTGGAGCGGTGGCTCTTTCTGCGACCAGTCTGTGAGCCATGGCTCTGGGAAGGGAGGGCTGTAACCCTTGTAGGGTAGTCCTCAGCGTAGTAGCGCCCAGCCGCTCGAGGCTGAGGGATTGGCTGGCCCAGGAAATAGCCCTCCTCCTCAGAGTCCGATGATGAGGACGAGCAAGTAGAGCAACAGTCATCCTCATCTCTGTAGAGACCCATGAAATGCTCAACTCGTGGGTCTCCTTGAGCTGAGCCCTGAAGCATATAGTCAGATCGGGTTTGGGAGTAGGCCAAGGGCAGCCTGTGTGCAGGATGCTGTAGGAGCATTGCACCACAAGGAGGGTTTACCAGACCCTGTTGCTGGGGCTCATACGGCCTCTGTGCTTTCTCCAAAGGCACCATGTGAAGGTTGTTGTCTGAGCGGGTTCTGCGGCTCCTGTTGTGCCGGTGGTGGTGCTGCTTGCGCCCATGGTGGCTCAGTGGGCGGCTTCTTTCTCGGCTCATCTCATCTGTGCAGTAGGCCCTCCGTTGTGGCTTCTCACTCATGGGATGCTTTCTAATATTGACATCAAACCCATCATTATATCCATTGTCAACGGTGTCTTCTGAGAACTTGACCATCTGAGGAGGCCTGGACTGGGACTTGCTCCTCCTCAGAGCCGGGGCATGGACAAATGAGGGAGGGAGGCCTTCCGAATGTGGGGACAATGAGAGAAGTCCTCCTGGTGTGCCTCCCCTCATTGCCAATGCTATCTCCTCCACGTCTCCCTTCTCCATGTTAAGGTTGAGAGAGTTGGCACTGTGGTGCAGATGAGATGAATTAAAGGTTCCCATGTTGCTCATGTTCTCGCAGTCATCTGCCACTGTGGGATCCTGCATGGCAAGGTTGTAGACTATAGGTCTATCTCTGCCATCTCCATCCACTGATGCACCTACAAAGAGCAAGCAGGAGAGACATGGTTTGAAAAGCTGTTTGATTTAAAATGAAAGCACATTTTTCAATTGAACACATGCAAGCAGTAGTCTCCTTACCAGTGATGTTTGAGAGCGCCAGGGAGTCCATGGAGTCTCCAGCACCCTGATCGGCTTTCCTCAGCTCATCAGCGATGCACTCAAGGGAGTCTTCATACCACTGCCTGGTGTCTGGCCAGAATGCCTGTCTTCCTGTCCCAGATTGGTCCTGATCCTGGTCCAACTCCAGCTCTTGGATCTTTCTGGCACTGGCAGGACCTGGATGACTCCCATAGGCTGAGTCTCCCAACCCGTCCTGGGACTGGGCCCAGTACATTTCAGGCAGGTGCTTCTTGCTCATCAGTCCAGGGCTAAGACTGTTGGCCCGGGATTGATTGGAAGTCTGGCTCTGGGTTGGACTGGCAGGGGTGGGAGAGGAGGCGATAACCCCCAAAGATGTAGTATCAGGCTTAAGCCAGGGGTCAGACACACTTATTAGCCTGTTTCTGTCACTGCTGGGGCTGGGAGATTTTAGGGATGGCTGCTGAAGTTGGTGTAACATCCCACGGTCACCAAACTTGAGAAGAAGCTGAGTCATGTAATCCTCATGCTGGGCCCACTCCTCTGGATGCTCCTCTCCACCAGCATCCTGCTCCTCCCGCTCCCTCCAGAACCTCTCTTCTTCCAGGCCGAGATGGGCCAGCTTGCGCCCTACGATACCTATGTTGGAATCTGCATCTGCATCTCCTTCACCCTCTCCATCTTCAAACTTGTACTCAAACGAGGGAACGGCAGCTGGGGGGTTAAACAGCTGTGACTGTCTCCACTGTTCGGCAGGCTTGCTGCTCTTCCCCATGCGCACACTGCGCCGTGATTCACGTGAGCGGGCAGACTGGAAGGCAGAATCAGACGAGTCGGAGGCATGAATATCTTCCCCCTGACTGCAGGCCTTTGAGCAATAAATGCGACCCTGCTTTGGCAGGAAGGGACAGCCCAGCAAGGATGTCTTGCACTGGGCACAACAGAAGCACTGGTCTGAGGCATGCCAGTGTACACCTTCATAGGTCATTTGGGCATGGTCAACACCTAAAGGATCGTAGGATGAAGAGAAAATCAGCATAAGATTATAGTACTTCCACACAAGAAGTCAAAGAAAAACATCAGCAGGATCGGGTGTTCAACATTCTTCTAGTTCTTCTAATCCCAAGAGAAACAAATAAGATAGCACCTCACAAATATAACTTACCAATGTTTTCACCACAGGCCTCACAGTACTCTGCATACAATGACTCAAAGCAGCCAGTACAATAGGGCCGGCCATCTTTCATGATATAGCGCTGCCCCCCTAGCATCGTCCCACACTCAAAACAGGCAAAGTGCTTCATGTGCCAGTGACGACCCTCTGCTTCAGTGCACTCATCGGCAAAGATGATCTAAAAGGAAACACACGTGTTAGTTTTGTAGACTTGGCACTGACATTGCCATGGTTCATTGTAAAAGATTAAGTGGGTAGTGCTACCATTACTGCGTCTTACCTCGTCACAAGAAGAGCACCGTGGTTTTATAAGCTCAGCATGGTGTCGTCCACAGATAATCTTGCCATTTTGGTAGAAATATATCAGATCCACCAGCAGCTCTTGACATGTGGCACACACAAAGCACGCTGGGTGCCAGCAGGGGCCCGGCCCTGCTCTAGAGGCGAAAATTGCCATCTCCCCTCCATTGATGCCTCCGCCACACTGACAATCAAACACAAACAACAAATGATCCATGAGATTTATATTTCAGGCATCTTGTTGATGTAGTTTTTCAAATTGGCTTACAATGCGTAGGGGTTTATCATTGACCTCGCTTAATATGCATTAATAATAAATCTAGTGATAAGTATGCTACCATGAGAATAAAACTGTGGGGATAAACAGAGACGATCACATACAGGAATGACATTTCGAAACGTGTGGAACAGCCGATGCCTGTGACACATGAGGAATGCAAGGTAAACAAAAGAGATTATGGAAGCTATTCAAAATATATTACATATCTGCTGATGTTTCTAGGCTGAAACAAAGAAAGCCAAACAACAGGTGATCACACCGCAAGTGCCAAAAGTAATATGATCCATTCAAAACATATCAGTGAATCCTACAGTGATGACAATCATAACACAAATACAGCAACAGTTGATAACACGGATAGTGCAATTTCATCTTTAAAAAAATGATTGACTGCACCTGTGACAACCCCACCCAGTGTCTTCCTGAGTAGAACTGTTTGTGTTAACATGGGGGCAGATGCTACATTTTAAAAGGGAATGGGTTGACTTGCATAACTACTTTAACAGCAAAGGTTGTAGGACACACTCAAATGACTAATTTATCTCTTTCAATTGGTGGCTGTTTCACTTCACGATACAAGTCATCAATTGGGTGTTGCTGAGGAATTGGACAGCATTGTCCCATGAGCTCAAAACAGAATACACTGGCCTTGGATCTAAGTCGAAAGATCGTATGACTCCACAGAGATCGTAAGAGCATGTCTGAACGTGCAATCGCGAGTCTTTATATAACCCAGCTATGAGACACCCATAGGCAGCTATGGCATAGCATGGCCAGCTGTTAACCATTATTACCAGGGTGGACAGACAGGGGCCTTGGATAAGGGGGGTTTTGTGTGTCCCCACCAGGGAAATGGAGTGTATGAATGTCCTCATGTGTAGGATGATGTAGGAGGGTGGTTGTATGTTTGCAGAGCATATATGGATACACATAAATGTTCAGTATGTCTAAGAATATGTGTGTCTGTTGGTGTTCCTGTGTCATTTCAGTGTGTGTGTGTGTGTGTGTGTGTGTGTGTGTGTGTGTGTGTGTGTGTGTGTGTGTGTGTGTGTGTGTGTGTGTGTGTGTGTGTGTGTGTGTGACCTTGCATCTCTGTGGTAGCATCTGTGTTTGAGTTATGACAGACTTCATCTGCCTGTCCGGGGGAATTAACATGGCTTGCCTGCTCTTCCTGGATGCCTGGCAGAGGATGTGGTTTACTCATTGGTCAGGGCTCAATTTCCCGGAAACCACATTACGCTAATATTTTATTTGTTGCATCGACAGCTTGAAAGGCCATGGATGTTATGTTTAAATCACCAAATCAAAAGTAGGAAACAGAGGTCAGGTTTCAGCATTGCTTACAGTGTTGTGTTTGTTCATAGCTTGCTATGACTTCAACCAGCGTGTCTCGAGATATGTCTCTCTTTTCCTGAAAGTCAAGGTTCCCTTCAGCAAGCTGATGGAAAAATAGCTTGCATTTCTGAAAACCTTGGACCTTCCATGCAAAGGTTAAAAAGGCTACTTTGCTTTGACAGTACATGCTTGTATACTGTAATACTTTTTATTTATTTAACAGACTATGTTTTACCGGTGGATACATCTACAACTTAAGTAAATCCACATTGTTCAAGAGTTCTCAGACACAGATGCAGAAACGTGCCCACTCCTTTGCAGAAAAAGTCTTAAAACTGAGCTCAGCTGCATGTAATTATACCAGTAGATGTGGAATAATGTGCCACATACTGTGACTTGTTTGGAAAAAGTAGGGTTTTAAAGATTCTATTCAAGAATTACTTACTTAACCGGTAATTTTTTTTGCAGTCTGTCATGCTGAGATATAGATGGGCGGCAGGAAATTTGCCAAATTCCTCGTGAGGAACTTGCTTCTCCGCTCGGCTTGAGCGTGATCCTTCCAATTTCCCCGCTTCCCCTCTCGCACTAATGAGGAGTTTTATGTCCATGACTAAAACCATCGCATTAGCCAATCAGGATTGTGCATCGGGCTGCAATGCGTTGGGATGGTGGGTGTTAGCTGCTTGTGATATAAATAACTTTAAGACCCACAAGTTGGTTTCCTCAAAACTGCTAGCTTACCTTATGGCTTCATGAGCACTAAATGACGCAAGTAGTCTACGTGTGTGTGTGTGTGTGTGTGTGTGTGTGTGTGTGTGTGTGTGTGTGTGTGTGTGTGTGTGTGTGTGTGTGTGTGTGTGTGCGCGCGTGCGCTCATGGGTATCCACATGTAGCACCTACATTTTCACAGCGGGTATGGTGCAGAGCTCGGGGCAGGATCTTGGGTGTTCCTCTCCCCAGTGCCTCCCTCTTCCTCTGGGCACTGAACATCTGGATCTCCCTCTTTTCCTCCTCTGTCAGAGAGTGGCAGTAACGCACCTGGTAAAGAAAGAGAGAGATAAGTGGAGTTGACAAAGGAAAAGCACAGAGAGGTCGATTTAGCACTCCCACCGATTATTGCGGATGATTCAGCTTTGCTTGCAACTTTGGGGGAGTATATATATAGCCATATATGGCTGTAAAAAAAAGAGGGTTTAATTGAAGCTAATTCCCCTCAAGGCTGTGTTGAAAGGATGGCGTGAGTAATACACAAACCCTTCCTCTGTGTTTAGAGATGGTGATGAAGGCCGAGATAAAAGAACAAGTCCATCCTAACAACCAGCTTGGTTGTTCTCTAAACAACAGTAAAAGATGCTGCCGTGTGAGCTCACACACACACACACACACACACACACACACACACACACACACACACACACACACACACTGTCTCTCCTTTTCGCACACACAACATAAACTGAGTGCTTATCCCTTCGAACCACAGTTACGCAAGGAATCCGGCAGTTTGCTCCCTCAATCACCAAGTCTGCCGACAAACATCATAAAACCGCACAGTCAAACACTGTGTGTGTGTGTGTGTTTTGAGTGTGTGTGTTTTGAGTGTTGCTATTGTGTACGTTCAATGTGTGTATACAGAGACCACCGCCATCAGACAGTCGTCCCCCAGCCCCGTCCCTTCCCTCCCCTCTGGCGATAACCCTACCGCCATATCTCCTAATGTAAACTCTATTAACACAGATGTGAAAGGAGTGCTGGTTTACACACCATAAAGCTATTGTACAGAACGAGGCTGGCATGTGCTTTACTGTCACAAGAGGGAATGTGGCCATTGCTTTAGTTTAACAAGAAAAGGCTAATAAGATTGTTAAGGCTTTACTCAGCTGCTGGCTTTATAGTTTAGTATGGGCTGGGTATAGGTTGAAATTTCTTATTGCCAATTTAATACCAACCTTGGTATGAGGACATCCAAACTTCTTCAATGTTGTTTAAATACAAGCAGCTATAAAAATAACTTTGCCCGAAAACAATAGCCACATTTCTAAAAAAAAAAAATATATATAAATAATAAACCTGAAGTGTAAGTGAGTGTGCTCGATTGTCTGACTGTAAACAAATTAAAATGTCCTTAAATGTTATCCTTTTTTTTGCACGGGAGATGTTTCATGGGCGTGGCAGTTCAAGCGCCCAATGAATTGTAAGAGCCAAACGCAGGTGAAATCAGTTGAAGTGTAATTAGTGAAAGCCTTTAACAATGGATTCCCAGAACCTCCACTCTTGATACAAAATTCAGCCCAACTCCTGTCAGTGCTTAGACTTCCACCAACACTTTAAATGATACCATCTGTCAGTGCATACACTTAAACTGCCACTCATTTCTTTCCACTTCAACTGACACTCCCAGCTTTATTTATCACCTTCATTTTGACTGACATTGTAACACCTTTTGAGTGCTTTCATTTCAACTGATACTTCAACTTCATTCAGTGTTTGCTCTCAAACTGCAACTTTTAACTTCTTTTATCATTGTAATGCCTACTTCAGTAGACGATTTCATTATTTCGATTGTCACTTCGCGATTTCGACTGTTCTCAGTATTTCTGCTGTTTTCAAACGTTCTGCAAAATGTCAGCAGCAAGCACAGAAACATTCAGAATATGCTTCAGAAAACTTAGCCTTTTCTAGTTTCAAGTTTATGCTGTAAGCAATTTAATTGTCAGTTTGTATGCAGTCGAAGAGTAAGCTGAAGAATAAGAAATGAAAGCAGCTGTAATTTAAAGAGGAGACATGAAAGCACCTGAAATGTCAGTTGAACTGTAACCAATGAAAAGGAAAAATAATTCAATTTAAGTTGAAATGACAAAGGCATTTGAGGGGTATGCTACAGACTTTGGACCGTACCAAAAAAATGTATTGAGGCTTGATACTCTAGCCCTAGGTTTAGCTTAATTCTAGATCATACAATTAGCTTGACTTCTTCCTCTCATTGATGTCTTTTGGATCGCACACCCTGTCACTGTCTCTCTCTCATGATCTCTACCTCGTTGTCATGCGGCGGCAGCTGGTAGAGGAGCTGTCGGATCCTGAGCTTCTCTCCGGGGCTGTTGACGTACGGCACCTTTTCCTCTGGCAGACAGGAGAAATACATCTGGACCTGCGGATGAACATGGAATAATGAACTTTAGAAGACAGAAAGAATTGACATCTTGTCAGTCGATTGGTAGCTTTTGAGCACTTGTCTCAAGACTCTCATGGTGTAACATTTTAAAATATTTTCTTTCCGTTAGACCACATAGATGAGTGAGACATGTTGCAGCCAGGAGGGCCAGCAGTGTTATCAGTATGCTTGAGGAGAGGGCAGCTGGATATCAGTGGAGAGTGACTGCTGCTATGTGTGTCACTTATTCTGTGACACTGCGGAGTAAGCATGTCAATCTCAATCCAGTCACAGGCGTCTGACTGTGAAATCTTTCCATGCACGAGAGACAGCAAGGGACTGGAAATGTTAAAGTTTGCCTAGGATAATTTCCGCTGACAAGGGAAAGGAAACATTAAGTAAATTGTGTTTGTTGGTGTGCATTTCCACAAAATATTGGGGAATACATTGGAGACAGCAAACAGTTTTCTGACTGAGACGTGCTGAACATGTCTATCTTGAATACACACTAATGAATGTGAAAAAAATCCATAGAAAAATGTTGGGCTTCCGCATGCAGCACTACTAATCCGCCAGTATGGCATGGAGAACAGAATGTCTGCACACATAACCTTATTTGAACTAAAAACCTCATGCTGTTTGCATACAGGTTTATCCTGTCGTTCTCTGAAGGAAAACGCCACCTTCAAATACAAGGTTTTTGTGGTGGGATTTATATTTGTGGTGTCTCCACAACCTCAAATTTGACTCTTCTGCTCATACAAATGGATAGAGTATACTAGGATAGTGAGTGGGTGTCCAATTAAGTAATTTTGGAGCAAAAATGCAACAGGGTCCTACCTGCTCAGGCCTGAGTCCCGGTGGCACCCACGCATACTCCTCCAACGCACATCCAGAGTCATCATCTGAGGTGGAGCTCCTCTGGAAGCCCACAGATATCTTCCCCATCTTTCCCCCAGTATGAGGCTCCATCTCCGGGCCACGGAGAGAAGGGCGCTCCCCTCTTTCGCTGCGCTCCAGGTTCATCACACACAGGTGCTATGGATAAAAAGAGAGGATTTAGGAATCGCATTCATAAAACCTACGTTTCATTTTTTTTTCTTTTTCTATCCCTCCTCTGTATTATACACCCAAAGCTCTGGCTTTTACTCTGCCACTTCTTGTCACTGATTGGCTGGGATAGTGCTGATCTAGGACTTTTTGCACTTATTGTAAAATCCTCTAAATTTTGTATATGCAATCAGTCAGTTAGTTTTAATCTCTGTTTCTCCACAAGATAATTGCATTTTTTTTTCCCAGCAATGTTCTTAGAGTTTAACACTGTACTGAGAAGAGCAGAGAAGAAGGGACAGAGTTGATCACACCATCCTTTCACATTTCAACCTCTTGAGTCACACTCAAGAATAACTAATATGTTATTTTCCATCCCATTAGTGTAGCCATACTTCCTTTGTTTATCCATTACAGAATCATGCTTGATAAAGTGCCCAAAATAGGCTACTACTTGTCCACCTTCAAAGGGAACTTAAGACAAACTTAGGATGATATATAATGGAAAATCATTGCAGGCTTTTTCCAGTATGCTGCACTTATTCAACAACCAAACACACAGCCTCAATGTACTTATCTCACATTGCCTGAAAGACACGTGAAAATAAAACAGCAGCATTTTTAGGTACAGAGTGTATTTGCATTTAAATCTTATTTTCTATATCGGGGTAATTCTGTGCATTTATTTGCTGTGCGTCAGTGAATAAGTGGATGGGTTCTAGGATCATAATGCTTTAACATAATATGATGCAACAGGAATTTGAACTGTTATACCATCAAACATATGTTGCTCTTATCCACCGTGCTACAAAGTACTGATGGTTGTGAAACAAGTGTATAAAGCCTACTGTGTTGCCGGGGCGGTGATTTACAACTATGTCTAGGAAAAAACAAATGAAGTGGCAACAAATCTGATATAAATCTCCCAAAAGACAAATGATCAGCCTTCAAAACTATCTGCATGTGTCCACTCAGACTGCTGCAGCATGAATCCACTTTCAGCAGCTTTTTTTCTTCCTCTTTACAAGCTGATTACAGTTGGACTGAATAGGGACATGAATAGGGATTAATCAGTCTCGTCGTCGTGTCTCCCGCCTTCAGCGGTAGCCCTCTTATCTCAACAGCCATGTTCTTCAGAGCCCCCTCAGCCTGACAACAGCACTTTGGTCTCAAAGTGTCGAAAAAGCCACTTGTGATTTTCCCTACTCTGCCTCTTTGACATGCAAATATGTACCTGAATAGAACTTGTTTGGGTATAAACCGTCGGATACTTCACACAGGCACTTAAAAACGTAATGCAGGTTGGATCTTCTACACAACAGCAGCACTATAAGGGACATTAGAGGCTTGATGGTTTCTATTGACCAAACAAAATGCCTGTTAACTTTGACTGCAGAGCAGTTCATTTTATTCAGACCAATGCTTGTGCTAGGTGATACTTAGGGACTGTATGAAAATTATTCGAGTGCGGAGGATGGCAGAATTTTAGGCTTGATTTTTTTGTTTTTTTGAAGTAAGTAAATAATTATTTTTGTTTATTAATTCTCAGCTAAATCCTGATTTCAAGCTCAATATATTAATAGAGCAAACACTTTTTTTCACATTTAAAGTGGAATTAGCAATCGGCAAAAATGATGGTAAACGTAACAAATGTGCCCTGTTTATCGACCTCTTATCGTCATAAATTTATGTTAAAGTTCACTGTACTTTGTGCGCACCATTCCTTTTTTTCTTTAAAAATGTTTGATAAAATATTGATCCGCTAAAGAATGATTCTCTTGCTTGTGCCCCCCCCGCCCCCCAAAAGGTCACAGGTCAGCTGCAACTGAACTCACAATCCAAACTCTGTTTTCCTCATAGAAATGTCACCTCTGTCTTCTCAGCTCAGTCTCAAGGCCTCCCTCACCTCACCGTGTAGTCAAAAGTAACAAGACTGTGGCCATATTAGCATTCCCTCAATTAGCATACAGTTGAATGAAGCCCAGGGCCTCAAAACTCTGAATTTACAGATTAGAAATGCTGTTACGAGTTAAACCAAAGCTCTTATCACAGAACAAAAGGCTATTTGACTGTTGCTTTGTTCTTTAGTGACTAATCTATCAGGTTTTATGGTAGGATAGATAATGTTATCACCCAGAAGCTTTTCTTGACCTGTTCTGCTTTATCTCGCCTAACCTAGTTCAGACCAGAAAGTTCTGAGATTAAGCGAATTTATTTTTGAGCCACTATCTCAGTGGCACGATGGGTGTTTGGGAGAAATATTTGTGTAGCTTTGAATAAATGGCCGTTAATGCTTCTGGGTTGTTGTTGTTTTTTTTTTGTGACAAAATGGGTGCAGGTTTGGTTTACAGCAAAAATGTAGACTTGACATTTTTTAATGGACACAAATGGCTGTTGCAATGGTTGTGACACCCAAAACCAGAGGGCCACCCAGCATCACCGCAGACTTAAGCAAAGTCAGCATCGTACACACTGGCTATGACCAGAGGGATTGGATTGTGTTCATGTTAGCATGATATTGCATGATCCCATTTAACATGTTTGAAAAGGAATGTGCCCAAGAACGTCAAAACATCTCCTTCATTATGCACGAAGAAAAAAAGTTAATGATCTCTTATTCTTTTTTTCTAAATTTGTGGATTGTTAATTGAAACGTTTGGTATTCGATTATTTCTTTATTAGCAATTTGTCCAAAACAAATGTCAGAAAGAGCCCAAGGTGACATGGTCCAATTACTTGTTTTGTCTAACCAGTCGTCCAAAAACAAAGATATTCGGTTTACTATTTTTCACATAAATAATCCTCCCTTTTGAGAAGCTAAAACCAGAGAATGTTTGGTATTTTGTCAGTCAACTGATCATTTCAGCTCTAAATTGCTATTTTGGTATCGCCACACTTAAAAATGATGTCTGTCCTCCTGTGCTCTTCAGTTATCCTGCTTCTCATCCCACAACTTACGGGGGAAAAAGGTGACTGCGGATTCCTGAGCCAACATACACAGCAACTCACATTACACCATGCCACCCATTGGCAATAACACAATGGCTGTCTTTGTCGAAAACAAAAAGAAAATGTCCAACCGTTCCTCCTCCAAACCCGGAGCCACGGTGGAGACGTGACAGGAGGAGGTTAAGGGGGTTAAAAATGGAAACTCTTTGAAAAAGGCGTTTAAAGAGTCACAACATTGGGTCTGTGCAAACATAGGCCAGATGTAGCTGGCTAACGGTTAACTGACACTTTTAAAAGGGGCTCTCCTTCAGCGTGGAATTAGTCAAAGACGCGTTTCTTTCAAATGAACTCAACCCTGGACGAACTAAAGGAATACATCCTAATTTACTGAGAAGTTTGACTTTTGTCAAAGTAACCAAAGTGATTCATATTCTCTCCGTGAGGAGATATTTACAAAATATCAAACTGGTAAATTAGTCAGAGCTGAAGTCAATTCAAATGACATATTTGAAGTTGTTGAGCACTTGCTTAAACTAAACAGTGTGTGGGGGGGGGGGGAGTCTATTTTTCTAAACGTCATGGGATTTACTTTAGGAAAGCCATTAAATTGTGTGGTTCAAAGGCCGAGGCCATCGCTCTTTGACTGGTGAGTGGTGTTATTTTAAGGCCAAATGGGTGTCAGGGGTTGCACAGGAGACTTAACACAGCTGGAGTGAGACCACCTGCACAGACACAAAAGGACTGTCTACACACTGTACTTTCACCCAAGCACTATATCGCAGACAGAGCGATACACATATGCAGAATCACCTCTCACACACACAGCACTTTATTGTTGTGCTAAGCTGAAGCTTTCAACACTTGTGGCGTTGCTTTAAATCAAAGAAATCTCCCACAATCCAATGCATGCCTCCTCATCAACAAAACTAAGCACTGGTGGAACTTAGGTGCAAGCAGAGCTGCAAAAGTGCTCTTTATTCAACAAAATCCTTCTGCATTTGCAAGTTTCAGCTCATCTATTTTCTCCTTACCTCCCGGGAAAGCATCTCTCTTTCCATCTTCGCATAAAGCTTTCATTCACTTCCACAATCCCCCTGGTCACACAGTTGCTCCAGCTCTGGCTACATGTCTGCAGCATCAAGCTTAACGGATCCACAGTCTAATCAGATCCAGATCCCACTCAGCCAGGAAGTATTCCCCCAACGGCTCAGGCTTTTTGAAAGTCAACGTCAGCTGTAAGAGATGCAACTCTCACTCACTTCGCAGATGGGGAGCAGCTCATTAAGAGATCCACAATTCCGAGGTCCAAAGAGCAAAAGAAGAGGGCAGAGAGGTGACGTCTCTATCTGGAGTGTCTCTGATCCCTGTGAGTGAGTGGGAGTGAGTGAATGTGTGTGTGTGTCTGTGTGTGTGTGTCTGTGTGTGTGTGTGTGTGTGTGTGTGTGTGTGTGTGTGTGTGTGTGTGTGTGTGTGTGTGTGTGTGTGTGTGTGTGTGTGTGTGTGTGTGTCTGCTCATGGGGCAGCCAAGCCTTGTCGGCCCCTCCCTCATTCCTCCCCTCCAGAGCAAATCGCCTGCCACTGCACTTCAACAACACACACACACACACACACACACACACACACACGCACACACACACACACACACAAACACTTCAGAGTCAACACCCCATCTATCTCTAGACCCCCTTCCTCCACCAGAGTGACAAAAAGCCCTCCCCCCAGCCCCCCAACTCGGCTGCAGGATTCCTGAGAGCCAGATGACAAGTCCACTCTTCGGACACACTCTTTCTCTTTGTCTTTCTTTCAGTCTGTCTTATTCTTTCTAAAAAGGTTTGTTCTACTAGCCAGACACTGCCTTATAAGAAAGTAGTGAGGGGGTAAATAATCCCACAGTCAATTTCAAACTCCTTCCTTTTGAGGCAGGCATAATAGTGTAAAAGATAATTCCTTCAAATGCAATTGATTTTATTTTGTAATATTTGTGGTTATTTGCATCACAGTCACTAATATCACTGCTCGTTACTTTCCTCCATCACAAAGATATCTATTTATAACGCAAGTGACTGCACACTCCCGCTCTCTCTCTCTGTCATTAAATGGCTCCTGGGGTCATGCAGTCTGATGCATCTCATGTCATTTGCTCTAATGTCACATTCATTTCTACTCAGCTGCTGATTAGATCATATAGCGGTTAATGGAAGTGTTGCTGGGCCAGCTGCTCCATTAACAAAACTCATCAACTGAGCTAAATCAGAGCATGTAAAGGGTTTGATCCTAAATGCCATTTAATAAAAATTAAGCCTTTTGCTAATTGCTAATAGCGCAAAGCTCAGGCAAAACATCTTTTGTTTGCCAATATATTTACAGCATGACAAACTGCTCACCCTGATTTAGAGATGTTGAATCATTTGAAAGGAGCTAATGATTTTTCCCCCCAAAAATTGAACTCCTATTGTTTTCTTGACGTTGTCCTGGTTAAATATTGACTGTTGCTTCCTCCCAAGTCAGCCTCATCCATCTCAGGAAATTCTCACGCAGGAGATCTGTCCGCTCACCCCGTCAGCCCCTTCCTATGTTGGAGATCTGAATGAGTGAGAGGAGAGGGGTCCCCTGTCTTCATCTCTCGCTTCGGCCAATCACAATGACGTTTTTGTTAAAGAGCACTTCACGTCAGGAAACTCCGGACAATTGGGCAGAACTAGAAGTGAAGAGTTTTGTTCTAAAAGGAGATATGACACTGCATAATTAATTATAAGATAAACCATCTGCGTACAAAACAGAGGACAAAATACAAACTTGATAGGCCTGGGGAAGTTTGTTTTCATTTATTTGGACAAGCTCTGCGTCATCGGTCATTGTGAAAGGCTGAAAAGCAGCAACGGCTTCATTTAAAGAGCCTAAAATGACAAATGAGTTTGCTCAATTGTCCAGCAGACAAAGACACCCTCTCCCCTGACAACCCCACAAAGTGACTTGCAGAGAGGGCAACAGGGCTGTTTGTCACATGCCAAAATACCTGTTACAAATGAGAAATGGCTTCGTTAGCTAACTAGCTTAGAGGGCCGAGATGGAGCATGAGATTCTCTGTGTGCATAGAGATGGTATTGTCTAAGGGTTTCGACAACACAGCCGTCTTTCCTGGCATACCAGCGCATATTTGAAATTGAGTGAGAGGAGAGAGAGGAGCTTGGCAGTCTAGTCAGAGGGTGAACCTTTGAGAAAACTCTCAAGTTTTCCAGGGGTCTTGGCACCACTCGGCGAAAGTCACTTTGTGTTTAATGCCCCGAAAGATGTGCCTTGAGTTTCCTGAGATATTTATCTGGACATGCATTGCGAAAAGCTCTCGAAATCATATTTTCAGGCAGACGGGTAGAGAGGAAAAAGCTCTATTTTTTGTGACAGACAAGTACTTAATTCAGATAACGAAAAGAGACACAATGAGTGGGTTAAGAATGCTCTGCCGTGAATAGAGGACAGGTCAGAGGATGAGTGGCTTTATCCCACACAATAGGCAGATATAAGCCCTTCAGACTGGGCCTGGGCTAGTGGCCAAAGATCCATGGTCCTTCAAAAAAGACAAGAGGACAGTTGACCCTTCCGTCTCCTCTGCTTCCTCTCTGAGCAGAGGAGAGGGTGCGACAGTGCAGAGCGTATCTCAAGTTCTTTAAAATGGAGTCTTACTGTTAGTGTTGAAGGTGTCAGTTTGTTTATCTTTTGCAGCCAAGGAACTTAATGGAAAAAAGCTTTTTTTCATATTTGAATTCGTAGGCTTTTAAATTTGTAGGATCACAACTTAAGTGCAGACCTCTGTCTTCTGTCCCTCCCTTCGCAATATAAGCTGGGGGGTTTTAATGGGTCGTATAAGGTCATTATAAGGAAAAGTTGTCATGTATCAGCACTCTGCAAAGCCAGTGGACATGTGCTGAATGGATGATACTCTGGTCTCATTCACATGTCTGAGGCTGATGAGCAGGAACTAACAAATGGAGGGTTTATGCAGTGACCTTTGACCCAAGCGCTTACAAATCCAAACGTACAATGCAGACACAGTGAATGTGCACTAATGCACAGTTTCACCAATAGCTATAACTGCTTTAAATGCGACCGTTTTAATGTCGGAAAATGGCAAGTGCTCTGTGTGATTCAAAATGATATCACTGGACTAGCAGCTTCATGTTTCACATGCAGCTATTTAAGGCAGATAAATCCATCCACAACGATTCTAGGATAGGGAAACATAATGACGTCAAATAAAAATTTGATTTCATAGAAGAACCTTTGGCTGATATCCAGTGTTATTTAAAAGGCCATTATCTGCCAAAGACATCGGTCTATTCTAAGCCCAGTAAAGTCAGAAGTAATTTGGGCAGAAACCTTTTGATCAAGTCTCTCAAAGGCCTTTCTGAACAGAGTTTTCTTCCCTGGCATAAGCTTTGGATTCAGACAAGATCTAGTGGCCTTTTCTATACTTGAAATCCAAGACCAAGTCAAGACTACACACTCTTACACACATACCCTGCACGCTTACTCACTCAATCTGGCTGCACATTTCTTTTATCTATTGGAACAGAACTCAACTGGTAATGTGGCCTTTTCTTGACCTTTATTGTGTGAAGCAGACAGGCTCTTTTCTGCATTTTCATTTATAACAGTCATTCACACCTGGAAACTACTACAACTATTGTGTTTCATCCCCAGGAGGCAAGAAGATGTTTAACTGATCTCTTAGAATGCAAATATCAGGGGTGACAGCCCTCTGTTCAACACAGAAATCAACAAGGACAGTGACATGTCTCAACTTGTTGCAGGACAGTTGATCATAAATAGTATACAGAGACCAATACTGGTGTTGAAGTAGCATAAAGTGCAAATACAAGATGAAATATACAAAATTGTGCAAATAGCTCTCCTGCACGGCAATGGTGTGGAGGTCATGGTGCAGATATAAATCCCTGCCTCACCACCTTGAAGAGGCTAGCATATGCTTGAAACTAGAAACTATGTCATATAATTCGTCCCACCAAGTCTAAAGGCAACAATGTTTATAGCTCTCAACGGCCACACTCGAAGGCAGGGCGAAAAGCCTGCCATCATAGAGAAGGAAGAGAGCCACTGAATTGTACAAACTGGGTAACAGTGCACACTGTTGTCTCCTCAAATACTCACTCATTGTGTTAGTTGCAAGAAAAATATTGAAAAAGTTCCATACACAAGAGGTAATACTGCTGAACCAAAACTGACAAGCCCAGACACACAAATCACCATTGGAGCATTTTAAACTCTGAAAGTGAAACTACTTTTCTGATGAAGATTCCTCTGTGACTGCAAGTATATTTTACATATTTAGTTGCCTGTATGGCCCTGTGTCATATGAACTAATTTGTTGTTAATATCTACAGCAAAAACCACAAGACAAACATTTCTACAAGTAGCTTTACAAAACAAAGACACCTGTATCCTGAATGCACCCATAACTGATTTGAATCAGCAATGTTCTACTAACAAAGGCCATATGCACAACGGCTGACAAACCAGCTCACACACATATCCGCTTCACAAAAAGACCGCCGATCCACGTCTCAATTCACATCCATTATGATGCCCCCATTCAGCCCCATTCATGGCGACAGACGCCTCTCAGCAACCTTTCACACCAGGAAATGGATCTTTAGCCCTCGCTAACAAGGCCCACCAGCTCGACTCGCTGCTGCATATCAGGTCGGTGGAAGTGTTTCTTAGTGGTCTCGCCAGTTTGGTGTTAATATTCCTTGACACTCCCAGGCCGGAGTGTGATTTAAGTTTCTAGTAATAAAACCCTGTGCTGAGATTTGTTAACCACTGCAGGGTGTTACCGGCACACCTCTGGGACAAGAGGAGCAGCTCTAAAAGTGCTGTAAAATGCAGGAAATTGTCAAGTAACTGTGATGGTAGCTATAGGGAATGGGTTAGGAAGCTTCAATTAGGATTCCTCTTGTTCACAACTCTATTTTACAAGTAAAATGCAGAGCAGGCAGTCCATTTTTTATGTTGATCTATTTAGGTGATGGCAGTGTTGGTTGGTGGGTTGATCCACCACTTTGGCCCACACTAAAATATCTCAACATCTATTAGATGGATTGCTATTCAAATTTGTACAGACATTTTTGATCCCCACATGATGACTTTTAATGATTTTGGTAATCCCTGACTCTTCCTCTATTGCCACCATGAGATGTTGTGTCTCAACAACTATTGGGTGTATTACTCCAACATTTGGCACATACATTCCTGTCACCACTCATGTATAGCAATGACTGTGGTAAGCTTCTAACTTTTCATCTAGCACATCAGGTCAAAATTAAAATTTGCCTAATACTTTTGTTTTTGACCAAATACCTGCACAACTAATGCCATTCCCATGAGCATCAGCTGGACGCTGTGCTTCATCCTAATGAGCAAATGTTAGCATAGTAAAGCGCTATACTATGGTGGTGAACATGCTAAACATCAGCATGTTAACATTGTGAGCATGTCAGCATGCTGATGTTAGCATTACAACCTCACAGAGCCGCTAGCATGCCTGTAGTCTTGTTTTACGTCTTTCTTTATTGAGACATCAGGGATGGCAGAGAGGTTAAACATTCCTGTAAATTTGACAAATTTGAACCAAAACACCATCTCTGCTATGCTTAACGTAATGGGATTTAGCTGTAGATACTACCATAATAAACACATTTTCAGCTTCTATCTTTAACTTACCCTTCATTTACATGTGAACTCCTTGACTAGACAGGAAACCTTTGCACATGGATGAGTGTTTGTGATCTCTCACGAGATCAATAAAGCTATCTGCCTTGGGGTTGGAAACTCGAGCTAACTTTAGTCACCAGCATGCATCGAACAGAGGCTATTCAATCTATTCATTCTCTTCCAAAATAATAAGTACTGCATTGTGCAAAAATGGTTGCCAAATGAAAATAATCGCTGCTTCAATACAGCTACTGTTCAGCCTTGAATGTTTCTCTCAATCTTTATTGTGCTTTTGGTTCTGCCTATATCCCTGCATATGTAGCCAATTATTCTGACGTTGAAGTGGATTTTCTGTAAATCCCTTCACTACTCACGCTGATTAGAGTATGTTAAAGGAATTATGCTATTTCAGGGCTAAATAGGGTTTTAAAAAACAGTACAGAGGCTTCTCCCATTAATGTCTAGAGGTAAGTTATTCATTATTATTATTGCTAGTTTTCATGAGTTGGCAGGGTCTACCTCACTTAAACGAGTCATTACCTGAATCTGACTGAATGCAAGTCCTAGATGGTCCCTGTAGGCTAAAATATGTGCCATCCTGGGTTATATACAGTATCCACTGTGGAAAAAACAAGTGATGATAATAGATGATGAAATATATTTCTCTGCATTTCAAAACAATGTAAACTAAGCTCTTAGAATAGCTGCTCATGTTTTTTCAAAGATATGCACTCATAGTCAGATTTTGCAACACGGAAGAGCCTCCTGTCGGTTGCTCTCAATGATGAATGGATTTAAAATAGGCAGCTACGTTAAACAGAATCACTCTCAACTGCCACAGTGTGACAATCCTTTATAATACCAGGAATTAAAAGAGAAATAAAAGAGAACTTTCACACACTCTTACCACTTCAGTGAGGAAATGGAATATAAGCGTGAAACACCATCACAAAACTGTAATACCTATTAGGAAATAATAGGAACCTGCTGTCGTTACAGTAGTGTGTTTGTGTGTGTGTGTGTGTGTGTGTGTGTGTGTGTGTGTGTGTGTGTGTGTGTGTGTGTGTGTGTGTGTGTGTGTGTGTGTGTGTGTGTGTGTGTGTGTGTGACTTGCGTCATGTCTTGTGCATCCCATCCAACACTAATTTGATATTGTTAAGTGATGCATTCTTTCTTTAAACAAAAGCCAGAGGTCACTGTAACCGCCACTGTGAAAGGAGTGTGTGTGTGTGTGTGCTTGAAGCATCTTAATTAAATCCCAGGCTGCTGCGATCACATTGCCTCGCATACAAAGTACACAAGAGCAAGAACAGGCAGATATTTATACCTGGAACAGTGGTGAGCTATGGACTGATGATAGAAATGAAAAATGTCAAGAACCAGACTGTCTTGTTCTTGTTGACAGAAAACATGTACGTATAACTGCAGCTTTGCTTCACTTGAATGGTAAGAAAAGCACAGGGTTCATGATTGGAACACTGATGTAAGGCCCACAAACTGTAGCAGTGAAATATTCCAGCTATTCTTTAAAGAACAACTCACAAACTGCCATTAGGCCACAGATGTAAGGCCGACAGACTACAATCAAAGCCTAACCAGTTTCTCTTGTTCTTGTTAACAGGAAGAGAAAAAAAAGTGAAACACTCCAGCTGCACTTACCAGAAATAAACTTTTAACTGGCCTCCACGATACTTTGACTGAACTAAGAATGATACAGCATTGTTATTGTTACGTGCGGTCCCTCTATCAGGTCTACCTAGGCACCCATCTTAACTGATTTACAGTGTGTCACACTTCAGCCAAAAGAAACAGGGCTTTTAATGAGCTGTGCCACTCAAATTAGATGGAAGCATCGCTTGTGAAAAACAAATCCATAAAAAAATAGAAGAGAGAGAAGCTAATGTAAAAACAGCTACATCTGATGACATATCATGCAAGACAAGTAGCAGCATTGCATCACATTTAGTATGGGAAAGCTGTGTGTGTGTGTGTGTGTGTGTGTGTGTGTGTGTGTGTGTGTGTGTGTGTGTGTGTGTGTGTGTGTGTGTGTGTGTGTGTGTGAATCCCGCATGAATTTAGCATAAGAGCTAGATGTAGGCCAGGGATTGGGGTTGTGTACACAGAGGCTTAATGACAGGACCCTGAAGGGATGGCACATCAGTCAAGCGGAACAGACAAACACACACACACACACACACACACACACACAGACACACACACAGACACACGCACGCACGCACGCACGCACGCACACACACACACACACACACACACACACACACACACACACACACACACACACACATACACACACACACGCACACAAACAATCCGGCTGTGAGAGAGTACCCTCACTTTCCCATAATTTAGCATCGGAAGCACAACAAGGGCTGGGAACAGCGGGTTTGACCAAGTTTGCAGCCCCAGGCACTTTGTCACACTCGGGCTGCAGTTTCGCCTACATGGGCTGGCACAGTTCTCAAGGCAGCATAGTGTCAGAGAAGGGTGTGTGTGTGAAACCATATAGCCTTTAGCTCCAATAGCGGATTCCCAGGGCGCTTTTTGTTTAGCTTTATTTGGGTGGCCAGCGATAGAAAAGACAGAGATAACAAAACAGCTGAGTGAAACCAGCTCAGCTCAGCACGGTAATATTTTGGTGGCGGGTTTGGAATGCCACGAGGTCGACAGATATCAAGGCTATGTGTTATATGAAGGTCACTTTGAGCTCCGTGCTTAAATAAACTCAGTATCACAGGGAAAGTGGCGTGACTGGCCATTTTGCGGGGTGTTTGCCCAACGTCCTGGGGACCGTGGTTGAATTTGGCCAGGCAGCCTCTGTTGGCATTCCACACTGACCCTCAAGTAGCGGGCCTGAGGTTCATGGGTAAACAGACAAACCGTTTGGTGGGCTCGCTGTGTCATTTTGGAGCCTGTCTTACCCTCTAGCTGTCTCTCTCTCCTCCAACCTCCCCCCTTGTCTTTCCTCTCAGCCAGCCATATCCTCAGTTGGCCTCTCTGTTAATTCAGACCTACCTGACAGTTCTGACTAAAACCTTCTGGGTTTACTATCTGTCCCGCTCAGCGACAGGCTCAGCTCTCTAAACACACACTGAAGACTAATCTGCAACAGATGGACCGGGGAGGAAGTAGTATAAAAGGATATACAACATATTTGTACCCCTCTAAACCAAACGATAGGGTTTCAGCGAAGTTCCAAGCAAAGCCGGAGGAGGGCTGTAATGATGTGCACAGCGGCGGCTCCCAGGGGCTTAACTGGACATATTACTTGGAGATATAAGCTGTCCATCCGCAACCAGATGTCGGAAAGGCCCTGAAGGGCATTCTTGAGAGCTTTCTCTGAAGGGAACCTGTTCATACACTCAGCCACACACACTAACAGATATATGTAAATAATTGATTAAATAAAAATATATGGAAATAAGCAAATGAGCACGGATACATACATGTTCACACACATAAACAAGCCCGCACATGTTGGATGTCAGGGGTGGCTGGTTAGAGATAATGAACGCATTAGCACCCAGTTTACTGTCTGGTTTTTGAGGTCATCAGTCTAAATACAAAAGCAATGCATTTATTACCTCATTAATGCAAGTGGCAATTTGAGCACTCTTTCTCAGGAAAAAAAGGAACGGATGGATCTGAAACCCAGACTGTCAAATCACTGTTTGTATTGGTTTAGCGACGAACATTTGGAAAGCCCCGAGCTTTCATCAGCTAACCACTACGGGTAAATATCTGTTACATTCTCCCTCTCTTGGAGATGAAATTGTCCTCGCTGAAGGGTACACTTCTGTTTGATTACTTGCCACAGAGCACAAAGGCAGTCGGGGGCTAGTTAATGGGAGGAGAGGTTATATAAGAAGACAAGGTACCTCTTAGAAGGAATTGCAGGCTTCCCTTTGAGGCGTATGTACCATCTAAAATGTCTGGCATGGTTTGTGCATACACAAATTTAATTTGAAACCTGAAGTAACTAATTTTTTGGCAACCCGAGGGCAACGGAAAGAAGCTGTGAACACAACCACTGATATATTATTACCTTTTATGTTAGGGATATATGAATATGATGAACATGTTAGCATACAGTTGCCTATTTGACACATGATATAGAGCCACATTAGCATTCATTTGGAGCTTTTGGCCATCTGTTCAATATTCACTCTGCTTTTAACTCTGTTTTTGGTCTTCAGCATCTCCTGAGGAATACATTTAGTTTGTTAGCTGCCAAATGCTCTACTATGATCTTCAGCTACTTATAGTGAGTCTTTATAGCTTTGTATTGCTGAACACAGCTGCCTGCTGACTATGAGAGTGGTGAGAGTGAACCAAAATAATAAAGTTGCGAGCCAGAGAACCAAAACAAAGAGCTCAAAGATGCCAAAACGCTCCGTAGAATTGAGTAACTACAGTCGTTACAATCCTTTAATGGGTTTTGTCACCAAGATTGACCCCTTTTACATTACACATAGTAATTTCATCAATTTGTATTTAAAATAATATTATGTAAAGCAGCTTTTATGACCATTTTGTACTGAAAGCAAGACTCAAGCAAAAGCACAATGTGCAGCTTTTGGCGAATTTGAATCCTGTAATTTCCCCCACCCTCACTTACACAGTAGTTATCACAACAGGCCATTTCCTGACTCTTAGTGGCATCAGATTGGATGGAGCCTTTTCCCCTTTGGGTGAATTAAAAGGCTGGTATTCCTTTGGGATGGTGTGAGGCAAGATGGAGATAAAGTGACAGATAGGGCATGTCCCCAGAGACTTCCACAGAGATAGGCGACCACCCAACAGCCGAAGGTTTACTTCAATGTTAATTAAACGTGGATGTCTTCCTGAAATTGTGCAACTTACATTTGTCACAAAGCTTAAAAAAAAATGTTCTCTACCTCATCTGCTTCTGTTTATTGAAGAAAAAAAACGTGACTTCTACTCATGAGAACATCCTGTGCCGTCTGAAGCTTCATGCATATTGGAAGAGAGGTGGTAAGAGGAAGAAAATAGCAGACTGTCCCTGATTAGACCTGAGTTGAGACATTCACCTAAGGAACACACTGTCCAACACATGAGACCAATTTAAAGAGGGAAGGCAGGAGCCAAGTCATGTTTTCCTGATTCGCGCACCCAGAATGTAATCCCCGAATCACGTATAAAAGGTTTTCCTGTTGGTCTCATATTTATGAACAATTATGATTATGTTGTTTTTGAGCTGGTTCGGTCCTTTCAGTAACCTACAGCTGTTTTTAGCCAATGATGCCTCAAAAATGGCTTTCTGCATCTATTATCCATAATATATATTTATTTTCATGCCAAAAAGAGTAAGTGTGTCACTTAACATTTTAAGACATTTTTTCAATATATTCTTTGTATAATGCAAACAGTTTCAAGTTAAACTGTTTTGATGGAAGAAGACCATGTTTTGATCATACTTTACTCAGCTCCCAACATCACTGTTACATGAAAACCAACAACAGCGGGATTGTCTTTGGCCTTGTGGTGATACATTTTTTAACATTATCAGATGGATTTAGAACGGGTGGCCCTTCATCTAATCTGAAAAAAGATGAAACCGCCAAACATCAAACTGTGAAACATGATCTCCAAAATAGGAATCAGGAGGTTTTCACATCACAACAGCAATATTGTATGAGTGATGTAGCACCAAACAAAACAGAATGTGTTATGGAGACCTTTTATGTTTTCTCCCAATCAAAAACAAAACTGGAAGCTATCATTTGTGTTCTGCCTCAGGGTGGTCATTTGACGAGGAATAATTACGTGGTTGTTGCGCAGCAATCTTGTCTTCCTATACACGACTGTGCTTCCATCTATACTGTTTTCCTTTTACTCGAGCTTTAAAGCCTTTTAATTATTATCATCTAATAATCATCACCTTTAATGTCGCCATAACCACTGTGACTGGCGACTGGCAGTGTCTGGGCAGGTGTGTGTATCTGTATGTGTGTGTGTGGCTTTAATCATCATCAAATAGAGCTGTGTGTATAGGTAATTAAGGTGGTGCCAAATCGACTCTCACTCACAGGCACGAGTCAGGACAACACCTTAGTGTTGCATTGCTTAGCAAGTGCTGCGGGCAACTTTATTTCAGCTCCGCTGCAAGTTTTAACACAGTGCAATTCCCTCTCAGAGTCCATTACTCAGTGTCTGATATTCTTCTCAGCCCTGGATTACTTTTCCTTCCCACAAACTGACCATAATACCAGGCTTGTGGAGCCAATGCGGCCTGAAGGGTTTGCTCTGTAACCACTAGATGAGCACAAGGATCACGATTAGTGCTCGTATATCAAGGACAGCCATCCCAGCCCCCACACACACACATTTACACACCGCACCCTTCATCTCCTTCAGCATAGCCATGATTTATAGCTACTGTATCCCCAATATACATACACAATATTAGCTTCTCTTTCACCATTTAGAGTGCAATATTTACTTCAAACATGAACAACCTGACAGAAACTGAACCTGAACAGACATTTCCATCACACGTTTAGTCTATAAAATGTGAATAAACGCTGTGACCAGGGAATGTTTGGCATTTTTGCTTGGGCAAGGTTTTTCCCAGCACTATTTGTATGCAATCTCCCACTGCACCAGTGATAATGCTGCTGATAACTGGTATAACTGGGTGGTTCCCATGCAACACTCAGAATATCACTTTAAGACTTGTTTCAATCTCTGTTCTTCCAAGACAGGTCTGTTTTTCATTGTTCACTGTTTCTCCTGTTCAGTGATTGGTCCTTCAGTGTTTGGCACGTCACACACAACTACAGGGAATAGTTGCTTGGCAAGCGTGTGTGTGTGTGTGTGTGTGTGTGTGTGTGTGTGTGTGTGTGTGTGTGTGTGTGTGTGTGTGTGTGTGTGTGTGTGTGTGTGTGTGTGTGTGTGTGTTTTCTGAGGTTTGGAACGATTTACCCAAGCCCACACTCGATTAATTCCAGTATGACAGCACAATCTTGCCTGTGTGTACACACGTTGGTCTGAGGTATTAGGCTGACAGAGGTGCACAGACAGAACGGTGTTGACTTACTGATGGAAGTCTTTTTTTATGGACACACAAACACACACACACACACACACACACACACACACACACACACACACACACACACACACACACACATGCCACATTCATGTTTATGTTTCTTATTGATACAATTTATTTAATCTAATGCCAATTTGTGCTCCAACTCAAACACTGGGACACAGGAAATCTGTGAATGCTGCATGACCCCCCTGAACCAAGGTCAGCCAGCAGCTAGTCTCCACAGCGCTGTGGAGTAAGGTCTGGCTACACCCCAGATACATTCTGGGATAGGTGGGAAAAAAAGCTCTGGCTTGTTTGCATTTCTTTAAACCAGTCACTTAGAGGCCATCCACATGAAGACGCGTTTGGATGCAAACGCACTTTTTTTGCATCATTTGGGCCGATTGTCCACACGAATCCTGTAAACGCACTGCCCGTGAACGCACTTTTTTGAAACCTGGTCCCGGGGTGAATAAAAAAAAAACAGCTCACGTTTGGCTTCGTATGGACGCCGAAACCGCATACGTGCGTATCGATGATGTCATCCCCACACACCTCAGCCTCACAGCTGACTGCCTTCAACCCAGCTGACTGCTCTAGCAGGGACACAATGCTGTTTATAAAGTGGAAGTAGACAATTTAACAACTAGCTAGCTAATCTGTCTGCTCATCAACTCCTTGAACGGATTATAGTAACTTTTAGCACCGCTTATTGTAGAAAGGCTACCGCAGGAAAAACGTGTAGCTAGATTATCAAAAAGACATCGGATCATTGATGTTTGTTTGACTGCCGATGTTAGCTAGCAGAGCTAACGTTAGCGTGCTAGCTAGCGCGCTGCAACCATGTCCGATAGAATGTAAACAAAGACACGTTTTCTAGGTGGCCTTTATATAACGAGCAGTGGTGAAAGTTATTAAAGTCTAGTCTATGGATGTATTAAGAGAACTAGCTAGTCATGTTATGAAAGGAAGTGGAAGTGTCTGAAGGCTGCTCTTCTTCATTTCGTTAATTTCTGTAGCAATAACAGTGCCGCCTACAGGCCTGGCATAAGAAGTAGCGTGTTGAGTCATTTACAGATGGATTCATGTGGATGTGAATTTTCTTGAACCGAATCCAAGGAAGACGGATGCGTTTTCATCCTAATGTCTTCATGTGGACATGGCCTTAGACGGCACTAAGTTCCGGACGCAGCGCCGGTGGCTCTGCAAAATGGTCTCGGGAAGGAACTTGCTTTGGTAGAACATTTGCAATGGTGACAATCTCCTTTTGGATTAATTCTCTTCACGGCACATCTTGACCTCTTTAAACAGCTTTACTGCTGTGATCAGATGAGGTGTTTCAGCCCAGGAGCCAATGGCTCTAAATCCAGAACACCCTTGGTTGCTGAGCAAAAAGGTTTTCCAGGAGAGTGTCCAACAATATCAAAACAATCTCCAGGCTGGATTTCCTCTCTGGCACTCAAACCCCACTGGAGAGTGAGAATCTGGGTTGCATATGAGAAAATGAAGAACTGTGTCGGATGAAGACTCTAATCGAGAGACATTGCTGAAAATGAGTCCATAAACAAGAAGTCAGCAGGGGCCTCAAAAAAGCAATGCAACCAAAAAGTCAAGGATGCATTCATGATCCGTCCACATCCACTGCCAACGCTAGGCTCATAATTGTATGACGGTAAATGTCCAGTCATACTCTGTCTTTCATTGAAATCTCAAAGGTTGTATTCTCAAGAACTGCTTCACATCCTCCCCTCTGAATCACATCCTACTCAACCAGAGCATTTTCGTCATCTCCTTGGTCTATCAACCTTTTCACCCCGGCTCTCATTTGTTTAGCTAGCAAAACTACCAAATCTACCAAACTTCACCAAGGACAGAAATGCCTCTACTGATGTTGAGTTGTGGGAAGTACTAGAAGTTAGACAAGAATATTGATATATCACTATCATGTCTGTATGGTAAATATGAAGCTACAGCCAGCAGCTAGCTTAGCTTAGCTTAACTAGCTAGCCTGGCTCTATCGAGCTAGCCTGGCTAAATCTCACTTGCTAACAAGTCGGTTACGTGCTACCAGTCCGACATGCCGCCACTCCGACATGCTTCTATTCAGACATGCCGCTATTCTGATATGCTGCTATTCCGACACGCTGCCAATCCCCCATAGGAATGGATGGCGGAACCTAACAAGTCATATCTCATTTAACTCGTACTAAAACAGAAGTATAAAAACAAGTATTTCTTGGCTGGGTAGTGACAAGATTCGCGACTTGTATAGACTAAATGAACGAGATGCAATTAGTGAGCTTTGAAACCACTGAACAGACCCAGGCTAGCTGTTTCCCCGTTTCCAGTAGTCAAGCTAAGCTAACCGGCTGCTGGCTAGAGCTACACATTTAGTTCATAAAGCTAATAAATGTATTGCCCAAAAAACTATTTCTTCAAACTAATTCTACTGCTGCATACAATTTACTGTGGATGGTACCATAATTAAATGAAATATAAAGAGACAAAAGACCCTGTTCAGGATCCATTAAAAGCCTAGAATCAATGTTATGTCCCATAGCAGGCAGTAGTCAAGCCAAGCATTTACCGATCATCTCAGCTACTGCCTGACTTGACTCTTCCATGTGCTTCAAATGGCTGACCAATTAACAGCAGCTTAACTCCTGGGTCCAAACACCCATCTCTCTCTCTCTCTCTCTCTCTCTCTCTCTCTCTCTCTCTCTCTCTCTCTCTCTCTCTCTCTCTCTCGCGCACACACACACACACACACACACACACACACACACGCATGCACACGTAAGCAGGGACAGACATGCAGACACACAGAAACACACACGTGCATTCACGTGCAAGCATTCAAAGTAATAGACATACAGATGAGGTACACCCAGTACCACACACAGACAAGGACGCACACAGATACATACTCATTAACAAAGGCTTAGTATTGCAGAGTGTATACCCCCAGCAACGTTTAGCATAGTCTGGCTGACTGGCCTCCCACAGAGGGGGAATACACCTCAGTCACCTGATACTCGGCTGCTCTCTCATCTTGGATCAGTGAACCACACAGCAGCAGCTTGTCATTCAATTACAACGACCAAGCCTGCATGGAAACAATACAGAGGCAGGGTTCCCTGTAGGACTGAGCACTGCAAGGGACTATTTCAAAATATCCCAAATATATAAAGATTTTAAATTGAATGAAGTAAGTAAAACATGCTTTCTTCAAGTTTTAAGACTCAGGAGATCCAAAGGCCTACCCTCTCTCACTGCAGCATCTTTACAGATTTCACCCACCACTAGGTGCCACCACTGGCTTCCAAACAGATCACACATCACTGAAAAGACATTCTATCATAGGACTCATATTCAGTATTTAAACCTGTTTCTTTACGCTCTTTAAATACACTTTTATGCAATTTGAGACACAAGTCAGTATCTCAGTGCAAGACTGACATCACATGGAGAGAATCAATTCCATTGTAGGCCTACTTAAATAGACTAAGGTTAACACTCCAAAGTTGTTACACCTGTTAAAAAATAGATTGTATGTAAGTATGACTGGATATTTAAAAACGCCTTCCTTGGTCAGTTGTTGGGTTTGGCTAAAGAGATGTTTGGCTTCCCTGTTGTAATGTTTCTGTGGATTTGGGCTGTGGTGTGTCAACCCTGATGTGATTCTGAAGAGCTGCATGAAAAGGCTCGTGAAGACACGGACAGAAGTAGACAGAGACCACCTGAGTGACAAGCAACAGCTGAGTCCACACATCTGGAAACAAAAACGCAACCCTCCATTAAGTGCGTCTTTACGCACACACACTTTCCAAGCTAAAATCCCCCCAGACTCAGCCACAGTTTCACTTCTCTCCTCCTACAGAGCCTCAACTAACCATTTTCTTCTCGCTTTGGTGCGTCTGACCGCGAAGTAATGGAGAGACAAATCATTTCCATCCCATAAATGTTGTTGCTACATGAGGAGCCTTGATTTGCACATTTGTGTATGCTCACAGATAATTCTACATTCACACACAATTATGTGCACTTAAACAGCATGATTGCAACATTTAGAAAATAATACCTTAAAATGAATAGTTAATAGCCATAACTTGTCACTCACCTCAGAAACAACAACTTGGTCCGGATTCGGGTTTGAATACTCCGTTTATCAGAATAAAATCACGACTCTGGAGGCATCCGGGCTGACCGCAACCAACAAACACAACTCCTACCGTTTCGAGTCCTAAATCAGCTCAATGGATGTAGTCTTTCAGTGCATGATCATGGAAAGAGAGGGAGAGAGAAGGACGCTCAGCAAGGGTTGCGCGCTGCGCAGCTCTGGCACCAAGTTAAAGCGTCGAGAAATTAACATTAGCGCTGCTCTGCGCCTATTGGCTTAAACATGAGGCTCCCCCCCCCCCTCTTTCCCTTCTCAGCACACACACGCCTCCCTCTCACTTACAGGCACACAGCATACTGTAAACATCCAAACCATGGCTTTATGGATATGTTTTGGAAGCATATATCAAGTCAATTTCTTCAGAAAGACGAGGTTCTCATTATAATTTTTTAAAATACCACTGAAGCATGATAAGATCATTGTAATCTCATTAGTTACTACCATAAGTGCCCATAGGTATACAGCAGCGATTATGTAATACAATGTCCTCTGAGTTCGGCTCCTCTTCATGAATTATACACAATCATTTTACAAGGAATGCTTGATTGGATGGACTGTATCCAAGAGTCACAAAAACCTTAAACAAAATCCTAGATTTACTATTACATCATATGTATCCATGGCATGTATGTACCACACAGTAGCCCCCTGAAACTCTAAACCAATATTTCACATGTCCCGTGTGGAGGTATTATGTACCGTACATATGTTATACCAAGCCTTGCCCGATATATGAAACCATGTATGTCCAGTATTTGAATTATCCAGAAGTGGCTTCTTTTACTTGAAGCCTGCTGCTTTCTTGGAAAGGGAGTGTCAGTCATTGTTGAGTCATTGAGGATGCTAAACCTCTCAGTGCTCCAGTGGTCAGTAGGCTATAGGATGCGGTTGCACCGGACAGCTCTAGTGGGAGTGTGTGGCTGTATGAGACAAAATAGTACATTAAAGCACGAAAGAAAATACAATAGTTTCACTTATTTATTTATTTTTATATAAATCTCCTGCATGGACTCATTGTCACATTCCCTGAGGCCAGTTAAGCTCAATTAGTAGAGCAGGACAACCCTGGAGCTGCACTGTACTAAAATATAATAATAACTGGTGGTATCATAATATGTTTTTGATTTAATAAAGTGACCATGGTAATGAGAGGAACCAATCAGAAACAAACACATGCCCTATTGTGAGGCCAGCATCATAGTTTAATGAAAAAAGTGACTCCTGCCATCCATCCATCCATCCATCGTCGTCCGCTTATCCGTGGTCGGGTCGCGGGGGGAGCAGCTCCAGCAGGGGACCCCAAACTTCCCTTTCCCGAGCCACATTAACCAGCTCTGACTGGGGGATCCCGAGGCGTTCCCAGGCCAGGTTGGAGATGTAATCCCTCCACCTAGTCCTGGGTCTTCCCCGAGGCCTCCTCCCAGCTGGACGTGCCTGGAACACCTCCCTAGGGAGGCGCCCAGGGGGCATCCTTACCAGATGCCCGAACCACCTCAACTGGCTCCTTTCGTGACTCCTGCCAGCACAGAATAAACAAAACCTCACTCATGAAATTATTTAAGGTCATGGTTGTCAAAAAGGTAACTCGTTCGGACACAGAGATGGATCAACATCAAGTAATAAAGAGTTGTAAAGGCAGCAGATCCTGATTTGTGTATTGCATGGATTTTCAGTGTCAGACGTGGAGTCGGGGGGAGTGAGAGAGAGCTGTTTGAATGTCTGTGAGCCTGGCAGTGGGACACGCAGAGCAGGTCAAACAGTATGGCTTATTGTCCCTGCCAGCCAGTCAGTCAGCCCACACAGCGAGGGACCAACGGACGCCCTGCTGGCTGCTGCTCTGACAGCATCTGACAGCTTGATTTACAACCTAAATTTACATTTAACATTTTAGTCAATGAGTGCAGCAGCAGCAGAATAAACTTCGATTCATAGATTGCCAATACACTGAAAGCAAGCAGCGGTGTGGCTGACACTGGCATCAGAAGGTGAACAAACGTTTCATTGGTGCCTTGAAAAATGTGCAAAGAAGTTGAACAAAATAAATCTGTTTTTTAAGTCTGTTTTTGTCTATTTGACTGAGCAGCTACTCTCACCACTCAATTCACCTGTTGTGCATAGCATCACACACACACACACACACACACCACACACACACGCACACACACACACACACACACACACACACACACACACACACACACACACACACACACACACACACACACACACACACACACACACACACACACACACACACACACACACACACACACACTTAAAACACACACGTAGCTGCAGAACTTTTAATGGGAAATCCGATCATCGTCTGTGTCCCGATTGCTCTCTTTCCACCTGTTCTCCTGGCCTCAACGCAGAATAGAGCCAGCCTCTGTGCTTCTCCTCGGCTCTTTGTGCTCTCACACAGACATCTGTAACATTAAGCCTATTTACAGCAGACATAGAGGAGAGGGAGAGGGGTATAAAAGGTAAGCCTATAGGCCTACACATGCAGCCAGAGAGGAAGCGAGGATCAGTGCAGCGTGGAGAGCACAAAAGGGGCCTCTGGGTCAGTAAATCCTGCCCCTGTCACCTTCTGGTGCGTGGAAACACAGCACGGTGGATGAATGTGTCAGAGGCAGGCGCAGCACGTTGTACATCTCTGATCCTGTCTTTTATCTCTGTCCTCTCCCCCTTTTTCTTTATTTTTTATGGAACGCTGCTTTGAAAACAATCCAGATGGATGTGGGACTGCGTGCTTTGTGACGGCAGCTTGGATGTCATGAGCAATGAATGGCAAACTGCTGCATGAAGAGGCTATCGTCCTATCAGCGAATCTGGTTGCTGGAGACAGTAAAAGGGTATCTCATCTGTACTACACCAGGCTCCTCTTTCATGCAGTGGCCTGGTTAGTTATCCCAGGTATTTGGCATATTTGTTGGATTGGGAAAATACAGTTATGATCTTGCTTCTCTGCTCATGTTTGGTGTTGAATTCAAAAGTGGGCATGTTAACTGGGTCCAGTGTATCCGAACAGAAGGCATTGAAAGGAGAAAAAAAAAAAGTGGCATATGATTTCAGGACTTGAAAGGTGATATCTGGTCATTAAAAACACTGGATAACCACACACTGTGTCGTTAACCTGACTAATGCATTTCGGCATAAAGTGATATTTAAACCTGTGAAAGTATGTCAGACAGATGAGATAACGACCAGCTGGGACAACTACAAATAGCCACAAGCCAAGAGCTGTGAATCCAGAGAGGCTGTTAGGCGCTAGAAGCTTCGGATACAACTAGGTAAAACTACTAGCTGGTGAAAATAGTTTGGGATCATCAAACAATATGTACAAAAAAAAATCTTTTTTCCTTTCCTGGTCGTGACCCACCGGGGCCCCTTCTCTCTGTGACCTTGTATAACCCAGCTCCAAAACTTCCAACCCCCTTTGTGAGAAGGAGGTAAGTGGTTCCAGATTTGGCCCTAAATGAAAACTGTCAATCAATCTGTGGGAATCTGGGCTGCGTTTCGTAATGGTCCGGCCGTCCCCAAAACATCATCTGGAGGAGACAGTGAACAGGAATGTCGTCTGAATCATCCTCTGACTGTCTCACTAAAAACAAACTCAGGACGAAGCTTCTTTCTCCCGCAGATAAAAGCAAAAGAACATTTGTAGATGAAGTCTACAAACCCTTTTCTTTGCATTTCTATAAGCAGAATGTTCGCTCACTCACTGTCCCTCATCACATTTATCTACTTGTAATATGTTGTCTTTCTCCCCTGTCATTAGACTATCTGCCCGTGTCATCTCTGTCGTTGCCACAGGCTGAATGGGGGTCAGGGGGGGGGGGGGGGTTGCACTGTTATCAGTTAGCTGTCATCAGATGTGTCAGTTCATTCAAGTCAGGGGAGGTTCACTTACATTTACTGGAAGCATCTACAGGATGCAGGACCCTGTCATTCGTTCATCAAAGTCCTTTGTTTGTGAAATGTGCATGTTGTATTTCATATTTTTTACTCTGCGTTCACTCTTTGTTTGTTGTATGAATAAAAAAAACAAAATAATGTGTTGATGTGTGAACTTTAGACGAGCTGATAGGTGGATTTTGTTACTGAAGGACAGAGAGGCTAGCTGTTTCCCCCCTGCTTCCACTCTTTATGCTAAGCTTATTGTCTGCTGGCAGTATTTACTGTACAGTGGTATCAATCTCCTCACCTAACTCTTGGCAAAATAAATAAATAAAGACTATTAGCGTATTTCACAAAATGTCAACATTTTACCAAACAAAACGTCCGCTGTATAAAGCCCAGTGTCCTGTCCAAGTGTAAGTGAGCACTGCAGCTCACCCCTACCTGCATGCACAACATCACAATCATTTTAAAGAGGAATACATAACTCAGAATGACAAGTGGACCTTCAAGGGTGAGATGTGGTATGACACAGGAGAGGCTTAGCCGACTAATGCAACTAATTCAGGTATTTTTATGAGAAGGAAGGTCCCGAGTGGAACACAATATTTCCTCATTTCTGGAATTCCTGCCACCTCTGAATGGTAATTGTTGAATGAAGTAAATCAACAGTCGGTGCCCCCCTACAGTGATACTCTCTCTCTCTCACTCACTCACACACTCACTCACACACACTCACACACACACACACACACACACACACACACACACACACACACACACACACACACACACACACACACACACACACACACACACACACATACACACACACACACACACACAGTTTCCTGACTCTGGTGTTTTTTTAGACAGGTGTGTGACAGCGAGTGAGTGCACTGGTTAAATGTTAATCCCATTAGGTGGATGTGCTGGTCATTGCTCAAGGCACATTTAGTCCCTCCACACATACACACACACGCAAAATAACTCCTATGGTGATACCTCTCAAACTGCCCTAATTAGGCTAAGCACATCACATCCGGCATGCTACCTCCAACCTGTGCAGGACCTCCAGCAGTTAAGCCACCATAGCTGGCATACCTGAGCACTTTGTCAGGCACTTGAACCCCTGAGAGCCTGGCTGTTTAACTCTCGAGTCTTTGACCATATTAGGTTGGGTGGTCGTTAAGCTCAACTCGAGTGACTGGAAGTAGCCACATCGCGGCCTGCGTCTTCCTGACGCAAAATCATCTAGTGCAAAAAAAATAAATAAAAAAAATAAATAAAAGAAATATTATTAATGAGCTAAAAACATTCTGTTGTCTGGTGAATTACTTCTTTTTGTCCTTTCCCCCCCCCGGTTTCCTTTGGGTGGCGTTATTCCTTGTCCGAATGAAAGGGTCCAAAGATGCTGTATGCTGTACAGCTTGTAAAGTCCTATGAGGCAAATTTGTGATTATGGGCTCTACAGTAATAAAAATCGACTTGACATGAAAGTTTAACTGTAAGAATCAAATATTTCCATCAGAGCTGTCAGTTCTACCACTGTACTCCAAATGTATGCCACTACCATTGGTTGTGTGCCATTAGGGTTTGGAATCCAGACCCTTAACTCAAACATCTGTAAATGAAAAGACTAAACTAATGCTTGGCCTACAGAGCAACCTTGTCCACATCTGCAGTGTAACACTGGATGGTGTCCCTGGAGTGGAGTTTCCCCCTCAGGGTTGTACTGTCAGACGGTGAAATCCCAAACTCAGCAGCAGCGTTGGTCATCCTTTAACTCAAGATTTAGGATCGTCACGGTGGGTCAGGGAGGCGCTAATTTCTATTTGTTATCAACAAGGTTTACCTTTATCAACAGTGTCAGTTAACTGTAATGCTGATAGACCAAGCATACCATGAATTTTATATGCAGTAATTATTGTGGTCATTTGTAAACAAATCCTAAGGGTTAATAAAGTAACTTAACTTTAATAACGAGTTAAAGAAAGTACATTTATTATCAGAGATGCAAATAATCACACAAGAAATCCACATTAGGCTAACTATTTCAGATTTCATCATGTATAAATATCCCATCTGCATGTCTATTGTAATTTACAATTCTGTCTACATAGTCTTGACACTGCCAGCACTATTAATACACTTGTGTTGTGCCTCGGTCAGATCTATGACCATATAAAGGCCCAATCGACTGCTTCTCTGTCTATAGATCCTGAAGTGATAACCTCACTGAGTTAATGCTAAACCTCTCCTATATGACATTGCCTAATATTTAAGCCTCCGCAGACCCAAAGGCAACCATATATAATCAACTCTCCAAAGCAGTAAAACAAAGGAGCACATTTTAAATGGATGTAAAGTGTGATGAAGATTACCGTAGCACTGTCAACTAGGCCAGTTCAATATAATAAAATAAATTCATTAACATATTAGAGTTTTACAAAACTTTAAGTAGATAAATAAAAGTGCAGGATGTGAGCCACGAGGAGCTGATACTCATTAAACTGCCAAGGGCTACTGTGATAGTTATGTCATTTGTTTGTTTCAACATGAGAAGGAGGTCCTACGAGTAAACACTAGACTCACGCGTGTGTGTGTGTGTGTGTGTGTGTGTGTGTGTGTGGGGGTGTGTGTGGGGGTGTGTGTGTGCGCATGGGGGGGGTAAACAAATGAACCTTTTGGTTAGGCAGTTACTGAGGCGAGCTAAAAAGCAAACAGCATCAGGCATTTAGGTATTAAGTTGAAAACACACATACATACATGCACACCTAGTGGATAGAATGACAGGGGGGCCTCAATGGTATGTTTCAGTCTAATAAAGGAAGTAACCATAACCTGTCAACTGTGCATGATATCACATCAACAATCTTCAAATACTCATGTTCACTGGAGGCTATTGTTGAATTTATTTGCATTATATGCATACTGTATGCATGAGCTTTCACCTACCTGTGCGCATTTTTCAAAAGTATTTTCAAGTTGTGAGTCAACCTCCCTCTTTTTCTTCCTCCCTCCTCCTCAGGGCTCTGGCCTTAGGGAGGAAGTGTGTGACAGCATGTAGCTCCTGGACCATACTGAGGAATGTCTCACACAGGAAGACACACACACACACACACACACACACACACACACACACACACACACACACACACACACACACACACACACACACACACACACACACACACACACACACACACACACACACACACACACGTATGGACACACACACAAAACCCAGTTGAAATATGTCAAGGCAGGAGATTGGAGGGAGGGTGAAGGAGAGTAAGGATACATAGAGAGGAGAGGAAAGGAAAAGAGAGGAGAAGAAAGACCTCAGATTGCACTCCCGCCTTGGGAGGCCAGAGAGAACAAATGTCTTTCACAGTCCAGAAATGAATTATCCTGCCGTTGTTACAACTGCAGCCAAATACGTCAAACCCTCCCCACAGTCCCCAGACTGCAGCACGTCAAAGACAGATAAAATATTAGGAAAATACTTTATTTGAGAACTCTTTGAAGGTTCCCTAACTGAGGTGTCCCAGGGGACTTTGTCTTTCTCTTGCAGATGAAGTGTTCAATTCCAAACTGCCATTTAAAACAATCCGGTATCCACTTGGCAACATTATATTGTTGTTCATTAAAGACTTGAAAGTCAAGGAACTAGACTTTGTGATATCAGTCGATCCTTTTGAAATGGCACACGGTATGCCATCCGGTTTGTAGCATGAACTTCCCTTTGACTTCCCTTTGATATGAAGCTACAGCTAGTTAGCTTAGCTTAGCACAAGGACTGGGAACAGGGGGAAATAGCTAGCTGGGCTCCAACCCCTATAAAACCATATGTTCTTTTTACACTTTGGTTTTAGTCGACTACAGGTTAAACAAACAGGATGTAACATATTAGTTAGTTAACTGAAGCGGTGTGGTTATCTTCGGACATAGCCAGGCTAGCTGTTTCCATACTTTTGTGCTGGCTGTAGGTTACAGATATAAGCGTAGTATCAACTTTTCCTTTAAGTCAAGAAAACTACACTGGGTGGTCAAAAACTAATGGGCACTCTTCCAACACCTCTGTCCCCTGTCATTCATTCAGTCATATATGTGGTCAGAAGCATTACAGTTCTCCTATTTGCATCTGTAACATTAGAACAATCTATTTTTCAAACCTGTCTCATATCTCCCTTTACGCATAAAGCCAGGGGCTTTAGAGGTGAGAACCTGGCTCAGATAGGCAAATGAAACTCAATGACACCCAATGAGAAACACATGTTTCACACATGGACAGTCTCTCTGATGTACCACCTCTTTCCCACACACACAATCGCGGGAGCTCATTGCTGTGTTATGTTTCAGATGATGTATGCTCAGAATGTATAAACACAGGGCGTAATCCAGCTATCCAGCCCCCCCCCCCCCCATAACATATAGGTTATGATATATACAGTGATGATGCAATGCTGTGTTTTATGCCTTCCTATCAAACTACACCCTGTGAAATGTGTACTCTATAACCTTAGCTAATGCTCACAGCCTTGTCCAGCATAAAAAGCAGGCTCCCGCAGGCCCAAGAGAGAAAACAAGTGCAGATTTTGGCCAGATAATGCTGTCACTATTTTCTTTGAGAAGAAACAAAACACTTTCTTGAAATAAAAAAGTGTGTCTGGCAATTTCACAAAGCCCTGCACCAAATCATATTGATTTCCTATGTATAGTTTAATGAGTTGGTTTGATAAATCTTTTTCTGCATTATGTTTGTCGCTCACTGGTTTAGATTACTCCATAAATGATCTGTTCCAAATCTTTTAAAAATCAATATTTGCATATTCAATATCAGTTGCTTGATGACAGCAAACGTCATCAAAAATCCAGATCTTTCCAGTTTCTGAGAGCTCAATAGTTCCAATGCTCAGAGTTGGTCCGTTTCTACTGCCAAACAAAGACATAATCCAGAGAAAGCAGAAAATAATACTTGTGTACTATTTCTCTCAATCATACTAACACAAGAGGACACTCTTTCTTGAAGTTCCATTAAACATAAAACAAATCAAGGAAGGTAGAAAAGAGCTCAAAAACAGATGTACACGCATTAGCTTGCTTCATTAATGTTGCTTTCAAAGCTACTTTGACTCTGTCCACACTTGGCAAAAAAAAAAATCTATCTCAGATGGAGCTTTGAATCCCAAGAAGCAGATCTCAAATATGCCTTTGTCCACATATGTAGTGTTGTGTGAATGCAAATGCATCCCTGAATGCCTCCCTAAGGCAGCCTTTTAGTTAAAGGAAAGAATCTGTATGCTTCTATTTCCAATCTCATTTTTGGTTTTATAACGTGAGTTTTCAGTTTGTAAAGACTGACCATAGTATTCTACATCATAATTTCCCAGCTAAGTATTTGTACGGTTTCTCCCTCTTTTACTCACCCATGTACCTGTGTGTTCCTCTCGGTATCCGTGTTTACTGCTGTCTGTGTTGTATTTAAAGTTGTATTTTATGTCATTTAAACTGTATGTTTTTCTAATGTATTTTATTTTCTAGCCCTCCTTCCCTTTCCCTAAGTGGCTTTGGCGTCTTGTCAGGCCACCATTGTAAATAAGAACCTGTTCTTAACGACTTGCCTGGTAAAATAAAGGTGAAATAAAATAAATAAAAAGTAGTTTGTCTTTTCTCACGTATTACTTGAGACACAGTCTTATGTCCGAACTGTAGCCTGTCTTAACTAAATATCTATAATGTTTCACTCTGTTATCAGAGAACTCGGGTTACTTTAAGTAAACAAAGATACATTTGGAAGTGCAGAACCTTTTCAGAGTCTAAACCAAAATTGCATTCCATCACAGCCTGTAAATTAATGGTTTGAAATCCAGTTAGCGTTAGCGTAGCATAAATAATATAAACAGGAGGAAACAACTAGCCTGGATCAAAGGTTAAAAAAAATCCTCCTCCAGCACATGTAAAGCTCATCCCTTAAGCCCCTAATTAACATGTTATTTCTTAGGTAAAAATGACAAGTTTTATAGTGTCCCCCTGCTTCCAGTCTTTATGCTAAGCTAAGCTAATTGCCTGCTCGCTGGAGCTTCATATTTACTGAACAAACTATTCCTTGAACATGAATTAGTCTCAGGCACTGATATACACTTAGTTACATGGCTGCCTATCAGCAGCTAGCATGGTACTAGGAAACTGGGGAATCAGCAAGGCAGTAAGGAATCTTGCAGTGTATACATACAAATACATATACATATAGCCAGGCTGCAGACTTCACTGCATGTTCCATCACAATCTCCTCAGCCCAGGTGGGTATGGCACAGTTGAATTAATCCATTCAACATGTGTTCTGTGTATGGGTGGGTACATGTGTGTTGGTGTGTGTCTAGAGACTCTGGAGGTTCATCTGCGCAACACGTGCCAGGGAAGTTCTGTCATCACCTCTGTGAAGAGTGGAGGAGAGAGGGAGGACAGAGGGAGGGAGGAGAGCGGCGAGAAGGAAGGGAATAGCGGAGACAGATGGAAAAATATCAGAGGCGGGGGGAGCTATGAAAAGGGAAGGAAAGAGGGGGAATATTAGGGATAGGGGGAATATGGCTGGGGCGTACAAAGTCGAGGGCAGGGTTTGAAACTCTACTGGGGAGGATGTGAGATAGCTCTCCCTGTTGGGTTTAGCCCCTCCAACAGAAATCTTGGCTTGCATCCACTGAACATGCCTCCTCTGTGCCTGGTCCATCTATCATTTGGTCTCTGACACTTTCTCCCCTCTCTGTTGCTTTGTCTCTCATCCATCTACTGGAAGTATTGAAAGCAGTGCTGAGCCAAGCCCTGACACTCTCATAATCAGACTCTGAATCACTTTATTTGCCAAGGGCAATAAATGGACATGGATTTGTTTTGGTTTAGAGGCATTTTGGTCGGAGAGGCACATCAACAAATAGTGGATTAAAACAAGTAAACACTGGAACACTTGGCAGAGGGGCATCAGGATGGTGCAACATATATAACAGTGTGCTATATATATATATATATATATATATATATATATATATATCATTATAAATAAACATAAAAACATAAAAAATTCAAACACAGTTTTCATTTAGTCGGTGGCACGAGGGAAAATCATAGACATACACTGATGAGGACAAAATGTGTGGATCACATTTCCAGATTAGGTTTAAGTAGACATTTTTGTACTGATACCGTGGCAGTGGATATCCACTAGCTGTTAATATCCACTATTTTGTGCCAACGTTCAACCATGTCCCCCATTGTTATGCCAAAAAATGCCCAAATCCTATTCTTGGAAATGCTTGTGAAACAAAATGTAGACCCTATTGGGTGACACATATTTCGCACATCAGATATTCCATGAAGCATATCCAGGTTTCCCAACAATATTTCCCTCTAAATGTAGCAGAGGACAGTATAAAGTAGCATGAAATGGAAATACAGAAAAAGACCCTCAGAATTGTACTTAGGTACTTGAATAAATGTACTTAACCTAGTTACATTTCACCACACTGACATTGTTGGATTTTTTTTGCTTTTTCTCCTCCCATATTACAAGTCCAGCTAAAATTGAGATGGTTTATTCCGCCTGCACAGAAAACATTACATAACATCGTACCACAGTTTCACAAGTCAATAACGCTCACAGCTCATAGTTTAGTGAACTAATGACAACTAAGTAGAGTAGAACTTCCAAAACAGTCATTAGCAAGTACAGAAGCACCAGTTTACGCTAATGAGCTGAAGCTAATGGTAAAGTCTGTCAGTGATGTAACGATACACCTGCCTGAGCTCTCCTGGGATTGCTGCTGGGTACAGAATAACACCCACAGGTGGGCTCAGGTGTGTGTGCGAGGTAGAAAAAGAGTGAGAGAGTTAAGGAGAACTGCTACAGTTAGGACTGGCTGCAGTTCATGCACCGAGTCCCACAGTGCATCTCCTGACAAACTATCTGGAAGTAAAGATGCCACCCTCGGGACCCATATGTTGTTTACGACCTCGCCGCTGGAGCACAAGGAACACAAAAGGCTTGTCTGACATCTTGTCGGATCAATTTAATTTCGCTCTATTTGCATTTGTACTGTGGACGCTCTGCAAACAATCTCATTACGGTGATTTACAGCAGATGAGCTAAACAGCTCAAACTGAGAGTGAATATTTGGCTGGTAATAGCAACAAATGGGAGGCTGTTTAGAGTAAACCTGTGACCTGTATGTTACAGGAGTCTGTGTGTGTGTGTGTGTGTGTGTGACCATTTGTCCACCATGTCTGCTTGTTATTGTACACACATTATGATGTACCATTTGTTATTTGAGGTCACCACAGTTGAAAATATTTTAAAATATATTGCAGCATCTGAAAGGGTATTTACCAATGTCTATGGGGTTCATTCTTTAATTCCACCCATTAATTAGACCAGGCCTCATCATTTTCAAGTAACGACTATCTGATTTTGTTCTTAAGTTCTTAATTTGCGATAAGTCCAACTCCCTCTACCTGATCTGTGTTGCTGCTTATCACGCTACATTAGAGTCCAATGATGCATAAAGCCACCAGAGCGGTGCCATGCAGTGCAGCGCAAACCAGCTGTGTGCTCGGCTCAGCTGATATTTACAGGTTCAAGAGGAGGGAAAAGATTGATTCCTGCATCTCATCACATCTCCAGATCATTAATAGGGGCTTTTAATGCATTCACGGGCTACGAATGCTGACGTGTGCGTGCACGCACACAGACGTAAACACACACATTCATGCATGTGGCGCACCATCATAGATTTCTGCAACCAAGCACGGCATCACCATCTCCTCAAGTATGTAAACAAAGTAAACTGCAGGAAGATTAATGCTGTCTTCTGCTGAGGTTATTTGTTTGGTTGATTGTGCTCGCAACTCCAAGATTGTGTTGTTTGAGGGTGCGAAGGTTCAGTGTTTGAGTGGGTTGAAAAGCATGTAGGAGTTTTGAAGTGAGCACAGATGAAGAAGAAAGGAATACAAATAGAGACTGAGTGATGGAGAGGGAAAACTCATCAGTTCAACATACTGATTCTAACTTGAATCAAAGCTGCTGCATCTGCACTGCACCTGGATTCTACCTTATCTTGACCCCTACAGTGTGTGTTTGTGTGTGTGTGTGTGTGTGTGTGTGTGTGTGTGTGTGTGTGTGTGTGTGTGTGTGTGTGTGTGTGTGTGTGTGTGTGTGTGTGTGTGTGTGTGTGTGTGTTGTAATGACTGGGTGCCATGGCTCCTTGCTGTGTTCTTGCTAGTTATGACTCACCGTCACTGCCGCACCAGGCTGCTGCCTTGGCATAAGACAATCTCAGCACTATGGCAGCCAACTCCCACAGTGTGTGTGTGTGTGTGTGTGTGTGTGTGTGTGTGTGTGTGTGTGTGTGTGTGTGTGTGTGTGTGTGAGTTTACACCAAGAGAAAGGACAAGATCTGACAAAAAAAAAACATTCTGTTAGAGCATACATCTTTCACACCTAAAGGTGCTTTTTAAGGAACCTTTTAAGCTGTTTGAAGGAACATAACCATCTGTGTGCAGCAGCAGGCAAGACAGGAATTGAGATAAAACCTGCTGCTGAGATCAATGAGTCTCCGAGGACCAAAGCCATCAGAAGATGTCCTTGTGGATAAGCTCTTAATTTTATCCCAAATGAAACTCCATTACCTTTGGTTTTTCTGTCTAATTTTGGTTCATTTCCTTGAGAGGTGTTTGAATGCTGTTTGACTCAAAGTGAGTGCAGATACATCAAAGTCAGCTTGAATTTAATTCTTCAATCAGCACTAGGAATGAGATTCTCATGAAAATAATATATTTTATTTTTTTACACTGGATATAGAGAACAGCTTGATGTACAGCTTAAAAACATAGAAGCCAGAGGTGGTTCAGTGCAGCAGCAGGACTTAATGATTAATTTGCCAACAGATGACAAGCCTACAGGATATACACAGATTGCATAAGGTTAGAGATCCCTCTGTCTGCACACAAACACATACACACTGAGAGACTCACAGTGTTAATGATGAACTGATGTGGTCTGTGGTTAATTGGCTGCTTTGTGCTAGTTGCTTGTGTGTTCGGTAGTGTGTGTGTGTGTGTGTGTGTGTGTGTGTGTGTGTGTGTGTGTGTGTGTGTGTGTGTGTGTGTGTGTGTGTGTGTGTGTGTGTGCATGCGTGTGACAGAGAGAGTATTTCATCCACTGGCAGCAAAACAGCACACGTGGGGAAAAACTTGGTAAAGAGGTCATTGGATTTGAATTCATAACCCATATTGCACACCTGAGGCAGGGAGGACAACGCAAGCACTCCTACCTGGACAGGACACGCCCCCCTCAGGTGCAATCACTTCACCCAAAACGAGAGGTTACATATACTACCTTGCTCCATTTGTTCTTTCTTTGACCTCAACCATGTTGTGTGAATCCTAGCTTGACCAAAGTGCTGGATCCACATATTGACGTTGCCATAGAGCCACAATGCGAGAGAGGCTAAAATGTCATCCGTGAGATAGTGTGGGACTGAAGTATTCCTTTTATTCTTTTTTTATCAATAGGGAGATGGGGTCAAGACAGCAGCAGCGCAGAAAGATACAGACATAACTATGCAAAAATAATAAAAATGTACATCTACTTGAAGTATGTTCTGCAATTTTAATGAATTTAGCTGAATATGATGAAACTCACAGTGGCAACTAAAGTGGCAACACCTGAGAGCACTCAGGGCAAAATGCTTCAGTAAAATTAACTTAACCACATTAATCAGATCCACCATGTAAAACACTATTGCTTCACATTGGTGCACAGTAGCACGTTGTACTTTCCCAGGCTACTTCTGAAGCCTGGTAAAATCATCAACCCGCTCTATGTATGAAGTACTGTATGTATGGTATGCACAACCAGCAACCTGTAACCATGAATCAATGGGCTATAGCTTGAGTACATTAAAAGTTAATACTGGTACACAATAAAATGAATAGAAACATAGTGGGGGTGACAGATACTGGTGGGGTACCGGTCAAGTGGGGTAAGGAAGAAATGCCAAAATGGACAAAAGGGAGAAGAGAAAGAGACAATTATGTGTGCGTGTGCTACACACATACACTTGCTTACTGCCAAAAACAGTTACCCTGATGAGAAAGGGAGCCAAACAAAGCCAAATAGAAAGGCATACGTACACAAGCATGCGTGCATACTCTCATGCATATCATGCTGCCACAACACACACAAGCTTACTCACCTCACAACAACCAACCAATCCTCCCAGATTCCTAATGAAAGCTTTCATTATGCCTATATGGCCACTACTTAGAGCGTCTCGCAGACTAATGATACCTATTCCTACCACTCTAAACTCTGACACCAAAGACTCCTGCCGTAAATCACTCGCTACTCATTGCACTAATTAATAAAGACGTGCCAGACTTTGTGACTCTGGGGGAAATTTAATAATGTTCACAGGAAAACGTTCAAAGTCAAACTTGATTGTCAAAATGAAGCAGCCTGGGAGTATGTTTTTGCTGATTCAGCAGAGGAGCGCAGGAGCTTGGTACATATTTTGAATGTGTTTATGCTAGAGTGTGTGTGTGTGTGTGTGTGTGTGTGTGTGTGTGTGTGTGTGTGTGTGCGGCCCTGGGGTTTCAGGTCTTCAACCTTTAAGTGGGAATGCACCCTTGTAACTGCCGAGGTCAACGCCTGGTGACTCCTTGGCTACCAGGAAGTCAAAGGTCATCTGTTCCCAGGGGAACCAATGGCGACACCCCGGACTTACAGGCTTGACTCAACAGTCTGAAAACTACATCGAACTTGACAGCCCAAACTTTACCCAGGCAACGTCCAAGGAAGAAAAAAAAATAATTTCATTCGTCCCAGCAGATTAATTAATTGCATAAATTGCATCGTGTTGGACTACGTCTGCTGAATAATCAGCTCTGAGACCCTTCTGACGGACTCTTAACCTCTTTGTAACTCGCCAGGCTCATTTAACCCGCTATTAGCCTGAGGACACAACACAGAGTGACCTCAGTTCACCACAACCAAAACAAAGACATTCACAAGGTCACGTGTGTTACACTAAGCGGTTCTGAAATGTTTTGGAGCCGACAGAAAAATAAAAGTATAAAAAAAGTAGCAGTTCTCCGTTTCTTTCCAAGAGATCTTGGTAAAAGAAGAGATTTAGATTTTGTTGCACTACTTATTTTATTTCATGTTATATTTTTTCATGCATATGTTGGCACTGGGATAGCAGTTGCTTTTAATCTCATTGTACATGTGTATAGTGACAATAAAAGGCATTCTATTCTATTTAGACGTTCCTTTGCAAAACAACCCTGGAAAACGTTGGCATACATTTAGCTGTATATCTTAAAAGCAGAGACAGTGTTCTGAGATAGATATTACGATTTTTTTGGCATGATGGCATGGCTTTATGGATGTCAATGTTGGTCTGGTCATCCATCCACCACCTTGGTCTAAACTGAAATATCTCTATACTATTGGATGGATTAGCTTGACATTTTGTTGCATGGTCACCAGAGGATGAATCCCACTCACTTTGGTGATCCCCTGATTTTCCCTGTAGTGCCACTGTGAGATTGACGTTTTTGTGTTTTAGTGACATATCTCAGCAACTATTGCATGGATTGCCACCAAATGTAGTACAGACTTCCATAGTCCCCAGAGGATACATTATCAACAGGTCAAAATTTCACTTTGTCTAATACTTTCACATTTATGACCAAATACCTGGAAAAAAAAACATTGGCATGGAGCTGTACTTCGTGTTAAAGGTGCACTAAGAGTTCCTGCATGGTCACTTCTGTTGACGTTCCAAGTAAATTCCAAACAAACCAGAGCAAGCTCTCCCTTCCCCCCAAGTTTCCATAACTGTCATGACTAACTGACTAACTGCCAATTTCCACCGGTTGCGGAACGGCTCCGGAACGGCTCCGGAACGGCTCCGGAGTCAATCTGTTTCCATTAAAGTCAGTGTCTGTATTTCCACTGACTGCAGAACGGCTGCGTCTCGACTCCGGATACACAGAGCTTCTATTTTTGCCAGACGGCGGAGAGCTCCGCAGCAATACAGCACAAGGCAGATAGTGCGGGACAGGAATTGGAGCACAAAAACAAAATAAAACATCCGGTTAATTTTCAAAATAAAATACATTGTGCTCACGGTGGATCATATTTCCCTTCACTACACCTTGAAAACACAGCACAGAGTTGTTTCCCCTCTACTCCTCCTTTTCGTTTTGTGGTTCTATTCTACGTGAATTTGTGAGATCTAGTGGGTCCTCGTGCCGCAGCCGTGCCGCAACAAATCCGGACCTGGTGGGTATTGACGGACGGCGGAGCACGGAGCCGACACGCAGCGGAGCTGTTCCTCTGACGTTCTCCAATTGGTGGAAATTATTTGTTGTATTTTGGTGCACAGCCTGTGCCCCTAGTGTTTGTTTGACATTTACGACCCCCGTGTTGTCTCCCGAGACCGGGCTTTTTCACAGTGTATTCAGGGGGCAGGCAACTAGCGGATCAACGAGAGATGCCTACAATTTGAGACAAAATTTGACAATGCTAAGATGCAGATTTAATAGCAGGTGTAATATTTACCATGTTTACCAGCATGCTAACACGCTAAATGAATATGGTAAACATGGTAAATATTACACCTGCGATTAAATCTGCATGTTAGCATTGTCATTGGGATCCTGTTCAGCATGCTGATGATAGTTTTTAGCACAAAGCACTACTGTACATAAGTACAGCCTAACAGCTGCTAACATGGCTGTAGAGTTTTAACCTTGACAAGGCTTTAGATTCATACTACCTTTCCTTCTCATTTCACCAAATAGTGAGTTCATGATGGGACAAAAAAACGCCCTTTTGACTTTTATTTTAAACGACCTTCAACTGCCAAAATTCAGAAACACAAAACAAGGCTACTTAATAGGATTTGCGTGCAAATTTGGTTTGGAAACGCCATTCAAAAGTCAATCAAATTAAGCACAGTTTAAAGTGTTCAGTCGGAGACTAAATAGGTTGGCTGTTGGTTTGATGGATGTGTATTTCCTGCCAACCAGCTCCCAGTCAACACAAAACCATACATCATGTTTGATTAAGTCCCACTTTGTGCGCTCTACAACTCTGACACCTCCACAAGTTAAACTGATTGCTACCAAGAAGCGTCACAATCATAAGTCTGCAGCTCTTAAAGTCACATTTCTGTGCTGTCTGGTAATCACATCACAGCCTTCTAACGTAGTTACTTGACTCCCTTCAAATCCAGTTTTCAAGCCAACCTGAAACAACTTTCCTGTATTATGCATAGCTAATCTTGTCATTTTGAATAAAAGGTTTCGGTCAGTAATTCAGTCCTGCTCCAGTCTGCTCTTGAATCAAGACCACCTAGGTGATATTTTCTAGTAGATCTTTGCTGCAGCCATCCATGTGGAATAAAGACACTATTCATTGACTTACTGGCCCGATTTCTGTTGACTTAGGCAGAGGGGGAAGAAAACACGAAAACATATGCTGATTTAGACTGGTGCAAAACCTCCGGCCCTGCCTGAATGAATTCAAATGTGAGTTATGAGTAAGCTGTCTAGCTCTAAAAACACAATATGTAAACTTTTTTCCATTTCAAATGAATCAGATAAAGCACTAATGTAAAAAACAGCATTCCTTAATGCTGAAAACACATACAAAAGAATGGCTTCTGGCTGACTTCAAAATAATCCGTTCTTCTTTGACCTTTCTACTGTATTGTGTGATCTTTAAGTGTGTGTGTGTGTGTGTGTGTAAACCTGCACCGTCCTGCACAGTTTGTCCCTTACTCCCTCTGATCCTTTATTTACTGCAGATCGTCTCTTAATGCCAAACTGTGTCCTGCATAAAGACCATGCTTTTTTATTCACACCCCATTGACTCACAATGAAACCCGACGTTGGGCCGAGCACACAGTCCAGCAGCACAGAAACTCTCTCCGGGCCCAGAGGGGGGTTAGTTATGGAAAGGAGGGAGGAAAATGTCCATTGTGGATAACATAAGGTACGGCTTGTATCCTTTTGCCCCCTCTAGCTCCACGTTGCCATGCCCAGTTCTGTCAGCTTGTTTTGCTTGGAAGCAGGAGGGAATCTTAGTAAGATTAATGCCAGAGAGTGTGCAAAGGTCACAGAAATGGACCAATAATCTAAATTTTAAAAGCAGTAAAATGCTCCTAATTTTTTTATGTGGCAAGACAACTGACATCCTGGAATATTTGAATTATGTTTCATTATATTCACATGAACATCCATCTGAAGCCACTAATTTTGCTAGACCCCTCCCACCCATAACTAGGAACGGCAGGCCCATCAATTCAGATTTCTCTGCACGTTGAAGTGGGGTGGGACAGTAGTAGCGAAACTGTGTGTACCGTAGACATTTTTTTTTAAGTTTTTACCCTCTCTGAAACCAAAAATACAAGCAAAAGTGTAAGAAATGGATTGTTGGAGTGTTTGTCTGCGCTCACGTAAACTGCAAATGTTAGCATGTTCAGCTCACTAGCTTCGTACTAAAAAACTGAGTGGTACCTTCAAGGCCAGCAGGATTTCATATATCATCATTTTGTGGGGTAACAGGCCAGTTCCACGACTTGCGCATCCACTGTGTAGTATTTCCCCACTGTGTGAAAGCCATTCTCGATGCTACTATATCAGTGTAGCTGTAACGTTAGCAACTCTGTCCTGTTTTTGGTGGATTTAGGAAAGTTTACACTCCAGCAACCCCATGTGTTGTGACACATTGCTTATTTCTCATCCTAAAAACTTTTTCTCTTGTGTCATTAAAAGACAAACCTATTGTTTGAGAAAACAAACAATAAAGCATAAATTAACGTGCTTGCTTGTCCAAGCTAAGCGATTAAACAAGATAACATTAGGATAAAATAATACATTTTTGCTAATCATAATTATAATACTAGGCCAAACTAGCTCTACACTACAATACAAGCGCTGTTTCTTTATTTTCATGAATGAAAATAAGAATGATGACTTTTGTTCTTGTTGGGACACACGGAACTTTAGCTTTAGTCTTTGTCCATGATATGAACAGTGCCAAGAAAAAGAAAGTGGACTCTTTGGAATTACCTACATTTATGTATAATCCATCCATAAAATGTGGTCTGATCTTCATCAAAGTAACTGTAATAGACAAATATACTCTATAAATAGAATGTGAACCCCTTTACAAACTACCTCTAAAAAAGCTGGGACTTCGGACTTGCGGACTTGCAGTAGGCAATTCCGATTTCCCCATCAATGAGTCGAAATTATTGGTTAATTGTGTCTTGTTCTGTATGAAAAATATTGGTTACTAATGTGCTGTACTGTGTGCTTTCAGAGTACCTTAGATGAAGCAAGATGGCAGAAAAAGTGGAAGAGAGCCCTTGGTTTACAATTAAGAATCTGTCTAAACATCTCAAAGTCAATGAGGCTGTGATTTATGTCTCAGCAATAAGAAAAGTATAGGGCGACAATGGTGCTCATGGAGGAAAACATGGTTCTCCCTTAAAATAAATTGATGACATTGTACATCTCAAATTGGCAACCTGAATTTGTTATGTTACTGGGACAATGTTTTGTGGAAACTTGAAACAAATGGCCTAATAGCCTACAGTACCATAACATCATCCTTAAAGTGAAGCATGGTGTAGTGATCACTATGATTAGTAGTCGTGTTGCTCCCCTTCGGCCTGAACGGTCATTACTCATTAAGCAAACAATGCACACACATCTTCATAACACACATAATCTTCAATGACGAGATGTGATTAACACATGCAGGAAAAATTTGGTTGAAGTCACTGCTGTAGTTACAAAAAACATTTGTTTCCAACCTGACTTTGAACGTTCAAGCAAATGGTTCAATCAATAGGCCTACACCAAAACATGCAATTGTTCTTGTATTAGTCCACTATTTCAGGCAGATGAAGCTTGTCCATTATTGTGACTTTGAAGAATATCAGACCATATTTTATGACCAAATTATAAAATAATGCATGGAAATCCAAGTTTCAGCAAAATTACAGAAAATAGAAATGAGAACCCTGCTTTTGTCTACCTCTGTCTGAAATTAAGGACCCATTGCTTTAAAGTGCCCATATTATGAAAAAAACACTGTTTCTGGGATTTGGGGTGTTATTTTGTGTCTCTGGTGCTTCCACACGCATACAAACTTGGAAAATAATCTATCCATGCTGTTTTGAGTGAGATACGGTTTCTGAATGTGTCGTGCCTTCAGTCTCTGGGTGAGCTGTTCAAAATCTGCAGGGCTTGTTACGTAACTAGCCGAAACGACGGGCTAAACACAACCATTCGTTGGTTCTCAATGGCAAAGCACTGCTACAACACACACAAGTTCACCATAATGTACAAAAGAAGTACTTACATGTGCGCCCTCCTTTAGAAGAAGTCTACCGGCTAATCCTGCCTTGTAACTGACCAAAGTTGGAGAAACAACCTTTCTTTTACTGTCTATGGAGCTAACTGACATGACCTACGATCTGAGCTACTGCGCATGTGCGAGTGGAATCAAAGAGTACAGAAGGAAAGATGATTCACTCTGTAGCTAAAACAGAGACCTGAACACAAGGTGAAAAGAGGAGCTGCAGCAGTGAGAGAGAGATGTGCTGTACAACAAAAATATGGTGTTTTTTGAAAATGAAACCATGTAAACCTATTCTGGTACAACCTTAAAATACAATTATGAACCTGAAAATGAGCATAATATGGCATCTTTAAAAAGTACTAGGAATTTATTATAATTCTTCTTTCGTTATCACTTTTAACTGTAAGAACGAAAAGCTTGCATAGGAACAGTAACGAAGTGGGGTGGGGCTTAGCATACAGTAAATTCCCTTTCATGTGTAAAATAAATAAATGTAGGATCATTATAGGAGGATCAGCTAAATGTGTAAACAGTGGTAGAGATGGCAGACTGAAGAAGGAGGCACTCAAAATGATTACAGCAGCTGAAGGGAGGGGGGGCTGAATCATCCTAGCTTGATTAACCTCGTTTGCTTGAGTGACCACAAGTGCACATACTGTACATATACATGCATGTGTTTTTTCTTTGTGGATAGCCTATGTATACTCTCTTTTGTGCATACATGTGTACATTTATGCATGTGTGGGTAACTGCCTGCTGTTACAGTGGCGTTCATTAAAGCCGTACCCGTGGCGTGGCCCCCTGGAGCTAAAAGATTACTGTAAATATTAAGGCTGGGCACTAACAAGGCCATTTTACACTCGCAGCTTAAAGCACTTTAGAAGTCTGCTGCAATGCATGAAGCTAACCGCACATCCATCACATCAAGCAATGTCAAATTTATTTATAAAGCATTTTTAAAATAAACAGGTTAATTACAAGGTGGTGTGCATAGCAACAGACGGCATCACTCCGCAGCCTGAGGGAATGTGCGGGCCAACATCAACCACATTAAGAAAGGAATTGTAAGTGATGTGGCTTAAGTTTGGCACAGTTTTGAAAACGTAGTAAAAGTGTTACGCAGTATGCTCATTAATACAAAGAGCTGAGAACAAGTCAAACTCTAAATTCTGCAGAGCCACAGGATTAGCCAGCCTTTTGTTTTATAATCTGTGCATTCAAGATTAAGTGTACCAGACGTTCATTACGTGGATTTAATGGACATTGTGCGATTATTTGGAGGGCAAGAACAAACAGAAGTGTTTACAGTGTTCTCACCAGCAATATAGGTCACCACCATGCACACTGCAGTCTTTTTTATTGAAATGTCTTTATTTTAACGATATAAATTATAAGACCAGTTTCCTTACGAAATAATATGTTTCCCCACTACATTTACATGCACTTGATTGAAGTAAAAATGTTTAACTATTTTTGTATTTATACTATATTTTTTAACTTGGTAAATCAGGGTAAGGGATTAAGAGAAAGTTGACACTTCTACAGTAGCAATGTTTACGCTTATCCAGGTTTCTGAAGGAGGTTCTACTTTTCTATGTGAGCATAATAATATTGATATTGTCTGTCAGAAGCAAAGCCGGAAGTAGCGTGACATTATTGCGCTGCAAAATCTCCCATGACCACAATCTTTCTATAACCTTAACCAAGTAGCTTTTATGCCTTAACCTGGTGGCAGAGCAGAAAAAAGTCATACGCATGTTAGAAGACACTGACAAACACTGTGGTTTTGCCAATAGAGGCACCAGCTTTAAAAAAAAGAAGAAGAAAAAAGCTAATAATGGTCATTATGGAAGGCAATGACAAACAACCTATTCTGTAGTATGGAGGACTTATAACTGCTTCATGTGCTTTCTTCAAACAGGTTTCCACTTGCATGCAAAGCCTTAACACGTTGGATTGGATGTTGTGGACTTTCACACGGGCAGCAGTGTGTGTCAGCGTCAGATGAATCCATCCAGTCACATGTTTGTAAGATCGGATAAGTCCATAAGATCACCATGAGCGCTATAGGGCCAATCAATCAGCAACAGGATGACACGCTGTCTCTCTCTCTCTCTCTCTCTCTCTCTCTCTCTCTCTCTCTCTCTCTCTCTCTCTCTCTCTCTCTCTCTCTCTCTCTCTCTCTCTCTCTCTCTCTCTCTCTCTCTCTCTCTCTCTCTCTCTCTCTCACACACACACTCACACACACACACAATGGCCAAACTGAGATCGGTGTTAGTGCTTGATACCCTTGCAGTACTTACATCATTTCCTCCACCACACCCAGCTATTATAGGCACAGCAAGACTGTGCCCATGCAGTGGCTGCTGTTATAATAGCCAGATAATCACAAAATGTCAATATCACGTGTAGGTGTTTGCATTCCCAGCTTACTAGCTCCAACTATTTCTGGAGTCACACTGGGTGTGTTGACATTTATTTATTTTCTGTAGTAACCGTTTATCTGGACAGGAGAGGGGGGGCGGCGCAGGTATTTATCCAGGTAAACAGTATTTATCCATAGAAAAATATGGTTAGGTAATTCCTTATCTTAATAGACAGACACATTTTTATAAATGGCTGCATCCACTTTACATTCCACTGAGTTTTCCTCTGACCTTTTTAATTTGGATGACCTTAATGGCAGTTGAATGCCAACGTTCCCCCAGGTTCAGTGCCATGCTCTACCCAGTGGGTTTAAACCTTGTTGTTGACTTTCAGCGGTGCTCTTTCTGGCTGGCCCCACTGGGGTTTTTCACATTATGCAGAAAGACGCCTCACATCGATCATCTGCCAGACAAACAAGACACAGACAGACAGAAAGACCGAAAGACAGACAGACAGGCAGGCGGCTGTGTCTGAACTCTGAATGACTTTACATTCTTCCCCGAGCAAAAGCCCAGTCTCAGTTTGTGACTGTCGAACTGCAGCTTTCCTCAACCTATCACACCTTGAAACACATGCACCTGTGGCAATAACAGTTAATTTTAACATATGTCAACCTGTGGCCCCCAGTCACCCCACTAACTTCAAGCCCTTTTACAGCAGTATTGTAGTTGTGCTTTGCAGATATCATTTGATTTATGCTCAAAAACCCACCTGCTGCTATCAGGATCATCTCATGTACAAGAGGGTTCTTCCATTTCCACTCTCATCCCCAGTGGTTTACTATGCACACTTTAGTGTTTCAAATAAAACCATTGTGACTGAAAAGGCATAAATAGATGGGCCCGAGGGCTGACAGAATAATGAAAAATTAAAAAAAATATGTTTTTACTGAGCATGTCCTCCTATCTTTAAATAGACATCCTGCATTATGATAATGCACTGTCTCGTCTGTCCACAGTGGCTTTTATACAAATCATTTGTGATGGGTTCACCAGCCTCAGCTTCACCAACTCATCTCATTACCATGTCCTGTTTAGTAACTCTCCAAATATATGAAATTTAGGCAAAAATAACTGAATCTCACTTTTTGGAAATGACAAATGTTACCTGAACCATGTCAAATTAAAACGAAATAACATGTAACGGAAGTTTAATTGGTTCAAATTCCACAGAAAAGTAAGAATAACTTAATAATAAGATAAGAAACCTGTGAATCCAATCAAGATCACTAAGGCAATGACTCCTCAGGTTCCACGTCACCATGGAGACTGATCAATTACGTATGTATAACAGTGTGGGTTGGCATGCTACTGACACTGCGGCAGCATGACACAGGAGGAACAGGCCTGCGGCAGGGATCAGGGATGTGAAAGCAATTATAGGTTTATGTAAACCACATTTACACAAGCCCAGCCCACACTCAAGCCTAATGTTCACACAGCTCAGAGTTTAACACACAGAGATACAGACATGTGAAAAGACAGAACAGAACCTGTGCACAAGTAAGTAAAATGAGAACTTGTTACCTGGTCTCATGCAAAGTACAACACTTTTACTAGTATGAGCCAAAGTCAAAATCATTAAGTCACGAATAACACAAATTCCCTGTCTGTATTTGGTTCATGTCAGCATACAAATACTTCCAAAGCAGCATTTGAACCATTTTAGAACTATTAAATGAAAAAAGAAAAAGAAATGCCATTACAGGGTTCAACCCAAATTCTGGCAAACTGATAAACTGGTTTATTCTTTTGTGAGGACTGTAACATGTCCAAAAGGATAAACACTGACAAAGGACACAGTTGATAGAACTTAAAGGGAGGGGGGATTTCCAGATTTCCGGAAGTTAATACCCATGTCCTTTTTACATGCAGAGAGAAGATTCCCTATGAGTTCCTGGAGATTTGCTGTCAGACATGGCTGACACCGGTGGGTCAAAAGCCCCTTTGCATGCCTGTGTCTGCTGGGCCCCACAAGTATATCATAATGATCTCTTCCACTATGGGCAACAATATAAAACCTGCCTTTACAAAATGATAAATGGTCACTTGGATTTTCTGACTGAAATATGTCTAGGGCATTAACACACCCTCAAGTTAAGATGTTTTAATGAGCCACAAACAAGTGACTCAGTTCATTCAGTTCCAGCAATGGAGGTGAATGAATATAATAATACTGCACTGTGCCCTATATACTACAGCCTTGTCTATTCTGTCCTCCTCATTATCACAGATTACACAAAGACAATACACAGGCAGCGAGGAAATAACCGCTCCAGCCCCTCCTTCCACTGACATGGCACCCTTATACTAATGCACTTGGGACCCCTACTGTACAATTCCAGTGTGTGAAGCTGGGTCCGCAAGTTTTGTACTATACGCCTTATGTTACTTTTGTAGACATTTTCCAAATACTTTTATCTAAAATGACTTGCAGTGATCGGCCCGATTACATGGCCAAATTCTGCTCGTGGATGCTTCTACTGGATAAAGCGTACGTCAAGACAGCCTATCTAATCACTAGACACCCTCTCCCCATCCCTCCCATCATTATCTGCCTTTATCCTCATAATATACAGCCTGAGCCTTAGCCTTAATTTGACCCCAGTCCAACCCCACCCCCACCTCCGTCTGTATGTATATATGATGCCGGACAGCTTGAGAAAAACAGTGGAGAAGTTTTCAGAGCACATCCTCCTAATTACGAAAGCTGATAGATCGTATCTCAGTGTCAAGGCCACTGTCTTGAGATTAGGCAAAAGCTATGATTCAAATTGATCACATGATCAAGTAAACTTTTAAGAAAATACAGAAAGTCCACAGCACAAGTACATTTAGGTCATTGCAGCTGTGACCATAACTGCACATGTAGTGTATGTATAAGTTTAAAGGAGACTTGTCATGCTCATTTTCAGGTTCCTAATTGTATTTTGGGTTTCTACAAGAACATGTTTACATGCTGTAATTTTCCGAAATGCTCCGTTAAAGAGCCTGTCTCCTTAAGCCCCCCTCTCAGAAACAGAAAGAACAATATGGTGCAGCTTTGCAAATGTAGTTCTCAAGCCGTGGGTGGAGATACTCAGATGGGGGGTGGTGGGATATATTCTAATGAGCCTACATGTGACACAGGAAGGGGAGCCAAATCTGAATGGCTTGTTTGAATCTGATGTTTTCTGACTGGGTTGTCTTATTTCACAGTGTGTGTGTGTGTGTGTGTGTGTGTGTGTGTGTGTGTGTGTGTGTGTGTGTGTGTGTGTGTGTGTGTGTGTGTGTGTGTGTGTGTGTGTGTGTGTGTGTGTGTGTGTGTGTGTGTGTGTGTGTGTGTGGGTTGGTAGGCACTCCAGATACCCAAATGTATGTGCACAAGCACTGACAAGTGAATTTTTCACATGTCCCCTTTAGGCTAATAGTATTGTACAAACTGTTTCCAGTTTCAATAAGACATAAACATCACTTAAAGTATGCAGTCATTGAGGTGTTTTTACATTTTTAAGATAGAAAGACTTTTTAGGAGTCATTGTCAGGAGTCATTGTTAATCAACTTTCCTACATCCCACACTGTAACCATGCTAAACTATTCTGATCTGTCTACTATTCGGATCCACCCCAGGCTAACAGTCACTTCTATGACCACTAACCACTAAGATTTCATAGCAGCTACAAGTTCACTTTTCTTTTCCTTTTGCTTTCTTTGTATTTATTAGCCACTGCTTAGTGCTGGCAATGTCAGTCCACCATTTTGGTCAAGACTAAAACATTGTAACAACTGTAGGATGGATTGCCATGAAATTCTTTACAGACATTCATGTTCCCCAGAGGATGAATCCTAACGACTTTGGTGATCCCCTGACTTTTCACTTAGTGCCATCATCAGATCAAATTTGGTTTAAATGCAGGTGTAGTTTTAACTGTTATTTACTCAAAATGATTCTGTACAATGCATTCATCTACTGCACAGACATTTTAGTTTTTAGGTAAATTAGTTATTTAGTTATTTATTCAATATTTTAAAATCCTCCAAACTTTTAAACCTAGAATTCAGATAACTCTACCACTAACCACTAAGATTTCATAGCAGCTACAAGTTCACTTTTCAGAAGATATTCTTACCCAGTCTGAGTGAACGCTCTATATTAGACATACAGTATGGATGACTTTGGTGCCTGTGTTCTCATCACTTAACAGGTATGCTGACCAACGGGCCAACCTGAGCATATTTCTATAACTCAGACATGCATCTCTGCAGACTCTCTGAGGACTGAAGATTAATGAGGAGAGAGGCTGAGTTTGAGAGGTTTTGGTGACAGGGTTCTCTATCTGTCTCTCTTCTCGACCCCCTGGAGTCTCACAAAACTCAGGAGGGCCCCAGTTGAAAGCACACATGACACAGGCATGCACGTACTCTCTTTTCCTCTGTCAGACACATGCTCCTCTTGAGGCAAGTATATAAAACGCTTAATTGCAAGCTTTTCTACGCAGGGGACAATCCTTGAGTGTATTTGCCCAGCAAGGACATGTTTTGTGGACAGCTGGAGGATGAATCACAGAGAATGAGAAATAATGGGACAAGACAAAGAGAGGGAAAAAAGAGGGAACAAGAAAGACAGAGGTACGTATGTTTACGATTAGTGAGCCACAGTTTTGTGAATGGATAAAGAAGAGCCGAATGTGTTCTTCATGTCAGTTGTTGTCTGGAGCACAGAGAGAGCACAGGAAAGACATACAGGACTGACATTAGTTGGACTTGAGGCCACTTTGCTCAGACCAGTGTTCATGCAATTGCCGAGTAGAAATCAATGACATGTGTGGAACATTTGTAGCCTAATCCCCCAATGATCCATTTACAAATTTGGAATATGTGATTTCAACTGATCCCAGGATAGCTTTTGTGTGTTTAGAAATGGTTATCAATGGCAGGCAAGGAGATCATTTTTGATTTTTTTATATATCATTTTATAGTATTTTGAAAATGTTTTGCCTTTAGTTTATATATTTTCCTATCTTTGTATTTATTAGCCACTGCTTAGGGCTGGCAATGTCGGTCAGTCAGTCCACCATTTTGGTCAAGACTAAACAAATTTAACTATTGTAGGATGGATGAATCCTAATGACTTTGGTGATTCCCTGACTTTTCACTTAGTGCCATCATCAGATCAAATTTGGTTTAGGACAAAATACCTGCAAAATCACACTCCCATCAGCCTCAGCTGTACTTTGTGTTCAGTAAATGCCAAAACAAGTTGGTGAACATGGTAAGCAGACCTGCTAAACATCAGCATGTTGGTATTGTCACTGTGATCGTGTTAGCATGCTGATGTTAGCATTTAGCCCAAAGCATCGCATTTTGCTTGTCCTAAAGTACATTGTTGTCTTGTTATATATTGTCATGTACTGTACTGTCTGTTCATAACTAATGGATGTGTTTGTATGCAGCTGTTGTCAGCGCTTCAAATTTCCTACGGGGCAGTGAAGTTTATCTTATGTTATCTTATCTTATCTTACATCATATACTGTTCTAAACATTAGCATATATAGCATGGACAACTGTTTTACCAAGACCAAACAAATTACCAACAGCAACATTTGAAGAGATGGTGTAAAAGTAAAGGCAGCTATATCAGCTAACAAGAGATTCTTTACCTTGTGTAGTGCTGGCATAATATTAAATATATATTTGCATATATATATATATATATATATATATATATATATATATATATATATATATATACACACACACTTTACAAGCATGTGAATTTGTTTGCATTAAGGTATATACGTATGTACATATGAATGGGTTTGTTCCTGTGCACGTATGTGTGTGCTGTAAGTAACTCAGAGAGAGATACAGAGAGAGGCTGTTCTCAGGACCCTGTCCCTCCCCATTCCTCTACAAGTCCACATGTGTTTTATTAGCAGGCAGGCCGACCAGACTGTAAATTCCAACGGCGGGCTGGCCGGGGGATACGCACAGCCCTAGGTTGAGAAAGACAGTAAAAAATGACCGGCATGGGAGGAATCACCTCTCTCTTCGTTTTTCTTGTTTTGTGTTTCTTTGCATGTCGCCCTACATCACTGCATGTAGATTCTCTCTCTGCCTTTTCTCTGTCTGCTTTTCTTCTTTCTGTGTTTCTACTTTGTCAATACTTCTCTCTCAAGTAGTGTATTTCCAACTGTGGTTTGCATGCAAATTCTTTCTGGATCTTTGTCTTTCTGTGTCTCATTAAGTGTTTTCTCATTTTGTCTCTGCAGCTGTACCGCTCCCTCTCTTGCTCTCTTTTTCCCTCCATCTGCTCTCTTCTTCCCTCCTCACTTTGTTTCTGTTTCTTTCAGTGTAACACTACGTTCTTGTTCTGTGATTCCAAAACCGCAGCATTCCCACAACATCTAACACTTATGAGACAAGAGCTGTGGCCTAAACAATGGTTTCCGTTTGCCCCGGGACAAAATAACTCTCTCCTCCTCGCCTGCACACACAGACTCTCTCCCTCTGTCACTCACACACACACACACTCCCACACAAACACTCAGACATACATTTCCACAGCCCAGTAACTATCATTAAAATTAATGTTAGCTTGCTAATTTTCCAGTCTCTTTCCTCTCCATCAACATGACAATCACAATTAGAGCATGACATGGCAGGTCGTGACCCGCACCCCTCTGATGCCCCCTGAACCCTGACACAACCCTCCTCAGGGTGATTGGCTTACACACACACACACACACACACACACACACACACACACACACACACACACACACACACACACACACACACACACACACACACACACACACACACACACACACACACACACACACACAGGGTGCGAAGGTGTGCCTTCACTTCGACTGTACCAGTTGAGTGAGTGGGAGGAAAGTGCAATCGATAAGGTTAAACTCAAACATGTTCATCATTTCAAAAAAGCGTATATATACTTGAATCTAAAGGAAAAGTTTGGGTAGGTTGCAAATAAAGAACATTGGATACTGTTTTACTTCTCCGTATGCAGTTTGAAGAGTAGTGAGCTTAGCTTAGTCCAATTAGTTTGTCTTTGGAATTAAGTACCACTTCCACAAAATGGTAATAAGATACACCTTTACACCTCTCCGAAGATGGCTGCTCTAGCTATACATTAAAGATTTATCAAGTCAATCATTTCAATGTTAACGAAGACAACACATGCAATTGATTCGATTCACTCCCTTTGTACACACAATAAGTGCCACTGCAGATATGTGTATTTACAATACAATATAAGCATGCATTATTTCATTTTGGGCCAAGCTGTTGACCTAAACACAACCTTGACATATTATCACCTTTTAAAAGTTGTTATGGTGAATGTGTTATGTATGTGCCAGCGAATTAATGCAAGTCCAAAATCCTCTCTCGTCTCAGCTTTGTCCTTATGGTCACCAACTCCTGAAATAGATATATGATTTTTGATTCTTTACTTTGTTCACCAGCTAGTTGCTAACTTTGTCCGCCTGCATGGTGGTTGGTAGTGTACAGCTGTTTTTTGAGTGTTTTCACTGAAAACAGCTGCCCGCCATGGCTGTGGGTCGTAAAACCAAAACAATGAGCTGAGAGACGCTAAAATGCTGCAAAGAGCCTAAGAGAACTGAGAAGGAGAAAAGCTGTAATTCTTCGCCTCTGAGCATAGCTGCCACTCTACTAGACATCCAATAATTGGGCTAAACTTTACCTTAAATAGTCTGCTTTCACAAGTAAATTGCAAGCAGAGACATAAAACACAGCATCCATGAGTTTGTATTGCTTCGAGTAAATTGGAAAATCAGTAATATTCATGTATTTTTTTATGTTCTTTGTTGGCAGAACAATTATTCTTTAGCAAAAGACTAATTGTTTATCATAAAATTCTTCAGAGGGTTTCACTGTGTTAAGTTATAGGGTTATAGTTATAATGTTAAGGTTTAAAGTGCTCATATTATGCTCATTTTCAGGTTCATAATTGTATCTAGAGGTTGTACCAGAATAGGTTTATGTGGTTTAATTTTCAGAAAACACCATATATTTGTTGTACTGCACATTGCTGCAGCTCCTCTTTTCATCCTGTGTGTTGAGCTCTCTGTTTTAGCTACAGAGTGAGGCATCTCACTTCTGTATCATCTTTGTTGGGAGTCGCACATGTGCAGTAAGTACTGCTAGCTAGTCAGTTGCAGAGCATGAGGCAGTGCCATGATAGCAGCTAGGCGAGCATTATAACGAGTTACAAAGTTTGTAACGGAAGTAAAGGCTGGACTACAATCAAGCTGTTTGGAGCAGTTTGTTAACAGTGTTTTCTGTTGGAGATGGTAAGTCCCTTTGGGGTGGACTTTGAGCTTTTTCACTTTGTAAACCTAGAACATGCACAAATATATACGATATATAACACAATAAAGGAAAGGGGAAAAGCCAAAAAGCATAATATGAGCACTTTAAGTTATTTATGTTTTGCATATGATGATTTAATAACTGGAAATAGAAAACCACAAAAAAAAGTGGAGTATTCTTTTCACATTTCAGTGTATGTCTGAAAATGAATCATTTTTCAGGAACTAATTGGGCATTGTGCTTATGTTTCCACACTACAGTTGATAGTATTGAGCTGAATCCTGTCACCAAATTCAATGCAATCATTTTTTTACAGATCGTGGATACAGCGGAGTCGATAGGGAACGAAGAATGAGCTAGGAGGTAAAAACTTCTCTTGAAGAGTTTACGAGTGGTGACGCCATTGTGCTGTGCAGTTTAATTACCTCTACCACCAGGCCTGGTTCCCATTATGTCTGCTAACAGCCAGCTCTCCTCTGCGCTGCTCTCCTCCCCGCTGCCTTGTCCTCAGTTGGCATCTCTTTCACCACAAAAAAAATACTCATCTCAACAAGTTTTTCACTCCAATATTCCGACTTACAGTCCTGTTTTCACTACAATAAGTAAAACCGTTGGCCAGCAGATTTTTAAAGCTGCACTTCTTTAAATCAAATACAGTTGGTTTGAAGAATTGTCTAATGCTACATGTGGTATACTTATGTAGAATGTCAGTCACAATGGGATACCTGCATCGTGCTGTGCTATAAACAGCAGTAATCTTTTTTTTTTTTCCATAAGACAAACTTGGATCTGGAACAGGCGTTGCAAGTTGTGGATGTGTTTTGAAGCTTAAAGTTTGGCAGTTCACTGGCACTCACCCAACATATGTTAAGATGAACAGTGTGTGACTACAACGTACATGCATGTGAACCGAACTGCATATTCATGCTCCATTTTTTTCTTTTCCCCTCACATCTTCGAGGACAGGATGCGGACACAGTGTTATACCACTAAGCTAAAGACAAACAGCAATGAGGAGTGAAATCAAACCAAGATGATTTAACACAAGCCTTTACTGAGGTAAGGATGTGGTTGTAGCAGCCCCTCTCTAAAACAAAATGGCATTATATCATACAATATATGAATGACGTATGTTCTGATGTTCGCAACACACACTCTGGAAACAAAAGCATCCTTTTTGCAGGATTTGGTTGTTTGGGACAATGAACATTTGTCTTACTTTTCAATGTTGTCTCAGTATGAGTTTGTGTGATGTAGTGTGTTAAGAATGTGCAAGACGTTGACTGTTGATTATTCACCCAAGTTGGGCCAGACTGAAAAACTATTGGAAGGGCTGTCCTTAAACCCGTACAGATATTCAAGATGATGAATCCTATCGACTTTGGTGTCCTGACTTTTCCTCTAGAGGCACCACATGGTTGACATTTTGTATTTTTGGTAACATTTTTTTTTTTACAATTATTGGATAGATCGCAATTACATTTGGTACAGATATTCATGGTCCCCAAAAGATGAATCCCAATGACTGCTGATTGACTGACTTTATATTAAGTACCACCAGCAAGTCAAAGTTTTCACTTATCCAGTGAAATAGCTTAACATCTACTTGATAGATTGGTACAAAAGTTTGTCCCACTTTAAATAAACTGTACCAACTTTGAATCCCTTAACTTTACATTGTAAGGCCATCATTATGTCAACATTTTAATTTGTCCAGTACTTTTATTTATGAATAAATACCAGCAAAAATAACATTCCCATGATCCTCAGCTGTGCTTTGTTTTAAGCGCTAAGTAGCTAAATGTTAGCATGCTAATACGCTGGACTAACATGGTGACAGGTAAACAATATACCTGCTACTCATAAGCCTGTTAGCATTGTCATTATGAGCATGTTAGCATGCTGACACTAGTGTACAGGCTCACAGATCCGCAAGCATGGCTTAGCCTGTTTCTTTTTTTACCTTGCTACAGTTTCTGATTAACAATGTTTCCATCTCTACCCATAGTATAGAATTAATTCTAGGTTATGTAAACTTAACTGGTCCAATGTGTGTTGGATATTTGGTAAACTGAAAGATTAAATTGATATTGATGAGCTCATCTAAGTTTCATGGCAAAAGATAGCACACAAATTCTGTTTTCCCAAGGTCTTTTTTCCCATGGTGCTGCAAACAGCCAAGTAAACCAATCAGTTGTAAACTGTGGTCCCTCACTTTCACATGACACTGACCGGATGCTCAGAGCCGGCAAATTACAGTTGGTGGCTGCCCAATGGAAAACTCAAATTCAAATTAGTGTTGTCATTGGTGGCAGCGCCTTGTTTTGTCTGGCGGCAAACTTGAATGCAAATCTAATTCACATGACGTCCATTTAGGATCTTGTTACTGCGTCTGAACACACATGAGTACAGAGGTAAAGCTAAGTTGATGACAGGTCATGATGCTTAAAATAATGCACTGTTTCTTGAAAGTAATTCCTGTACAGCCAAAAACGCTTTAGTAGGAAGAGATGTTTGGCAATGAATCTCACTTGCCCATGTCATCTCCTGCTGCCCCTTTAAGAGGTACTGTAACACCCCTCTGTCTCATTACCTGCAAGGCTTAAGGGTGAAGAGGATGTGGTCTGCTTAGCCAGGATTTACTAATGTTTTCCCCCCAACACAATGTGCAAATTCCAGCTGTGAGCACAGACACGCAAGTTCATGTACTTCTACATTGTGCATACACAGACACACACAAGTAGTCCAAAACAACCGGTCAGGCACTACATGTTAAACAGTAACCTCAGAGTTGCCCGTGGATGAGGTTTCAGGGTGAAAAGACAAACATAATTAAAAAAAAAGATAAGAACCAAAGATAGACGGAGAGAAAAAGAGGGAAGTAGACATGCCACCATGCCCTGACTATAAAGTCTTATCACAAGTAAAGTACATTATTATTCAACTGTGAATCTGTGTTTATCAGTGTGAGTGGGTGTGCGGGCAGCCATTAGATGCTCTACCTTTTGCATTAGGTATGGTCATGGTGAGGTCAGCCAGCAGTGTGTGGACAGACACGTAGATATAATTTACAAACCCACATGTGGGGCAGTTACATTGTGAACAGTTGGATTTACTCTGTGTGTCAGGGTGTCACAGGGCATTTCCTGTCTTTTCTTCAGCTGAACTGCAAGTGGGAGAAATAAACAAGACACATAAAGTCGGTGAAATAAAAGGGTAGGGGAGACTAAAGCAGTGTAGGATGTGAAAATGGGACAAAGAAATGAGGAGTGCGGTGTGGGAAAGAATGGGGGGGAAAAGATATGATTAGTGCTTAGTCTCTTTGTAGCTTGTCCAGGCCGTCTCCTTATCTGGGTCGGTGCCACATTCCAGCCAAATGCAGCACTATGTCTCCTCGCACTGTCTCTGAGATGCTGCTAATGTAGCCATTATCTCTGTGATTTGGTGATAGGGGATGTCCAGAAACTCTCTTTCCAGTTAATGACAGGCTAGCTAGCCTCACCCAGGTCAGTGGAACTAAGCTGAAGAAAGTGAGTTCGTATCTAATGCCCAGATAAATGTTCAGTTCAAGTATGAAAAAGCAAGTCACAGACGTTGCAGTTTTTGCATGACAGCAACTAATCGCAATAAACTCCCTAAATATGAATTATTAGCAGCAATTTTATGAGTTACTGGAGATAGTATCACATTTTGAAAAAGGTCAGACATGCCTAATGGGAAATTTGGAAATAACCAAGAAGTGAAAGCTAAGTGGGAATTATGGCCTCCATGCAGGATTGTGATTACATTCGAGAGCTCATCACTCACTCCCAGGAGGTGAAATGTAGCCGTGGGCAGAAGACCAGCTTGACCCTGCAGTCGTCTGAATAAGTGCCCGAGTGAGAAATGTCTGGTTTGATACTCGGGAAGGAGGAAGAAGGAAACAACGAGAGAAACAGAGTCAAACAAATCATCTATTGTGTAAAAATGATTAATGCGAAACTGTGAGAGAGAAAGAATGAGAGACAGAGAGATAATGGACTGGGATGGGCTCTAATAAGTCTGCAGGTAGAGCTGATACTATCTCTCTGGCAGGCATTTTCCTCACCACTGTGGACAGTAAATCACTTGCACTGACTCTGCCCGAGGGGGCCTTCCACAAATGCGAAACCTTTAACTTTACACTAATACAGTCCAGAACATTTACAGTTTGAGACCTTAGAAAACAAATGTAAGCCTTTCTAAATTCTATTTAGGGTACAAGTCAGTGAAATTATTAGAGAACTAAAGCCTCAAATGGCTGAAATGAACCTATAATCGTTTAAACCAAAAAGCAAACCAAAGATTTTGAAAATCAGATATGCTGTTGATGAGTGATTTATCATGAGAAGTTTTTGTTTGTTCATCTTTTCTTTTTTTATATTAACAAGCTTGTTAATCATCAGCACATCAGCTGAGTTTCCCTCATCTCTCATCAGTAGGAAGTGGATGGACTTCCGCTGACTACTGATGGTGTTGCTTGCAGTGGGAACAACCAAGAGTGCTTCCTTTTCCTCGGAAAAAGGGGGGAAATCTAGCATTGTATAGAGATTACCGTAGTAGTCTCACAGGGGTTCATCCCGCCACAGGACTCTGGCTCCAAACCCCTTTTCATTGTTAAGTGAATAAGGACACAGTTGGGTGACCAACATATGTGTTTTTTTTCAAGAGTTATGGCTTGCAGGAAAGAGTTGTGAAAATGCTTTTCACATCAGCCCATACCTCCTGCTGGTTTTCTGAGTAAGTGTGGAAAGGCTCATTGCAGGCCGCTTAGGAGGGCAATATTTCTTCCTTTCAGTCGTCTGTGAACGCTAAACTTCTGCCCAGAAAATTAATTAAAAAGGAGGGAGAGAATAAAAGGGAGCGAGGTGGATAAAGACGAGATACTTTACAGCAAGAGATGAGGTAGAACAAACTGACATGTGAGGAAGAATAGTAAGAAATGTAAGAAACAAGACAATGAACTTTTTATTGCTTTGATTTAAAAGGCAGTTGTCCGTCCAATGGGAGGAGGATGTGGTTTTTATAAGACAGAGTAGTAAAAGTAAGCTGGATGCTGAGAACACTTTAAATCAATAAAGACATGTTTGCATGGAGGAATGAGGATGACACACACACACACACACACACACACACACACACACACACACACACACACACACACACACACACACACACACACACACACACACACACACACACACACACACTATAACAGCAGGCCGCTGCATCTCTGGTTTAAGTTACAAAACAGGAATGATATGACTAAACACTAGGGGTGTCCCCGACTAAGGATTTACACATTCGAATCAGGATTGTCGAATCTTTCTATAGACGACTGATAGTCGAATCATCTTCCGTATTTTTCGGAAAACATTACCGTCTACAGCCGACGGCGCTCTATGCTGCTCAGTGCTCCTGTACCCTACCCTTGCAAAATATTAACTGAAAACAACTGAAAAACTGTTAACTGAAACAGAGAACAGCGGACATACTAGTTTTTTGTTGTCTAATGAGCAGGCACTTGCAGGCAGTATCCGTAAAGTTCAGCTAACGCATACTAGCATTGGATGTACCTAAACACCGAGTATAGCTAAACACAGCCGTAAACATTCGCGTGGAATGTCGACTGGTCGGCATGACGGCATTTAACAGTCACAAACTCCACCAGCAGTTAGCAGTAGTTGGATAAGCACCCTGTTTCTGCACCAGTTCGTGTTAACACAACCCACCTTCACCAGCCGGCGAGAGCAGCTACCAGGTAGCTTGATAGTCCCGGTGCCGGTACAGTGTTGTTCAGCCATGTTTCCACAAAAACACAGCGGTCTCTGAACGCGTTGGAAGTTTTGTTGAAGTTGGATGTAGCTAGTCCAGTTTGTTGTTTAATGAGCGGACACTTGCAAGCAGGATGGATGGGACAGTTGGCCGGCTAGCGTTAGCTCGCTCTGGATGTGCCTTTTCCCCGGTTAGCGGCATCGGCTGAGGTCTCCGGCTGGTCTCGGTAGCAGGCGAAGCTTGCGAGTATGTCGAGTATTCCTTCTGTAATAACTTACTGCATATTTTCCGATCTGTACCAATGTATCTTAATACATCCATGAGAACAGCGGACATACTGATAGCGATAACAGTGGTTGCTTGTGGCGACACAGGAAGTTGTCCTGTTGTTGCCAGGGTCAGGCTACAGGAGCACTGAGCAGCATAGAGCGCCCTCTTGCGGCTGTAGATGGTAATGTTTCTCTTGGTTCATTTTCATGGTTCGTGTCATATATATATTGCCAAAATGGTATGATCCTCGTTTCATAATAACACCCGTGAAGATTCGACTGAGATTGGTGGTCGAATCAGGCTCCACATATCGATGCATCGAATCTTCGAATATTCGGGGTCACCCCTACTAAACACATTGCCTCTTATCCTCCAGTCACATTATCCCTATCAATCTGTTACCTAGCAACAACTTAACTAATAAAGAGTGTTATGCTTATTTGTCCATTCAAACACCGTTTTGTTTTAATGACTCCGAGGCCCATAATTGTTTTAAGATGCTCTTGTGCTTTCTAGCCATCTTGAGAAGCTTAACAGTGAATACCCTGCAAGCTTTAAGGAGCACCGAGGGATTTGGGAAATGGGAATGGAGGAATTTTGGAAGAATTAGAGAGCAACCAAATAAACTGCTACAGAATAGATTTACTGGTGAAAGAGAGATATACAGTCATTAAAAAAATCTTGCAAAATAGCAACATCTAAAATACCCACCGTAAGTATTTGGCTGGCAAACACTTTCACAGAGTAAATCATGTGAAGCAGCTCTGATCAATATTTTTATATAAACAATAGATTCCATACCTACATGTACATTAAAGGGGTTGCTCATGGTGATGTACCCATAGTAAATTATAGAGCCGCACACGCAGCTGTTGTGTTTACTGTTACTGGTTGACATGTACACCAACATGAACTAGGAGGAGTTCAGTGAACTCTACACATCCAGGTCAGTTTAATACTGAACAGTGAGGGGATTAAAAAATGGTCATTGTAAATATTGGGAGATTTCCCACGGTGATATACAGTTGGCTGTAAAAAGGAAAAAGCCATTTTTGTTCAGGCATTTTAATCAGGATGGACATACACAACCTGACAATGCTAGGTGTCGAATGCGGACACACGTTTTTACATAGCTGTTTTCAAATATACCCAGTTCAGTGTGGGTATAGTCTCCATCTGTAACTCAGTCATTTCAATGTCACCTCTTTGGATCTCTCTGGACTTGATGTCAACACCTACATACTACATGTTTACTTTTCACATTTGCACATTTTAACAGATGTTGCAAGCAACATTGGCTTCTGCATACAAGTTAGAGAGCAGGCTGATCTCTCTCTGTCCTTTTCTCTCTCTCTCTCTCTCTCTCTCTCTCCCTTTCCCTCTTCTAGTCTGCGTGATCGTCTGGTATGGCAGGAATGTCACACATCATACATGCAGACACAGCAGCCGTCACGGCGACCACACACTCTTGAGTTTACAGTCAGTTGACAAGTGGATTATCAGACCTTGAGGTACAGGGACACCAGGCACGTACACACACATACACACACACTCAGAACTATCCAGAAAAGTTACAGTATTAAGTATTCCCAGGAACACTTGCCACCCATCACCTACACACAAAAATGCAGGCTAGCCAATTTCTCATCTAGACATCTCAGACGATAACTAACACTCAGTGTGCTTGTTGGCTCGCTGTTAACACCCCAGACACACAACCTCTAGAGCAGGTCAGCAGACAGGAGTCAAAGGTCAGTCTAGGTACCTAATGAGAGATGGAGACTGATGGAGTTACAACACCAGAGTGAGATAATCTGTACTGGTATGGCATTGAAGATAAATGTCTGAAACATGGACACGAAAGGTATTTCAGATGTTCCTTCTCATGATGAAAATCCCAACTGGACAACTGATGTCCCCAGAACTATCCATAGACATCATGGAGCTGATCATGTTGATCTTGGATTCATCCAAAGGAAATGTCATAATGCTTACTTAAGAGTTAAACTCCCATCTGATAAGTTGCATATAGCCCTCATGCTTTAGGTAAATGTGATTTCAAGAACCACTTAAATAAGATGGGAGTGGACAGAAGGGTTACGTCTAGAGAGGGAGGAAAGCAAAAGACACACAACGATAAAAAAGACAGATGTCCTGTATATGTAGAGAGCTAAATAAAACAGACAAGGAGGAGATTATGAGGGAACGAGAGAAGACAAAAGACAAAGGAAGTGGGAAATGAATTAGGTGACAAGAATGAATTCAGAGGGGCACTCACGAACTACAGAGGAATGACAAACTGCGGCCGCAGCCACAATGACATTTAGATGAGACCAAGAAAATGGTTTACTCATTCAATACTGCCTTCATGGCTGTGTCTGATATTGCATATTTCCTAATTGCCCATCTCTTTTTCCACTGCGGACGCATTACTTAATGTTTTTCACATCAGATGCATTCCTTTAAGCCATGGCAGCATCGTTCCTGATGCGCTGTTTCCATTGTTGCTGTATTGATTCAAAGAAAAGGGACTGTAGTTGGTTGAAGACAACACACACGGTTGCGTCATACTCTCCTTAGAAAATTGCTCCACCGATGTAGATACTGATTATAGCTACATGAGATGAAGTAAGATGTTAAAATGTGTTTTTCATCAACTTTAAATTGTTTTTGTTACTGTTTTTGCCAGGAACGTTGCTCTGGGAATGGCAATGTTGGTTGGTCAGTTGGTCCAGACTGAAATAAACTATTAGATGGATTGACATGGACGTTTGTACACACATTCATGTTCCCCAGAGGATGAATCCTAATTTTCCTCTAGTGCCACCATGAGGTACACATTGTGTATTGTTTTGAGAGACATTTCTATCTAATTTGGTTTATAGCCAAATACCTGCAAATGTTAGCATGCTAACAGATTAAACTAAAGGCTAGATTGTAGCCTACTAAACGGACGCAGAGAGCTGTAGACACCTCGGATGCAGTAGTTCTGTTAATACTATCCGCCTGGAGGACGCGTTCCACACATGCGCAGTAGATCGTGCAGACATTTCTGGACTAGTCTGCGTGGTCACATAAAATTGGCGGAATGCGGATGTTTTCACAGAGCCTGCGTGTACACCCTCACACACTTGCAGACGCGGAAAGTATAATTCCAGTTTAAGACAGTGAATTGTGTAAATATTACCCGCTAAAGAATGTTAGCAGTTTCACTGTGAGCATGCAGGGAAGCTGATGTTAGCATTTAGCTCAATGCACCATTCTGCTAAGTGTAGTCCCGTAGTCTTGTTTAAAAAAAATATATTGTAGTGAAGTACAAGAACAAACACTACATTATTTCCTGATTCATTAATAAGAATGTTTCTGTGTTGCAAAGAGAGTAAAACATTTTAATTTACTGTTATCATTATCAACATCTATCAAATGCTATTAAAACACAGTCATGCTGCTACAAAGTTATTGTGTCTGCCACTGAAATAATATTCAGTGTCTCACTTCATGGTGGGTTGATGACATTGGAGAAAAATAGATTTCTGGTTCACCCGGATACAAGATCATATACACCCACACACGTATATGCACTTTGGGCCTCTTTTAGGGAGATCCCTCCAGTCTGTCTGTCATAGTGGAATGAGTTTAGATTGATGAAAGAGGAAGAGAAAGTCACATTAAAGGGTTTGTCATATCACTACGGGAGTCACAGAAGAAGAGAAAAGGAGTGGGGGAAATGGTAAAAGGCATGGAGAGGGGGGAGTCTGAAATAGCCTTGGGGCATTCCTCCAACATCTAGCAAGGCAGCAACATATGAGTCAAAAGTCTCTCTCACACTTTAAACAATACTCCCAGCAGCTGCCCAGGGCAGACAAGTCTCCCTCTGTCTGATGGTTGGAAGATTTCTACAGGTAGGCTAAAAACCCAGAAATGGGTTAAAGACAAAAAGAATGAGTGGCACAGTTAGCAACTGTACTGACAAGCTGACTGACAGGGAGAGAGGTCAGACAAATAGTGAGTGTCAGTTAAAACAACGGCTGATGAGGTGACAGACAAAATAAAACCACTATGTGTAGACTTCTATGTTGTTATAGTAGGGTGACGAAACGTCCTCTTTTGCCCGGACATGTCCACTTTTTACGTACTGTCCGGGGCGTCCGGGGGGTTTTTTATAAATTCATGAAAATGTCCGGTTTTCACTGTTTTTCATAGGACCAAAAGCGTGTACTTAAATTGACTGGCGCGTTGCACACAATACTACGGTACCTTGTTGCGTGGCGTAATTCCCGAGAGGCTGCCTTGTGGGCGGCTCTGCGACGCGCACATCCACTGGGAGCAGAGCAGACAGCGAGCAGCATTGCACACAAAATGCCGAAGCGTAAGTGCAGCTTCACAATTGAACTGCAAAAAAAGTTTCCCACGTACCGTCCCGGTCGGGACAATTGGGAGGCGGACTGCACCGTGTGCAAAGCTGGCACATACAGCAAAATATGGATGGGCAGACAAGGAGGATGAAGAAGACAACTAAAGATTAAAAGTATTATAGAGTATTATAGTAATATATATCATTTTTGTTTAAGTTAGTTGTTAGTTTGTGAGACAGTTTTATTATTTATCTTATTACATTGAAAAGGCATTAAGAGATATTTATTTGAAGCTGGAATTTTCTGACACAGAAGAGGTTATATTTAGAACATGATTTCATATTATTTATTTATTTGAAAAGAGAGCTATTATTTTGTTACAGTTTATAACAGATTTTATTTTATTTTATTACAGAAGTTATTTTTGTACCATTGAGGCATAATAAAGTATGTTCATTAACCTCTGAGAAGCCTGTCTGAATTTGTGTCTCGAGGCCGGGTGTCCTCTTTTTTGGAAATCAAAATATGGTCACCCTAGTTATAGTAACTTTTAAATCTAGTGGTTAAGTGTAAGTGTTGCTTTCAGCCCTTCATTTACCCTATACTAGTCTGTTCTGATACTACCACTAAGGGCACTAAAGAGGGGGGTTTGAATTTTCAGAAAAAGTTACATTTTTAGATCGCTGGCAACATATTTTAACTGAATGTGGAGATAGATAGATAGATAGATAGATAGATAGATAGATAGATAGATAGATAGATAGATAGATAGATAGATAGATAGATAAACTTGTCATTTTCAACCTGTGATGTTACGCAGATGTTCAGGTTAATGTTGCTCGATCCGACCAGAGTTTAGAGTTAACACAAAGGGGGTACCTGCGTAGCTCACCTGGTAGAATGTGCACACAATGAACAGAGGCTTAGTCCTCAATGCAGCGGCCTGCGGCCATTTGCTGCATGTCATTCCCACTCTCTCTCCCCTTTCATGTCTAAGCCGTTCTATCAAATAAAGGCCTAAAATGCCACTAAAAAAAAGTGAACACGCAGAAAGTGAGGAACATCTGGCGGAACTTCCGGTGGCACAGAACTATCCCGTAAATGAACCGCCATCATTATAGACTACTGGTACTAGTCATAAACTCGTGCTCGCACCCACATATCTTTTTGTTGACTTTGTATGGAATTGAGAAGCTAAAATAAAGAAATTGTGAACTCCTGCCAGCTTGTTCATTAGGCCCTACATCTCGTGCAATCCATTTTAACGTTGTATTCTTTGTGTAAACATTTACATGTAAGGCGTCTCCCTGACGCTCTTATCCAAAGTAAAAGCAACAATTGAGCGAGCTTCCTTTATCAAAAGACCAAGTTTGCAGCCAGCCAGGGAGCTGAATGTACAAGAAATAAATATTGCCGTTTTCCAGGAATAACCAAGCAAGTGATTGATAAAATAGATGACAGTGTAATAAGAAACTATTTATCTACAGTACATCTCTATTTTCCATGACTGCTACACACCAAAAATGGGAGAAAAGTTAAGCAAAGAGAGTGAAAGTGAAGCAGAACAAAAGAAAAGGAACAGAAGAAAAATAAAAGAAGAGAGAGTTAAGCCACAGTCAACACAACCATGTTGAAATGATCAGATAGACCTCTCAGCAGACATCTTATCAATCAGGGACAGCAGACCACCAGAGTGTGTGTGTGTGTGTGTGTGTGTGTGTGTGTGTGTGTGTGTGTGTGTGTGTGTGTGTGTGTGTGTGTGTGTGTGTGTGTGTGTGTGTGTGTGTGTGTGTGTGTGTGTGTGTGTGTTAAAGCGAGAGCAAGAGCCAGTGATGCAATCTGCCAAGAGATGTTTGTCTTAAGGCTGAGCACAAAGAAATGCTAACAAATTCTGTGGCAGAGGTCTGAGTTGAGTGTACACAGACTGAGGATCAACACACACACACACACACACACACACCAAAAATACATACACACACGCATATGCACATGCATGTGCAATCAGAGTGAGAAATTGCTCTCTGTAGGTCTTCAAATTTGATAGAGATCTTGCAGATTCAGGGTACTTAGCCTTGGCAGCTGAACAGACTGTGTGTGTGTGTGTGTGTGTGTGTGTGTGTGTGTGTGTGTGTGTGTGTGTGTGTGTGTGTGTGTGTGTGTGTGTGTGTGTCTGTGTATGTATGAGTCTTCTTGCTGAAGAGAACAGGAAGAGATGAAAAAAAAGAAGATGTATGCTCACAGTGATCTCACAGCTGGAAACATGCAAGACGCCAAGGACAGGCCCTTCCGAAAAACAACTGTGCTTTCTTTTTCACTGCCTCCTTTCACGCTTCATGAAGGTTTCTTTAACTTCTTCCACTGAATGTGTCATCTTCTCTTGCATCTCTTAAAAAAGTTACTTACGCACATTACTCGGAGGTAAGCACACAGAAAGAGTTTGTCATCCTTCACATTCTGCCAAATGCTCTCTACCACTTTGGGAATCAATCACTCTGACACAGCAAAAAGAGATATTTAATCCTGGGATTTGGATTTTAACTTCAATTTATCGCAGTGTGGAGCCACACTTGGCCGGCCTTTTCAACAAGGAGTCCATTCTTCACGGAGGGAAATATTTTAAGAGTGAAAGTCTGAAATTGAAGGCATTAAACTCTTCCACCTGAATATCATCATCCAAATAAAGTTCTAAAGATTAAAGAGTTATTGTTAAGTCAATAATAAAAAATAAAAATCCTCTGAAAAAAATACTTCATTTTGTGCTGTCTGACTTCTGATTCAGTTTGATCCACGTATAACGATAATAATAATAATAATCATAATAATAATAATAATAATAATAATTTTTTTCCAGACAACCCTCAGTATAAGCACACATACTTTACACTGTGGACCACAGTGTGAATGATCATCCTTTTGTGTGGTGTGAGGAAATGGCTAAGCCAGATTTTAGCCATATATATCATGTTTTTTTTTTCTTTATATTTGTGCAAAAGTATGTTTTTATCCAGATATGTACTTACATGTGGGTGCTATGTGTGTATGTACTGTATATACATATAAAGACATTTTTCACAGCATAGATGTTGGCTTGTCATAGTAGGAAAAGAACAGGTGTTACAAATAGCATTAATTAGGAAAAGCACAGGTGTTAAAAATAACATTAACGGTGGTGTGTTCTCAGTAAGTCAGGACCCTGAAAATAGGCAGATAAATGGAATTCAGACATCATTTTTAATATTTACACCTGTGGTATTCCTACTATGACATGTCAACATGTTTTATGTGAAAACAAGGCCTATTGTTTATACCGTATTTGTATTCAGATTCCCTTGTAGGCTTCTGGACATCACCCAGCCACTTAACGAGTTCATTGAAAACACCCTTTGCCCCTTGCCACCTTCCTCCTGATTGGCTGTTGCTGTCTATGGGGACAGCCCATTTAAATCTCCGAGAACCACGTGGTCTGTAAATTGTGCAGAAGCTCGTTGCCGGTTTCCCCCCACATGTCACCCATGTTGTTGTGTTTTGCGCATTATACGTCTTTGAAGTTGTTCGGACTATGTTACTATATGAAGGGACTGCTCACTTTAACACACACACGATACCTCTTCCTGATAACCCTGGAGTCAAGAGCACAAACCTCTTCACGTTGAAAATGAACTGAAATGGGCACGATGACGAGTTTTAAACATTTCACTCCCGTCTGTACGAGTTGATGGGCATTTTTGAATTTGCTCAGATAGTGTTACGCTATTAATCGTCAAAAAACAAATCCACTTTTCTATTAACTTCAGTCACCTCAAGATAATTAATTCCATCATTTGACATGTCAAGCCTATTAAATCATTTTTTTCCCTCTCTCAGCATATTTTGTCTGCGTGCCTGACCATGTCTTACCTGCTGCTGTGCAGATTTTCTACAAAGCGTGTCATCATGGCATCCATACTAAGTAGATGGACTTAATAGATTCACATATGGCCTCTAAGACATGGATTATTATGGGGACAAGAAGCTGTCAAGGAGGGATGGAGGAATACTGTAAGAGAGGCTGAGATTCTTTTTTTTAAACTGGAGAACAAGGCAGACATATGTAAAACAAAAAAAATAAATAGTGCTTTGTTTGTGCCAAGTTACAAATGTGTGGAGAATCCTGGATGTTTCCAGCCAGGATGCCACAGTTTATTGAGGCCCGAGCTGTTGACACTATACAGGACTGTGATTCGACCATCTGCGGATCAGACTGTCTTTATTTTCCAGCGCTCACATGGATCCTGCGATTCTCCACACAGCTAAATGCACCCTCATGTTCCCTCGAAACAGAACCCCCCCCCCCCCACAACCACCACCACATTGCCAGTCTCTCTCTCCCTCTCTGTGTCACTCGTTCCCCTGTATTTCCGAAATTGCAGCCATATGTCTGAGGGGACCCCATGTTCAAACGCACACCTTGAGAAACAACACTATTATCTTCAATTGACTTTAAACTTCAAATGTATGATGAGAGGAGGCAATCGTTCCGGAAGAGGGAAGGTGGAAGGAGAGATGGAGAGATTAAAAAAAGAGAGACAGACAAGGTTAAGAGGGGTGATCTCTCAATGTGTGCATATATATATATATATATGTGTGTGCATTTGCCCCCCTGCAGTCTTCTAAATCCCAGGGAAGATTGATTGCCTTCCAAGGATAATCTGTCCCAGATACTTTAAAGCATCCCCCCCCCTCCTCTTTCTCCCCTCCACCTCCAATTCACATATTCCTCTCCTCTCTGTCTCCCCTTTCTCACCCTTGTCTACCTCCCATGCCCTTTGCTCTCCCAATTGCCGTAACCTCCCCATCCTGTCTGAGCACTCTGAAACCTCCTGCCCTCCCTTCAGCACTTTTCAAACCTCCCTTATATGATTTGTTTTCTTCCTTTTTAACACACACCTTTACGGAAGAAGAGAAGTAAGTGCAAAAAGCATTGTCCAGATCCTACATTTCACTCTAAATCTTTAGGTGGAGCCAAAGATTTATGTGATAGTTCACGTATGAAGGAAATGCATCAAACTCTTTTTTTTCTTCACTTTCTCTCTCTCATCTGCTGTCTGAGAAGAAAAATATCACACTCTTTCCATGGTTAGTGTCCTTAATAGTGCTTGATTTCCTTCTCTCCATGCTTAACCCGAACCTATGTCTAAAGAATTTATATGACGGGCTGCGTAACAAACCTCTTCCATCTGGCTTTAAGATACAAAATGAATAAAACATCTGACAGACAAAGAGGCACCTTTACTCCTTTTCCTCTTTGACCTTTTCACCCTGCCACGAATCGTTCTTATGCACAGCATGATAACATGTTAACATGCAAATATTTAGCAGGTTTAATGTTTACCATGTTCACCATCTTAGTTTAGCATGTAAACATTTGTTAATTAGTGTCGCTAACACCCAAATCTACTCTAAACATATACGGACATGCATGCACACCTACCACCTGAAGCAAAGTTCAGTCCGGCTTAGTCTATATCCACGGCGTTCCACTTCCGGGATTGCTCAGTGGCCGATTCCGCCGGATTTCACTCATTTAGGCCGAATCTCCGTTATCCGAATATCCGTTGGCTTTCTTTGTGTTGGCATTTTAAACTCCGGTCGATTTATGAGGACTATGGTTAACCTTTTCTCAGATCTCTGCAGGGTAAATCCAGACAGCTAGCTAGACTAGGTCAGGGTACTAAAGTATAATCCGTTTTTCGTTTTAAACCAAAAACGAAAAACGGATTATATCATATTTTCGTTTCTTCGTTTTTGGTTTGAAACAAAATACCGACCCGTTTTTTCGTTTATTCGTTTTTGGTTTAAAACAAAAAACGGATTATACTTTAGTACCCTGACCTAGACTATCTGTCCAATCTGAGTTTTCTGTTGCACGACTAAAACAACTTTTGAACGTACACGTTCCACCAAAACAAGTTCCTTCCCGAGGCTGATTTGCAGAGGCGCCGTTGCTCCATACTAAGTCCGGCACAAAGAAACAAGAAATTGGACAGGAACTGGTTAAACCAGCTCTGGTTCAGCCATAATAGAACTAATAAACACTGACTTCAAAACCAAAAGTCTCAATCATGGCAAAGGGCCTGAGTACTTACAGCAAGGCTAATTGTGAAAACGATGCCCTGCTTTCCTTGAACTCCTCCTGAACCTGCCCACAGCATTCAAGTGATGCCCCTGTGTTTGACCCCTGCGTGGAAACAACCTCCCCAGTTATCCTTGGAAAATTGCAGGGTAGCCTGGACTGAGCGCACATGGCTATCGGCTGCTGAGGCGCTGAGAGAAAACACATTGTTGCCATTAGCGTGTGACTCTGCCTTAACAAGCGGCTGATCTGTTGTGACATGCTCTTACTTTCCCCGGTGGATCTGTGACAGGGTTGTTGCAGAGATTGGCTGCTGTCGTCCCGGCTCAGGGAGCCACAAACTGCTGTTGATGAGATTAGCTTGGTTGATTATCTGTAAGCTTCAGGTTTTATTGACAAAATTGCAACCACAAACTGTAATAACTAATAACTTTGAGTGGAGGAACTGAGTTGTAATACCTAAACAGCTGGATCCAAAAATGTCTTGTTAGTACATCATTTGTTATGTTTTGATTAGCATGGGGCTTTTTTTTTTTTTTTTGCAGAGTTCCTTTAATATCTATATGCAAATGTTGACTTTTGAAAAGCATCATTTTGTTCAACTTGCATGCATGCATTTGGATTAGAAAATGTGTTTGTTCGAGAATGAAGACATATTTTAACTTTCACTTTCCTCTTGGTTCATTAAACTCCACCTCTCAGGTGTGCAGGATGGGCCACATGGAATTCATCTACTGTAGATTTTGTTCCAAAGGAATAAATCCATCACACAACAAAAACAGAAGTGACCGCTGCTCTAACAAAATGATTCACACTGAAGCACAACATGAAAGCACACTGAGGTTACTTAAGTTGACAAACCGGCATGAGTTTTCATGGCCTGAAGATAAGGCCGCTTGACAAAGATTTCCTGAACAGGAATGTCAATGTACACGTGTTTTCAATCTTAGAGGACACTTGTAATTGCAAAAAATGCAGATGGATGTTTTCATCCTTATCGCGTTGTGTCAAGTGTTTCCAACGACACTGTAAACTAATTCTATTACAGCAAGTGCTTTAAAGCCACAAAGTATTTTTGAGTGTAGGTGTCACTCTTGTCAGATGAAGGATATCTCATGTTGGCATGGACCTGCGTTCCAAAGCAGACGCTTTGAGGAGTCGGATCGCAAGATAAAGCTTTGTTTTGGCCTCAGTTTGGAAAGCCTGCAGTCAGGATACACTGTAAAAATGTCAGTTCTTGAAACACTTTAACTTTTTCTTTTTAAAAGTCCCTGAAACGTAAAGCTCACCAAACTCTGCAATCTAGCAGCTAAAGAGTCATACTGTATATTACCCGCAGTAGTTGTCGGAGACCAAAGCAGAGCTAAAAGTAGAGTGAATATTGGACTTACATTCATCAGGTGGCCGAAACAAGACTCCTAATTAATACTAATGTTGCTAGGTGTCTGTTGGATGTGTAAATAAGTAACCGTATGCTTACTGGTTCACGATATAAACTGAAAAGCTATGTCAGTGTTGTGCCTACAGCTTGTCGTAGTTGCCCTTATGTCACCAAAAAAAATGGTTTAGATGAAACTGCTTTGGAATCAATTTAAATTATAACTATTTTAAATCCTATAAGCATTTCACAATAAAATGGCATTTCTTTTTTATAGTGTAAGTGTAAGGCATGTATACAGCAATATGCCAATTTGCCAATACCAATTCTATAACACATGACGGAGCTTGGCGGTGAATTCTCCCATTACTCAACAATAACATCCATTGATGGAACTATTAACGTGATCAAGTTTGTATTGGCTGGCTGCAGCTTTCACATGGCCAAGGAGGCGAAAAAAAGCACAAAAAAGTCAGAGGCATTAAGGCACTATCACACGCTAATTTAGACGCATTTCACTAAATCCTGTCGTTTGGAGTTTAGTCTGGGACATTGCTCAGGCTCTTTATGGAGATTTAATCCAGGCTGAAGGTGATGGCCTGTGACACTAATAACCAGCCACCCAGTGACACGGACCACCACTTTGACAAAATGTCCTTACACTTTATCTTAAAATTCAGACAGAATATCCAGTATATGAGATTGTTTCATTAGTTTTCCAGTGAAATTAAATTTTTAAACAGCAGTTCACCTTACAACTATAGACCACCATCTAAATGCTCTGAAACGGAACCATGGGTGGAGGCATGCAATCAGGGTAATGGTCCCTTTGGGTTAAAAAAGGCCAACAATATAGAAATTATTTTTTTGCATCATATATATATATCCCTTAAGTCCTATTTAATATGGGGAATGTTTTCTTGTAAGTTGGACTGGATTCCACGCCTCAGGTTTATACAGTACAATCAGTGACATATCAGTAACATACAGCCTAAGCTTCCTTTACTCTATTCTCTACACAAACCAAGGCCTTTGTGCTATTTTAACAACAGTCTGTCTTTTTTTCTTACATCTTTTCTATTGTTACAAGCAGATCTGTCCTTAATCAGCACTGTGCTCTGAGGGGTGGTTCAACAGTACTTTTCATGATGAAACTGTATGCTCAATGGTAAAACCTCAAGCCAGAGACAATAAACATCACAAACATGTTTGTTTCCTCACCAGCCGGCCCTGAGCATGTGGATGTGGTGTCGTAAACCTGTGATACTGAGATGTAGAGAGGCTGATGCTTGTGGGAAATGGATTGGTTACAGATTTTAGTTTTTTTTTACTCATTCACAACGACTCACACTCACACACAGTGACCAAAAGAGACACTAAAATCTTCCCTCAAAGCCATGTGAAGCCATTCTTTCCGACTGTAAATTGGCCGTTGTCAGTCCATTCTTGTGACTGTGCTGAACTTTAACGCCCGTTTCTCGCCCTTTACTCTGTCGACCTGTTGAATATGAGTCCCATGGGGGGGGTTTAAAAGCACCCGGAGGGTCACAATGGGAGCATGAACATCACAGACACTTCACAAAACTCAAGGACCTCACAGCAGTGTGATCAGACATGTTGTCCATCACAGAAACTTCAGCGTCTGGGTTAAAAGTCAAGGTATGCTTACCCTATCTAAATGTCTGAGAGTTATTTCCTTATTAAAAGGAATGTGCTTATTCGCTTTCTTGCAAAGAGTTAGCTGAGTTATGTTTCCACTCTTTATGCTAAGCTAAGCTAACTGGCGATTGCTTAATACTTACTGTGAGAGTGGCATTGATCTTCTTGTCTTATTCTTGCCATTTCTATTTCTTTTTATCCCTCTTTCTTTCTCTGTCTAGAAACCTTTTTGGCCCTTGTCTCTAGCGGTCTGATGATAATCGTAATCTGGTCAACAGCCTGAACTTGTCTCCTCTTATCTCATCGTGCACGCCTTTTCATTTCTTGGGCATTTTCCATACTGTGTACTCTTACAGTTTGTACGTGCACAAGGACATCTTCAGGTCGATCATCTGCGTAGGTGTCTGAATCTCTATCTACATGGGCCAGTTCTGACAGAGACAGCGAGGCACGTGTGAAGCCAGATCGTGCCCACCCACCCGACTCTCCCATGCCTGACTGGTAGTGTGGGAATGTGTCATCCGATATCATACCTCCAACGGGATTCGTGAGGACAGAAGAGGCAATCCAGCAGGAGAGGAGCGCGAACTCATCTGATCAACACAGCAATGCAGATGAGAAGCTAAAGAAGTGATATTTTACAGTGCACTGCTGCGCTGTGTTACGACGCAGATGTAGAAACTTGGATTATGTGTCAATTTAAATTCTTTGAAAAGGGGTAACAGCTGCTTATGTGCTGCAACCTGCCTATTCAGTTGCAATGGAAACACCCTCTAGGCTGTCCCAGACCTCAACCCAAGTGAACACCATTGGAATAATTTAAATCGGTGTCACACACTTTATACTGAATCAACGCCAAGGTATACTGAAGCTGTTTTGGCAGTTTGTAATATCCCAGCACTCCATTAAGACATACTGTACATGTAGGTGTTTTCTTTAATTTAGGGATTTCCTTTAGTCCAAATGAGCGGGTGACACTCTTATAAGTTTTTTCCAATATGTAAGTGTTGTATGCTTTACGTCTTAATGTATAGTATGTTTGTCATTAGAAAATGCCAACCATCTTGTTCAAAGTGAAAGTGAGAAACACAAAACTTTTCCAATGCCACGGTAAGAAATGACACTACAAAACAAAAGAATAAAGGTAAATTTAAACAGAAAATACTCCCAATGTAGAAAGTATTATGACAATCTGTTTTTTCTTTGTTTTTTTTCTGTATTTTTATATCTCCTGCCAGTTGTCTTGGAGTCTCATTTCTTTCACCCGGGACTCACTGCTCCGTAGAGGAAATGGTTGCAAATGGTTCTCTGAATATATACATATATTAAAAGAACAGAAAGCATTGAAGAATATTTAAAGCTTTAGTGCGTAATGTCTTGTAATAATGAACGTCCGTTACATTCAAGCCATTGCCAAATGAGTTGATACAAAGCTAATTAAAGGCGTTGACACAATACTCGATTATCAGCCGTTGGTCTGGTGAGGGGTGACTCGAGTCTGTTTGGTGTGTTCCGTGCCGTCGTTAGTCAGAGGAGCCGTCGGCTTTAATTCGGGCCGATTCGACTTGTTGAATCGGCCAGTGGGCAGTCGGACTCAATGACCAATCTGATTGGTTGAGTGCTAGCCCTTGACTAGCGAATCAGTGCGCTTATGTTAAAACACTTACCGCAAATGACGAGCGGGATGAGCGTGACGAACGCCTCTCAAAATCCGACTAAAATCTTTCAACCTGACCTTTGTCGATCAAAAAAACAGACTGATTCAGCAACTGTATGGCCTATTTCTCGCTTAAAATGTTTTCAGAAACACGTTTCGGTGAACTATTTTCGTAAGCAGCAACAGAGAAATCCCGGAAGTGGAATGTCGTAGATATACTTTAGACTACTGGCCACCTAATAAATGTACATCTAAAATTCACTCTCCTTCTAGCTTTGTTTTGGTCTTTACCAACTCCTGAAGGAAATATGTGGCTTTTTATGTTGCTAAATGTTTCAATTTGTTCACTAGCAGCTCGCTCAATGTATCAGTCTAGCGTTGTATGCTATGGAGTAGCGTTCTCTGGGTTTTAGAGCTTTGTCCCCATAGAACAGGTGCCTTCTGCTTCTTCAAACAACACTAATGAGAAGGTAGAGAGTGACTCAAAATTGGAAAGTTGCGGTGCATAAAACCTAAACAGCGAGCAGAATAATGCAAGAAAAATCTCCATAGAGCTGAGCAGAACTGTGAAGTCAGATGATAATTCTCTTTAGGTTTATTACTATGAGCGACCCCTATCACATTACACAACATGTTACTTCATCCATAGTTAAAACCAATAACAAATATTGACAAGAGCAGCTTAAGGTTTGGATAAATATATATCCAAGCAAAGCTTGATGGACAACACATGAGGTACAACCATTGAATAGTTAATTTCCAAATGTATTGCCTGATCACTTTACACTCAATATCTGCGTTAAAAGGAATCCATCTGTTGAAGATTGGAAGTCCAACATTTTGTCTTAGATGTCTAAGTGGAATAATACTATCCTCTTTGTAGATGCATAATACAGATGTGTGACAGCAACTCATACCCAGCCTACAAGGCCGTCCCATGCTCTCCAAACCACAGAGGTCTGGCTTTCTTAAAAAGCCATTCAAAATTCATTAAGTCATTCACTTAGCAGAGGGGAGAGGAAAACTGAAAGAGGACTAGAAAAGACAGAAAGACAAAAGACAGAGACAGGAAGAAATGTAAAGGGAGACAAAAACAGAAACATGGAGGATATGTTGTGTGATAGAGAAACTACATGTGTTTATGAAGTAAAATAAGGGACAGCCAGAGGGAGTTTGGTGGGAACAATCTTTATCCACCTAATTCTTGATCCTTTAGACCGCTAATCCCAATTGTTCACAGGACAGCACAGGAATGAAACACAACTAAAGAGACAAGTTACGTAATTACTCATAAGCACACCGTTTTGTTTTTCTAACTCTTATCAGCCATGTCGTTTAGTTTACCATCATGTCTAATTATACCCAAGTAGGGTAATTTCCCTTTCTTGCTCCCAGTGGAGCAACAACAAATCATGTGAAAAGGGTTGATGCAATAACCCTTTTCACATGAAAAGGGATGTGACAGAAATGAAGACTCCTTGTATTGTACACAACAAGTCCACCAAATCATACAGTATATACCCCAGCAGATGTCCAGATGTATTCATGTCAGAATCTGTTTCTCTAATGCTGGATATTACCAAACAAGAATGTTTCCTTGATCTGACAGATTCTGATGAAAGTTCTTGGATGTAGAAGATGACTCCTGTAGGAAATCCACTATAGGTGCACAGCCACTCAGCCCTTATCTTGATAAATCACACAGACTTCACAACTGAGGAGTCAAAAGCTACAGCCCTGAGTCATTCCTGAAACCCTGGCTATGGCTGACACAATATGAGCAGCTTTTTCCACTGCCAAACACATGACATGTACAAAGCAAGTAGAATTGCACAGTGTTTTTGAAATAGGCTGATGAATTTCACACCCTGGTCTGTTGCCAGTGTCAAATATTGGATGCATGGTTGGAGTTAAAGGTAGGACAGCCATGTTTCCACAATAGATGGACAGTAATTTGCAATGGAAGCCTTTATTTTTTTGCAGTTTCAGCTTGTTGCACACAACTTACCACTCAAATTCAGAGCAAAGAAGCTCTCATCCAGAAAGGAGCATTAATGTCTGTATCTGAACCACAAATGCCAATCCCAAGATGACTTTAGAAGAAAAGTCAGGGATCAACTAAAGCAGAGATCTTCAACAGGGGGTCTGTGACCCCTAGGGGGTCCTCAGAGCCACCAAATTATATTATATTATTTATTTATTTAAGTTTATTTTTTTCAAAAATGTAAATGTCTGAAAAATATACTTTCATATTAATCCAACATATTAACAGCAAAGATAAATTGGCCTATTTGTGAAAAAACAAAATATTTAATTTACACATTGAAGATTAACCTAAGCTACTATGGGTAAGCTAGCCACTATGGCAGCCATGCAGTTAAGTTTTTAAGTATTCACTGTTCCACATGTATGTTTAACATAAAAACATGATGTTTAAATAATATATTAATATACATTTATTTAAATCCATCTGAAGAAGTTAAATATGCAACTCAATGTTATACAGAATACGAACTAGGGGGTCCCTACTCCCTTTTTTCTTTTAGCTAAGGGGTCCTTGGCCTAAAAAACGTTGAAAACCCCTACACTAAAGTCATTATGGATCATCTTCTGGGAACCATTAATGTCTGCCAATTTATGCTAATCGGTTGATTAGATATTGAGATATTTTACTGTATAAGTGAGAATTTTCACCTGCTGGTAGCACTAGAGGAAAAATGTGGGGATGACCAAAGTCAGTAAGGATTATCCTCTGAGGACCATGAATATCTGTAGCAAATTTCATGAGGAGCCATCCGATACTTTGTGTCTGTGATCACGACAATCATTAAAAATAGGACATGTTTGGATGCAGGGTGTATGCGAGTGCATGAGGAGCAACAGGTGCGTCAGATGTTTATATTGTGTCATATATTTTTGAGATGAAAAAAACAAAAGTTATATTGGCGATTGTTTGGACAAATTTCCGTATGAATGGACAATTGACAAGTGAAAGTTTACCTCCATTAAAACTGCATTTCTGTGTGACTACTCTAACTTAAACCTCCAGTCAAAAGAGGACTCGGCACCCTGTAGGCTACTCGTCCTCCAATGAGAATCCTTTTGACAGGTTGATTATGTTGACGTTGGAGATTAATCCATTTGAAATAAATTGGCCGTGACTGATATTTTCACGTTTCTATCTGAATGTGTTGAACTCCCATTGTGGATCAGTGAAACATGCAGGCATTGTGCTCCTCCAAAGAACCATGTCAGTGAATAAAAAAGAAGGCATGCCGGCCCATTGAGCCTGTGTATTTACACAAACCATAGCAAGGAGCTGATAACAGAGGGAAAATGGCTGTGGTGTTTTAGGTCAGTCATGGCATGGTTGTGTATTGTATATTGTGTATTATGTAGCTACGAGTAGTTAGGCTTTATCATTTTGAACATCTAGAAAAAGCATTATTTATGTTTGTTTCTCCCTGTGTGGCCTGAACTGTTTTATCCCAAAACCATCCGCATATCAACCCATCTGTTGTGCCCAGTTGTTTATACTCCACAGAATTCAGTGTTTTCATGTTCGTTTATGATGAATGATTTTTCTCGTTGCCTTTTTTTTCCTCCTAACTGCATCAAATCCATTTCCTCTGCAGAACAACTGGTTTAAAAGGAACCACACGCACCAATGCATGTCAGGTTTTTCCAGTTGCCCTGAAACAATGGCTCCCTTCTAGGCAAATTTCCCCTCATACTAAATTGAATTATTGAACTGTTGCATACTCCGTACTTTATGTTCTTGCATCTCAACCCCTTTTGTTTTTTGTCTTCTCTCCCTCTGCCTCCGCCCTATTCACCAGCAGTTAGTCTCATTTAGGTTTAAAGACCAGCCCAGTGATGCTCAGTTTCTCTGGAGTAAGCACGCGTTTGGCTGACGTGAGGGCTGCCAATGAAGAAAAGTATGGAGGATTAAATGAAGTTTTATTTAGTTGTGGGGCGAGTCTGGTGGAGCATCTCTGTACTGTGTTACATTATATGTCACATCAAATTCAAAGGTCTGGATGGAGTGCAGCGTCCATTTTACTGACTCTTGAAGAAAAATACTGATGGCATGTTCACTTTGAATTTATGCAAACCATTCACTCGCATAGAACAGGCATCCATCACACTAAATGTTTTTGTCACGTACTAATGCGGTTGCTAGCATTGACTAGTTGTAAGCAAGCCTGCATCTCCGAACGCGTCTTTATTGTGCATTCAAATGCTTGCGGAAAGGTTAGATATCTGAGATTTAACGTTGTTGCACTTAAAGATGTATTTTTATTTTTTAAAGTGTGGCTTTGGAGCCTGCTTGATAAATGAAAATATTTTATTTAAGTTCTGATGTACTCCATTCAGTACTCTTACTGAAAACAGACTTTGATGTGTAAAATAGGTGGAGTTCCCCTTTAATTTCATTATAATTTTTCATTAACATAGAAAGTGAATACAAAGGTTGTTGGCACCTAAACCTTTTAATCAAAGCTTACTTGGAAATGCCAACAGCCCCTGTTTGCATCTGGATTACCATGGCTTAAACAAAAAAAGAATATGATTTCATGCTTATTGTGATGGCTTTCTAATCTCAAGCTAATTTCGACTTTCTGCATTTTCTCAAATTAACTTTAAAACAATGGTTGCCTGGAAGGTAGGACATCAATCTCAAAACCTGGTAAGCTTTGTCAGGCATAAAAGGTATACATGCCTTGTGGTTTATTGGTTAAAGAAAAACTCATGGTACTTATGGTCAGGTATTAAAATGTCACTTTTCTTAAAAACAATGAAAAAAGAGGACAATGGAGTTCTGATGTAATTTTGGGAAACCAAGTTACAAACTATGCATTGACAAGGGCAACTCATTCAACTACTTTTGCAGATGATGGCACAATTTTCAATGAAGTGAGAGGGAGTCTCTCATTACAGACGTTTCCCTTATTTCAGGAGAGTACGAGTTTAAATAGTTTGTTAAAGGAATAGTTGAGTTTAGTTGCTTTATGGTGAGAGTTAACTATTTTTTTAAGCTTTTGTTAAAGGGTTGATATGAGGCGGAAAATAAATTATTTAAAAGGTAGGGTGAGAAACAAAGCGAGAGAAGAAAAACAAAGATTTACAAAGTATACTGTAGTAAAAAAAAGAGGGAGTGGACAAACACAGGCCAGATATATGTGCCATAGACCCTGATGCCTGACTGTTTGTTTCGATTTACTACGGCAACACTGTTGACTGCATTAGTGATCTCTTTCCATTCCGCATTCTTTCTACAGCCTTTAATACCAGTTTTCAGGCTGCCAAATAGTACACACGTTAGTGCAAATGAACCTGAGATGTCAGCGTTTCAATCTCCACCTCTGAAAGGTCGTAAATTGTAGGGGCGAGGCCTCGACGCCGAGACTATAGTGGGGCGTGATATTTAAATTACTATTGTTTCCAGCCTCTGTATTTATCAATGTTCGACCATTCTTACGCTCTGATTGGTGTGATACGAACGTTTTATGAATCACACGTGAAGCCTGTCGTCAGATGATTTCTGCGCTCATACCTGCGCTGGTTTCTACGTTAGATTGATAAATGAGGGCCAGAGGGAGTAAACCAGCATTAACTGTATACCATATCCAGTTGTAGTTGGCTATAATGTGTGTCCACTTACATCTCTGATAAATAGTGCTTTTACTTCCCTCAACATATTATCTAATGGTCTAAGCATGGCTGCACGTGCGATACTGTGTAGATTACTTGGTGTATGGAGATACTGTATCAGCCGGCCATATGTAAACAATATCTGTCATTCCGTTGTAAAACAAGAGCGAGAGTGAGGGGGGGGCATGGGGCTTCGTAGAGACGAGGGTGAGGGACTGAGAAAGTAAAGAGGGGGTAGGGCGGATTGGAGCGTGATATTTAAGAGCATCAGGAAATAACGGTGGTCCCTCAGAGCTCCTAAATAACCTCCACCAGTACAGGAAGCTGCTCCATCAATCACCATATGGACAGCTCACTCTTTCTCCTCCTCGGGCACTGAACCCAGCAGACTCACCGGTGCAGCTGCTCCAATGCGGCCTGCCTCCTATTTTCATTCCTATCCATCTATGAACACACACACACACACACACACACACACACACACAGACATATTTTGCAAATGCACACACACAGCTGGGATTTAGTCAACAAGTAATTACAGGACTACAGTCAGCCTCCAAAGCAGCTACACCACTGAGACACTGATTGATGTAAAGGAGAAAGATTGATGCAAACTTCAGCTGTGTGCATGCGCGTGTTTGACCTCTAAAAAATACCTTTTGACATAACAAGACACACATGTTTTTCTTAAAGGAGTAGTTTGACATTTTGAGATACACACTTATTTGCTTTCTTGTCGATACCACTCTCATGCCTGTTATGTTGTGAATCGGCTGTTTGGGACAAATTCACACCTTGGATGTATAATAACAACTGGATCCCAAAACCCAAAATGGCGCCTATTAAATATAGTTGCTTGCCTGGCCCATACTGTAAAACAGTTTCTAAGCTTCTGGGTTTACTTCGGTGTCTCGCTTTGTGCGACCTTTCTCCACAGCGCTGCAAAGTAGGGTCTGGCGAGTCCACACAGCATTCCGGGATGGGAGCAAAACGTGCTCTGACTTTGATTTATTGGCATTTTTTTAACCCAATCCCAATCGTCATGGGCCACGGTGCCGCTGCACAATTGCCTCGGGAAGGAACTTTTCTTGGTGGAACATGTGTACGTTCAAATGTTCTTTTAGTCGTGCAACAGAAAACTCAGATTGGACAGATAGTCTAGCTAGCTGTCTGGATTCACCCTGCAGAGATCTGAGGAGCAGTTAACCATAGTCCTCATAAATCCACCGGAGTTTAAAATTCCAACACAAAGAAAGCAGAAGGTAACGGACATCCAGCCGAGTTCTCGCTCGGCCAATAATTTACACTGTGGTGACACCACAGGTTTTTAAATCTCTTTTCTCGGCTCAAGGGACGTTTTTCAAATATAAAATGCCCATGGATTACAAAAATCCTATTAGGGCCACAGGGGGATTTTCCATTGCAGTACCGTGAGTAGCCATTGGAAAAATTGGCTGCAAAGCCAAGCGCACTTCCTGGGGGACTGATTTATGGCTCTGACACACCAACCCGACGGCCGACCGTGGGCAGAAAAGTCTCCCCGAGTTGGTCAAACAAGTGCCTCGGAACACACCGAAGCGACGCCGACTTGAGCATACGTTCTGCGCGGGACGTAATAACGTCTCCATAACAGCAGGTGGTGCTAATCTGTATTATCGCCCAAAAAATTGAAAACCGGCAGCTGACGACGGCACAGAACACACCGAACAGACTCGAGTCACCGACCTCGCCAGACTGTCTGATGGCCGATAATCGGGTTGGTGTGTCACCGCCTTTACACAGGCTGCACAAAGATTCAGCAGTTGTCACCATGAACTTGCCAGGCAACCAGCAACCTCCAGGAAGTCACTGCTCTTGGCCAAGAAATAGGCTAATTGTAGCACATACCTGCCCATAAAACCACAACTTGTCATTTTTACATTATTTCTTGTGTATATATTAAACAAAAAAGATGCATGTTAATTAGAAAATTGAGCCAGACAATGGTGTTGATTTTCTCATCTGACTCTAACTCGCAAATAAGTGTATTTTCCAAAATGTTAAACTATTCCTTCAACTGCATATTGAAAAAAAAATCATTGCAGAAGGTCCAAACAATATAGTTTATTTAGTATACATAACATAAAACTGTTTGTGTAATGTGTTGGTGTATTGTGTTGGTGTGTTGTGTAAAAAAAATTGGAAATTAAGATTAACTTTGTCAGTTGAGAAACAATGGCAATGGAAAAACGTTGCAAGTCCATGTTTTCCGTTTATATTTGACAGCATGGGAGAGCATGCTTGCATGCATTTTGACAAGGTCTCGTCAAGGTAATGCAGTCTGGAGCTAGCGAAGATAGTATTATGGTCTAGTCTCAACCAGTGGAGAGATGCCATTAAAAATAACGAGCTTTCCTTCACCTCCCTGTGCTTTGCAGCCATTCAACGGATTCTGACACTGCACAGAGTGCTCACTGTACCCAGGCAGAGGTTTAACAGTTTTTTTTTTCTTCTAGCATTTTAAAGTGTGAGAAACACTCCCAGATGTAGCGAGTAACCCAATAATGGCTCATGTGCAGGCAGTTTACCACGATTGGTATTGTGCCTAAGTGTGTTAAATACTTGGGTTGTTCGTTGGGTCACAAACAGGGCAGGAAATTAAGTTTTTCCACTGAGTGGACACAGTGAGTGGTCCAATCCAAAAGTCAACAGCCACTTTTTATATTTTAGCAGCCAGATGTTTTATGACTTTTTTATTTTTTTTATTGTACTATAATAAAAAAAAACTGTGCTGAATCTGTGCTTCATTTGCTGCCAGAGATAGAATTTGCCAGCATTTGGTTCCTAGTTTTAACATTAATTTTCCACCCTAGCTGCAACCTCATTGTGCCACAGTTACTGTTGGGCATTACCTTGTAAGTCCAAAATTAGGGTATCTTTGAAACATGAATTGGACTCAAGCACATGGCATGAACCAAATTCTTTCCAGGGAAGGCTGACTGAGCATGCATGATGTTTTTTCACTAGCGTCAGATTCACACTCATGCAGTTAGGCACACTCACACCTGGGGGGCTTTCAAGTGCAACTGCGGTTTTCTAACGCTGGCATCAGTACTGCTCTAATACATCTGCTGTCATTCTTTATACTTCAATCTTTGTTCCTGAATGGGTTGAATTTAAATGAGGTTGTATGACTCATGATACACATTGTGGATGGACATCATTGGGAATGTCTCATCCAACTTTCACACGCTGTCTTTTTGTCCCATGGATCGAGCTACTCTATATGTGCAGAAACCACTGATGCTCCCAAAGCACTGCAGCATTACTGTCCCCATTAATCAATCTCATTTGACACAGTCATGTTTTTTTCCTCTTTCCGCTCATCAATAGCTCAGCTGCAGTTATCAGGTCAGTGTATTTTCCACATGCAGGCCTCTCACATGTGGGACATTGACTGGAGTGCACTGAATGGGTGACAGAGCAGCCTCTGGGCAGCACAGAGGTCCAGTGGTTTTACTGTAAAAAACACTGTACACTGGTGCACACAGGCCAAGTCTTGCACATGGCTCATGTGTCCAGCAAGCTTTACTTGTGTTTTAGATGCATTAGATGCATTTTTCCATAAAAGTAAGGTGCAATATGCGTTACAATTTGTTACACTACTGGTTTTAAGAAAGCTTACTGTAATGTAGGCTTACCTGTGTGTTAGATGTGAATTGCATGTGTTAAAACCATATCCAAATTATTTCAAGGGCTGGTTTTCCTTTCCAACAATTGCACCCTTGTTAGCTTTAATCCTTGCGATCAAAGCACCAGAATCTTTGTCTTTGTGCACCTACTCCAACTCTAAGTTAAATAAATCACTTAAATAAATGCTTGCAATGTAAGTGTAGGAGGTCTAAAGACAACACTGGAAATCCTAAATACTTAACGGAGGATATTCACATTAATGTGGCAGCTTAAAAGTCAAAAGGCACATACTGTAAAAATAGGTTCACAACGGCGGGGGAATTTGTTTTCTTCCACTGAGATTAGTCAAAATGTATTTTGACATTGTAGCAACAGCGTTGCTTAGGCTTCCATCTAACCTCTCCTGACTGTGCTCAGCCACCTTGTGTACACAGGCTGTCACGTCTGGACAATACTCCTGCAGCAATATGGTTGACAGGGGCCCAGAAAAAAACACACACCCACTCTTTTGCTTTCTCTTTCGCAGGCACAGACAAGATTACAAACACATACACACATGCACATTTATTTTCAAAATTCCCATATGCAGAGTCCCGTATCAGCGTCTGCTCTTATGAAAACACGGGAAACCGCTTGCCAATCAACTGACTGGAGGACAGGCCGGTCAAAGGTCGCTGGAATGTTTGTGTCTGAACAAGGAACTGTGTGTGTTTGTGTGTGGGGGGGGGGGCATGCAGGCGTGTGTGCATGTGTTTGTATGAGTAGGCTGATCAAATTTAGAACATATGGCAGAAATGGTCAGATCTAAATCACTCTTAACCTGGTTTACAGCGAGTGAGAAGATATGTCACTCTCTCCTTTCATTGTGTTATTGTTCCTGTATTGTCTATCCTTCTTCCTGCCTCCATCTTCATCCCCTTCAGTATGACAGGTGTTTACAAGACCGCTAGCAGCTAGCAGTCTGCTTCTATGGCTCCCACACTTTAAGCCACTTGGTTTCAAATCTTTATTTTTTTCTATTATGTTAAATAGTCATGACTAAATAGGCAGCAATACAAGGTAATGTTTTGGTAATATCCCCTTAGATTAAAAGATCCTTAGATATGTATTAGCATACAAAAACTCTAATAGCTTTTAGCTGTGAGTGGCTGTTGATCACCGTTGATTGACAGTGCTGGCAAAATAAGTAAGCAAGATACCAAAACAATCAACTGACATCAGCTTCTGATTCAGATATTGTTATGACTATTCCTATTGGTGCACAGAAGTATGTGACATAATTTGCTTTCCAACTAAGCCTCACCCACTTTAAACCAGTGAAAAAAGCACACAGAAAATAATCTCTCAACTGAAATAACCAAAATTGTTCAAACTTTGGCAGAATACTTTGTATTCATAGGACCTCTTGCTTATAGTAAGAAGCTGATTGAGAAATGTGTTTTCAGAGCCTTTAAAGAGCTGCAAAAAAAAAAAAAGAAAAAAAGAAACTTGGCTAAAGAAAGCCATACTGCTCTGTGTCTTTCATAACCCTCGGCTTCCTCCTCCTCCATCTCTCTTTGCGAGGAGAAATATATCACTGTACGTCCATGGTAAATGTCTTTCATAACCCTTGACTTCCTTCTCGTTCTTAAGCCTTTCCCCTGCCTGTCAACTAAGCAAGACGAGTAGTAAAGTTGTCATCTTTGCTGCTGAAGTGGGTCAACATTTATCTATTGCCGGCTGGAACGGGATTCAGCCCCAGGATGCAGAGAAGCCCATTTCTGTCTGCGTAGAGGAATCATAGCTGAGCAAGATATAGTCCTGTTCTCTATAATCAGACCAATTATACTTTTTACTGCAAGTGTACTGGGCCTTACCCTTAAGCACAATGTGTTTTTTGTGCAGAGTACATAATTACCATATTGGGCCAGTAAAGCATACATTAACCTTAATGTTAGCTACAGTATGTAATATATTGTAATATATAATTTTGTTTTCCGGATATTTCTCCATTTGCTTGGTTTGTTATTGTTTATTTGATTTTTTGGGGGGGATGTTTTTTTTTGCTATTTAGTTCTGTATGCAGATATTGTATTTATTTTTATTGTATTTCTTTTCTGTATGTGTCATGAAATGTTTTAATATTGTCTGATGAAATGTTGTTTTGGACCCCAAGAAGACTAGCTGGTCGTCTAGGCGTCAGCTAATGGGGATCCTTTTTAATAAATACAAACACAAATACAAATTTGGTGACAGACTTCTTAATTGAATTCCTCTATTCAAAGAGACTTTGTCCATGCGAACAAGTCATTTTCTGTCTTCATTTTTTTAAGCAAAACAGTCATTGATACTTGGTGGTTGAAATAGTTTCCGACGTAGTTCCACTTGCTTTAGTCATTTTCATTCAAACTACCATCATCAAAGAAAACTCCTCACATGGAAATTATGTAACCAGTTGGCCAAATGTTTTCACATGTTTAAAGATATATATATATATATATATATAATTTTGAGACTTTAATCTTGACTTAGTAATGCTTAAGTTAGAGTTGTGCAATGTTGAAAAATATTCCAATATGTTTGACTCAATACCCTTGCTGCAGCATTGGATTTGAAGTCTTCAGAAACCTGTGTGGATGTGACATCTATAGGTTAAAATCAGTGTACGTTTGATGGGAAAGGAAGTAAATGAAGAAAAGACAGAACGAAGACAGAATGACTCTGAAAAAAAAACAACTACGTTTTAAAGGAAAAGTTCGACATTTTGGGCAAAACGCTTATTCTCTTTCTTGCCAAGAGTTGGATGAGAGGACTGATACCACTCGTGTTTGTGTGGTAAATATTAAAGCTTTAGTGCGTAACTTTTTTATAATACTAAACGTCCGTTACAGTCAAGCCATTGCCAAATGAGTTGCTTCAAATCTAATTAAGACTATCAGCTCCACACAACTCTCTCTGTATTTCTCAGTATGGCTGTGTAGAGAAGATTGTATCATCCGGCAACTTTTGCGCACAGAAGCTCGATTGAAGATAATTACCTATTCTGAAGAGTCCATCATGTTTTTTTTTAAATCCTCCAGGTCCTCCTTGGCTACTAGCAACTGCATTGAGAAGTGGGGGGGGGGATCACGGAAGGCTTGTATCAGGTGGACGCACTGACAGTTTTGTTGCCGTTACTTAGAATTCCTCATGGAGGCGACAGAAACTACGCACTGTAGCTTTAACAGCCAGCAGCTGGTTAGCTTAGCTTAGCGTAAAGACTGGAAATGGGGGTGGAAACAAGCCTGGCTCTGCCAAAATGTAACAAAAAGTGCCTATCAGTACCTCTAAAGCGATTTCCCAAAATGTTAAACTATTCCTTTAATGGAGGAGCTTTTCCCAAATGCTCTCATATTTAACTTAATTATGGTTTTCTGTGATATTTATTGATACATTCGGGAAATTGCCTGTTTCACTGAAGAGATCTGCAGGCAAGGTTACATGAAATGATTTAATGAGACTGTAGAGAGGCCTGTATGCCACCTGGAGGGACATAGGGATTCACCCAGCACACAACTCCTATGAATTCTCATTTAACGTCATTATGTAACTCTTTAAAACAAAACAAAAATCACCATATTATTATAAGTGTAAGGAACGCGAAAAAGAATGTTCAGATTATCTGTTTAACTCCCATGGCAAGGAACATTAAAACGTTCGATACACGGCATAGGATTCAAGTGTTACTGCAAGGATTTCAATTATCCCCTCTCCTTTCTGGTGGATAGAATGTCATTTTGTAACCAAACTCCTGAAACAGTGAAGAAACTCATTACTGCTAATGTGTCTCCTTGGCAGACAGTTTAGTTTACAGGCAGGCACTTTATCAAATAGCGCTATGGGCTGATGACAGACTGCATGTCAGAACCCAGCTCCAACTAAAATGTCCATACAGTTACTTTTCACATTGCTCACAGTAACAAGTGTTATAAACAGCCCGGAGGTATATCCAACGTGAGTTACTCATGAGGGTTTTAAATGCTGTTATCTTTAAACATTGTCATCAAAATTGCATAAATTAGTCACAGGAGGCAACGCTACAGATCGAATGCTTCCCCTAAGCATCATAGTTACACCAGAGTTTAATGCTTTATTATTTTTATATTGATTCTGAAATGCATCTCCTGCTGGTGCACAGTGGATCATATGAACGGGCACGATGGATTTAGACCCAGATTAGGAGTGTGATAAACTCATTTACACCATTAACCTTTAGTCATTTGGTGCGGGTGCTACTTTCTCGCAGATAAGGAACTCAATATCATGCCAACATGGATGAAGCTTGTTTGGTGGACACTTAAGAAATTAATACATTTACTCACTTTTACAAACACATTTAAACTATCTTTTTACATTACACTTAGAGGAGAAGGAGTGAAGTGATGTGATTAACTATGATTGTATGTTGTTTCCATCTAGTGGTGATTAGTGGACAGTACAATAACCAAACAGTAAAAATGAGAAGTGTCCCATTCCAAGTCATTTTAATTGTTAGTATGCAGCGTGTTCACAATGTAAAGTGAACAAATTCAGTATACTGAAAGCACTCTCTGTGCACACTACAGCTTCTGCATTGTAGCCTTTGTAAAGGTAGGATTTATTGCAGGACTTTTTGACTGCATTCGTTTTAGCTAGGTGTATCTAATAAACATCTGAGTGTAAATCCACTGACTTTTTTGAGATTGCTGATGGATGGACACTATTGTCCCACAATGCAATGCACACAAGACATGGTCACAGCTGAAGAAATTAAAACTAATTGTGGATGGTAGCGAAAAACACTTTCAGAGAGCTACCAGAAAGCCAAAAACACAGCATTAAATATTATTTTTAAAACATATTTCTTTATTTGTGGACATAGAAAAGGGAGTGTCTGTATCTTTTTAACACCCCACTTTGATTTTTTTCCTAGATAACAGAAGAATGTAGGATACTAATTATGATTACTTATTTAGCCAAATGTATTTTGTTATCTAAAAGTTATATCTTGGCAAATTACCACACATTTGACATTGAGCTATTAATTCTGAAGATTTATGGGCCTATGTTTTCAGATTTGTAAAACTTTCAGTTGTGAGGAATTGCAGATTTATCCAAATGTAGAAGGGGATGCAAATAGTGAGTGTATGAGTGGGAATACTTAAAACCTCAAAATAAAAGTGCAGAGATTTGTTTTATAAAGTGGAAAAAAGAAAAAGAAAAGCATATTTATTTCTAAAGGTTTTATTCATGGCACAAAACACAGACACTGTTTACACGCTTTTACATTTAGATTTGTTCGTTTGTTTTATCAATTGCACATGATGCATATTTTTTTCCATTTATAAACACAGTCTTATGCTCATTACTTCAACAACAAATCAAAAGGCTACTAATAATGTATCACAATGGTGGGTTACAAAAACTAAAAACAAGAAAACTCCTTCTCTTCTGCAAAGTATGTAGAAATACAACAGGACCCAACGTCCCTTGCCCTTAAGGGTCACACTTCATGATCTCTCTGAGACAGATAGTAGCATAGCAGGAGGAGTCCAGGTCCAAGTTTAAGGTGAGAGTGAGCAAGTCCTGCTTCCCTTCTACTGTTTTGCCATTAAGCTGCCTGTCACTATTTCTACTGCAGTTTCCTGTCCCCTCTCCTCCTCCCTCCCCACAGGCTGCTCTCTGCAGCTGGTAGCTGAGGTTGCGTGGTGAAGCCAGCAGTGGGCGGTAGCAGCCGGGCAGATTTAGTTTGAGGTTGCTGACTCTGAAGCGACAGGCGTCCAGTCCGTCCCTGGCCAGCCTCTCCTGGAACCAAGTCCCCATGGCGTTTTCTGGATACTTCACAGTGTTTCCTGGCATCGGTAGCAACACCTGACATGATAGTAACACAGCAGCAACAGCGGTGAGAAAAGTAGAAAGAGTAGTTTAAAGTAGACGTATTTCCCTAAACTGCATACATACATGTCCCAGTGTGTACACTTCCTCTCGCTCCTCTTGGTCCGTCACCACATGGATCTGGAAAATTAAAGAAGGAAAGGTCGGTAGCACTGGCATGGCGTTGGCAAAATGTTTCCCTATTGAACAGGGCGATTTATGAGCCTTCGGACAATGTCCCCTGGGATTTTTTATATTTGGACTTTGAGGATTTTGAACTTCAACTCTTTTACAAGACTGTAAAATACAAAATTGGACTTATTGGACTTGTGAAATTCAACCCTTTTTGTCTTTTTTTTACAATTTTTTCCTTTCGTGATGTTTCCATTTATTGAGCAACTAGAAAGGAAGACCTTTGCAGTTAAGTACTCATTCACTCTGCTTAATAAACCCAGACACTTGAGTTGTTTCCATTTGTGTTTGATATATTTCTAAGGTGTACTTATTATTATTTATATATATATATATATATATATATATATATATATATATATATATAGGGATGGGAATTGATAAGAATTTAACGATTCCGATTCCATTATCAATATTGCTTATCGATCCGATTCCTTATCGATTCTCTTATCGATTCTCATTGGGTGAGGAAATCAGTACAAATTTGTTTGTTTGTATTAACTCACTTTAATATCTGATAAGAACACCGTACATACTCAGAGTATACACAAATTATGTGTAGCAACCTCAGAACAAACCTAAAAGTAGGTGAGCTACAAAGTAAAGTCCAGGGACCTATAGATTTTTTCACATTCATTGGTCCAGCCAAAAAAATAAATAAAACTGCCATTTAAGTGCCATAAAAACAAAAAACACAGACTGTAAACAGTCAAGGAAGAGCTTGTGCCTTTGGAAATATTAAACCTGAAACTAAATTAAACTCAACTGACATACAAAATAGAAAGAAGTCTTCTGTAAAGACGACAACTATCAACTTGGGCAAATTAACAATTTTTGTGCAGAAAAATGGTCATGTTTGCCCTCTCAGGAAGGATACAAGATCTCTCTGGACTTAGGGTGTCAACCAGTGGAGAACACCCTTTCAGAAGGGGTGGAGGAAGCTTGGACACAGAGATACTTCTCAGCTAGAGCTGACAACACTGGCAACGCGTCACTCTTCTTACACCACCAGAAACTGGCGCTGTCTTTGGTTGGAATGGGCGGAAGGCTTCTATAAAGCTGGATTTTTTCCGTATAGGTAAAGTTTACACAATGAAACGGCGCTCACATTAACTAAATAGACAAGTTACCTTTGGCATTAATAGCAGATGGCGTCTCGTTAGCTCCGCTGCTGCTTGACTCACTTGTTGTTGCTGTGTCGCTGAGTAGTAGAGAATCAAACACGCGACAGTCCTGCAAACGGATTGCGTGCTGTGTGGCCAAATGCTTCTGCATATTGGAGGCAGTTTCCCCCTTTGCCGAAATTAAACTTTTACAACTGTAGCAAATGACAGCATTGGCGTCTTTTCGAGTGAAATATAAGCACACTTTAGATCGCTTCTGCCTCGATGACATGTTTGCTGCGTAACCAAAAGAACGCAGCGCGTGTGACGGTCATGACACATTTGCAACGAGCGGAACCGTTAAGCGGAATCATTAAGCAGGTACACTAACGGTTCCAAGGAATTGATTCACTGGGAACCGGTTCTAAAGAAGAACCGGTGCTCGATTCCCATCCCTATATATATATATATATATATATATATATATATATATATATATATATATATATTGTAGTCACATACTTAGTCTGGCTCAAAGCAAGACTTTGCTCTAGAGTAGCAAAAAGATACCAGCATTACATCCTACATATTAAATCATCTCGTCTCCTCTACTCTGATCTTCTCTATAGGCTACTATCCTAAAAACAGATCATCCTCTCTTACCTGAGCCGAGCTGGTCTCTCCTGTGCCTTCCTGCATCCACACCAGGTCTCCTTGCCTGGCACTGTGGCCCAGAGTAGTCAGCCTGTGTGCCACTGCCTCGTTCCACACTCTGACGAGCATAAACATATTTGCAGAATGATCACTATTAAAGCAATGGAAGCTGGCTTTTATTCCCAGAAGTGATTATTTCCAGAACCCTTAAAGTCTCTTCTAAACATCTCCCAAGTTGTGCCTTTTTTTTCTAATCCAAACTAAAATGCTACCCAGAAATGACATATCTCCTTGCTCAAATTGTGCAATGTCAACCAAAATTAAACACGTTTATATCAGTTGTATTTGTGTCTGTTGATGTTACTTTACATTATGTTATACGTTCATACAAAAAAGTGCGTGTGCATTTTTGCTTGTGTTTTACAAAAATAGCAAGGACATTTTCCAGCTCCCTGGATACAAAATACAATCTCAACGTGTTCAATTCTGGAAATGCCTTGAGAGCAACAATAGTGTTGTTACAAGACCTTCAAGGTTTGAAATAGTTTGAAAATCAGATGCTAGCTTTGTGACTCAAATGTAGTAATAATAATAATACAAATAAAGGCACAAAATGGGGCTAGGTTAAATCCTGAAACTGAATGGGGCAGTATAGCTGTGGAATGTAATTTAGCCTTCTTTTTTTTTTTTTCTTTTTTTTTTTTAACAATCTCTGTCAAAGTGCAAATAAGTCTTTTTTTTCTCCCAGATGCTGCAATTAGCTTTGTAAATACTGTATGTTTGTGTTTGAAATGGGCTGGAATCCCATAAAAAAAGGTGTTTCAGGGTATTTTCCTTGCAGCTAACCTGCTGCAGTAGGCGTGTGGGTAGAAGACCCTCATGCTGTGGGGCAGGCTGAGCCAAGCTTGGGTACAACCATCCGGACCTGTACCGTAGCGGTTCAGGGCCCGAAGCATCAGCCGCTCCCTGGCTTTCGACAACGGCATCAGCGCCAAAGACTCCTTGGCGTTATCTGTGATGAAGAGTGGTAAAGAGAGTACAAATTTGCTACATCAGTCGTTCTCAACACTACAAAAACACGATGGGTTTTCTACAGAATACCACAGATTTCAGAAGATTCTTTGAAAAAGTTACTGTAGTATTACAGCAATATGGCAGCATTGAAAAGCAACTTTCACATCATCTTTAGTTTTTTTTAAGAAAACTGAAACTCAGTGTTGCTTCAGCTCTAACCTGTTTGGAGGAAGTGTCTCTTCGCATGGCTCTGGGGATCATTGCTGTCCTCTGGAGTGAAGAAGAGACGCACAGCGCTCACCTGACACAGACACACACACACACACAATCACAACATACATGAACAACACAGTGCAGTCTGATAGGGCTTGAATGTGAATTCTTTTTCTGAGATGGCACTATTCTTCGCTCTGGAAGTGTTTCAGGCTTCTGCGCAGGTACAGTAACATCTGGCCATGTACGTAATAATTGTCTGCAACACTTACCATGTCTTCTTTGAGTAAAGCTAGTCCTACACGGTCGGACTGAACGCTCTGCGCGTTCCCAAACCTCTGTGGTCCATAGTAGTTGACAAAACCTCTGGCCTGCAAAGAGTTTGAAGACTCATTAGCATATTTTAAGGACTACTCAACAGCAGGAGTGATACAGAAACAACAGGCGTCCACCATTTAATGCATAAGGCTGGTAATGTTCTATATTTTGCTTATCAATAAAGCCCACAAAGAGACTTAACAGCAAGAATGTCTTGGTTTGTCTTTCCTGCCCTGTCTGTGGCTCTTAGCGCCAAGTCCATAGGTTCATACTGAAGACGTAAATCTTCATAACAGTGTTGAAAAAATGTTCAATGTTCTGGGCACTATAGTTTTCAACAAATATGACTTAAACAGGAGGGAATAGTGTATTTGTTGGGGACTATTTTCAGCTGCGGATTATTACACATTTGGTGCTCTAGTGAGTATTTCCAGCAGCAGGAATGGTGTATGTGAGATTGACTCAAAAATAAAATTGAAATAAAAAATGTATCTCATAAATCTTGTATAATTATGAAGTGTAAATGGCGCCTCCTTTTCAATCTAAAGTGAAGGCTGCTGTACCAATGGCCTCATCACTCCTTCAATCGAAGAAAATGTAAAGGAAGTAACACATGTTGTAATAGCCCTTTAAGTGTAAGTCACCATTATACATGTATTCGATTTTAGAAAATGTGGGTATACATATTTGACATAGCCATCATGTGGGATCATAAGCATACACTGTGCTAAAAAAAATACATAGATCGACAATGTTTGATGTCACAAACTAAAAGACACATCAACTAAATTGCTAAATTTTTTTTTAATGATACCTTGACATTCTCCACTGCTTCCTTTACCAGCGCTGCCAGGCGAGTGTGTTTGTCTGCTCCAGAGGAGTGTGCGTCACTGTGTGGTCTCAGGTCGCGGACCACCAGGTCAAAGTGGTTCCCCTGCAGTCGTCCAAGCCTGAGAGGCTCGCTGACGGAGCGGATCTGAGACAGACGCATCCCTCTCTTCTCAAACTCAGCTGTCTTCTCTTTCAACCTAGTGATATAAAACATCAAATAAACCAATAAGTGGTTGACTTTTGGCATTGATTTTGAGGCTTCAAAGGGAACTCACACAATAATAAAAGAACCTTAACAACTTAGGATTGTTGCAGCTGTTTGTCTCTGCAATGTGCGGATAGGGGAAAAAAGTGATTCGGAAACCAAAATCCAGGAAAGAAACGCAGAACTACCGTTGAGTTGAGACCTTCTTGACCACCATAGACTGGTAGGTGATGGCTCTCTTATCCTTGATCCCAGCGTAAGTGAAATCTGACGGGAGGACCCCGAGAGCGGCTGCCATGTAGCTGATGGCCTCCAGAGTCTCCAGGTTCTCCTTTCGCAGAGTGAAAGCTGAAAGAGATGACACACACACACAACGCAGCTGTATTATTTTTTTAATTGAAGAGTTATGAGAAATCGGATTGGAAAAGGATTTATTTAATTATACTTTTTTGACTACGCCTTGAAATAGAAAACTACATTATTTCAATTGTTTTATGTCCTTACTTTCCTTCCCCATGACCTCCATTTGATAAAAATATTTAAAGATATCAATTGGTGCATGATTGGTGATGAGGTATGCTGAGTCATCTTGTGAGAGTCAGTCGACTCGGGCCCTTCAAAGAACAGAAAATGTTTTGTCCAATTGTTTTCTTGCTTTCCCATGCTTTTCTGCATTTTTTTTTTTTTTTTAACTTGGCACATTCACAAACATCACGAAACGCAAAACGATATGGGTTCAGAATCTGAACACACAGGCAGGTGTTATTTTCCGACATTTTAAGTATTGAGAACATAGTCAATGATTAAAAGGTTGCAATTCTACACCTTACCGGTGTAAACTTCTTCTTCTTTACGTTCCTCTGCGGTTCTTTTCTTGGGCCTCCCTTGCTCTCTCAGCCTAACCGAGATGGCTGTTGTCCCCTGGTCTGTGAAGCTTTTAGTCTCCACCAGTTTGCCAAACCTTCGGCTCAGGAAGTGGTGGACCGCCGTCCTGTGCTCCTTATCGTTATCAGGTCCAAACATATAGGACGAGCCTCGCACTTTGGCGTCTATGAACCTGAAGAAGTCCTCTGCTTCGTCCTCTGTAACCAGCTGGGAGAGCTCTCTGTAGTCTGGGTCTTCCCTCACCCTGATCTCGGGCTGAATAGTGACAGTCATGAGGAAGGGAAAGCGGTGTCTGACGGCCCGGTGGACGTTAGCTCTGTGGTGTTTGTCAGCAAAGGATCCCAGAGAGAGCTCCTGCTTGGTGGGCTTTTCTTTGAGAGTCAACACAAACTGCTCAAGCTCTTCGCTGACTGGCTGGCCTAAAATCACACTTAAATCAAAACTGCCAGGACTGGGTATAGTGACATCTAACCCACAATCAGCTGCAACATCAGTGTCCTGTGAGACTAAGGAATAATTATTCCACTTACATTCTGCACTGCTTTCATTGTTTTTATCTGAGGAAGCCCAGTCTGGTGTCTGTGTGGCTGCTGCTGCGGCTGCAGCTGCTGCTGCTGTGTTAACACGCTGTCCAGTGATGTCTATCTCAGTCACCACAAAGTCTTTGATAAAGTTTTTTATGCTTCCAAGAAAACCTTCATGGTTTGATATGAAGCACGCAGGGACGTTCACAGCATCACTGTCCTGCTTCATGGTCACTTCATCCAAACACTGCAGAGTTCTCACGTGTTCTTGTTGCTGAAAAGGACAAAGATTAAAATGTAATAACAAAATGTGTAAGCTGACAAAAACAAGTCATAGCCTATGTATTTATATGGCACAATGTATACACTTAAGGCAATGTTACAGCGATGTACATGTATTTAAGAGAGAAATAGACTTTAAAAGAGAGAATCCAAAAGAGAATGTAAACATTTATACCAAATCAGGTAAATACAAGGCGATCGTTTCATTAGACGGCAGCAGAGAATAATAGGGTTTTAAGCCTTTAAAAGCAGTCAGAGTTAGGGCACACCTTAAAAAAAAAGATGCCAGCAGGTTAAGAAAGATCATAGGTGTTTTTTATTACGCGTAAGCCTAGGTTATACATGCGAAATAACCCGTCTATTACAGTACTATCCGTATCCTACACACAAATCCTACCTCGACTGTGCTGACAGAGAGCTGTACCTGCTACAACAAAGAAAGCAAAGCACATGCCTGTTTTTTACACGATAATATGCATTTCTTGTGAAGATATAATAATGACTGAACTGTTTGTTTACTTAACGAACCTGCACGCGGTATGTAAACGAGGAGCTGTTGATGTAAACACAACAACGCTGAAACAATTCAATCGAGTTCCGCGTCATGTGACCGTCATGTGACCTTTCTTAAAGGGGCCGACCATAAAAAAAACAAGGCCGATTTCTTTATGCATTTGCGATTGGCTTTCATGCGCACACACTGAGAATGACATTGCTTTGTTGAAAGTATATCGTGTGTCATGGCTGACATCAATACTAGTCAGCTGCCTAAATATACAATGTTAGCAATTGGACAATATGACATAGCGGGGAACTAGCCTACTGCTGTCAGAGTGCCGTTTGACAAGATGTCTTTTCATTTTGAATGTCTTTGTCTAAGCAATGATGAAGGACCTTTTTGTTTGGATGACAATGATTTATTCATTGATGGATTTATTTACATTTGAAACGTGAGTTAATTCGTTTGATCGAGTAATCGCATGCTGTAGGTCACGTAGAGTGGTGTGCTGAATGTATCACGTGGTGTGAGGGTTGTAGCCTACATAGTTTTGACAATTGTTAAGTTTGTTTAAGTAACTGCGCAAAATTGATTGAGAACAACTGTAAAGATTCATACATACATAATTATATACATAGGCTAGGCTTTATGTTGGTTCAGTCAATATTCATATGTATTTTTTTACAGTTTTTATTGTGCTTTTAACAGAATTATACATTTGTAATAAACAATATAATATAATAGTTTTATAATACAAATTTACAGTACACAGAAAAGTGTATTGCCTTAACAGTTTATAGTATTATTATTATTATTATTATTATTATTATTATTATTATTATTATTATTATTATCATTATTATTATTATTATTATTATTAGTTATTATTATAATCTATCAAATCAATAAAACAAATACGTTGTTTTTTTTCATACCCTGTGGATATGTATTATGAATAACAGGCATTGTGTTACTAACTGTTCAGTGGTAACAGGTATGCAAGAGGGAAGGTTTGTCACCCAGTGGGTTTGTTTACTGGAGCTGGGTTGTACACCCCATACACCACTCGTTCTAAAAAGATGTTCTTGGTTCATAACAGCTCTTTAGAATAGAACTCAAGCAATTTCTGGAAATGGTTTAAGTTCCATTCCATCACTACTGCTGATGCCAGGAAACAGTACACACACAATCTCTTCTTACTCCTGAATCATTAATATGTATCCTACACACTGTGTTGTTGGCATTATGTGTGATAAGCATTTAGGGAGTTCCGGATAAAGGGAGTAAAAGGAACACTTCACTCTTTTGGAAAATAAAACAAATATCTGATTCTGTTACATTTGCCTACTTTGAGTGAGACTTTTGTGATCACAGACTCCCCCCAAAAAAGACTGATTCATTGGATGTTTTTAGCAACATATTAGGAACATGCTGTAACTTTCTCCAAGATAAACATGTACAGTAATCAGTGAATTAGACTTTGCCTTTGAAGGCAAAAGGTCATCTGCAACATGTACAAAAGAATCTTCAGCCAGAGTCCTGAGTGGAATGAAAAAGATTGAGAGCATATTTCTCCGTAGTGAGGGTCCGTTTCCCGACTGTTAGGCTTCGTTTCAAGGTTGTAGGTTATAGACTTGCAACATAACTTCCTGCAAACCTTGGACCATTCACTCCAAACAGCACGATGATCATATTCATAGTAATATGTTTCTAATACTAGTGCTGCTTTGGACCAAGGCCCTGAAAATGTTCTGAGAGTCGGGGAGGAACTACATCTGCTGAGAAATGTTTAAAGCAGATGATATTTGCTTCACAACCTTGTGCTGTCTTTGTTGGTATTGTAAGTGTGATTCTTTATAAGACCTCATCTACCAGCACCTCTATAGCTCACTAATAGTTGTATCTTGTTTAATTATAATTATAGGAAAATACCATATCTTCGTTACATTTTACACCGAGGGGATAACTGAGGAGGTAGCAAAAAAACCTGCTTAAGAAGTGTTAATGTATAAACTTCCTCTCAGTTAAATGCTTTAAGCTTGTTTGGTTGCATGTCATTGTTAAAGAAGGGACACCAGGTATAAACTATTGCTTTTCTACAAAGTTCTCCAGAGCTACCGAAGACATTATTCAACTGTTTTCACAGGCTACACAAATCCGTGGAGTGCCCATTTGACTAATACTGAGGCTCTGAATGATGACTGTGATCAGTTAGCTGGACTAATGAACTAGTTGTCCTCGCCTGTCTGGAGATTACTGACGTGAGTGATTATTGTGTTGTTTGTGATGCTGATATTGGCGTCAAGTATCTCGGTGAGCTTTGTGACAAACAATCTTTCATCCAAATGCAAAACTGTCATCATGTGACAGTATAGGAACAGAAAAAGGAGAAGTCAATCAATTAATCAACATTTATTCATAAAGCACTTTACAGCAACCAGCAGGTATCCAAAGGGCTTTACATCAGGAACCAAGAATAAAACAACATATCATACAATCAAAAACAGTAAAATCAGAAAAGGTTACATAGAAACAGGAGGAGGAGAGGGAAATTGTCACAACACTACTATGTATTAAAAGCCATTCTAAACAAATAAGTTTTGAGTTTGGATCTAAAAAGACCTACATCTGTAATAGTGTAAATATCAGGGGGGTAACTTGTTCCAGAGTCTCGGGGCAGCAACTGCAAAAGCCTGATCACCCCACCGTTTACACCTTGATCTTGGGACTTCTAAAACCAGTTGATTTGAAGACCACAATGACCGGTTGTGCTCACGCAAGGTTAAAATCTCAGACAAATACTGTGGGGCCAGGCCATTTAAGGCTTTGAAAAACAAACAATAAAATCTATCAATCGATTCTAAAACGCACAGGGAGCCAATGTAGGTTGTAGAGAACGGGAGTGATGTGTGCACGTCTAGATGTACTGTATTTGTTAAAAAGCAAGCAGCAGCATTGTGCACAAGTTGAAGTCATGAGATGGATGTCAGATTCAGACCAACATAAAGAGCATCACAGTAATCCAACCTTGAACTAACTAAAAGCATGAATCGCCTTTTCTAGATCGTGCCTGTTAAGGAAGGGCTTAACTTTAGCCAGGAGACTAAGCTGGAAAAAGCTCATTCTGACAACATTGCTGATCTGCTTGTTAAATTTCATACTGCAATCAAATGTAACCCCCACATTTTTGACAGCTGGCATATTCTTCTTTTTCCATTACATGGTAACCTGTTCGACTAGCCTCGCCTCGATGTACTGTGCGTCCGTTTTCCATTGCAGATTTTAGTACTGCCTCAGCGTGGCTGGTCGTATAGCGGCGCCGCAGTAAACTGCCGTGACCTAACGCGACACATACACAGAACGCCGAAGGTGTGTTGTTGTTTCCACAGCCAGAAGACACATTTTGTCTGTCGCTTTCACGTCACCTCTTGGGATCGCCTCAGCTCGTTTGGAACCTCAACCGAGGTGGTACTAAAAAAAAGTACCTGATAGCAGGTACCAGGTACTTTTTTTCGTAATGGAAAACCAAAAAAGGCGAGTAGAGGCGAGTCGAGCAGGTACCATGTAATGGAAAAGCGCCATTAGTGTGTGAAGCCAGAGCTCCCAAACTCAAAGTTGGGGCGTTTGGCATGCATGAAGTACTGAAGATAATACACTGTTTTATCTTCATTCAAATTAAGAAAGTTATGTGAAAGCCACAACTTAATATCATATCAGGCGAGAGATGAGGACTGCATGGTCCACTGTATCAAAAGCCGCTGTGAGGTCCAAAAGCACTAAAGCAGCAGGATTCCTGGCAAGGCAAGAAGTAGTAATTATTCATAGAAACTTTTGGTATAAACACATAATTCACACATGGAAGGATCAACGTGTCAGTGTTTGCTCAGTCAAACACACAGTAATGATTTGCAGAGAGGTCAGTGTTCACATCTATGATGGTTTGAAATCAAGAGATGATATGAGTGTGCCAAGAAACACAAGTGTAAGTGTTAAACATTACGCAATCGCAGATGTTATGTGTGTGTATATTACTTTAATTTAAGCATTGAATTCTGTAGAAGACGTCTTGTAACAGCCAACAGCATTTTCCCACAACACACGTTGCTCCACAAGAAGCAAATTGTGCAACATGTATCTTCCAAGAACAGAATTGGTCCAAGAATTTCCAGGAAATAAAGGATTTTTGTGGCCCTCGTCATCCTTCCACCCACCAACATCCTCTGCGCCACAGAATGTGCATTCATGTCCTACAGATGTGTGAGCGGGTGCCAATGATTTTGTGTAAGCGCTGATGAAATACAGGAATAGCATGGGACAGCTTTACATATGCATGGTTGTAAATGTGTGTGTGTGTGTGTGTGTGTGTGTGTGTGTGTGTGTGTGTGTGTGTGTGTGTGTGTGTGTGTGTGTGTGTGTGTGTGTGTGTGTGTGTGTGTGTGTGTGTTCATCATGCTCTCCAGATGTGTCTGTGCTCCATCAGGAAGTCTGCTTTAACAATTTTTTTCTGTTGGAACTCCAGGGACCATTAATCTTGCAGCAACGTGCATCTGAATCTGTGCCTGAGTGAGTTTCAGATAGATAGATAGATAGATAGATAGATAGATAGATAGATAGATAGATAGATAGATAGTGTGAGTGTGTGTGCGACTCTGATGGGAAGTCATGTGATGCAGCCTCTCACTAGTTCCTTTGTTCGTCCAAGACAACAGCAGACAAAAAGAGCTTTATGGGGGACTTTTGACTTTCTCTCAGCTCCATTTGAGAGCTCTGTTTTCTCTCTTTGGATCAGTCTTGTTCTCTTTCTGGTCTTTCACTGGTAACATAATCAAGTTTTTGGTCAACCTCCTGTGATTACTTTCCTTTTCACTGTACCTACAGGCACACTGCCAATCTTTCTCTCTCTGCCCCTGCACCACGGCGCACACAATAAAGTCAGCCATCACAATAAACTAATATTGCTAATCCAAACTGATCTGTTCCTGTTAATTCGGGCTGGGGAAAAAAACACTTGTGTGTCTGAGGTAAATGGCCCAGAAAGCCGTTTAAAATATCCATCTTTGTGTTGTTGCAATATACACTCCAGCTGATGGTAAAGGTGTTACTATAGTCATAACGAGGTTACATGCATTACTAAGAACCTCTTCATTTGACTTGAGTGATGGCTTTTCTGCTAATTATATGATCCATAACAGCACTATAATGTCACAGTGTACATTGGATTTAAGTTTGCAGTACCTGCACTATGTCCTACTCACAGCATTACGGTAAACATGCTCTCATTTATCTAAGCTATAGTCAAAACATATTGTATACTGATAATTATTGTAATAGCAGGCGTACAGTGTGTCTTTAAAACAAAATTTACTTAAAGGCCTGGGCCCGTATCCCTAAAGATTCTGAGAATCCTCTCAGAGAGCTCCTAACTTAACCTAAAAATTCATTGCCAGAAGTTTTAGCTTAGAAGTGATTCCAGAACATTTTCAGTGAACTCTGAGCAAGGAATGGATGGAAAATCCTATCTTAGTGAGGAGGTGTGGTTGACCCCGTTGCTAGGTATGAGTCATCATTTCAAAAGCCGTGATTGGTTGATCCTACAAGTTTGATGAAAATGAACTTTTGGTGATAATGAGCAAAGGATGTACCCTCAAATCAATAAACATAATTATACACTCTAATCTTATGCAGACTGTAATTGTAAATAATATTTCACATTCAAGAAAATATCTGGAAAATAAATAGTAAGCTGTAAGGGTTATAGCCTAACATTAGAATCTAAAATATGTGAAACCTTAAGCTCATTACACCCTGTTCAAGTAATGATTTGTGTCTTATTTGCTCATATTAATATCCTAGCTGGCATATTTTGTACTTTCACTCCCATATGGACCCCATTGAAAACAAGATGGCCTATCTCAAGGGGCTGTCCTTAATGAAGTTGAAATTGCAACGTTACAACTCAGTGTGGTCTTAACGAGGGTAACACGGCTCAGCTTTTATCAATGTCTGTGATTGCTGGCTGGTCTATTTATGAAGGCTTGTTAACAAATATCCTACAAACACAGAAAATGGAGAAAAAAAGGAATCGCAAGCCGAACTGGACTGAGGAGCAAGGTTTGTTGCTGGCCCAGTTGGTGAAGTAATTGCATCTCTAAGGAGATCCACCACAAACATGATTCCTGCACGATCCAATCTGTAGCGTCTCAATAATTCCCTGTCATCCAGTGTTTGCAGGACATCTCTCCTGCCTCCTCTGTTGGCCATTTTGTGCAGCTGCTTAGGGGAACTCCTAAGCCACTAAAAGTCCTCTTCCGTGCTCTTAGCAGATCTCGCCTTAGGAGCCCTTTTAAGCGCTAGGACTCTTGAGGAATAGCTTTTATATTAACTGGGATTTTCGTGTCACTTTTAGGGGAAATTCTAAGAAAACGTCATGCCTCCTGAGAATTTTTTTAGAATTTGGCCGCTAGGAGCCACTTTTTGCACAAAGATTCTTTAGGGATACGGGCCCTGGGGTCTAAACACACTGAGCAGTTAATTCTGGGCTACAGACTAATCACAATGTGCCTTAAAAGAAAAAAAAGAACCCATTCCTGAACAGTTGATCTGTAATACTGTTTCCCCACAAATTATATTAATTAATTAATTCCACCCACACACATACAGCCCCTCCAGATGGGCAGGGCCATTCACCCAATAACATCCTCCCACACACGCCCAGGCATGCACAAACACCGAGGGGCTGTGCGCGCAACAAGATGAGAAGTTTCTCTCTCTATTAAAGGAAAACACATCTCTATCGCGTGTGCACTTCTATTTAGGACAACTTTAAACGCTGTTACAAATATTGACCGCGAGAAATTTAAGCGCAACAACATGGGGAAGGTGAATGTCTGTTTGAAGCGAAGTTACATTAGTGTGATAAGTTTGATCGCGGTAAGTGTTTTTTTTTTTTTCTTTCTGCTGCTTCCTTCATACTCAAATAAAACCGGTACCGCTATTCAACGTGTTACAAGTCGATTATTTCAATTCAATTGTTTTCAGAGCAACTTATTAAAGAAGTGTGATATCTTATTTCGCCTTATATTGGTGCTGCAGTTGTGGCCTATTGGAAACGAGAGGAAGTTGCAGACGTTTAATTAGAAAAATCAAAACGTGTTGGAATAAATATTCAGTAGAGAAAATGTGAACCCCCAGTGGATAAAGGGGACATTGTAAATAGCGAAAGAAATCTCTCCAGATGATGATAAGCAGTTGTTATTATTAATACCTTTTTTTGTAATAGCTAATAAAACAGGCTTTTGATAACATTTGATCATACAGAGTAACAGGAACTTGATGCATGACTGCTTACTTAATATTATGGGCTACATAAATCTGAATGTGCATGGATTCATAACCTAAAATTTAGTTTGTATTCTTCTTACCTCTCTCTTCTTCATTATTATTATTATTATTACATGTGTCCTCCAGGTACAACTGTCACTGTTGTTTTTGCAAGGCTGGCGGTTGCCTCTGTTGTTAGTAGGCCATTAAGCCTGTACATTCACTACAATGGGACCTTCTTAACATTATGTGTGAGCAACATACTCTTTGTTAATGATTCCAACTGTTGGTTGGATAAGTTCTTTGATGACGTCCCTTTTTGGGCTGTGGAAACTATTTTCTGGCAATTTAGTTTTGTACTACACGATGAACGATGTTGCTATGCATTGGACCTACAATATGCATTTCCCTGAAAGTGATGCTGGTGAAGATGATGATGATGAAGTGTGTTGCTGCTGTTGCAGGTTGGCAGTGCCTTTCTGTTGGGATGCACTCTGTTCCACCACGGATACTACTACCAAAATGAAGAGGTAACACTTAGTTCTCATACATCTTCTCAGACACGAGATCATATTATGGTTTTGCATGTTTTAGCCTGCCACAATGTATTATTTAATAGTACGAAGGGCCATTTTAAAATGTTCTTGTTAATCAGTGTGCCGTATCAGCATTAAGCCAACCCTAACCCAAAAGTCAATCAAGCTACCGTAAATAACCAATAGCAGGCTGTACTACAGAAATGAACTTGCAAATCTAAAGCTCTACAGCCTGCTTTTGAAAAGTGTAATTAATTGTAAATTATGCAGAATTCAAAACTTCAAAAAACACTGGTATGGTGTTTTTTACTAAATGTGTTGTATGCCTAAAGTTAGCTCCTCAGTTTATTTCTAATTCGTATTGCTGTTTTTTAGCATTGTATGCATACACATACAGTAATAGCATACTCTGTAACTGAATGGTGACCTGTCAAACTTCATTCAAAAAGTCACTCCAGCTGAAATCTTCTTTCTTTTTTTTTCATTGAAAGCTTTATACGTGTATTTTCCTCAAGAACAACACACAACTCAATATTAGCACTGGAATAACTCTGTGTAGATATTTGCCTAAACTTACCTTGACCTTCATAATGTTTTTTACATAGTTGCAATCTGTGTAGAAACGGCCAAGATTGACCTTAGGAACTAAAAGCAACAATTCAGACACTCCAGCAGCGTGCATGCATGCTGTTGTTGTTGTTGCTGTTCAACAAGCCTGCTGACCTGGTTCTCTGTTGGTTTTCTCCACAGATGGAAGATATATCGCTTACAGGCATTCATGGCATGTATATTATTTCCACTATAACTCTGGCCTTGACCATCATTGGTGTGTATGGTGCCTGCAAAGAGAAGAAGTGGGCGCTTATAGTGGTGGGTAAAGAAAGTAGTAGTAGTAGTAGTAGTAGTAATCAAGTACAAATGTCCTAAATCTGCTCGTGTGTGTGTGTGTGTGTGTGTGTGTGTGTGTGTGTGTGTGTGTGTGTGTGTGTGTGTGTGTGTGTGTGTGTGTGTTTCAGTTTGCAGTTGGAATGATCCTGGGCAGTCTGTTGATGATTTTGTTAGAAGTTGGCGGACTGGCTCTGCGACCAAAGGTATTACAAAGTTAACTTTGAAATATGTTGTCCCATGTGACATTTCTTTTAGACCCAGTACAATATGGACTATATACAGACTATTGCTAGCATCAAAAATGCATTCTGATTAAGTAATACACCAACAGGAAAAGGCTCTAGTTATTTATATACAAGTGCCTTGAAGTACTCTAGGGTGCTGTCAGACAGCAGCAAAGATCAGGTGATGGTCACAACGCCACCCCACTTAGTTATTATTGCTACGCCTGTCCATTTTAGCTTACCATTCTTGCATAGCACATATGCGGTAGTTATAATGGTGGCAGATTTACCGCTCAAAATTCCTTGTAATATTTGAAACAATGGGTATAGGATAAGTAAACAAAAGAAGCCCTCTTATTTCTAGCTGACAACGTGAATTTGTTGCCTAAAATTGCAAATAAAAGCAGTTAACGATAAGTTGCTACACACATTGGCAAATCTCAGGCCCAGCAGGAGTGTAGCAAATGTCACGTGTAATGAGACACAGACTTTTAACTCATAATTTAAAAAGATGTTAACGTTGAGATGCATGAGTACCTATTTTCAGATTATTTAACACGTATAAATATAATGCACATTTAGAGATTAGTGCACCACAATACACTTTCACAATTCTCTACACACATTTGCAAATGATATTGCTACAATAATACCCCTGATATAGGTTAGCAGTAGGCAGGCCAGTAGGCAGGCCTTGTGAAATTTATGTTAGAGCTGATAAACCCACCGTTTAATCCATTCCTTACATTTTGCTTTTGTGTTTTTGGTTTTGGAAAAGCAATAAAAAAGACACCCCCTCCAACTCTGTAGTAGTAACTCTGAGTATTGGTCTACCGGTAGATACCGTTTTGCCAGTGGCAGAATCTAGAGCTTGACAGACCTGTCGTGCCTAGTTGTGGTTGAAAAACATACAGTAATATTTTCAAATTGCTAGTTGTCTAATTTTTGTATATGACTTTGTTTTGTTGCAGGTGGCTGAAGGACTAAAGAGGCACTACCTACATATGCTGCCGCTGAATAATGCTAGTGAGAGCTTTATAGTCAACATGAATGACATACAGATAAATGTAGGTAACCTTGTGTGGGTGTGTGAGTTACTGTATGTGTTCAAGTTCAAGAATATTTTTGTCTAATCATTATTTTTAATCTCATACAGAAGCATTTCCAAGTAATAAACCAACTTAAAAACAGACACAGCACACATACACACACCACCAACAACAAAAACATCTTGCAGTTGAACAGAGAATAGACTACATTTCTAGTACAATCCAGTAATCTTATCTGTTGATGACAAAGGCATGGACAAGTGTTTCTGAGGGCATTATTTGTCTAAATATGGATGCAAAAACAAATGCACGTGTATTTTCCTTCTCAGTTGCAGTGTTGTGGACTGGATCAGGGCTACCTGGATTGGGACGACTACATCCCAGAATCCTGCCTATGTGATGAAGAGTCCACTAATCCATGTGTAAGTATGAAAGCTCAATTTCTGAATCTCTTGTGTACCAAGACCAACTGATATATATAGTACGTATTGGTAAAACTCAAAGAATACTGTTTATCATTGTGGATCGATTAACATGACGAAAAAATCAGGGCCACTATGAGGTTGACATTTGTGGTTCAGAGTGGAATGTCTCATCTCATCATCATCTTTGGATGAATTGTCGTGAAATCTAGTACACATGTTAATGTTTCCCATAGGATGAATTGTAATAACTCTGGTGATCCCTGATTCATGTCTGTGTATTCTAGGTGGCAGCTCCTAGAGACAGCAGTCTGTTTGAGCACGTGGTCGATGACCAGCCCATCATGATTTATAGTGAGGTAATAAAAACATTCATATTAAAATATGAATTTCTACAGTTAAAGGTTAACGTGCAAACTGGAGACGGTCCTCCCCCCAAAAAATGCCCATGTAAGTCGTTGTTCAAGCAGCAATTACGACTTATATTTTGGTTTAAAATGGCGGTGCCCTCTAACGAATGTACAACCCCAAATCAGAAAAAGTTGGGACAGTATGGAAAACACAAATAAAAAAACAAAGTACTAAATGTACTTTGACTTGTACTCCATTGCATACAATACAACAGCACATAATTTAATGTGTTCCTCATGATTTTTATTGTTTTTTATTTTAAAAAAACACAATTCCTATTTTGGTTCTTGCAACACATTTCAAAAGTTTGGAACAGTAAAGCATTTACCACTTTGTAATGTTGCCATTCCTTTTCACAACACTTAAAAGACGTTTAGGGACTGAAGACACCAAGTGATGAAGTGTTTCAGGTGTAATTTTGTCCCATTCTTGATGCAAACAAGTCTTAAGGTGGGCAACAGTACGGGGTCTTCGTTGTCGCATTTTGCGCTTCAAAATGCGCCACACATTCTCTATTGGAGACAGGTCGGGACTGCAGGCAGGCCAGTCAAGTACCTGTGTCCTCTTCCTCCGCAGCCAGGACTTTGTAATGTGTGCAGAATGTGGTTTTGCATTATCTTATTGAAATATGCATGGACGTCCCTGGAAAAGATGTCTTCTTGAAGGCAGCATATTGTGCTCCAAAATCTCTATGTACTTTTCAGCATTAATGGTGCCATCACAGAAGTGCAAGTTACCTTTGCCAAGGGCACTGACACAACCCCATACCATGACAGACCCTGGCTTTTGGACTTGTTGCTGGTAACAGTCTGGATGATCCTTTTCTTCTTTGGTCCGGAGCTCACGGCGTCCATTTCTTCCAAAAAATACCTGAAATACTGATTCATCTGACCACAGTACACGTTTCCACTGTGTGATGGTCCATCCCAGATGCCTCCGAGCCCAGAGAAGTCGACGGCGCTTCTAGACACTGTTAACATCCGGCTTCCTTTTGGCACAGTACAGTTTTAACTGGCATTTGTGGCTGTAACTACGTATTGTGGTACTTGACAAAGGTTTGCCAAAGTAGCCCTGAGCCCATGTGGTGATATCGCTTATAGATGAATGACGATTCTTGATGCAGTGCCGCCTGAGGGATCACAACACGGTTGTTCAGCTTAGGCTTGCGCCCTTGTCCTTTACGCGCTGAAATTCCTCCTCATTCCTCCTCATTCCTCCTCATTCCTCCTCATTCCTTGAATCTTTTAATTATGTTATGCATTGTTGAAGGTGAAATAAGCAAATGTCTTCCTATCTTTCTTTGAGGAACATTGTTTTTAAACATTTCAATACTTTTCTCACGTATTTGTTGGCAAACTGGCGATCCTGGGCCCATCTTTGCTCCTAAAGGACTAGACCTTTCTTGGATGCTGCTTTTGTTCCAAATCATAATTACAATCACATGTTGACATCACCTGTTTCAAATCACATCATTATTTAACCAATTTACCTGATTACTAGCCCTTAATTGCTCCTGTTCCAACCTTTTTTGGAATGTGTTGCAGGTCTGAATGACAGGAAAGGATGTATATTTACAAATGAAATTAAGTTGACCAGACAAAACATTAAATATTTTATGTTCACATTGTCTGCAATGAAATACAAGTCATGGTACATTTAGAAATCACTACTTTCTTTTTTTATTTGTGTTTTTCATACTGTCCCAACTTTTTCTGATTTGGGGTTGTAGTAATTGTGATGGGAGCAAAGCAGAAAGTAAGCTGACGAAGTATAAGAGCGCCAAATTTCCACGTAAGGAGGTAGTTTAGGATAGTGGACGGGTCAAACAAACAGAGGACTTTCACCCAGGAGACCAGGATTTGTGTCCTGTTTGCAAACTTGCGTTGGCGAAGGAATGTCCTGCATACTTACCCTGGTATTCTTACCCTTAACAATCTCACTCCTTATGCCTAAACCTACCCAATCCAACCAAAAGGCAACGAGTACTAGCCAATCAGAGGCAGAGTAGGGCGGGACATTCTGCCGCCATCCTAGAAAACACAAATTTGAGTCCTGTCTGGAAATAAAAGTAGACAGGGATTTTTTCTCTCTCCAATTTTACAGAACAAACGGAGCTACGTCACGTTTTGCATCACATGCGTAACCGGAAGTGAAGTAACGTTTGATTTGAACCCAAACCACGATCTTTTTCTAAACTTAACTAAGTAGTCTTTTGTGCCTAAACTCAACCAACTGTGACTGTTTCACAATGTTAGCATGCTTAAAACCGCAACCGTTAACGTTCTCTGGTTTAGATATTAGAACGGAAAATGCTCTTATGTGTCGTTTTTCTTGCCGCCGCTAGGGGCGCTAATTAATGAAACGCTGCAGGTCTAGTGAACACTGTTGTGCATTGCTACATGTGGATGTTTTTACAAAGCCTCTTAATAAGAAGGGAAGGTAATACTTTCTAAGAACTGTAACATTTCTAAAAAATATTCTGTTGTCTTGAACTGTGGTTTCCAGCTTTTTTGTAGACTGGGTAAACCCCGGCCACTCTGCTAGCGATTTGATTTCGCCCTGTAGCTCGGTCTGGAAACGTGCACGTTTATCTCACATGCTTCCGTTCACTAACTGGCTTATCCACCTTGGGCACTATTGGCGGGTTTAACACGATGAAGATAGAGAAGCAACAGCAAGCAGCTTCTTGTTTACATTCAACAAGCTGGCCCCTGAAGCGCAGATACCCGTTGATGCCGCTGTCGCTGCTACGTCACCCGGATCGTTGGTCTGATTGATTGAAGGACTATCCAATTGCGTACAGAGTCATTTGAACTATGCCCGTTGGTCACGCCTCTTGTGCAGAGAAAATACAGAGCAGACTCCCCAGACCAATGGTCAATCTTAAATCTATTATTTTTGGCTTTTGACCCCTTAAAATGAAGCAATGTTGATTGATCTCTCTCCTGTTTCAGTCATGCATTCCATTCTTGATTGCACATGAGATGGAGAGCATACATGGTGTACTTGGCATATTTCTGGGAATCACATTATTGTGGGTATGTACTGTCAGTCTATGTTTTTGCCTCTATATTTATCTGCTCTACCTTACTGTATCTACTCAATCCCTTGGTCTTCTTTTACACTTTTCCAGCTCTCTCCACACATTAACCATTATTCACAGCTATTGATATTTCATCTGTACTAGATCTTCTGGAGCTTTTGATTATATTGAGGAGTCATGACACTGTAGATGTTCAAGTTGCCATATTTTTCTGAGCACTTCAAAAAGTCTCTTCCATTAGGGCTTAAAAGTGAAGGTTCAAAGTTAATTTTTGATCTCAATCTCACCTCAAGGTCCATTTAGCAGCTGTTCTGGAGCTTTGGGATATTTTGATTCACAGTTCTTCTTTTCCCTTAAGAGAATGGCCAGTATTATTGAGGTGGGAAGTGTGGCTGAACCTTATGGTTCACTTCAGCAAGGCCCTCCCCAGCTTATTCAACATTTTCAATGGACCATTTCCTTGACTTAGAAAAACGCAATACCCTCCCGACTAATATCTTAAAACAATGTAACAGTGGTGAAGAATACAAAGTAAAAACAGGGTTTCCGCGGGGTCTCAAAAAGCCTAGAAAAGTCTGAAATTTCAAAATCAAAATGTTAGGCCTTAAGAAGTCTTGAGTTCTAGGTCTTAAATTATTTTAAACAGGTCTGAATTTCCTTAGTTCTTTCTATGTCGCTAGTCCAAATATAATTTGCTGTATTACGACTACAAATGAGACCAACATGCAACTTATATTGCAGTCAATCTAGACACCAGTCCTATAATGCCACTGAGAAAATTGGGGAATTGTTTCAGACAGTGTTTCTGGACTCTGACTTTGTTTTTGATGTTGTGATATAGGTCTTAGATTGCATTCATAATGGTCTTAAAAAGGTCATAAAAAGTCTTACATTTGACTTGGTGAAACCTGCAGAAACCCTGAAAAGAAAACTGTCCTTTTCTGTCCTTTTTAGATTTTGTCAGTGGTGTTGTGCATCTTCATCTTATGTCGGTTGAGTAAGAATGAAGATATCCCTGTAGTGGTCTACAGTCCAGAGGCTAAAGCAGGCAACTACGCCATTCTGGTAGACGCTGCAGTGTACACCTGATTGGGATTGGTACAATACATAGTGTTTTTATGATGTCTAAATATGTCAGAAGTTGCCTCCAACAACTGAAGTTGCATGAAAAATGTGTAAATTTTTATTTTTTTCTTAAATGTATTTGTTTGGGTAGTATGTATTTGTTTTGGTTTTGCCATTTAAACCATTAAACCTTTATACATTTTTGTCATCCCAGAAGATGCATGTTTTTACAATGGTAAAGTTGTGGGCTATGGTCAGAAAGAGCACATACAGTACTATGAATAAGTATTTTCTTTGTTTTAATTAAAGAAGATGTAAACTAAGATACATACACAGCATATTAAGTCTGAGACCTACCACCCTTCTGCTACATAAGACATTGCTTACAGCAAGACAGTCAAAATGCAAACATCTTGTCAAGTGTACTCTGACAGTGTGATAGTGGTTACCCACTATGTAATAGTGTCCAATTGCTAACATTGTATATTTAGGCAGCTGACTAGTATTGACGTCAACCATGGCACACACTATGCTTTCAACAAAACTTGCATGTTCACACCAGCTTACAAATGCATAAGGAGGATTGTACAGAAAAAAAACATCAAAACATCAAAATGAACAGGAACTATTGTACAATGTGTGCAAGAAAATGTGCTGCAAATGTATCAGCCTTTATGGGTCATCCAATCTCCTCTCTGTCTGGCCACAACATTTCATCGACATCACACCTGATATCCTCCCTTGCAATGCAACAAGGGAAAAATCTTTTGGCATGACGCAGCCACCCCCTACAACAATCTGTTGTGATATCCTCAACTGTCACTGTTTGTTTTTGGTTGCTCTATATTGTCAGGAAAGTACAGTAAATTGTTCCCACTCTAGCCTAAACCTATCTATCTGACAATTGTTACAACAAGAATATTTAATAGTCATTCGACGATTGCGCCAAACGATTAAGAACGGAAAGTAGACAGGGAGGACTGTCCAGGTGCACCCAGTTACGTTGTTAGCACCTCAGCCGCAGACATGCATGTTCACAAGCAAACAACAGTACAAGGACACAAGGCAACAGCCAGTATTTTCAGGATCAGATGCTTCAGTTTATGGTATGAGAAGATGGGAGTACAGAGAGCAGGGAAGCAACTAAAAAACAGTATTTTACATTTTGGTGCCAAATAAGCAAATCCAAAGTCCTATAAAACAACTCTGTGACACCGACTGAATTAAACCTTGTGTTGTCTTCCTGTCAACCTTTCAACTTTTAGTTTTTCTGGGTCAAAATTTAAAACTAAAATTGGTCGACACTTTTTCTCACTTTTCCCGACGGTTTTGTCACTTTTTCATTTGTTTTTGTGACATTTTTTCAATGTTCTTATACAAAAAGAAAATCTTCAAAATGCTATAAAATTGAAATTCAATGAAAGTAGTGAACTGATCATTTATTTTACGGAACCATCCACGCTATATATTTTTTTTATTTTTTGACAATGTGGTTGAAAGAAACCCAAATTTTCTGATATAGAAACTTTTTGAAAATGGGCCAAATTTGACCCGAGGACAACAATGCGGATGTTTTGAAGTACATCAGGACATTTTTTTTTAATCAGCAAAAGGACATGTTGAGTGAAACAGTATTCATTGTCTGTTTTAAGAGGATGGGATGTGTAACTTAAAACATTCTAATAAAAACATGTAATGCTGAAATGTCATTATTTTCTTTCGTATATAAACTGAGCAGTGGTGAAAGAAGTAGCAATACTTCAATGTCAAAATAAGTCATACCTCATTTCGAAAAGTGGAGTCTAGTGTAGCATAAAATAAAACATGAAACATCAAAGGAACAAGAATCACATATTTTATTCCTGCTATTTACAAAATATTACATTAGTTCATTCCATAAATAAATAAAAACAGTGTATAACAGAAATAACAATACCATACTTGGCAAGAGTATATTGTATATTAGGCATTAATGGTTAAAGTGCACAGGTAGACATTGGATCTGCTGTGTCAGATGAAATTCATATGACAATATATCAGTCAAGGATGACATTTCAACCGCAGGCAGCTCATGCAGCAAGTCATTTTAGGAGTGATGTGGCGTAAAGGCTTCTTCGGTGAGAGTGGCATCAGTCGGGACATTACAGTCTCTGCAAGAATATTGTTGACGCGTTTTCCTACAGGAGCCTCTCACAACCTGTCTGCAGTGGCCTTGCCAAAATGTCTCCAAACCTTGAAATCAAACTTTTGCAGGCGAAATAGTTGAGGATTTACTGCATGTCTACTTAATGTGCAACCAAACAGAATCCCGTCTCCTCCTAGTGGGTATCATTTACCCGCTAAATATGCCTTAACAAAAACTTAATGGAGTGATGAAGTTTCAAATATACATTGTGCATAACAAGGCATCAAGACATTCTGTTGTCCCAATGAGAGCTGTGGCTCATTCCGTCATCCAACCTGATTATTTATCCAAGGAAATACATTGCTCAATAATAAATACATGGTTATATTTCAATCAAAGCACTTTGTAAACACTGTTTATGAAATGTGCTACATAAAGGTTATTTATATTATTATTTGTTCAAAGATTATTGGTTGCTCTAATGCTGAAAATTCAATGAGTGAGTTTTAGACAAGTATGAATATTTAAATGTGCTTAAAAGAAGTTGGTCCAGTCGACAAGAGTTAAATTAAACCCATTAATTGTTCAAGTTTTAGGTACAGTAGATGCAATTAGATTCATATATGTCTTTCCAAAGACTCAGCGATGTATCCAGGTATAAAGGAAATGGACTTAATAATATCTGAATATTATCCAGATAAGACAACACTTACTGTAAATAAAATGCTGGGATCGGGTCTAGCTACTCCAAAGAAAACAGATGGCTGGTTAATGCTTGGTAAGATACAATAATTTCGAACATAATTTCAGATATATGACAAAAGCATTTGAAAATGGGGTTATTATTAAACATAGTTCATTTCAATAAATTGCAATGTTTTTACAGCAGCAGGACAAAGGAAATTGATCTATGCATGTATATTACTTTTCAATATGAGTTACATGCATTGACAGGAAATTATGATGCCAACATATGTTGCTACAGCACACAAATAGCCAGGTTATGGTATACAGCATAATGTGCAAATACAAATCAGGTATGCTTGATAATAATTTGAAGTGTGTATCAAAACATATGAGGTGACTAGAAGGCACCAGGAACATATCTGTTTGTTAGGAGAAGAGCCATGAACTCCTGTTTCCTTTTTATCTGGGCCATCAGCTTGATGCTCATGACCAGTAGAACCACCTGGGACGGGAAGCACAAGAGTTACAAGCATGATGACGTTCTGCTGATCTGGGATCAAATCTGAACAGAACCCTTGTGTAATATGTCTACTTCATGACAAGAAGTATCTGTATGTATTTATATAATCAGTCCCTCCAGAAAAACGCGATTATGCGATCGCAGAATTCAATGCATAATCAGCCACAGTCCGCATATTTATGCGGGGGGGGGAGCATTTTTGCCGCATAAATTGCCAATTTCCACGCAACATATGCGGGGGCTTGGATGATTTCATAATCCCCGCATTTCCGTTGCAAAAAAAGTCACATCTCAGTATCTCAGCAGAAAGTTGAAAAATATTGCGTTTACTTCACAAAAGAGCAGCCATTTTCCCCTGTAGCCATGGGAACGTTATGAAGTGACGTAATTTTGCCTAGTGAAAACGGTGTTGGGGGAATCACTTTTTTTTCTTCTCTTTCTCATCAAACCGCAGTTTTTGCAAGTTCCCGCAATTTTTGCAAGTTCCCGCAATTTCATTGCAGAAAATTGCATAAATATCCCGCATATTCCATCGCATTTTTTAAGAAAACATACGGTATAATCAAGGATTTTTGCCCGCAACAATCACAAAAAAACTCAGCATTTTTCCGGAGGCACTGTATAATGCAAATTATAAAGCACGTAAAGTCTCACCAAACATATTCATGTGTGAAAAGAACACATACCCAAAATACTCCACTTCCGAATTGAACAGCCATCGTCAATGAGAATGCAAGCTTCAATTCCGAAACGTACACATGTAGGCAAGGCTGTGAAAATAAAGTGCAGGTTCATTGTTAAGGTGGTGGCAAAAGCAGTTACAATGTGAACGTAGAAATAACTTATCTGGCTATACTGTGATTCATTTGGCCATTCTGTCAGATTACACCTACTGAAGTGTACTGTGAAACTGTACAAGCAGACAGTGCTTCAGTGTGAGAGGTCACCACCAGCCAAAAGTGTTGGGGAGCACTGTTGTAATTTCAAATTAATAGAGAGAAAATACAAGTTTGCTGAATCATTTTTTTCAAACCAATCTTTAAGATCATTTACCTCTTGATAAACATACTGGTTCTTTGGAGCCCCGAGTGTGGCGCTGCCCCGTAGTCGAATCTGGTGAGGGATACAAAAATGATGAAAGGTGGGTGCAACATAAATAAAATTAAACAAGAAAAGAGTCTTTTTTTTACACTAGTTCGGATCATCACTCCTAATCAGTTATCATAACATGTTACTTCCAAAAATGTGATCTGCAGCCACACTGTAAACATGTATTTGAATTTGTGGAGCTACTTCAAGGTTCACCTTTCATTGACTGAATGGGTAGTTTAAATACAGATAGACTGGGGAGTTTTTAAAAACGTGTTGCAACACGCCTGTTGCTACACTTGTATTCCTTTGTTTGCATAAAGTATTACTGATATGCAAAACAGACATGTCGCCGTGCCGCTCAGTTGAAGCCAGATTACATTGTGGTGTGTTTGTTTTCACGAGGAAAGTCTTACTTGACTGAAAGGCAACGTGAGGCTACAGGACCAGAAATCCTAACAAGTGATCTTCGCTGCTTATATTCTGCTTGTACAGTATAAAGGAAGATACTCACGCATTTTCCTGGATATTGACAGTTACAGGAGGCAGGGATGGAAGCGCCCCAGTCTTTATAGCCTTCAATAAGACCACAGCACTCAAACTGGAAGTGACACACACACACACACACACACACACACACACACACACACACACACACACACACACACACACACACACACACACACACACACACACACACACACACACAGGCTAAGTAAGAAGTAAATTCAAAACAGATAAACCAGAACAAAATGCGTTAAACAATATAACATACAACAGGCACATAGACATGTTTAAGGTACAAATTATGACCTTTTAACGTATTGGCTGGATTTGTACAGGAAATGATTCCCCCAAGGCAGGGGTAGGTAGATACCTCTTAAAGATCAGACACACCTGCTTTCCCGGGCCACGCCCCAAAGACTACATATACTGCTGGTGTGGCTTCACTCATGTTTGATTGCCACCTGGGTGCTGTATGTGATTTGTGTGTCTGTGGATGGGGGTTAAAGTTTTTACTTAACTCTACCAAATGTGTGTGTGTGTGCCTGTCTTCTTTAGGCAGCCTCTCTAGATTTCTTTTTCTTTGAATCTTCTATTTAACAGTGAATGTGGGAGCTAGTATCTTTCTGCCTCAGACGGCCAAGAAAATGCCCTAAAAACACTCCTGAGCTAGCCGTAGTCCGTGGTGAGCACATGTTGGCTAACTAGAGGTCTTTAAGCTATGAGGTGTGCCTCCCCAGTCCAGGCGTTCACTGAATCAAACTAAAACTACCACACAGACATGATGCACATTTTATTTAAAATTTAGTGTGACTTGCACTTTCTGAGGATATTATTATGTCCGATGTCCCTCGCAAATACACAACCATAAAGCTTAGAAACGATAGAAAAGACCCTATAGAACTAGCCTAAGAATTATCACATTATCAAGGTTTCTTATCAAAGAAATCCAGTGATGTTTTCACCACAAAAAGGGACTGCTAATAGCAAATTCTGAATAATTTTAATGGTGCCAATTTCACAAATTGGCACAAAATGTGGGGCTAAAATCGTAGGCCACAGCTAACTGACTGCATGCATGGTTACATGCCAAACTGAAGAACGACAAGAATACTATTAGCAGAAATAATAAAAGACATCGCTTACATATTCTTTGAGATAAATAAGCTCTTAAAGATGGACAAATGGGACACACCATTTAATTGTGTGGTGGACAAAAATAGCATTAAAAGTTTTATTTATTTTCTATCTTCACTGCACCTTATAAGGAGGAGGAATGTATTATCTGGAATGTATGGGCAATTATAACATCGAGTTATATAAATATAATAAATACATTTATATTTATAAATAGAAATGATCTCCTTACTTCTTTTTGAATACTATACAACAGGGTCCTGTTGGCTTTGCTGGTTCCAGTAAGCGGCATCATGGACAGCAACTTAGACTCCTCGCGGACCACACGTTTCTGAGGAGGGAGAAATCACATTGGACATATTTGTTCTTTGCATGTCATGTAAGACATACTAGTTGCTTTTTAATTCCTTAGCAGTACATTGTGTTAAAAATCTGAATCTGAATTTGCTCATAGAAGCAGGGCATTCAAGTACTATACCTCATAAACATCTTGGTAACTTAGTGCTGTTCTCACAATTATTGTTTGACTGGCTGCCGCCATCCCAGTTGCATACTGCACACACACATAAAGCAACAATAGTACGTGAAAGAGAAACACAGTTTGCAGAAAACACAGTTGAACACACAGTCTTACACTGGCAAAAATAAAACATCACAAGGACACACACACACAGTCCAAACAACTATTTTTTTTTTTTTTACCAGAATCAAACACCATCTCTTTCCTGTACAGGCTCCAACCACACCGAGCACTGAGAGCAGCAGGCAGCCGATCTCTACCAAGTACATTATCACTACAGAAACACTGGACACCAGCTGAGGAGAAAAATAACATTGGCGTTAAAGGGATACATTGATTGGCAAATGCCCTGATCAACAATTATCATTTTACGGTATGTTACTTAATATTATATCGTTGTCACAGATGTATTTCCAAGATAGCAGGGCTACAAAAGAGGTCAAAGGTCAGAGTCAGCACCTGAAGATAATACATTGTCTTGCCCAAGGACACTTCAACTAGCAGATGCTTGCCAACATGAGGGCTTAAACTCAGGTCCTCCGGAGTAAAGACAATATAAAATAAAAAGGCACTGCTGTTGTGTGTTCAGGCAATATTGATGAAAGTAAAGCCATGTCTATATAATCCCACAATTTTCCTTGGATGACCCAGCAACTGCTTTTGCTCCTTTTATTTTATTTTTATTTTTTTTAAATCTGACAAGATGGAAGTCATTTTTGCCTCTGATAAATAATATCTGTTTAGGAAATAATTTGCTCAGAAGAACATCTGAAGTCAGTCTTACTTTTCCAGTTTGTATGAGGTCTCTATGCCAAGCTACTGTCATCGTCAGCATGAAGGAGCACAGAGCCTTTGGAGAAAGGAAACATAAAAATAGTTTACGTCTGCAAGTGAAGAAGACATGAAAAGTGTAGAAGGCCACACACACACACAAAAAAAAAAAAGAAGGAAAACAGTGTTTTAGTTTTACAATGTCAGTGTGTCGAACGTTGTTTCCAATCTGTATATGGTATTTTGTCAGCCACTGGAAAAGTATCACCTTAAATGTTTTGAATGTGTTTATTTATAGTTTAAGTGTTAATGGATGTCAGTAGCACTAATCCAGGATTAAGATATAACATGTACAGGACAGTAATATCACAGCTAAATCGAGACGTATACTGCACATAACTACCAGCTGAGAAACACAACACACATTGTCAACAGTGGCATTATAAAGACAATGAAGGCAGTATTTAGGGGCGGGGGGGAGGTGTGAGGAGGGATGGAAGAGAATCGTTATGGTATCCTTTTGTAAAAGCAAATTATTACCACCACTATGGCGTCTTCTGATTGTTCCTCATCACTTTCTTTGTGTATCACCTTAAAACATTCCGAAATGAAATGTACTGCAGGAATGGCCACATTGTGTCATTTTGATGGAGGGGATTCGCTGCAGCATGTTTGTATGTGAGACAGATGTAACGTTAGCACTAGCATAGTCTTTTTTTTTGGGGGGGGGGGGGGGGGGGGGGGGGCAATTATAGGCATTTGGGTCAAAATAACAGCAATCAAATCAGACATTTCATCAGAGAAATGTCCTATAAAAGGCAATCAAATAGGCCTCTTGACTTAATTTGCATTCGAAAACTGTGAAATATAGCCATACCTACCATATGCACAGCGTTTGCAAAAATAAACGGCCTTTTCAGGCTCGTTTTATCCGCCACCACGACCACTGCGCTCCGATGCATGCTGCTGCTTCTCTCCCAGGCTTTACAACTCCCTTGTAACATAAAGCACATATAAAGACTATAAACCTAATGGTTATGACTGTAAGGGCATCTACAGTATCTCTCCGCACAGGACGTCACTGTGATGCACTGGGTGAGGGGTCTGTGCTGCTTTCACGTGCAGTCGGAAATGTTGGAATCGAGGGGATTAGCGCCACAGGAGCGATGTTGTTCAGCCACGACCAAAGGGATTCCGGTGCAACATTATGGGTGTGTGCATTATGAGCAGGGCCGTAGAAATACTGAGCTACTAAAACACACCCCTTAGCAGCGAAAAGCAAAAAACACTATGTTATTGTATTTAGGCTATTCAGTTAACTCACTATACTGTAAAATGTTAAAATGCTGTCCCACAGTCTTACTAGTTATAAAAAAGTAGTCAAATTGAAACATGTTGAGTGTAAGAAATACCGGTCCCTCCAGTGATTATGCGATCGCAGAATTCAATGCATAATCAGCCAAAGTCCGAATATTTATGCGGGGGGCACATTTTTGCCGCATAAATTGCCAATTTCCACGCAAAATATGCGGGGCTTGCATGATTTCATAATCCCCGCATTTCCCTTGCAAAAAAAGTCACATATATCTCAGCAGAAAGTTGAAAAATATTGCGTTTACTTCACAAAAGAGCAGCCATTTTCCCCTGTTGCCATGGGAACGTTATGAAGTGACGTCATTTCGCCTAGTGAGAACGGTGTTGGGGGAATCACTTTTTTTTCTTCTCTTTTTCATCAAACCGCAGTTTTTGCAAGTTCCCGCAATTTTTGCAAGTTCCCGCAATTTCATTGTGACTAGTCATTGTTGAAATTGGCTAAACTTCATTTAAAATTAAATCAAAATCGGTTTGCACTCCTTAGTTTGACTGTTGCATTTTTACTGTCACAATGACTGCATTTCCCAGGATCCCACAGCCATAATGGGGCTGGGCTACTTCCCTATAACAGGTAGGGCGGGTTTCTATTGTTTCCACAGGTGCTATTGAGAGAGAGAGAGAGAGAGAGAGAGCGAGAGACGCATGAGGCTATAAGTCTGTAAAAACAAGTAAAGTGATGACAGAAGGAGGCAGAGATAAAGGAAGGCAGAGAAGCTGGCGTAGGAAAAAAGAAACGGACACGTGTGTGAAAGAGCAGCAGGTGTATTGGACAGGAGCATGGATTACAGACAAGGATCTTTTTAAATGACATTTTATTTAAAGAAAGCTGCTTTTTTTTCCTTTTGACAGACGGCTTACCGGAACCTGTGCAGGAGGACAAAAAAGGATGGGATGTGCTTTCTTTTGCTCTGGGCCACAAAGTGGGTCAACACCTGAGAAGGAGCTGAAAGGAGCAGCAGAGACTGAGGCACTTTTGTCCTACTGAAAGAGCACAAGAGAGGGGAGACTGAACTAGAGAGCATGGAGAGAATTATAAAGAAAACACCTTTTAGTTGTTAAGCCACTGAAAACAGACACAGTTAATTCTTCCAAGTTGCTTTTTTTTTTTTTCAAACATTTGAACAGCATCATTTTACATCTTGACAAACAAACTTTGTCAACCGTAAACTGGTTTTACAGGCTCCACATGTGGACCGGTGTAACTAACTTTACCCTGGTGCTGGAAATCTAGCCTCGTGACCAACTGTAGCTTTCACTGGGAGGAGAAGCAGAGGAGTCATTTTATTTTTCTTTTTTAAATGAAACTTCTCAACATTAATGCATTTTGGGATCCATTTTATTTTCTGTGACTCAGCCTTTATTCAAGCATAAAGATAACAAATCATCTCTTGGCCTTCAAGTCCAAACATTCCGAGTGATCTACAGTACAAGGGGAGGTCATCTCCTTCATTTCTACACATCCACATCCACAGTAAAAGTCTACTCTACTGTACCTCCACCATGCAGACCCCAGGACCCGAGCACGATGACTCTTTTGATTTGCTGTTTAAGATCATCCTGATCGGAGACTCTAACGTAGGAAAGACCTGCCTGGTTCAGAATTTTAAGTCAGGGATTTTCTCAGAGAAACAGCAGAACACCATCGGAGTGGATTTCACTGTACGGACCGTGGATATCGATGGGAAGAAAGTTAAGGTTGGCACTGCATGTTGTGTGTTTGAGTGAGTTGAGGGATGTTGAGGGTCATACAGCCTTCATTGTGAAGTCTTTTAAGGCCATGTGTGTGTTGAGGAGGTGGTGATAAGAATATGAAGAACATCAAATCTCCCGTATGCAGACCTTTCTGTGAAACCAGCCATAGATTCAGTCATTATCAAAATAAAGTAAATGTTGTAGTCAATGGAGCCATACTGTCAAACTTGGGCCTACGAGCATGTGACTAGATAAAAGGCAAAGTAAGAAGGACTTTTAGATGTGACTAGAGCAAATGATCAGCCTATCTTCAGGTCTTGAAAAGCCCTAAAAGCATTGAATTCAGTTTTCTCAAATGATGATAAAGGCAGTAATGTTAGGTATAATACACTTACATGTTAATCCATGCATCCGTTTTATGTGGCTTATCTGGGTCAAGGTCCCGATTCAATTATATAATTAGGAATTATTGTTGTCTGCTTCTAGGAAGTATGAAACATAATGTGATACAGTCATGCAATAATGCTAACAGCTTAGCTAAGCGATAGCTAGCTAATGCTAGGCCATATCATCCTTACTGTTTTCCATCATATTTTCATACTTTGGCCCCACTCTGAAACGGGTATTAAATGGCAATCCATGTGGGATCAACATGTCTTAAATTTAACAAGGTCAACTTTGCAGAAAGCGCCATTATGCTCCAGTAATGCCTGCTAAATGCTTGGATCCTACCAGTGCTGTTGTAGAGCCAGCTGGCTCTGACAGTGACAGGCTGCAGAGCACGGGCCTTTTGGTAAAATATTATGAATATTAGTACGGCATAATTTGCATAAAATGCAACTCCTGTCCGATGTGACTTTGTACAACTTTGTGGACTTGCCTTGGGATAAATTACACTACACAGTGAGAGGTGTCATTGGGTTACAGTGTCAGTTAGACTCAGTCCAAAACCAGTCAGACCAGCTGCTCACATGAAAGACCTGTCCTTCAGGTTGCTCTGCTTGAGCTTTGATGCAGACAAAAATGAACCTGGAATGACTTCCTTGTTCCATCATTAAGATAGAAAAGGAACTAAATGATTTAGGTGGACAGTGATACAATTTGAGAAATCACATTGAACACATTGTACTTTGTATATCAAGACATACTAGTTGCTTTTTAATTCCTTAGTGTTACATTATGTTAAAAATCAGAACTTACCAAGTACATTATCACTACAGAAACTTGAGTTCATGTAGTGAGTTACTTAAATACTTAAGGTCAGGGGCGTGGCACAGAATTCTGGGCACTGCACAAACGCATTCTCTATGGACCCCTCCCTGCATCCACATCTATTCATTCTTGCATCTTTTTGGGCCCTCCTCACATGAGAGCCCTGGGTAATAGTCCCCTTTCCCCTCTCCCAGTCCAACGCCCTCGGTCTAAAATACCCATCAGTTCATCATTCATGTGCAATTGATAATCTGTACTGATCAATGGGTAGACACAGGAACTGCAGCCTCTGCCTCTCTTAAACATAGATGTCTCTTAACACACACACACACACACACACACACACACACACACACACAAATACCTACACCAACTGTATTATTCTGTTGACAATCCTAAATAGATAAAAATAAAGAATAAAAATTGCATGCTATCTCGTCTCAACAAGTCATCAACTGTACTTTAATTCAGGAGGAATTATTTACTCTAGCTACATCATAAACCTAACTGTGATGACCTGTTTCCACACTTCTTCCTCTTATTCCAGAGTACCTCCCCCCACCCCCCCATTTAAACGGTCTGTTTTTGTGAATCAGTGAATCACATTGCTGTATAAGGTCACCATAAGGTTGTAAAAGTAACACAAACACATTTTAATTGCTTGGGAATCATAACGCACCATTACTCCTGTTTATGTGTTTATCTTAACCCCCAACTAACCATTCAAGCCTGAGGCTATATGTGATGGTGCCACTCGATATTGAGGGCAATTCACTTTAGTATTTCTCCGTATCATGGGCACCTACGGCTATAATAAATAATAGCTGTGCTTTTTTATGTCACATTCTGTATCCTTGAATTCTCTGCCAAGTTTTTGTAACTATTTCTTTCTGTTTGGCTTTGGATGCTGTTAGTTATTAACTGACAACATGAGTCAGGTTACTAAATGCTCTCTTTAATTTTTCCACATAAAGAGGGAGTCATTTAGTAGGAAAACAAATCTTTATTAAAGGCATGTTGCATACAATAGGCCAGCTTTATGTTTTTACAGGTCTATAATAAAATTTAAAGTTGTAAGTTTTAATTTAATTAATACAATGTAAAAAAAAAAAAAGTTCTGTTATGATCTGGTTTTTAAGCTTGTCTAGATGAATACAAGTTGACAGTAGAAGGTTCACAATCTTCAACACTGGCATAGAAAACAATGGTCTTGTTTGAAGACTTCAGATTGGTTGCCGTGACAGCTGTTACCACATGAACATGGTCTGTCAGATGCCCAGGGAATATTCTGCAGAGGGACACAAGGAATCTGAAACCCTGTTTCCCATAAGCGCGTGTGTGGGTGCATGTGGTGAACTGTCATATTCTATTGTCATTGTCATTTTGTTATTTATGTGCATATACGCCATACATCCAGCCATGTGTATTTAATCCATACAGCTGTTAAAGCCGATTCCTTGTTCTTGTCTGTGTGGGTAACAGATGCAGGTGTGGGACACGGCAGGTCAGGAGAGGTTCCGTACGATCACCCAGAGCTACTACCGCAGCGCTCACGGCGCCATCATCGCCTATGACATCACGCGAAGCCCGACATTTGACTCAGTGGCTCACTGGATCAAAGAGGTGGAGCTCTATGGAGCAACCAATGTAGTGCTGGTTCTCATAGGTGTGTGTGTGTGTGGATGTTAACATGTAAACATGTGCGGTGCATGACTGCATTTGAAGTGATTTGTATAAGAGGGTGGACAAAAGTTTTGGACAAAAAGTCAAATTAATTCTCTGTATTAAGGTCAACAAGTGTGGAAAAATCAAGTTTTAAATTCACTGGATCATTTCTATTACATTCCACTTAAAAAACTTGTGTTTGCAGTAGTACTTACAGTAGCCTACTGTGTGTACACTTCAGTGTGTTGAAATGTTGGCCTTAGCATTTATATTAGGTACATTGATAAAATTATTAACAGGACTTTGGCAATACAGACTCCTATTTTCAGGTGTTGTTTACATCTCTCAGCTCTCTGATTGTCTCCATGTAGGTAACAAATGTGACCTGGAGCAGGAACGTCAGGTTCTGTTTGAGGAAGCCTGCAATCTGGCGAAGGAGAGAGATGTGCTAGCTGCTCTAGAAACATCTGCAAAGGTAATGAGCATACTCTCTTGTGTAAAACACAGAGGAGTTCTTAAAAAAGGTTATCTTAAGTCATCTGTCTCGTCCTCTGTGTCTCCTTCTCTGTGTCTAGGAGAGTCAGAATGTGGAAGAAGCTTTCACCTTGATGGCCAGAGAGCTGATGTCTCGTAACGGCCTCAATGTCCAGCAGGGGGACTCAGAGAGCCACAGCACACCTCGAGTTCTTCTCCGGGCTAACTCTCGGCCGGTTAATGACATAGCAGCTGCCTACACGTCACCAGAGAAGAAGACATGTTGCTGATTTAAACGTGGATAGGACAGGGAAGAGGGTGAAGGACGCTTTTCTTCATAAATGTTGGAGAAGGGGATGTCACTACCCGATCCGTACCGGAAACCCAATTTGTTCAGGTCCTATGCCCCCTCACCAGTTGACTATCCATTGCCTAACTCAACCATCTACGCACATCCGTAGAACAAATCAGGTTTCCGGTACGCATCAGGCTGCCACTGGGAAATGGAAGCAGATCCAAAGATGCATGGATGTGGATTAAGGCTGGAAAATAATCTTCGCATTGAGGAAGTTTAAGGAATTTTTTTGGAAAGTATTGAAAAATCAATTCAGTGTACTTTATGTAGCTTACCTTCCCCGAGAGAATTGTTCTGCTGGTACTACAAGGACAAGGACCAAGCATGTTTAAATGGGGGGGAAAGAGACAGTGGTGATGGTTGTGATCAGCTTTGGGTAAAGTTAGTAAACCAGTCTCATTTACGTATATATATCAACTATTCCTGGATTTTTGGACTGTTTTTATTTATTTTTGAGTTTTCACTACCAAAAGTAATCAAAATCTGAATGTAAAGACTAAGGCATTAATGCGGTGGTTACTTAGTTACCAACATATAAACAGTCCAAGCATCCTCAACACCTACTGCCCTCAACCACGTTATCCTTAACACAACGTTCTTTGTGTGGTATTTTTTGTCAAAATAATGTCTTCATGCTTCACTCTGCCGGTAAAACTATGGAAAATCTGGCAAAGACTTCGATTCTATTATAACATATAAGAGTCTTGAGTATTTCACCCACCTACTGTGGTGCCACTATGATGAGCTGTGATCCTCTGCTGCTGCTGTTTGACTACATAATAAAGTCTTACATGGTCACAAATGTACACATAGGATGTGAATGTCTTCCTTAAAGCATCCTGTGAACTACCTAATTGTGAACACTAGAGGGTACTGTGCTGCTACGCATGACCTATACTGTAGCTGCAGGTTGGTTGCTCATCAAGGTGATATAAAACATCTGTGACTGCACTAAGAAACAATTAGCCATGTTTACATGCAACCCGGTAAACAGGAAATCCCTTTTTAAATCACCTTTAAGGCTGAACTTTGCCAAAATCACTTCCTGCCAACACAACAGTCCAATTTAAGTAACTGAGCTGACAATGCTTACATCCAGGATATGAATCTTTCTGTTTCTATGCCAAGTTGGCAGGCCTAATTTAAACACCAATCTGGAAGTCATGTAGTGAGCCTTGTACTGATTGTTATTTTCTTACACTGATACAGTTAATCTGCTTTAAAGTTTGTTGATTTAGTGAGTGGAACAATCCAATAGTAGCCTTGTCCTTTATCCAACATCTGACAAGCAATACATGATCAATATGACTTTAACAACAAGTTCTGCTAAATTGTAATCTGGTCTGTGTTTGAGTCCTTTACTGACAGCAGGGAAATTAATAATCCTGGTTTTAAATGGTGACGGGGCCCAAAACATGACATAACTAGGAATACGTATCTGCACGATAAGAGTTCAAGATTCAAAAAGAAGGAGGTTGGCTGTTACATGAGTAAGTTACTCAATTCAGATGCCAAATGTCACTGTTAAGGTTTGATATCAGGCCTTTTATCTGGAAATTGCAAGACCTCCTTAAAAAGTTAGTTACTGTATGATGCAATGCGTCCACTTCTCGTCATATTTGGTGGTTAATTGGCGTGTCCACCCACACTTTTGCCTTTCATCATGTCTGTCTAAATAAATCTTCAGAAAAAATAAAAGCAATTTTATTTTTAGAAAACAGGTAGACAAAGTTGTACATGTCTTAATACAAAAAAGACCAAAACTACTTTTTAGAAGAAAAAAGTATATCCTGAACTCAATATCAAAATGGCTGTAACAGGAAAAAAATAAGAGCACCGGCAGTTGATTGTTTGGGACATTCAAAGAGACGTGGGTTGCAAAAAGAAAAAAAAAGAAAAGCTCAAATGGTATCTCCAAAACATCTCCAAACAATATGAAATTCAAATTAATAATCTTTTCAGAAAATGTCCCAACATGAGTTACCCACACAAGATGGAAAATGATGATTACTAAAAAGCAATTTTTTTCCCCCAAAATTGTACTTTTATACATCACATTTTTTTTATTTAAACATCAAATCACTGAGTCTACCTTTATTTCTCCATTATTCAGCCTCTCCACAGAACTGCATTTTAATCCAACACTCCTTTGACCTCCATACTAAACCACACCAGTCTGCTGATCCACCTCCATTCTAACTCAGCCTGATGATCTCAAACCTGTTGGGCTTCTCTTTCAGGGGCCGAGGCAAACGCTCACCCTGCCCATCACCCATATCCGCCGCCACCTCCAGTGCCTCATTGTCCATCCCCCCTTGTCCTCCCTGTCCTGTATCCATCCCTCCAGTTTGTTTATCCATGGGACAGTCCCCATTGTAGGTCTTGACATAATCCTCGACGCGCCAGCCCCTGAACTCCTGTGGCTCGGAGCAGATCAGGCCAGTGTAGAAGACGCCGGGGTGGTGCTTGAGCCAGTAGATCAGGTAGTGGATGTTGTAGTCGCAGATCCAGGGGTTGTTCTCCAGCGAGAGCTTCCGTAGGAAGTAGAGGTCCTCGAGTACGCCGTACTGGAAGTAATGGAGGCTGTTGCTGGACAGGTCAAGCTCACGGAGGTACAGAAGGCCTGCGAATGCACCTGGGTGAGGAAGAAAAGTGGATCATAATAAGATGGCATCTCATACTGCTGCCTGAATAATAAAAAGTTTATCCTGTCTCCCTGGACACTTCCTGTTTTTAGCAAACAGTTGCGCATTTACACATGCTGCAGACACAGAGCAACATTAGTATTCACTTAAAATAGTGTTTTTCTGTCCGCCTGGCAAATGTAAGCCCAATATTCACTCTCCTTTTCACTCTTTATTTGGTCTCCACCAACTCCTGAGGGAAATGAGCTGCTAAATGTTCTACCTTCTTCACAAGTCTGCTGTTTTGTGCATGTCAGGTAGCGTACAGTGGGTTTATCAGAACATTTCTGGACAGTGTAATCTTTCATATAAAGGGAGAAGATGACAATCACCAACATTGCAGTTTCAGGGTCAGGACAGCAGCAGATCATGGCCATAGCATGTGTTTTTGTCTTAATATGTCTTTTGTTGTCTGAACTATGTTGAAAATGACACACTTATTGAACTTAAAGATTATGGGGCGACTGCATTGGCATAATGTATTAAATAAAAATGATTCAAGTGGATTTAACAGGTGAACTCAAGACCACTTGACCTGAACATGATAATTATTTCGATCTGTCTGCTTTCTAGCTGTCATGTTGACTGTTGTCATCCAGTCATTGATAGTCTGTGTAATGGGACAGTGAGGACTGTTTCACGCTGTCCACAAGCCTTGGGCCTAGCTTTGATCTTAACAGAGCGGAAGAGAGGAGGGGAGGAAAACGGGAGGAGGGAGGAGAGGAGGAGGAGAGTGTGGAACACATTAAGGTAGAGAAAAATAGTGAGGACAAAGACATCACTGAGAAAAAGAAAAACGGACGCTGCGGACTATAATCCTTCTGAAATCCATTTTCAGTCACTGTAACATAAGTTACTGTCACTGCAGTATCATCACTCAACCATAAAGATGACATAGATAGAGGGAACTTTAGGAGAGGAAGGAAGAGGGATGAGGGAGGCCCCTGTTATCTCTCAACTCATGAGATTCATGAATCTCCCGAAAGGGCTACTATGCATTTGCCTTTTTGAGCCACTATGGCCACAGGAAGCCCAGTTTGCTCTACTTCCATGGTATTTTATTTTTGTGAAATGAACTGAAGCAATATTTTGTGAATTATATTCAGTTTGCAGGTTTCATCAGATTATTTAGCACATTATTCTACTCTTGGCATGAGATGATGCCTGCTTATATTCTTGCAATTTAAGGTATTTTTTTCCTCCCTTTAGTTACTCCTCTGGCCATGAAAAAAAAATCCTTTAATGACCACACTTCCCTTAGCTAGTTGGTGTGATGTGTCACTTCCACAATGATTTTTCATTCCATCTGTTCTTCGTTTCAAAGCATCCTTATCTCACCATCCTTTAAGACTGCTGTCAACTTTTTGTCATGGAAAGAAAGCAAACAAAGAGTTCTATATAATATAACATCCTAATCTCCAAGTATTTTAATCAGCACTCCTCCCAGGATCGCTGAGGCTAATGCTTTAAACTCTGTCATCATTATTTCCAGCTTTAGTGCAAATGCATTCACATTCTTTGAGCTAACAAAGAAACTGACAGAATGGCATGAAAACACAACCCTCGTCCAACTTTAGCTGAGGTGATAAATTATGGATTTACCCCCCAGGCTTGCCCAACTCTGGGCTGATCTTGGAAACACTATTACATACTTGTATGCTGCTTCAATTACAGTAGCACAAATGAGATGCAGGCAAGGATGATCTTCTACAGGGACTTGAAGAACATTAAAGTGCTCATATTACGCTCATTTTCAGGTTCATAATTGTATTTAGAGGTTGTACCAGAATAGGTTTACATGGTTTAATTTTCAGAAAACACCATATATTTGTTGTACTGCACATTGCTGTAGCTCCTCTTTTCACCCTGTGTGTTAAGCTCTCCGTTTAGCTACAGAGTGAGGCGTCTCACTTCTGTACCATCTTTGTTGGGAGTCGCACATGCGCAGTAAGTACTGCTAGCTAGTCAGTTGCAGAGTATGAGGGAGTGCCACGCTAGCAGCTAGGCGAGCATTATAACGTGTGTTACAAAGTGACGCACGTTCGTCACTGAAGTAAAGGCTGGACTACAATCGAGCTGTTTGGAGCAGTTTGTTAACAGTGTTTTCTGTTGGAGAAGGTAAGTCCCTGTGGGGTGGACTTTGAGCTTTTTCACTTTGTAAACCTATAACGTGCACAAAAAGATATATAACACAATAAAGGAAAGGGGAAAAGCCAAAAAGCATAATATGAGTACTTTAAGAACTATTTTGTTTCTAGAGTTCGAGAGTTCGGAGTTCCAGATGGGTTTGACGATTCCTAAAATGTCAAGTTATTAGTTACAGGAAAGTGTGCTAAATTGACCAAATATACTAGGCCTATTCTCCTGTGAATGTTTAAATTATGGTTTTGTCTATTTTGGGGTATGTGCTGCAAGGAAAAACAACAGCAATCTGGCACAAATATCTGCCAAAACCAACAACAACCAATACAAATAATTGTGCATGCCTACTAATAACCCGTGTGCCAGAGCCTTTTGTTAATGCTTTTCATGTGGAGGGTAACCAGAGTGAGAAAGAAACGGCAAGAAAAGGCAAGACAAAAGGATTCTAAAGTTCAAATGTACTCTAAATATGAACATGATTAGAAGGAGCAACCATGATTGAGACCATATGTCAGTGGCTATTACAAGTTCACAGAATTACACAGAAATTCTTTTTTAGTTCCCAAATAGTCTTGGACACACTGGGCCAAGCTGCAGTAGACTGTGTACGTGTGTTACAGGGTAATGAAGAAAACTACCAGGTTTTTTATAAAGGATTTCCCTTCTGGGCAGGAAGACGTGAGCCCAAACATCATTAGCATGGAGAGGGTAATGAGTCTACACTTTTTTAATGGCGCTATGGCTAATTCTGCTGAGGCAGAATTATTATTCAGAGCAGAAAATCTGCTTCAGTATAATTAATCTTTTGAACAGTAAATTATCTTGTGTTTCCCTGATGAATTTTCCTAAACCTTTCCTTGATCTCTATCTAGTAATGAGAGTCGCATATTTGGTTATTTGTGTTGTTAAAGGGGCCTTTTTTGTTGTTTGTGCCAGTATTCATCCATGTTTAAAGCTTATTTGTAGTTTAACCTAGTGGTACCCAAGAAGGCTATTTGCAACCCCTCATCACCAGTAGCATATGTCAAAATGTTGTGAGCGGTTAAACAAAAGTGATTTTTTTGTTCTACTTGGCCAACTTTTAGAGGCATGACAATGTAAACCTATGCAGTAATTCTTGAGGAAAAAAAGAGAGGGGGGGTGGGGGGGTTTACCTGTGTCTATATGGTGCAGGCTGTTGCTGCTAAGGTTGAGCATTTTGAGGTCTTTGGACAGCAGGAACTGTTTGGACCTGAGATGTTTGATGGTGTTCCAGGACAGATCCATCTTCACTATGTCAGATGGCAGGTCAGACGGGATGTCATTCAAATCTGCAAAGAAAGAAAGACAAAGAAACATTAGTTCTTTAACGGGGGCTGGAACAACAGAGTGGGGTTTTGTAAAGATTTAAAATGGTGAGAATGATACACCGCAAGAATTTACATAAACTTTACCACAACAAATAAAGATCCATTCCTGTATGTGAGGCAGATGTGCACAATAATTGAAATCAGAAAACAAAGTGCAACACTCCAGAATCAGCAGGAGAGCTGGAAATCTAATCTGTCTGCATCTTTATACATGTTCAAGATGTTGTGTGGGTTGTATTCAACATTTAACCTTTCCAAGATGGAGGCGAGGGTGACAGCATGTATAACATCATTTCACTTTTTTGCCAGGAATGAGTGTTTCCAGTGTTTTCAGCCTCACACAAACATCTTCCCCAACCTAGGAAGAGGGTCTTTGAAGACTCTAATGTATGAAACAGTGATAGCTACGTATTCCCATGTCGATACCAGATCCTACATATCTGGAGTTTTAAATCAAAGTCCCACGCTGGAGCACATTTCATAAATGCTATATCATCCCTACAATGTTGGAATGGTTAGAATCAAGATTGGTCACTGTCGACACATTTTGTTCTCAAAGCTACGACTTTCTCCACTGACAATAACTGCATCCAGATTCTTGTCTAGACCCCTGTTATTATTATTATTATTATTATTATTATTATTATTATTATTATTATTTTTATTATTATTATTATTATTAAGTTCCACTTTTGGGACTTTCTTTCCAAGAAAAAAAAAAAGGCTTTTTAATGGATTTTGAGTTGCTTCCCACAGTCATTAGATGTGTTTCACCTATCAGTCTGTACATATATGCAAATTGTCTTTATTGTAAGTCACATCTGCCACGCCAATCATGGTGCAGTTCTGTTTAAAGCTGAGTAGGTGGCCCTGGCAACATGTATTATCAAAATGAACATGGGTGATTGTTTTTGAAGCAGTTTTGCAAAGAGGTTGCAGATGGGAGGAAACGAGTATGTTTAGGCATCGAATACTGACGGAGATATAATCAATCTATGCTTATTTTTATGTGAAATCACTGTTTTATTTTGTATCTAAAAACAAAAGATTGTGTATGATATGTGTGTGGTTGAGCATTCATGCATACATGCATTTGGACTAGTTTCCTGCATGTATTTATTTACACGGACAGCATAGTCTAACTCAGAAGTATCCTTTGGACGCTTTTATAGAGCAGATGTTGCAGTCTTTATGCACTTTACTGCCACAGATGTTGCAGTTAGTTATCATGTAGGCATGTTGCCATTAATCATCACTGACTCTAAGGAAATATAATCACACACAGGACACACATATACAGCATGCACACAGATGTAGCCAGTGCAGTAAGGAAATGTAATTATTGTTCAGTGATGTGATGCAGTGATGGCTGATAGGTGTGCAGCAGGCAGACACATTTACAGAGAACATACTTTGTAGACTCTTCCACAAGTTATCAGTCCTCCCCAGTGAGAATTGGAGGTCTAAAGGGAATCCCATTATGCCTTAAAGGAATATGCCACTGTTTGTTGAAATAGGGCTTATCACGGTCTCCTCTAGATGTAGATAGGTGGGCAAACGCATTTTTTGTCTCAGTGCATGCATTGTCTCAGTCCGGCGGAGCCGCTGCTAGCTTAGCTTAGCGTAGTGAATGGAATCCTTTGTTGCCATTAGCATGTCGTGAGTAAAAGTGAGCCAACAACAACAAAAAACAACCTAATTACTTCTTGTGGCCTGCGTATTCACAACGAGTATAAATAGCAATGCAAAATAAGACTAGACGATTTCCTAGGCATAAATTGATTTGGGACTATATTGGGTGGAAGTAGGCTACAGCCGAAGCACTGCTACTGCGTTTGCCCACCTATCTACATCTAGAGGAGACCGTGATAAGCCCTATTCCTTTAAGTGTCTGCCACTTTGTCCAAGATTAGGAAAAAGTTGAAAGAATGCTGGCGCTCTTACATCACACTCAAATTCCCAGGCTCACTTGTGAGAAATCACACGCCAACCTTTAGAGCCAAAAACAGATCCTCTCTGTCCTAGAGAGATACATCTGTGGTCTTCTGTGTTTTTACAGTGAATGAGGATCTCCTATATGTATTCAGTAGTGACAATAGGCTAAGTAGTGCCTGTGATCAGTAGGACCTATTTTCTTAAAGCTGAGCCAAAGATGGAAAGATTATCTATTCATTATCTTGATTTGCTATGTTGCTTATCCCTCGCATGTTTCTATCGTTGCTTCCTGGAGCAAAATGTGTGTTCAGGAAGTCAGGAGCCTTCATGGCATCTTGTGATTTTTCAAAGAGCAAATCTAGTGTTCGGCTCTTTCCTACTTTAACATCTGTGCCTCCTTAGAGCGCACTCCTGAATTAATAAACACACAAAAAGAAGGAGAAGAACATTTCAGGAAAAGTCATTCATTCATAACTGTTTTTTTTACTGAATCTGCTGAAGTCATTATGTCGGTGCACATATGAACATCTGTCCCTCCTGGACTTTTCTGCAAAAAAAAAGAAGTGCTTTGTGATTTGCTACTACCTGAGAAACGCTCTGTGTGTTTCGTCTGATAACACCTCTGCTATAAATTTACTTTGGACCGTTGGCTATTACATTTCTGAGTGATGTCATCATTTATTTAACTATAGCACTTGTTTTATGTCAAAGTGCCAAGTTTGAATTACTTTCTGCTGCAATTTAGTCAGTCATTTGCCATGTAGGCCGTGCATCAGAATAACACATGGATTACACATTGCAGTAAATGTACAGCAGTATTTGCATAGTTTGAATAGAGCTAAACTATTTCCACAATTTAGCAGAAGTGCAGAACATTAATGTGGACATATATCTATGTATCCTTCTACAGAAGGTGCGGGTTAGCACTGCTGATGAATTATATGTATGTATATGTAAAGACAAAAGCAGGTGGGGGAGCAGGTGGTGCAATATGTTTTGTACTGTTTAGACAGTAGAAAAGGAAGCAGTTAATTTTATACAGTGCTGGCATGATTACTCTGGGGTCAACTGTGCGTAGTGCAGTGGAATTGTGTGGTTTGGACACACGCCTGACAGGGGAAATTATTTATTGATGTGTTTTCTCAATAGTTTTAGGCACTAGATGTGCTGCATGGTAGCATTAGCTAGCAGAGAATATTTCATATATTATATTAAAGGTCCCATGGCATAAAAAAATTTCACTTTATGAGGTTTTTTAACATAAATATGAGTTCCCCCAGCCTGCCTATGGTCCCCCAGTAGCTAGAAATGGTGATAGGTGTAAACCAAGCCCTGAGTATCCTGCTCTGCCTTTGAAAAAATTAAAGCTTAGATGGGCCGATCTGGAATCTTGCTCCGTATGAGGTCATAAGGAGCAAGGTTACCTCCCTTTTCTCTGCTTTGCCTGCCCGGAGAATTTGGCCAACCCATAAGAGAGAGACATCATGGCTTTCAAACTAGCAAAGTGGCAAAGTCGCATTACTCCCCAAGACCTGTAAGCAAACTTGGTTGGCTATACAAGAAGTTACATATTTAACAAAGTTACATATTTGTTAATAGAGTTACACACAGGTAAAAACTCTAAACTACCCCTTTTTCTGCAAATTGTGGACTGAGTACAAATGCCTCTTTCTCCACATGTCATAATGGCAGTTACATGGGAGTAAAAAAATAAAGAAAATAATCAAAACATAATCAACCAATTTGCATCCAAAGTACATTGATCCAAATGTTGAGCATTAAATAGTGGAGGTAACTGCCGACTTGCCTATAATAATATAACAATTGGTTTCAGTGTTCTTTTTATCCTATGGTCTGTTTTCACAATGTTCCTAAAATATCTTTAGGAAACTCTGAACCCCAGAAGTCAAACATCAGTTGAGTTTCATAACAGTTATACAATTCCCAGTGTTGACAGGACTTTCAAACTACTGCAGGAAAGCTTCTTGGCGCCAGCCGGTGTCTGCAGCTAAATCCTGCTGTTATTAAAGAGTGATGTTTGATACTATCCTCTTTCTCATTCATGCTTTCTGCCCCTTTGCCTAATTAACATTATGGACGATTGTTTGCTGATCCAGGAGGTCCAGGGAGAGCCTGACATATATCATGTGTGTGGGCGTTTGTGTAACTGGGAAGCAGCCAACTAACCATATACATGAGTCACTTTACTGCTGCCTACTCAAATGGCCTGACGTTTATACGGAGGATTTGTTACATCTAAAACCAATGATTTATTGACCTCATGAACACAGTCATGAAGAGTATAGAACTAGGCCAAAACAATCAGCACCACCCTGTATATGGGTGTTTGAGCAACCACGTGAGACAGAAAAACCCAAACTGGAATGACTTCAAGGTCAAAGGAAGAACAATATGAAAAGATGGTTTTGTACTAATGTAATACACCAGCACCATGTTCTTTTATGCCAACGTTACTTTTTGAAAGCTAATCAGTCCCTCCAGAAAAACGCGGAGTTTTTTTGTGATTGTTGCGGGCAAAAATCCTTGATTATGCGGCACGTTTTCTTAAAAAATGCGATGAAAATGCAGGAACTTGCAAAAATTGCGGGAACTTGCAAAAATTGCGGGAACTTGCAAAAACTGCGGTTTGATGAAAAAGAGAAAAAAAGTGATTCCCCCAACACCGTGTTCTCAGTAGGAGAAATTACGTCACTTCATAACGTTCCCATGGCAACAGGGGAAAATGGCTGCTCTTGTGTGATGTAAAGATATATGTGACTTTTTTGCAACGAAAATGCGGAGATTATGAAATCATGCAAGCCCCGCATATTTTGCGCGGAAATCGGCAATTTATGCGGCGAAAGTGCGGCGTATTTGAAAAAATGCGGCCCCTGCATAAATATGCGGACTTTGGCTGATTATGCATTGAATTCTGCGATCGCATAATCGCGTTTTTCTGGAGGAACTGGCTAATGTTACTTTGTTTATGGTAACGTTACTTTGTTTATGGTAACGTTACTTTTTTATGCTAACGTTACGTTTTGTTATGCTAACATTAGTTTTAGAATGCTAATGTTACAATTGTTATGCTAACGTGACTTTCTTTATGCTAACGTTAATTCTGTTTTAATGTAAGTTAGCTTAAAGCTAATTTTCTCTGGCTAGCCAACTTTGTGGAGTCTAGTCTAGCGTTATCATCGCTCCTTTAGCTGCCATATCTCACTGGAATTGCATACAGCATGTTAGCTAGCCAGAGATGACAGATGCATGGATGTATTAAAAGACAATTCCGGTGCAAAATTAACCTAGAGGTTAATAACACATGGGTACCGAGTCGACCGTTCTCTGGGATATGTTTTCATGCTAATCGAATGTGAGCAGTTTTAGCGCAAAACGGTAATTAGCTTGTAACGCTAATCGTTGGGGCATGCTAAAGTAAAAATAAATCGCTATTTCTATACCACTAACAAGGCTCAAAGTAGCACCACACTTCCACGGTAGCAAAATGAGGGTCCCTACACATAAACCGAAGCATTGAAAACGTAAGTGTACAGACAGTTTATTAAAATCATAGTTTATAAAGGCAGTACCGTTCGGTATACAGGCAGGCGCCATCTTGGGAAAACAGTCATGACCAGTCGAACGACGAACACCGTGCTTGAGCTATGTTACTGGTTACTGGTTACGCGGTGTTCGACTGATCGTGAAACGGAGAGATCAAAATATATGTTTCCACTCTGCTATGGATTTTCTAATTCTTGCCCCCCACTTGCTTTCCAGTCCCATGTGAAAGAAAACCATGTTTGTTCCATTCCCACACACTCACATCCCCTCTCTTCACAGTGTTTTCACTTAAGTTTAACTTCTTTGTATTTTCGACCACTACAGAAGCCCTGAAAGGCATCCCGCTGACCATGAATAGCATCTCCCACATAGGTGATACTATCTCGTACGTACGAGTTAAACCTTTAGTTACACAGTTCCATTACAGTATGTTAAACAGTAGACATTTGCTGTTAACTAAGAAGGTAAAACCTTTTCTTTATGCTGCATTTGGCTGAACTTTCAATTCCTTTTATATCATGCACTAAGCACTTCAGCATGGCTTTCTCGCCCTTAAAACAGCCTAATTTAGAAGTAAAAGTTTTACTTGTACACAAGATCTCCTAAGTAGGGAATACTATTCATGGCCAAAACCTAAATTTAAGTTGTACGGGTTTTGACCTTAGGTTTTGGCAGACGGGCCAGAAAAACTTGTTGTTTTTACATTGCCTTTCAGTGTTCATAGACCACTGTCATTCAGATATTTGTAATTTTTCTGTGTGGTTTAAGGTCTAACTGCAGCCAATTCACTTTTAATGCTGACAGTCTTGCAATTACAATAAAAAGCTGTGCAAGGCTGGACTAGACGGCCAATATTTACAGCAAATTTGTCTTGTCTTGTAGCCTGTGTCAATTACTAATAATGCATATTCCTAATAATAAATGAATTAAAGGTACCCTCTGGAGACCTTTAGTAGCATTATGGAACAATGTTTTTAGACATGGGTCCCTTTTTGTTTGTGTTGTGCACGTGCACAAGATCACTCATTACATGTGTGAGCATGTGGGCAACTGATCATATTGCTGCCGATGGTATCATGCTATTACTACAGTAATCAACAGTTAGTGTAGTAATATGACAACAAAGGCAAAGGCAAAGAAGAAGAAGATGAGCACAAGCTAGTAAAAATGTATGAAATCAATGTAAATTTAAAAATATGTGTTTGTTGGAACTCAAGCATAAACAATCCATTTCGGTAGGATGCACTTTTGTTTGTTTACCATAAAACTCCAGTGGGCACTTTTAAGTAATATTACACCCTACAGTCTATGATTGCACCACAGGAGCATTGGTTGCATTTGATTTAATAGTAACTTGGAGGCAAGAAGGTACATATAAATGGCACAACTTGCAACTCCATATAATCTGAGAGAGACGGCCTTGAGAAATATTCAATGTAAGTTAACTAAAATAATGCAACTTATTATACATTTGGATTTCATTAGTTAACCCAAAGTTTTTAAGGCTATATCATACCACAGCATACCAAACTCTGGCAGCATCTGTAAGTGTTCAGATTGTTGAACAGACAAACAACAAACAGACAAAAGACAGACAACTATATGTGCGTCCTTGCAAATTAAAAGCACAGAAACCACGTATTACATGTCATACACAACATCTGTAGTATATTAAGCAAATTCACACATCGTATATCGCTTTCATGGTGGGGCATGGTTTAGGAGTCAGGATGTAGAGAGTTATTATCAAGCATTAAAAACAGAGGAACCTTATAGTGGTTCAGATAAAAGAGCGATTTAAAATTTTACTGTAGAAAAAAAGAATTGGGAGAATATGTAAAGAGCTTCCTCGTGCATTTACACAACACAGACGTTGCTTTGTGTGGTTTTGGCTTGTCTGTGCTCTGTGAAAGATTTCTTTCTGTGAAAGGCTTAAGCTCTCCATTTATAAATGCGTTCAATTGCTCATTTAAATCTGGGGGCCCACTTGGTCTGAAACATGGACACAGACAATCTTTCATTTCAGTGTGTTGACAGGGGATGCTATTAGGGCATCATAGGAAGCAGAAGAAGACAGAGAGCCAACCGATAAAAGGGAGAATATAAGAGGGCAACTAAGAATAAAGAGCCCACATAAAAGTAACAAAAAGTGATCTGTCTGCACAAATTCAGAAATCGTCATCCTTGCCTCCAGTCTGTCTTTGAACAGCAACACAGACAAATTATTAGTTATAACCTCTATGATAGCAGCCTCATAGTGGCATTTATATGCACAGAGAACCAGATGTGAAAACTGAAAAGCTGAAAGAAGCCGTCCCCGTCCCTTCTGATGCCTGCCTATTTCCATATTTTCTGCCACTTTCTAGCTATGCTGACTCAGTCTTAAAACTAAACCACAAAGCAGTTGAGCTGCTGGTGGTAATTACTGCCTTCTAAAATGTATTGGAACACAAATCGGCAGAAAGTTAATGAATGCATGATTCAAATTAGAATACAATACAGATGCTGTATTTGCAAAAATACTGTGATGAATCACCACAAAAGACCAACTCCACAAAAACAATCAAAAAACACAATACAACTCATCGAAATGCCAAACAATGCCAATTGATGTCAAACAAGTAATATTAAAATGCTAAATTATGCTCCATGTATGAAAATGCCTGACCTGACGTGCCAGATGCTTTGTTGCATAGAACCATCTGAGAAGCGGTGATTGGAAACCGTTTGGAACTTTAAAAAAAATACCTGGCAGGTGATTGGGTGAATTATCTATCATGTCAGCCACTGTTGTTTTGAACGAACAGTCGCAGCTTCACACACTTGTAAACCACGCCTGTAGCTGCCAGTAGCTCCTCACCAGACCTTCCCCCTCCCTCTCCCCTTTCGTTTCTTCAGCTGTCCTGTCAATAAAGGCTTAAAAATGCCCAAAAAAGAATCTTTAAAAAAAGAATCGTGATATCCATGAAACCAGCTTCCGTGCAAGGTAAGAAAATGCCAGTTGTTAGTTTGAAAGGACAGACTACAACCAGCCCACAGTCTTAATAAAACAAACACATATCTGCCCACTCAGCCTCAATGTAACCTAAACATTAGACAGCAAACTAATGCTCATGCCCAATTTCACTGGACAAGCAGGCACGACTACACGGAGAGTGCTGAGCAAACCTAACAAATGTACCTTTTATACAAGGTACTCCTCTGCCAGGGCAGTCTAATTGTTGTTATTGATATGTTTGCCAGGAACATTATTTTTCGTCACGCCTAAGTAGAGAAGCTTCAGCTAACCACACAGTGACACTGATTGATTACACATGGGTTTGGCTGCAAATGAACAGTTTCTAATGCATCAGCAAAATACAGTGGTTCTTTGTGTGGGTCATTTTGAGTTGTTTCGAGTCAACCCTTTCTTGTGGACACAGTACACGTGTTTTCTCTTTGATATTCAATAATGATTACTTTAGCTGAATTCATTTTACAACTATTATAAACGTGACATCTGACTTCAAGATTACAGAGATACACAACTTGGCAGTCTCACCTTTGTTGCTGCAGTCGAGCAGAGGTTTTGGGAACATGTAGGTGTGGCACATAGATGTGGCCTCTGTCTTTCTTGTGATTGGCGGAGGCTGCCCCCCCTCTCCGCCCCCTGGCCTCCTGTCCACCTGTTTGTCTTTCGCACACAATGAGTCCACATTCAGCTTCCTCAGCTTCTGGCCCCTCAGCGACTGGGGCTCCGCGCACTTGCCGTAGTTGCCCAGGTTGCGGTTGCTAGGCACCTGAAGGGTCCTGACCAGGCTGTCCAATTGGCAGTGGCAGCTCCAGGGGTTGTCATAGAGACGGAGGTAGGTGAGGCGTGGCATAGGGAGCAGGACCTCCTCGGTGGCAGTTTTCAGTCCGTTGTGCTGGAGGAGCAGAGTGGTGAGCTGGGAGAGGCCGCTGAACGCTCCGTCCTCCACCATGGAGATGTCGTTCTGCTGGAGGTCCAGGCTCTTCAGCTGGGTGAACTGGGAAAACATGTTGTCCCTCAAAACCTAAAGGGGGGGGAGATGGGAACTGTTGGTTTATGAATATATGTAACTCAGCTCACTTAAAATGATGTCTGTCTGCAAATGCCATCTGAGCTTTGACTTTCTATGTCACACAATATACAGTATAATAGCTTCATAGCTGCTAAATATGTTCACCAGCTAGGTGCTAACTTATACCAGTGTTGTAGTCGAGTTACCAACTGTCGAGTCCGAGTCAAGTCTTGAGTCCCCAGTGTACGAGTCCAAGTCCGAGTCACCATTAACTGAGTTTGAGTCCAAGTTAAGTCTCGATTCCAGAGAATAGCGACTCGAGGCTGATAAGTACTCTATCACTAACATATACAAAGTTGTGCTGGGCAGGTGTACATTGAGTTTTTAGAGCTTTTCAGCAGCTGCTGCACCTGCTGAGCCTCATGGTAAAGAGGGGAGGTGTGAAAACCAAACACTGAACTTAAATTCACTAAAAAGCTTCACAGAGTTGAGGGAGTCAGGCGATATTTCTCTGTGCGTTAGTCACTACAAGCAACACCTTTCACATTACATATAGTCATTTAACCCATTGTTAATATAAACGCAGAGATATATTCTAACTTTAAGTACACATTGTAGGCTATAGATTTTATACTTGAATTGCAGTTTTAATGTTTCATAATTCTATACAAAATACAACAGGGCCAAAGATTCAGCTAAAAATAAAGACTTACGTTGTTCTTTCCCTCCCTACTCAATACACGTTCTGTACAAAAACATCTAAAAGCAAAAGTCCTATCAGATGCGAGACCCTGGGACAAAATCTTATCAAATGGGGGTCAATGGTCTAATTTGTGTCAGTTTAGGGGTTCTTGGCGTGAAAAGGGTTGGGAACCACTGTCTAAGACCACCTGCAACAATCCATTTACATATCTTGCCTCTTATATTTGCACAGTGCAAGTGTACATTATCTGTGTGTACCTGAATCTTATTTCTTGCCAACAGCAGGTGGTGAATATCTTTAGGCCAGTCCTGCATCACGGTGGTCAGCTTCCTGTCCTGGCAGTCCAGGTACTTCTCTCCTGCCTCCATGTATTCCTTACACTCCTGAGTTTGACGTCTCATCACTCCGGCCCTGCCTCTGCCCCGTACACGGCCCCCAGCGCCCCTCTCCACGGTCCCCGACCGAGGGCCTCTCCGGAGCTCAGCTGACCGGAGGAGCAGCAAGAGGAGAAGGGGGGTGAGGAGATGCATGATGGGAGGGTAATCAGGTCAATCTTAGAAGACTGTTGTCAGAAAATTGGTGTGGGACACGGGAGGCCGGTCACAGCTGTGTGTATAAAGAGAAAAACAGAGGAAGAAAGAGGCAAATTTTCAAAGGTCTTCAATGGCAAGGTAACACAAACTGACTCACAGTTTAGCCACGTTTTGTAGGACATTGTAACTAAGGATGTCACAAGGTTCATTATTTGCATCTCATTTGATGCCTTGAAAGTTGATAGGACACGGGGAATAAGGGTAGCGTGGATGCCAGCCGAACTTAGCTTCGCCCACAACATTCAAGAGGTCGGGAAGTTCGTACTAGAATCTGAGTATGACAACGTCAGGCTAGTATGAGGGTCCATAAAGGTGCATTAATTCGTCTACAAAGGCCATCGACCATGAATTCACACTGTTGCTGACATATGCTAATGTAAATGTCCTGTTCTAAAAAATATTTACTGAAAGCAGTGTGACACAAAGCAAAAGTTTGTTTATTTTTCTATGGAGTTCAAGTCAATCACCCAAGGTCCTTTGGGACAGCAGGCAATGCTAGACTGACCGGCTACACAAAAGCAAAGGGACGTGTTGGAAGTTGAAAATGTTTAACTTGGGTAAGTGTCTGGAAGCTCTGTGGCGATTTGCCAAAAAAATAAAGAAAATAAAGTAAAGATGATGTGGCAGTAGCTGAAGTTGTAGTTGAAATGCCTCTTTTGAATGTCCCTTGCTTCCAAGATTACAGATACAAACAAAAGAGAAGTGCAGCCACAAAGTCACGTAAATTCTTTCAGATAAGTTGCTTATTTACACAATGTTTGCTCACGGCCAAGCTACTAGCTGCACAAAGAATATGATCAGACAAGTGTAGCACAGGGGATGAAGCTACAGTGCACATAACAGAATTTTAGAAGTGTGTGTAATTATCATTGTGGGACAAAAAGTACGAACATTTCTAAGTTTTCACACGACATGCACACATAGTGTAAGAGCAAACGTAAAGGTCAAACAACAAAAACCTGGACAGAGACAATGGGTGATATATATTCTGAGGGAGAGATTTTTAAAATTGCATACAGTAGGTAAAGAGAAGTAAAATTGTATTCACAAATACAATCAAATGGATTTGTCTGAGTGGCATGACCAGACATGCTGACATTTAAAATGGTAACACTGCACATGTTGAAAGAATTAGTGGGGAGTTAAAGCAAGAGGAAACTTTTGTTTTGTTACGTGTTACCTTGTTATAGGATAAAATATGGTCATAGTGAAAAGGTGTTTTCTTTCAGGGATATCCCATGAATGTGTTCTACCCTCAGCTAAACTGTCTCTCTCCATCTCTTTTTTCCTGTCTTTTTTTTTTTTTAAACATGCCTTTTCGCGCTAACTTTTGTGTATCATGTCCCACCACTGATTCCATCTCTCTATCTCTGGTTTCATTTTGGTGTCTTCGTATAAATGACTTCCATCCACTTGCAGGATGTTTATCCCTTGCGAAAAACAATAGTACATCTGTTGCATTTAACATAGGCTATACTTTGTGTGACGTCGAACCCAACCTTCTTTCTTAGAGGTTTTACACTACTTCCATTTTTGCTACTGAGAGAGGACAGTGACTATTTGCATGACCACAAAAGGTTGTTTGTCTATAAACTTATTGGTAAAAAGGAATAGTTTGAAATCTTGGGAAATACACTTATTTGCACTTAATACAATGGTACAACCAACACCTGGTGACTTAGCTTAGCATAAAGAATAAACAGAGTGAAACAACTAGCCTGGAAAGAGTAACTTCCTGGGGCTTTCGCTTGTTACCTGGCAACTTGTTTCAGACAAAAAGTAATATGGCACATACTCTCCAGATTAACCAAAACATATATATATATATATATATATATATATATATATATATATATATATATATATATATATATATAATTAGAGGTGCTGGTAGATGGATTGTGTTACTGTTCAACAGAGACAGGCCAGCTGTCCCAGCTTCCAGTCTTTATAAGTTAAGTCAACCAGCTGCTGGCAGTAGCTTCATATTTAACAGACAGATATAAGAGTGCTATCAGTCTTTTCTCTCCACCAGAAAGCAAATAAGCGCATTTCCCAAAATGTCAAAACTATTCATATACAGTAAAACCACTATCTGACTACTACTGCCCTGTGTATTTTTCTCTCTCTTCCTTGCAGCCTTGCTGTCTTACCATATGTACTGCCAAACTGTGAAACTGTCCTCAGCCACAAATGTGAAAACTCCAAGACTGGAGACATTAATATGTTTGGCTTAATAATGATGGTGCCTGCTGACTATGTGAATAATAGTGTGTGTGTGTGTGTGTGTGTGTGTGTGTGTGTGTGTGTGTGTGTGTGTGTGTGTGTGTGTGTGTGTGTGTGTGTGTGTGTGTGTCTGTGTGTTTGTGTGTGTGTGTGTGTGTAATTATGTCCCTTGTGTAATTAGAGGCAAAAAGGCAAACTCCACAGGTCTGCCTAGGCACTGTACACACACACACACACACACACACACACACACACACACACACACACACACACACACACACACACACACACACACACACACATACTGTCCAACTGTTGCAAACCGCAGCCCCCTTACAATCTTCCAGTCTTTCACACAGTGGAACAAACCCGTCAATGCAGATGGTGTCATTCCATTGTGAATAACAGACTGGGCATGTTAGCTAGCTACAGACAGAAACAGCTGAGAATGTACCAGGGGAGGCACTTTCCAGTCCATCGAGCCATCTTCAACTTGCCAACTATCAATCACCTCAAATGAAGCGAACATGAATGTTTGATTTCCTTCACTGCAGCCATCACATGCAATAATATACTTCTAGTGAGCTGTTACTCCAAACCCAACAGGAACTGAATACATTGGTTCTTCTTACCCGCCAGCTATATAATTGTGTTTCTCTACAAGCGCGCCTTTATTTGTATGTCAGTGTGTACATTAACTGCAAGCACATGTTCTTATGTCTGTGTTGTGTGATTGTGGAGCTGATGAGAGACATGTTTCAACACAAGGCAAGACTTGTGCCAGTCCAAACATCGGACTAGACTAGACTGACGTGGAAAGCATGGAGAGGTGTCTTGAGTGGACACAGACACACCCTCTCTCTCTCTCTGTATAACTGCTTTCTGGTTAAGTCATTTGGTTTGGTACAGTTTGTGTATGTACAGCACTGTGATGCAAGTGGTCCTGTGCAGCTCAATGGGTAAAAAACATGGCAGGAAATTATAGGTTCTGCTCAGAGCAAACACACACTTCAGTACAGTGTAGTGATGGTGAATTTTACATTTGAAGCAAGCTGATGAAACCAAAAAGCATTTTAACATTTTCTCTCGACTTCCCATTAGTAGTAAGTAATATATACAACTCAGCAATACATTCTACTTAGTGCAAATGTAAGGCAAAATCAACAGTACAGAAAACTAAAGATGAAGATATTTGAAATGTGCAACATGAAGGAAGAGTTCCTGAGTGTCTTCTTTGATATAAAGTGGCCAGTGCAGATCTTGATGATGGGGGGGGATTTACCAGCTGTTTACCCAGAAAAGTCTAGCCCTTCTTAGGAAACTAAAGCCACGGTCAGCCTATTATATCCAAGACACATTCCAGCTGGGACCATAAAAAGCCTACTCAAGCCAAACTCCCATCCCTGCGGTTCACCTCGTGCCTATATCATCTCGAATTAGCCCTTCCAGTCTAGTATTATTTCCCACCCAAGCTCCTTCTGGTCAGCCTGTGCCAACCCAAAGAAAAGCTGTCTCCCTCTGTCTGTAAACATCGAGCAGAAAGCCCTCAGAGTTTCAGCTACATCCTCAGTGGTATTATTTTAAATACATTGCAGACTGTTTTTTGCTGCCATTGCCATCTGTACTGAACCAGAATAAAGTTTGGTCTGGACATGAAATGTGGTAGCAATATGCCTCTTATTTTGGACCATGGAAATATAAGCCTTTAAGAAGAATCTGCCCTTTTGAAAAAAAAAAGAAAAGATTGTAGCTGCTTTGTTTGCCCTGTATGTGCATGTGTGGACGTTAGCATTTAGCTACATGCACTGCTGTACAGTAGCTCACAGCCTCACAGAGCTGCTAGCATGGCAATTTTTGTTCTTTTCAATGCGGTAATCTACATTGCAAATAGCTTCCAATACTATCTGACATTTTAACATGTTCACTAATCTAGTTTCATCATTTAAAGTCTTTAGGGAATGCTAAGGTAGGCCTATTTCTCAAGCTTTATGTGAGAAAGTGCACTTGACAGATGTTTTGTTTTCATTGTCTGAAATCCAAATGAAACAGACCAACCAGACTTAAAAAGTGGGTTACTTGTGTATGTCAAATAGATTATCTCATCAATCATATTCTAGCCTTCGGCACTAGTACTACTACTATGTAGTGCCGCATCTGGCTGACAGTTTTATCTGTCTGTTCACAGTTTAGTGAAGGTCCTACATAAGAGTGAAAAGCCTCACAGGTCGCTCTGTTAACAGTGTGTTGTTTGGTTTTTATACTGGGTGCTAATTATTAGACATTTTATGTTTTGTTAACATTGCTGGCTCAATTTTCAGTATTTTCACATTCTAACCACATTAGGTGGATTTCACAGGGAGACCACAATCACACAGCGCTGTCAGTAAACTTGTGAGATAATTGCACTTGTAACAATGAGAGGATGATTATGTCATCAGTGATAGAGATTCCGTTACTAGCGTGCACATGAACAGACACTGTATCATTGCGTCTGAAGCTGCTGAGCAAATGGAATAATCATTATTTGGCAATGTGTGTTAAATCTTTGGAATGGCTTTTCAAACCAAAACAATTTACGAGTCAGTCTTTTAGACAAGTAATGGACAGCGAGTACTCAGCACAAGTGTGCTTTTAATCAAAACAGACCACTGAAGAAATGTTTAAGTCTGTGGTGTTTCTCTTTGTGGAATTTGTGTGCAGGGAGTGTAAACTTACAGTATAACTCATCTCCAGCTGAACATCATGTGTCTCCATGCTGTACCAGCTTTAGTGCACCTTTGTCATGGAACTTAAACCAACTCCTCTTTCATTTTGATTCTCGCATTCTTTACTCAATTTTGTCATTTGACGAGGGCAGCTACTCTTGATGCGTGAAGTTTAAGATACAAATGTCAGTGATTTAAGTTACAGTAGCACACCGCATACCTTACATACACATAATACAGGGTAGTGTTGCATAATAAATTGGAAAGTATAATTTCAAAAGGTAGTTTGGCAGGCCTTCAGTGGTGAGAGGAAGTTACACCGCTCTGCCAAAGAACCAAAAGTCAAAGTGCAAATGAATGTGAACAATGTAGGGGGGAACATGGCACACACACACACACACACACACACACACACACACGTGAACACATATAACTGTATATTATAACTATAATAAGACATTTAACACACAAAAGAGACACATGTTGACACATGCTATGTCTGTGTATGTCTGCATGCTCAGCAGACCGGAGGAAGCACGGACAGGTTGGCCTCTGACACCATCACAACCCACCTACATCAGGGAGAGGGGGTGAGAGAAGAGACACACTATCTGACCTTAAGAGAAATACAGATAGAGGAAGCACACATATTTAAAAACACAGTGTTTCAGACTGAAAAGAACCTCCCAAGGGAGAAAGACAGAAGGAAAGTCCTAAAGATGTAATTGATGTCAGAAGCTGAACTTGCATGGGACATAAAATATCATGTCAGCATATGGCAAAGGGAGAGGGATTTGTTTGATTTCAGGTGACACCTGTGTTTCTGTTAAGCCGAGAACACACAAGAAGGTTGGTTTTTTTGAAATCCTATCCAACTGGGGCAAGAGCCAACAGCACACGTTAGCGATACAGTAGACCTTAGATTACATTTGTGGGTCAAAATACAGAATCCTTTTTAGATTTGTCTAGATTCCTATCTAGTCTTTACTAGACTAGCTATTTATCTAGCTTTGTTGACTTTTTTCTTAGCTGTTGTCAGGGGCGCTGCCAGGAATTTTGGGCCCCATGACAAAAAATCTAATTGGGCCCCCTCTGCGCATTTGTTGTCACCACATCTCTAGGACCTAACTGTCCCATCAAAAGCTTTACATAACTCTAATTAAAGGCTTGCAACTTTCTTGCTTCTTGTAGTTCAATACTAGTACTAGCACAATATTTACTGCTGGTGATTTGCATGCAAGTCTAGTATGCAGTTCACTATTTGATGCAAGATTAAAAGCAACCATAACAAATGTGCTGAAGGCCATCTTTTACAGTCTCAGTGTATTTTTATTGCAAAATTTGACAAAATGGAAAATTCTCTTAACAAAATTATTATTATTATTATTATTAATATAATTATTATTATTATTATTATTATTATTATTAATTATTATAATTATTAATGAAAGATTTAAAAATAGAAAAAAACGAACAAACTTAAATGCATATTAACTGCCCTTCATGATGGGAATAATAAAGTATGTATCTATAGATGTCATTCCATAATTCAATCTAAATGAATGTATCAAACTGGATTATTTTAATATTGTCTGTATCTTACATGCAGGCTCAGGTAAGCTACTCACTGTTTCCAACTGTCCAGAATCAGTACAGACAGTAGGTTGTTTTTTTGTTTTGTTTTATTTCATAATGATCATTATGTGAGAAAATAATTGTTATTAATGTGTTTGAATTTCTGTCATTAATAATGAAATAATAAAAAATAATATCTTTTTTGTAATGGTAAAAAGAGCAAGAGAGACAGAGAAATCCCCACAGACTCCCTGCAATGATGCTAACTGGCATGTCATTGAACACAATGTTGCTCACCTTCTTCACTGGGACAGGGAGGGGCACAGTTAGGGGGAGACTAGGGTGCTGCTGACTCAAATGTTGTTAAGTCTGCTAAAAGGGGCAGGGACAATGATTTAATATGAATATCTTGCTAAACGTTTCCCTGCACTGATTAAATGGTGATTAAATGTAGGCTAACACAAGTCTGCAGCTAGCTAGCTTATTTCACTGTGGACATTAAGCCAACAGGTTAATACCACTCACAGACTACAGGCTACCCACCTTTCTTGGTGAAAAACTGGGTTACAGTTTGACACCCTTTCCTTTGTCTTTCCTCTCTCTTTTTTTCTCTTTCTTTTTTGAAAACCAGATTTTGATTTAACGTTACCTGGCAACATTGTGGTCACTGTAGTTCTGGCACATCTAGCTACTGACTGAAACTGCAACACCGTCACTGAGTGCGATAAGGCAGGACCAAACCATTTCATGCAGATACAGGGGGGTGGTCGGTCAATATGGATGTTTACTTTTTGGTCAATGAGGATATTTAACTTTTACTGCCAAAAACAAGTAAAAACAAAGAGATCATTAATTGTATTATTATATTTGAAATATATATATTGAATGATGATGGTTTAATAATGTTATATTAGTTTTTACCTATTTTTTGGGCCCCTGTCAGTCATATGCCCTTGGAATTGTCCTGCACCCCTGGCTGTTGTGTCCATTTCTGTGTAAGTACATAGAGTCAGATTCCAGTCCAGGTTTCAGGCTGAGGAATAAGCAAGTTATAAAACTACAAAAACATTTTTACTGCACCTTTGAAAACACAGTGTCACAGCCTCTCACCCACAAAGCCTTAAGGCTGCACAGTCTCTATACCTGCACTGGCTGCCTGTAGAGGCTCTCCATGCTCCGATAACACTGGACTGGCCACTGGGGATGGAAAGAGTTCAGACCTCCAGAGGAAACAGTTCACAAACACAAGGGGCCACTGTGTTAAAGAGAGAAAGCGAGAACAAGCAGGGGAGGCTCCAAAACCAAGAACAAGCCTTTTCTCCTCCACCACTCAGAAAAATGTAAAGAATTCAGCTGAAAACGCAGGAGCAAGCAGAAAGTCAGTCAGTCGGTCAGCCAGGCAGTTAATTACGTAAAGAAACAGTGACACAGAGATGGAGGGCAACAAGGAGCAAGCTTAAAGGCGAGGGGGTTTTCCTCTGAGGACCAACCTCCCAGCAAGCTGACCTTACTTTGTTTCCTTTGGGCTGTATTTCCTTTATGTGTGGATTACATATGTGCCCAAAGGTCTGTGGCTCATTACCATGTAACAGACCCGCCATCCAGCTTTGACAAAGAGACACAAGGAAATAATTACAGTACAGACTATGGGAATGTAAAGAGAAGAAGAAGAAAAAAAAATTCTAACCACAAGACCTGAATCCTGAACGAGAGGACGAGACAGTGAAACAGACAGACATATACTTTGTATGTAGAGAGAGCGAGCGAAACCCTCACACATCCCTGAGAGCCTAATTGAAACCAGACTCGTTCATTTCTGCAGAATAGAAAGAGAGGCAAGAGGGGGGAAAGTTTACAGACAGAAAATGGCACTATTTCAGAGAGGGTCAGAAGTGGTGAATTCACGAAAACAAACATCAGAAGGAGAACCTTTCTGGTTAAGACAGGCCAAATGTGTGCTTTTGTGTATATTACTTATACCCAATAATCAGTTAACTCCTATTCTCTAAAGCACGAAAACAGCAACCCCAACCCTCGAAAAAGGTCACCGCCCCGTGCGTGCGTGTTTCTGAGTCCATGCAGCGCGCACGTGTGTGTTTATGACAATTGGCACTCGTTGAGCTGACATTATGCAGGCATCAGTGTGGTCTCCCCCCTGTTCCTTGGCTGCTTCATGTTCTGAAACTGCTAACTACGAAACATTACCTTGGAGCCAAAATGTGCCAAGTTTATAAATTCTGGGACAGATAAACTACATTTATTCTTTTGTTATGTACTATTTCACTGTAATGTTATCATTTTGCAAACTGCTTCATCAGAATGAGTTAAAAAGTTAAAAAAAAAACTGTCATGGAATGTTCAACAGAGCTCACAAACACACACACACACACTCACACACCCACACACACACCCACACACCCACACACACACACACACACACACCCACACACACACACACACACACACACACACACACACACACACCCACACACACACACACACACACACACACACACACACACACACACTGTCTCCCCTCCCAACAAGCTATGTTCATTGCTTTGTATTAGCGCCAGGCACATCTGCACCTTGAACACACAGGCACAACACACACTCACACATCACGCATAACTCTCCCACTTACTCTCTCTCTCCTCTTACTACAATGGTTTCCATTTAAACTTAACTGCAGCAAGCTGAAACAGCAGAAATTTAAGTAAAAGGCACTCACACGTTGTAATCAGAGTAAACTTGCAAGTCAAGCTTTTTCCCTTCCCCTTTTATGTGTTGCAGGATTCCAGAGGGAAACCACACATTGCTGTGCTGTGCGCTGCATGAGGCTGGAATTGTACTGAAACTCACACAGGGGCATATAAATCCATGTGCAGATGTACATATAGCTGCACTCACACGTGTATAGACCCCCCCAAAAAAACTGAAAGCATAAACACAATCTGTGCAGGAAGCTCTGCAGCACTTCTGGCTTCCTCTTTTGTAATCTTACCCTCAAATTCTAAAATCTGTGCAATCTGTGTCTGACAAATCTCCCGAATCACAGCTGACACAAAAGTCTCATTTTGTAACAGGATAAAGAGTTGGCTATGTATTCAATGAACATGAGTCATTAAGCATGACTAGAGTTTTGTACAGTACAAAGAGGGTCCAAATGGGTAAATTAACCCCTCACTCTGGCATAAGTGGTGCTTAACTCTGTATGTTGAGCTTCACAGGGAACTGATTGCCAAATCACAGCAGTGTGAGTGTTTTTGAGTTATGGCCAGTGCATGCGACCACCAGCCAGTGGCATAACAAAACTGAATGCTATCTTTGCTACAGACTTGCGTCAGGGTTGGCTCTCTATGAATTTGGCACAAGTTTGACAACTCCAAATTAGAGCTTTGTAGTACAAAAAGAGAGCTTACTTCAGCGAATCCTCAAATACTCAGCTGGAACAAGGTGCAACCTATATATGTAATTAAAATAATAATTCATTGCTTGTTTGGAGGTTTTGTCCATTAATATCTGCACACGTTTGCAATTTCATCATTTGTGCACATAAGCTGCAGATAATTGAATCATTGTCTGACATGTTCTAATGTAGAGTTGCTGCATTTGCTGCAATATCTCAAATTACATATAATTAAACACTAAGTAAGCTCTCGACATGACCAAGTTGTATTCATTCTTTGTCTATGCATACAGTATCAGTGCATGCCTATAATGTCTAAGGAACAAGAAAAAGGGGGAAGTCGCACTTCTTGTAAAACCTTCAATAAAGAGGCAGAAATAATCCTTTGGTGGATTAAGCCTTCAGTGAATCAGATGTAGTCACCAAGAATTACTTGGTGCCAAACTATACTTGCCAAAACAAATCCTCTTGCATATTCAATTTTGTATCAGGGAGGGAATTGAGGGTCTGCTGCTGCTTTCAGCTGAATAATCTTTTGTAGATAAACACTTTGGTACAATATGAAGGCTCAGTCCTACCTGTGCAGGATGAGAATCTGGCCCGGGCTCGTCCAATAGGACCTGCAGATCTCCGGTTAGTCCTACGTCCCCGGCTCCTAATCCTGTCATGAGCGCTGCGTCTAAGCCAAGAAAATCTGCCTGGCTGCCTATAAACTTAGAGCCTGGAGTGAGGGAAGAGTGACTGGGCTGCTTCTCCAACCTCTCTCTCTCTCTCTCTCTCTCTCTTTCTCTCTCACCCCCCTCTGGCTGCCTGTGCTGAGTGATTGACTACTGCCAGCTCTCTCTCTCTCTCTCTCTCTCTCTCTCTCTCTCTCTCTCTCTCTCTCTCTCTCTCTCTCTCTCTCTCCTTGCTTTTCACCCACTCAGCTGGATCGGACTGAGACTGTGAGGAGAGAGAGAGAGAGAGAGAGAGAGACTGTGAGCAAAGTAAAGCTAGCTCTCAAAGGAGCCAGAAGGCTGTGTTAAGCATTACACACACAAACACACACACACACAGATGTGTAAAAGGGCTGTAGGAGAGAGAGAGAGAGAGTGTGGGGGGGGGGACGGAAAATATATGCATCCGGCGGAATTTCCTGCAGCACCGGAACAATCCCGGAAGTGGAAGTCGAAGGATATAGACTACCAGATGATGAATCTTAGTGACCTTGGTAACCCCCCTTGCTTTTCCTCTGGCACCACCATCAGGATATCATTTTGTGGGTTATGAGAAAATACTCGTGCTGTTAGTTCTCTTTGACATTCTGTGATGAATCATGTTTGAGCTATTGGTGTCTTGTTGGAGGTAAATTCTGTGTAATTGTTTTGCACTGCAGGACGTCTGTATGTTTAGTTCTGAAGCAGTGAAGATTCCCACAGTGGAGCCAGAGGATAGTAATCCCTGCTAATCGGCATACTGCTACTTGCTCTGTCCTTTTCTTTTCCTCTCTGGATCAACACTGAGTGAAACAGCTCCATATTAGGACCACTATTCTGCACTGGCTTAAATGGATTGTTTACTGCCAAACACTTTAAATGGCTTGAGGGCACTTACACCAGAACAACTGTTGTAAGTAAGGACGGAGCTGAGATGGACATGGGGGGCTTTTACTGCAAAGGCTATAAAACAGTCAACCTGTCTGTTTAGCAGCAGGCGGCAGGCGGCAGATGTACAGTAATTGCCCCCCCAAAAAAACATGCAAGCCCCTTCTGTACACACACATCTGCAAAAGCATCCAAGTAGGCTACAACATGCATTTTTCTCTAACAAACCTAACGTGTGTGTGTGTGTGTGTGTGTGTGTGTGTGTGTGTGTGTGTGTGTGTGTGTGTGTGTGTGTGTGTGTGTGTGTGTGTGTGTGTGTGTGTGTGTGTGTGTGTGTGTGTGTGTGTGTGTGTGCGTTCATGCCCAGGCTGTTTGTGTGCCAGGCCAGCTGTGGTGCAAGTGGGGAGATGAAGTTAAAATGCTTCAAACACATTCTTCAAAGAACAAGGTCGACTTTTGAACCCAGTGCATCACTTTAAGACATGTTTATAGCCTGTATGTAGTATATAAATGTCTAAATAAAGCTTTGATGAAAGAACAACGTGTGAATATGTCTAATTTTGTAAAGCAAGGCAGTTTCAAGGCGAGCTTATCCGATGTTCTAAGTTCACTATCTATAGATTAAATCAAAATCAAAGCAAACTAAGTTTACAGAATCAGAAGCAAGGTTTAGGTTGCTACATTGAAATGAATGGAAACACAATGGCTTCCTGGGAGGTAGAAAATCAATCTAAATACTATTATAATGTATTCTAATTGAATGCTTTCGAGACTGGGTGGCAGTTATATAATGTAAACATGAAAAACTGCCCTCTAATTAGGCTAAAGCTGCATTTCCTCCATTTCCAGCCTTCACCATAGGGAAAACATGTTGTGAATGGTGGCTGCCCCAAGACTGAAAGAGCAACTCCCTAAAAAAACCTGCACACTTCATTCCTTTCATTTCATCAAAATAAAGTTCTAAAACACACTAGGCTACCTGCCCAGCACTAAACAGTAGTTGTTAAATATAGTGGAGCATTTAGCCGCTAAAAAGCCTGATATTTCCCTCAAGAGTTGATGGAGACCAAGCCAAAGCCAACCAGTGAATATTAGACTTACATTCACCAATACGACAGCAAATGTTGATCCATGTCTGCTGGATGTGTAAATAGGCACAACACTATTAATTTGAAAGGTGACAGAAATGTTTACGACTTGATTCTGTTGCCAAGGGGCCAAAAAAATGAGTGCTGCTGCATAAAGTTGTATGAAGGATGTGGAGTTACAAAGAAGTGATCTTTCTTCTCTGTAGCCTGCTCCTCATGTTTCTTGAAGCTATATTAGCCGCTAATAGCATAACACACCCGAATCTCTGACCCAACTGTCAGCTATCAAGTTTTGAAGAAGAATGCATGGAATTAAAAAATCCGATATCTCTGGTTCTGCTGCATCAAATTTGATCTTTTTTTGTCTGCTGTCTATTGTGAGTCCAACAATATTATAGCAGTGCAATGCTAAATCGATGGAGAACATTTTTCTTTTCCTTTTCTCTTTGTTTGAGTGAGAAAGAGATGCAGGCAGACGAGGAGAACAGTCTGTGTCCCATGCTTCTGTGCCCGGCCACAGTCCATGACAGGCTGGAAACGCACTGGACAACACAACAAACGCACAAACACAGCCGCGTGGATGCAACTATTTAGACAAACCAGATGACCCCATATCTCCATCTGCTATGGCTATGAGCGGAAATCCTATTTATTGAAAGCACCGTACACTGAATCCCTCCCATAAAAGTCTGCAGCGCTGATTGAGTCCATGCTCTGCAGATGATTGCACACTTCAAAGACAACAAGCATTAATAACTCTTCGGATGAGGAGACCATGTCCGTCTTTTCTTTCTCACGATCAGTTTATCTCATTCTTCATTCTTGTGTGTGTGTGTGTGTGTGTGTGTGTGTGTGTGTGTGTGTGTGTGTGTGTGTGTGTGTGTGTGTGTGTGTGTGTGTGTGTGTGTGTGTGTGTGTGTGCACGTGTCCTTCCCCCCCTCTTTCCGCTCTTTTTGCTGATTTATTTGTTTCGGATAATTTCTTTCTCTAACACTCCCTACCTTCCTTTCTTTCTTATTCTCTTCTCTGCTTCGCTGCACCAGATGAACGGCTAGACGCTATGAAAGGAGGACTAGTATAAAAGATTACATTGAGTGTCATGTTATACTGAATAATCACTGTGTATTACTAATACAAATAATCTTGGAATTATGCATTACCCTGTGGAATAGGAATATACTTCTGGAATGTGTCTGTTGACAGACAAATAAAGGATGCAAAAGAGAAAGATAAGAAGGGAAAAAAGGGGGAAAAAAGCATTAAGAGAAAGAAATAAACAAAGACAAAAACACTGAATTGTCTTTGTATCTGCAGGATTTATTATGTATCACTAAATAAACGTGGGCGTATGGTCCAAACTGTTTCTGGGTGTCATGTTGGATTAAAGGATCATAACATCTGACTACAGGGAACTGCAAAGATTTATGAAGGCTGGGTGTAGAAAGAATACATGTGATACTTTAAATACATCTAAATAAGTGTCAAAGAAGAACATAACAATAGTTAATTGTGCTGTAATGTATTAATGTAACGGTGTGTTAAAGGTATAGTGGAGGATTTTCTTTTTCCGGGTGGATCATCAAGACTATTGGTCCTCCTAGTTGTCAATCATTCTGGGATATGTTTACGTAAGGCCGTACGTGCCGTGACAGGTCAGTGAGCAGACGGCCACGGCGTCCAACCATAGACAGTATATAAAAGCCTCCGACCGCTGCCTGCCTCCCCGCTCTCAGCGATAGCTTGTTTGTTGGCCTGTAGCATGGTAAAGTTAGCTATAGAGATGCTTGTCGTAAATAGATTTCCACTTACCGGTGGCGAGTCTGCCATAGTGGTAAAAGTGCAAATCTTCTTTTGGAAAGTTGGCTTGTAGAGCCATGCCGACAGCAACTTGTAAACAGAACGTGCACGAGGAGAACTAGGCTCGTGCATGCTCTCTCGTTCACGCGTTTAATAGGCGTTCCCTCTCGGGAGCATTTTTTCAAAAAGTGGAGAATTTTTCTAAAATTCGGGAAAATCCTCCATTTAAGAGTTATAGCTGCCATTAATCTAGGCTAACAGGAGGATGGAAGGGAGATAGTTTGGATACATTTTATCATCTGCCGCTGTCACAATTTGTGAGCCTGAGAGCCTCAAATGAATCCCATCACACTGCAGTTATATTGGTGTTGTGCAACTGGAATGGAATGTTTAGTTTTATTTTGCCATCAAGAGCATGTAGAATGGGTAATTTAAAAATAACGAAAGAATAGTGATAAGATACTGGCATGATATCTTGTAAAGAGAAATAAGAAATATACTTGGAGACAATGTACTGTATATGATATGTATTGCAATGTATATGACAGGAGAAGTGACCTTGCAGCCAGAACAATGTTGGTTTGAGTGTGTACAGTACATCCAGACAAACATGAGCAAAGGCAGTATGTTGCAGCAATCTAAATCTATACACTGCATACTTCATGCTAACAGGATTCCCAAGTGAGTTTTTAAGTGGTAAGCTGATTACTGCTGTCTTGGTCTATATCGACAATGTCTCGCTGGAAATTCCGACGGATGTCCCTCATTTCCGCCGGATGTCCGTCACCTTCTGTTTTCTTTGTGTTGGCATTCTAAACTCTGGTCGATTTATGAGGACGATCATGTTTTATATCAACAATTAATCGAATGACTATATCTAAAGTGAAAGGGGTAATTTTTAGTGATGAAGCCACTCAAAATGATTACCAAACTGTGGCCAACAATAGGCCAGTTCCCATCAGCTCTACAATCATTTTAGCCACTTTTACCTCATATTGTTTGGGTTTTACAGCCTCATCTGCTGCCCCTAACATACAAATAAGTAAAGGATATACATTAATGCCAAATGCATTATCATATACAATGGTGTACCTTATTATAAAATAGGAGCTAAGCTAGTTAGGAGCATTGCAGGATGCTAGCGGTCGTGCAAAACATGGGTTCCGCCATCCATTCCGACATACCCCCACTCCGACATTGACATCTAATTGTCTAATTGACGTCCATTGTTTTCAAACGTCCCACCACTCCGTCAATTTTTGTTTCCATTAGGGTTAGGGTTAGGGTCGGAATAGCAGCATGTCGGAATCGTGGCATGTCTGAATAGAAGCATGTCGGAGTGGTGGCATGTCGGACTGGCAGCATGTAACCGCAAAACATAATACAACGTTGCCTGCAAACCAGCGTTCATGTTTATGAGTCAAACGTTTTCTTGTAGCTCAGCAGCAGCCACTAGTCCAGTTTGCTGCCAACAGTGACAGTGAAGAGCCAGTACCAAGAAGCAGCTATGAGCTCCTAACTCCAGGTGGGCAGGTAGGATGCTCTACATGAAAAAAACACCCAGAGATAATCAATGATGGCAGATGATTCAGCACTACATTAATGAAGCTGACTTGATCAGAAAGCTTTGTAAATAGGAGAAAATTATGACAATGCTTAACATTTGATTTAGTGTCAGAACCAGAGCCAGGACCCAGTAGTGTGCAAGGGATTGATGCTGTTTAGTGTGTAAGGCATAGGTACGCTGCTGTACACAGTGTGGGAACAAGCACACTTGATCAGATTAGTTACAATACAATCACTTTATATGCCCAAATGTTACTAGATGTTACATTATGCATTTTTATCATTAACATTAGGATAGTAAATACACAAAGCCCACAATTGAAAGGGAATGATGAAAGTAATATGACACATTATACAAAAGAGATGATGGGTCATTAGAAAGTGCAATACATTTATTTGTATTCTTTATTTCTTTTTCTTTTATATTTTTTATAAATTCCTTTTGTTTCATTTCAGGGTTTGGATATCTATAAACACTAATTTGCACAGGAAATATATTCTGGTATTGTTGAACGTTACATTGTGTTGTTGAAAAGTATACTGTTGGTAACTTTTCTAATCAATCTACATTGTAAAGCAAGACTTACTGTGTTTGCACTGAATGATAATTTACCAAAATACAGCGAATCACAAGGCTGTGGAGAACAGTGCGCTATTGCAGTCATAATTTTAATATATCATGCCAGTCGTGGACTAAAGTGGGCCGGTCTGAGGCATGAAACTCCAGGGCTGAAAATGAGCCCCACTCCGGCCCTGTAAGCACCAGACAGAGAGTAATGTCTAAAAACTGTCATGTCAATAATTTTATCATCATGCTCTCTCTTGCCCCTAATGACCATTTCCAAGTTCAGAGTTATCACCATGCATAGCTATTCTCCCTAATGTGATAAGATAACAAGGCAAAGAGAGAATATCTTAGAATACGGTCTCCCTGCGGAGAGAGATTCTTCTCTCTGAGGACCCAGAGTGATAAAATAATGCTGAACAAGAACAAAATCACAACTTGAGGGAGTATTTGGGTTGGAGAGGATGAGATGCTTACAAACGCTTCCCTAGGAACTTTCTTTTGCTGTTGCTGAACATTTCCTAGAATATCACTACAATTACACTAATCCTACTTTTCTAAATGTACCTGCAGACTTGAACCAAAAGCCTCTGGTCAAAATCCTGCCTGTGTAACCCTTAGCAGACAGGTCAAAAGCCTGAATTAAAGTCACATTAGCCCTGAGGCTACATAGCTGTAGCTCCCTGAGGAAAGTGCAGACTGGGGTCACCAAGACAAGTTATCCAGCACCGGAAATTTCCCCTGCCAAGCTAACATTAGTCCAAGGAAGCACCATGTTGTCACTGGCTGGAAGAAAATAGAGACACGTATTCATGTTAAACTCATTTGCGTAGAAAGTTTGTCCGCTTTTGGGACTTTGTGTTGAGTTTCAAATCTGGGGGGACCTTACTTTTTCTGTTATTGTATCTTCTTCCCATCAGAGATGAAAGCTGATTATCTGAACTTAGAGAGTGCAAATCCCATTTAAATGCACTTGTAATCAGTTGCAAATGTGTTATCTGAAAGTAAACACTGCATTTATTGCCCAGTTTTCTTCAGTGGCTTATAACTGTGGGTTTAAAAGAGAAAAAACTAATAAATAAAATGCTTATATTGGCTGTGGTCCATCATTTAATATTCCACATAAAGAAAAAGTAAAAAAAATATAGGGCTTTGTCTTTGAGCCATCAAGGCCAATTCCGTAATTGCTTAAATATGCTCAGTGTTCTTGTTTAATGTGGCTAAGTAGGAGTAAGTGTTAAAGGATTCAAATGCTCTTTATTGTGTGATAAATATGGAAACAGTACTTAATTTGTGTAGGGAATATTTTTTTGGATTTTCTATGGATTTTCTGTCCAAAAGAACAGAAATTACATTGTGTGACTAATAAATCTACAAAATGGAACAGATCTAAGTGAACATAAAAGTAAAAGATGAAGGATTATGAGACATTAAAGAAAAGAGACATTTTCCATGGAGATTCTTTGAGATTTTTTGAGAAAGGCTGCAAGTTGAATACAACAAATACACATTTGAACATCCTGCTCTGTGTTGCTGCTTTGTCCTTCTGTCCCTTCCCTTCATTACATTCATCTTGTCAAAATAAAATAAAAATGGGGCGACCTCCAGCTCACCAGGTAGAACGTGTGCCGAATAATAAATAATAACACTGCAGCTTGATGCTTCAGATCGTTGTTTTGGATTCCCTGTCCAAAATGGTTGAGTCCTATGGCTTTCACTGTCCCATCCATTCCCAATATACTAGATCACACAAATGTAATGTGCAGTGTGAGCCCCGTGGGAAAATGATTGGGAGCTGGTGGTGAAGAAAGTGGAGGAGACCTAAAGCTACCCTACACCTTTTCAATGTCAGAATCTGGGGGGGTGCGTCCACCAATTTCAGCTATTCACCTGGTATGCGGAGGTGAGAAAGTATGCAAGACTTGAACTTCTCTTCTCTGAAGTAGTTGGAGCCTACCCCAGCCGTATATTTGCCAGATTACTGATTTGCACAGCTGTCCAAGTTTTACCTGGCTCCGTCCATTAACATTCAGGTTATTTCTGCAATTCTGCCTCAAAGACTCTGTGAACGCTCATGTCCTATCACCCCTTATTACTTTATTACACTGTTGCATGAAGAGTAAACCCACATGACAGCATACTGGAAAGAGTGAAAGTAACATCTTGGCAGTTTCTTCCAAGCATAATTGCTTTGACTGAGGAATCTTTACCCCATCTGCTCCACTGAAGGAGGATGATGTGTTCTTTAGGAATTGGAGTCTGTATGGAGAATATGAGGGGTGGATTGGTTTAAATTCGAATAATCGGAAAAAAAATTCCAATACTTCAAGTTTTTTCATCCTACAACCCATACTGAGTCAATTTAGTGGTCTCTTAAATGTATCCAAAACTGTTTAATTTCTGTATATGTACAGTATGTATTTGTCACATACTGGCTGAATTTATGTGTCGCTAAGGTGTTCAATGTCCAGAAAATTAAGCAAGATTTGACTATATATAAGTGTATTTAATCCTGCCATGAGCTACAGGCTACAAAGTATCCATACAGATGTGTTCTCTGGCTCTGAATTCTCTTACGTTTAAGTTGAAATAGTTTCAATCACTTTCAGGATCTTAAACCTGCTTCAACTTAAGACCCATAATAAGTAGTCCCGTGTGCTAAATATCTGGTTCCAGTGTTTCCACCCTTTTTCTGATGTAATGGCGTTGTCTGTAACAGGAATCAGCCACAAAATGGAAATCCTCAACTTGGCCTCTTGAAAGAGTAAATTTAATTTAGCTAATGACAAAATATCAGTTGTGTTACAGGGAAGATCAAGTAGAAGAAACGTTGTTGTCTGAGCCTGTGTGGTACACCAGATGCAAAATCCTAAGTCGAAAGTGAATAATACACAAATGTAAAACATTGAATTCTATCGAAATGTTACAGGCCAGAAAGAATAGACACTATAAATTAAAGCCTTATAGGCTATAGACTAATCTAAAAATAAAATTATGAGATTAGGATTTGTTCGGACGAGAATAGAGACATCCAAACCCCTCTAAAAGCCTCTTTAGAAGCCTTTAAATCCCAAACACAATCAAACACTTCTGTATGCATGGATGGAAAGCCAGTAAGTGATTATGTTTTACTTATTGCAATAGTGATTCCTATTGGTTGGTCCGGGCGCCTGGAGAATGGTAGCAGGATATGATGGAGATAATGTAAAGTATTATTCAGCCCAGTTTACAATAACATTGGCCAGTCTCCGACATGTTTCAGTAGCTTGTAAATTACAAAAATAATAAAGTCAGATTTTTTAAATGGAATTCTCCGCACTGTTTGACAGGCAGATTGACGTTTTACCAGACTTCTGTAGTGAAGAGGAAGCTGTGCCTGAGGGCAAAGCTTGTCATTTGCCATGTTGATATGTTCAAACACTCATCTATCGTCATAGGCTCTGGGTAAGGATGGAAAAAAAAAGTCAGTTTTGAATACAAGCAGCTGAAATACGCTTTGTTTCGTGTTTCTGGGCTCACCATCAAGGACAGGTAGCCTAGAAATCTAGACGCACCCTAGCGGCAGCAAATGTAATTTTCAGCCAGGGTCGTCTCAACTCACCGTTGGCTTGCGAGCTGGAAAAACCAAACTCTGGCCGGGCCAATCAATCCGTGTATAGAGTCGGTGGGCGGGCTTATGGCTGCTGCTGCTGGCGAACAGCGTGTCTTTCAAATCGGCTTTGGCCTCGACTCTGGAAGACTTGGAGTTAAGTTTTTCTTTGAGAAAAGAACAGAGAACGGCACTGAAGTCATTCTTAAAAAAGGAAGATGTGTTCAGAGTTTTGCCGAGCAGATAAGGCAAAAGTTAAATCTCTCAACTAGCTCCGCTACCTTCTTCGTTGCTCTGGTTGGTTGTAGCGCTATCCTGTTGCATGCACAGGGAATTTGAAAGACAACCGTTCATCCCGCCCCTCGGATTCAGCCCTGTCAATGGTGACCCAACATCTTGATGTGGGTCTGGCTTGTCAGGTTGAAGGACAGGATGAGGAGCTCAGATATCTAGAGGGAAGTCATCTTAGTCTACTGATACCAGAAACCCTCTCGCACACCCAGCATATTATTGTTGATTTCTTCTTTGTAATACTGAGGAAAAAAAACAATTGTACAGTTGTGTTCAGAATAATAGCAGTGTGTTTTTTTTAAAAAAGTGAATAATGCTCAAAATCCTTAGAATAGCTTTTAATTCCATAATATCAATGCATTGGGAACACTGCACATTCAATTCCGAATCAAAACATGACCAACATTGATCAAGTTTGTGTTATACCTTTACAGAAAGTGAAGAAAAAGGAATATTAGGCTGTTCTTTACAAACTCAAACATTTACCTGCTGTATGAACTGAAAAATGTCTCAAGGGTTTGCTTTACTTTGAATCACTGCAGTAATATTTAGTTGCATAACCATTATTTCTGAGAACTGAATAGGTTGAATAGGTTGAAATTTGCCAAAGGACACATTGACTAGCCAAAGGAGAATTGCCCAAAGGAGAATTCTGTGGACTGATGAGAATCAGTCCACAGAATTCTCCTTTGGGCCAGTCAATGTGTCCTTTGGCAAATTTCAACCTATTCAGTACTTTTTTCCAGCAATGGGACTTTGCGGGGCCTTCTAGCTGATAGCTTTGCTTCACATAGCCTTCTTCTGAATGTAACAGTACTCACAGGTAACTTTAAGTCTTCTTTGATTTTCCTGGAGCGGATCATTGGTTGAGCCTTTGCCATTTTGGCTATTTCGATCCATTTGACTGGTAGTTGACCGTTTTTTCCCATGTGGTTCAGGCTTTGGATGCCATTTCAAGGCATTTGAAATCATTTTGGCTGAGCAGTCTATCATTTTCTGCACTTCTTTATGTTTTCCCCTCTCCAATCAACTTTTTAATCAAAGTCTGCTGTTCCTCAGAGCCATGTCTGGAACGACCCATTTTGCTGAGTATTTCAGTGTGAAATGCACTATAACCAGCATGCACAACATTTATTTGCTTGCTTGCTTATTGCTTCCTTCCTTCCTTCCTTCCTTCCTTAAATATGGGCCATAATTGACACCTGTTTTTTCACAGAATCAATCACCTCACTAAGTGAACACAACACTGCTATTATTTTGAACATGCCCCTTTCAATTACAGATTCAATTACACAGAATGAGCAACATGCATGTCATGGCTGTTGGTCTGTTGGTTTTCTATGACTCTACAATACTTACTAGTAAATTATTTGCCATGTAGAAATATCACTTCTACCAAAAAAAAAAAATGATTTATGAGGTTAGTGATTGAACTGCTATTATTTTGAACACAACTGTAGATACCAGTTGATAAAACTTCTCACTTGCTATTTTAAAGCCATGACTAAATAATCACTCGGTCTAATGCATACCACAGCTGCTAATCTGTCCTTCCACATTCCCAGACTTCTCAGAACCCCCTGTCATTGATTGACAAATGGGAGAGGGTGAGGAAAGAAGAATATTCTGTGATTGTGTGTTGGGCTCTGAGCGCTGCCAAAACACGGCTGACCTACACTCAATACTGTGCCTGAGCACGTTCTGTAGACGCATATGGAGGACGGAAGTTAGTATAAGGCCGTTGATGAAAGCTACAAATAAATGTTGCATATCTGCAACGAAGTCTCTCCTGATTGAAATATCAGCTTTGTGTTTAAGAACTTTTTTGTTTGATAAATGGTTGCATGGTGCGCATCAGGGTTCAATGCTGGATCCATGATTGTTTTGTTGTTTTTGTGCTTTCTTTGGGGAACTAAAAGCTAATGGGACAGACAATTATTCCTGTGTTGTATGTTTTACGTGCTAGCGAATTTAGAAACCCTTGTCTACTCTGGTTGAATGGTTCTGCATTCTTGTTTTTGTTTTTTCAGATCACTTACATTATATTTGAGGTACATTGCTAAAATCAAGTCTAATTCCTTATTATTATTATTATTATTATTATTATTCAGAGCCCTTCAAAGGTTCAATCATGCTTTAATTTTGGCAAGGCATGCTTAGTTCTCTCTCTATTTTTGTTTTATGTCTTTATATCGGGCTCAATATGAACTTGTGGTGCTCTTTTCTGGTTGACTGTGAGTTTTTAAATTGAATTTAAGAATTTAAGTGAGTTTATTACATTAATTTAGAACTAATATGCTCAGGCTCCTGATTATTAAATTCATATTTGCCACGTGCCATCTGGCTGTAACCTCTATAAATATATTAAGTTTATTATATTTTTGGCTAAAAACGTGCAAACTTTTGATGTGTTTTCCTTAATCTACTAGCTGCCATTTGGAAGTAATGTAATATGAGCTTGGCTACGTACTGTCACCGTTACCAATACCTTTCCATTATACTTTCACTCCATACAAACCACTATCTGCTTTGGTTTTGCTCCATTTTCCAACCCTCATCAAGTCGGTTATGATTCATCTGTGCAGACTTATGCTGGACTAAAATTGAAGAGCACATCATATTTAGAACAACCAGGTGTCACCATAATTACAGATCACATACAAACACAAGCACAGCACTGCTAATAACTAAACTAAGCTTCTGGAAAGAAAGCAGTCATAATCACTTGCAAATGTAAGAAGCTTCTGTGTGATATCACAAACATAGCAAACTTTATAGTTTTGGGAGTAAAAACTACATTTGATATGTTTGCAAATGTGTACCTATTTATTGAAAATAAAGCATGACTTTGGAAGATGTTTCTAAGGAATCTAGTGGTGTAAGGCTAACCAGAGAAAGCAAAGAAGAATTTCTCTGATTTTCATTTCTGCAGTTACTTGATGATTTTTGCATAAACATTTTAAGATTTAAGTATTGTCTATACCCATGCTACAGTAAGTGCAACACTCAGACCACGGAACAATATTTAGCCTTGAAATGATAAATTGCTAAATTGAGCTCCACCCTCTCAAAGCATAGAGCCTGTAAACACAGCTGTTTCAGATGATGAGTAAATGTAATATTAAAATGTACGCAGCTGCAACCTCAAATCTTATTACAAGTAGAAACTTAAGTCAAGTTTCAGCATGCAGAGGACGGGGATAAAGACAGTTTTACTCAAGGAGGCCAGAGGTCAGAATCACATCAGAGATCAGTGTCTTGTTCTATAACCCTTAAACATAATGGACATGATACACATTATACAGCATGAAAGAGGGTTGTATTTACTTGAAGTTTGTAGCAGTCTTTCACTTGAAGCTAGTTGTCTGTTTAATAGCGGAATGTGTATTCTCAAGGCAACGAATGGAGGCCTTATTTCAGTGACTCATATCTTCTACCTTTTAACTTTTATCACAAGAAGAAATCTATCTTTAACCTGTTGTACAAATATATATCAATCTCACAATGTATTTATGCAGGAGGCGTAGTGTGAGTAGCTTATTAGCAGAGCTAGCTTCAGTCCTACACAGGATGCGTTCAGGCACTGTGTTGAGTGTAGGTCACCCGCGTTTAAGACGACCAAAAACCACGGCTGAAACAGTTTCTGTGTAGACAGGCAGAACAGTTGTTAAAGAAACATCTGTTTAACTGCATGTTTCTTTAATTGGATCTTTTATAGAGGTTCTAACTTTCTCTCTAAAGCTGCAATCTGTGATTTTAATAGGACGACTGCAACATAAACCTCAGTTGCTAAAATGGGGGATGTGGTGTGTCACAGTGCTCTGATGCTGTGCCACTCTGTGGGCCATTTATTAATGTCGCCAGCTGTTTATAGCAGCTGTCACATAGTAGTGCATAAACACACACACTCTCAAACTTTGGCTGTCTTCTTTAAGGAGTGACCATAACCATGACGACGAACTTCCCCTTATAATACATAAGCTGTGTTTGAAAGCGTTCCCTCATTCACTCACTCACTATTATCAAATAGAGTTTATTAAATAGTTAACTATATAGGCAATGAACAAACGAGTCCTTCTGCTTCTTCTTCTCTTCCGGGAAAACACGACCGCGTTGCATTGTGGTATACAAGAGTAAATTGTAGGGTACACCGTATGTACACTCAAATTAGCTGTGCATTGGGGATATTTTATACTGGACTATATAGTGAACCGCTGAGAATTCGAACACCACTACAAAATGGCAAACACACTATATAGTGCACTATTTCCGTGATAGGGAACAGTTTCGAACACACCTATATATTTAACCTAACCATACCTTAACGAAACTTTAGTTGACATGCATGGATATACTGTTGGAATCATTCATTATAAACCATTGGCAGTGATCATTGAAAATATTTTCCATTGAACGTAATCATCTGATAGCAGTGTTCCATTTGGCAAGTGGGTACTTTACACTTTATACAAATCATTCATCACTGCAGTAAATATAAGCGTGAAACAACTTGAATGTACAGATGTAGTTGCAACGACTAAATAATGACTGCGTTGTCAAACTTTGACAGAGTAAGTAGATTGATTTCATTTTCTGTGGGTTTGTCTGTACGAAGCCAAACTGGATGCTTCAGCTCATTCCATGGAAGGCATAAAATAGATCCTATTCTGCAGTACTCTTTACTCTTGTGCTTTTCAAACGTCTCCCAAAACCTCCTTATTCAACCCACATCCCATCTGTGCCAACTCTTCCTCTACTCTTTTCCCCAATCTCAATGTTCCATTTGCACAGCACATAATACACATAGTATATTCTACTCAGATCCCTTTTTTTTATCCTTGTTGTCAACCTCATCCTTTTTTGAGCATTTGTCTTGTCCTTCTTGTCCTCCTCTTTTTCCTCTGCTCTTTGCCTCCCACTTTCCCTGTTATTGTAACCATGACAACAATGCTCCCCTAACCTTAACTAGACAAATTCTTTGTAAATTAGATTTTTGAAGGCTTTGATTGTTGAGATTTGCCAGTGCAGGCTTCTGGGATGAAGTCATTTTTTCATATTAATTTTATGGCATTCTATGGCCATTTTAATTCCTGCTGTCCTAAAAGAGGAAGGAAAAGGTTTACCAGACAATGGAGGTCAAGAACTATGTGTGTGATGTAGTTTAAATACTGATAAAGTTGTATTGAAAATAAGTTGTAGTAAGTGGTCACATACTGATATTCTCCATGTTAGCAGTGTTAGTATATTTGCCATAATATGGGGACCAAACAATTTAGAGCTCAGATTAAAAAAAGGAAAAATAAAAAATAAATAAAAAAATAAAAAAATAATATATATATAGTGTAGTCTGCTCACTACTGCTCACACATACATAAATACATTCAGTGATATATGACAGAAAGTCCCTTGATAGTTGTTGATCTTTAAATCATTCCATAGTGAAGAAAACAAATCTCTCCATTTACAGTATTTTTCCGATTGCTAAACGACACTTGGCACAACTGAAGCCACATGTGCAAAACTCTGACTACAGTCTGCATTAACAACAGTCACCTGAGCTAAACAGTTCACGTCCTGCAAAACTCATTCCAAGCAACACAACTCATAACACACGTCTCAAAACAGGCTCAGAGCAGCCAAACACTCAGAACAATCCTCACTGAGATAACACACGCTGTCACTCAGAACACACTGAGTAAAAACACTAGCATCAAACACCAATACAGAAATGACTAACTTTTCATCTTTACAGTTTGAACAATTGGAGTGACCTCACACTACTCAAAAGTTTCTTTGAAGAAAAAATATAGATTTTATGTAATATACCAATTTTTAAGTAGGGTTGGGTACCAAAATGTATCCGACGTAAACGGTAGTAAAAAAAAAACTAAAGGTACATAACAGTAACAAAGAATAGTGTGACTAATCCTGCTTCTCTTCCGCATCATGCGGCAAGTTTTCTTCATCACATTGGATGTCTGCATCATCTCTAAATACAAATGAATGTGGTGTTTCCATTGCGTTCACCTCTATTACTTTCTGAAAAACAGTAAGAACACAGTTTTACTATAGTAAAGATATAGTTTTTTTCACTTTTTTTTATAGGTGTGTATATAACCTCAGACATCTTACCTGGACATGTTGGTATATTTGCTCTTTTACTTTTTTTCTCTCAAACAGTACAGTGTATAATTGTTTCATTCTTATTTGGTGTTTGTATACAAAAAAAGGCTTTCTGAGCTTTCTCTATATAAATATCGTATATGTTCACTTACTAGTCTAAAACAAGACACCTGCTTAGCCGTTCTGCTATGGTTTACAGCTGAATGGTTGAGCTGGTGTGTGTGTGTGCGTGTGTGCGTGTGTGTGTGTGTGTCGGAATGAAATATGTTGATTGAGGTCTAAAGATGATTTACCGTGAAGGGTAAGTTCTCATTGAAACATCTGCTTTTCAGCACAGACACGCCACAGTGTGATAAGTGTGTGTGTGTGTGTGTGTGTGTGTGTGTGTGTGTGTGTGTGTGTGTGTGTGTGTGTGTGTGTGTGTGTGTGTGTGTGTGTGTGTGTGTGTGTGTGTGTGTGTGTGTGTGTGTGTGTGTGTGGACGACCCTGAAGAGGTGCCAGATTCAGAGGTTGCATTTTTGTTTACAGTCTCTATGATCGTGTTATTTTCTATGTTATGGCCCACACAACCCTCTCTAGGCACCTCTAGGTCAGTGGACATAGTCCATTCAAATTTGCACCATTGTTTACACATGGCTATCCAAATGCTGTTTTTTCACTGCATGTGTAATATAAAAAATACAACTGGTTAATTATAATAGTTTTTTCAGGTTGACCAAAGTCCCACTAGAGTTATTATATCGGAACTACTTCTCTCTGTGTTCAGCTCATGGTGGAAAGCCCCAAACAGCAGGAAGACTGGAAAGAGCTCTTTGGGTCAGAGAAAATTCACAATCCTTTTGAAAATTAAATGCATGCCTTCATATTAGTGGCCCATCAAAGACACCACAGGAGAGCAGCTGATTGGTCAAAGGTTGCAATGATGTCACCACACAAGTTTCTGTGCTCCTTGATGGGCAGTACAAAGAGAGACAGACCGACCTAGAGGACTGAAATGAAGGAAACTACAGTTGGTCTTGTTTTGCAAGCATGATTAAGAAAAAGAAATGATGAACTAGAAGGGCACTCAGAGAGCGCACACCGCTAAGGTCATGCACTATCTCGCAATATTAAAGAAAGTGAAAAATAATATGTGTATCCGCCCCATGATTCAGATCTGCTCCAAAATGTAATGGGTTCTTCCTTGGCCCACACCCTTCCACCAAGTTTCATGGAAATCGAGCCAGTAGTTTTTCCATAATCCGGCTGACAAACAAACCAAACTGAGAACATAACCTCATTGCCGGAGGTAATAAACCTCAAACAAGTATAATAGGGCAAAGGCTTATTTTGCAAAACAAGGGTTTTAAAATGGAGCAGTAATTGAACAAACAAACCTCCATAATTAATGTAAGTCATATGTCTCCAGCTCTAAAAGTCTGCAAGCTAACTACATATAAAGTCCATTATCTGACAATATAGGTCAAAAAATGAAGAGAAACCTCAATAAAAAGTTCCTGAACGAACTGAAGGACTGTCTTGTTACAGAGTATCTGCACTATGAAGACAGTTTTACACAGATCACAGAGTCCTCTCCCACGGAGTGAGGAAGTGTTTTCATTGAGATTCATGTCTCACCATGTTTAATTGTTTGTGTGCACACAGAAACACACACACACACACACACACACACACACACACACACACAGAAACACAGTCACATTTTATAAACTGGAAGTCTGGTCATAGAGAACAATATTTAACAGTATAAACTATTTGCTACAGTAAAGCAGTGAAACAAGGACATTATTCATGGAGGCGTACTGCAATTTTAACTTTTAACTCAAATTACAGTCATAACATTTTCCATTTCACAGAGTTTTGGGTGACTGCAGAGTAAAGATACAAACTAGGATAAACTGAGTGTGACGCAAGGTATATTGCCAAAACTGAGTTAATGTGTAAGAGGCATTCCATATATTTTAAAAGTGTTATATTATGATTTTTTATCGTCAAGAAAGCAGCGCCCTATTTATGTTTTGACAATTATATTAGTAATTATAATTACAGTACATACATTGGCTGCCAAACTGCCTGTTACATTGTGCACTAATTCAAAGAGAATCTACGTAATTTATAGCAAATATCCACAAATCCAGACATGCTTGTATTTTGTGTGTGTATACATGCATGATGAATTGCAGCACTGGCCGACATCCCACACAGCTGAATGGGGGTTCAAAGGTCACTGAAAGAGCCTGTGGTCGAACCCCGGAGCTGCATATCTTCACCATTAGCTCAGCATCTGCTTAGCATCTTACTCACCTTCACTCACCAACTGAGCGCATGTGTTAACTTGTTGACTTGCTCACAAAATAAATGGTTAACAAAAAGTGAAACACGTTTCTGAGTGAAGAGGGACTTTAATTTAAACTATGTGACACGTTTTAATGTTTTTTCTTTGTGTTTTCCAGGTATCAACAGTTTGGATTTATATAACAAATGGACTACAGATCAAGACAACACTGATTAACACCTTTAATTTTGCTTTACCTTTTTAACATAAAGGTGCACTGGTCGTTATGCTATAAGTGTCGGATCCAAAATGTGTAACTCCAAAATGCTTGTAATTTTACAGCGTTTAAAAGAACTTTTTTTTAATGTTAATTTCCCATTTTTTCGTTCTTTTTTTACTGTCTTGCTGCTCACTGGTTTATGTCATCTGGTCCAGTCATCACTTCATTTCACTAAGGAGAGGTTCACTAAACTGGCCATTAATAGTCGAGTCTGGAGGATTTGAGAATGTGTGTAACTACGTGAGGACGGGGGTCACTGTGGGGGGTCAGTTTCGAGGTCTAAACTGTAATACTGTTTACTGAGACCCAGACAGAGAGACAGAGTGAGTCATGACCTCTTTCAGCACGCCTGGTTACTGTGGTAAGTGGTCTCTTAGCAGAAATATGTAGGCACACACGTTTCCTAGTTGTTTCTTTTTCTGACAAAACAAACATTGTCTCTTTTTCTGAGACATTTTTTTCAAGAGAGCCCAATTCATTTTTTCTTAATGAATTTTATGTTTAAAGGAGCTTAATTGTCCAACAGACCTGCATCTGGCACATTCATTTGCCAGATGCTTTAAAGGCATTTTATATATATCTTTCGTAAAAGACGAGTGCCTTGGTTCCTTTCTTGATGTCTATTGGATTTGTTCATGCCCTCTACCGGAGAGCACCGCCTTTATCTACCACTACTATTAGTTCCAAGAAGTCATTGTGACTTCGCGTAAACATACACGCCACTTTCCTAAAGCCAAGTGGCGTGTTATCTGAACGCATTTTGAGCTATTTGCGTGTATACCTACGCTGTATACAGCGGACGGCAGTCTGCAACGTCACAGCGTAAACATACACGCCACTTTCTAAAGCCACATGGCGTGTTATCGTGAGGCTACGTGTTATCGCGAGGCTATGGTTGGGTTTAGGAAAAGAAGAACAGGTTGGGTTTAGGAAAAGAAGAACGGGGTTGGGTTTAGGAAAAGAGCAAACATGGAAAGGAAACATCATACGTGGAACACGAAGAAACGTCACACACGGGACACAATCCCCGCTCTCCTGGGTGAAAGTCTTGTGTTTCATACTACTCGCTACGGCGTCAATTCACACACAATCACAAGGTAATGTAAGTCAACGGAGGCCAAACGGCGTCGATTAACACGCTAAAAAGCGAGTATGCGTCTTGATAACACGGCAACAATGGCATACGAATTGGCCTGTCATACATAGGCCACTTCATGAGATCAGTCTGCACATACCCTCCCTCCCCCTCAGTCTGAGCTCTCTACTCTGTAATTTTGGTTTTGGGGTGTAGGCTTCTTCCTGAGGACTAAACAGAAAACCCTCCATACTACATAGAAACAGTTTTAGACAGTTTCAGACCACAGAGAGGAAAAAAAACACACAGAAATCAGTTGTGGATATGGCGCATGCAAAAAAAATGAACTGTGCCTTGTTTAAGATGGCCCCACCATCCATGGAAAATTACAGTCTTTCTCTGTGGTTTGTACATTTAGTAATATAGAAATGAAACAAAGGAAAGAAGTAGTTTTTTTTTTCTTTTTTTTGGGGGGGGGGGTATTGTAATTTGAAGGTATATGATGCTTTAAAGCTGCCCAGCTCTATGGAGCTTTAAAGCCTTTAAGGTCATTGTTGTTTTGGTTCAGTCTCATGGCTCAGCTTCACTTGTCAACTGTAACCGTAACCGCTTTTGCATTGCTGAGTAACATTGAAATTTACTTCAACTCAGAATGTAAAAACGCCCAACATCATTTAACTCCACAGCAAAATAATGGCTGTCTGAGGATGGGTGATCAATATATGCAAGAATAACAATAAGACACAACAGGACCTCTTCTACAAAAAAGGCAGTGTGCCTCACTGGTCTTAGTGACTAGATGGTCAACACTGGAGCATTTGGTGGCCAAAAACACAACTCCAAATGAATGCTAATGTTGCTGCTTGTCTGCTAAATGTGAAAATAGGCAGGTGAATAGGCAGTGTTTGCTCACACATTTACTATACCAACCAAAAAGATGATAATGTGTCAGTGTATTTGTGGGTTGTTTCTGCTGCCCCCAGGTGGCCAAAAATCAGTTGTTGCAGCTTTAAAATGGTTAAATCATTGTCCTTGATGTTATTGGTCCAATAGAAATCTGAGGGCTATTTAATCCCGCTCAACTGAAAAACCTCATAACATACCGTATGATTTCATTTAATAAGAGGTATTACTGTATCACTGTGTGGCCAATGTGCAGAACACACAAAGACATATTTCCATGATACTAAACACTAGTTTTCCAATAGGAAACATCAGACAACATGGGTTTTTAATATGAGACTAATATAGTCGCTCTAGAAATATGAAAAGCCTGATTTCCCTTAGAGGTTTTGCTGTTATCATTTATTAGTGGCAGCAAGTGACGAGTTTCCAGATGTGTGTGTGTGTGTGTGTGTGTGTGTGTGTGTGTGTGTGTGTGTGTGTGTGTGTGTGTGTGTGTGTGTGTGTGTGTGTGTGTGTGTGCGTGCGTGCGTGCGTGCGTGTGTGTGTGCGTGCGTGTGTGTGTGTGTATATCTGTGCAAGTGAAAGAGAGAGACAGAATGATTTGTTGAAAAAAAAACATGACAAACCTTTGGAAAAAACAGACCAAAATTGAAGAACAGAAAGAAACAGAGAAAGTGGAAGATGATTTAAATCATAGAAGGTACCCTTCACCATCTTAACTAGCGAGGGCGGCGTTTCCAAGGATGTGGCTGTCTGGGGACTGTGGTTGGGATGAAAGGAAAGGAAACCAGGCGGCTCTGGAGGATTCCTCGCTCACACACACACAGACACACACACACACACACACACACACACACACACACACACACACACACACACACACACACACACACACACACACACACACATTTACACACTCACAAAGGGAACATGTATGTAAATGAGAGGCTATCCTCTAGATCTGGTGAACAGATGAAGTTAATTGTTGCCATCCTTCTCAACAGGGTATGTGCAACTCTCAGAGAAACCAACTTACACATCATAGAGCTTTTCTTTCTTTCCTTTATTTCTTTCTTTCTTTCAACAGACATTCCAGTGTTGCCCATAAAATAGGTTACTACCCTCAAGGATGGGTCAGCTACAGATGTTTTTAGAGTAATAAATCTCGTCTAACGTGATGTAACATGCAAGCATGTTTTCCAACCTTCTGTTGTGTTTTCTTTGTGGGAAGAAATGCTGCATATGGTGCCTTTGAACTAAACATACAATTATAAACGGTAGTAGAATTTAATTGTGTCTATTTACTCAACAACCATACTTAAGTACAATTTTAAGGTACTGTTTTATATCTTTAATTGGAACAGTCAATTCAATTTTTATTTGCACAATGATGTTCTATCTTGAACGCTTTCTATTGTTGCTTTTATGTATATCTTGGATTATCTTGTTATCAATAAGCACCATTGTCCTCCACAACTCCCACAACACTGTGTAAAGTTAAAGTGAGACTTTCTGCCATTTTTAAGACTTTTCTACTTTATTAGATTGCATCCAGTGGTATGTGAAATAAATGAAGTAGGAGGAGAGGATGAAGGATGACATGCAATAAAGGTCTAATATCATCTTCAGTGTTTTCAGTGTAGTTTAATGCCATTTTGAAGGACTGGAGGACTTGCATCTGGGAAGTGAATCCTCTTTGTATAGATACATTTTGATGAGAAAAACAGTCTTTGCAAACCTGCAGAAATAGCCATAGAAACACATGGATTAACTTTAAGACTAAACCAAACAAAAAGATGTTTATGTAATTTGAGTGAATCTCCGTGAGAATCAAGTCAAACTGACTGATCACTTGACAGATTAATTTGATTTGCTGCAGTGCAGGAAGACAACCTGACCCCGTCTGTTTATTTAAATTTGACACTTAAACTCTCTACACTACAGTAAAACATCCTTGACCATGAAACCCATACAGGTTTGTGGAGCATAGTAAAATAGATACAGGACTCTATGCTTTCCTCAGTGGAAACAGGAAGGTGGCAGTAATTTCCTTCTAATCCCACCGGACATTTGTAGGGTGTCCTTGGATAAACTCCACCTCAAAGGTCCTGGAGGGTCACATACCTGGAATCAATTAACTTTCTACACTACTCGTCCAAAATTTACCCACAAGTTTTCAGTTTTCAGACTTTAAAGATACAAGCAGGGGTTTATCTGACTTTAATTTCATCTATTAAGTATGTTTCTCTCTTGTTAATAATGTTTGCGACAGTATTCTCCTTTAGAATGAAATCCACTTTCTTTACAACTCATGACTCTACTTTATTTTCCTGATTAAAATCCAAAAGCATCCATGTGAACAAAGACAGTGATTCAGTAGGTTCCAGCAAACTATAATAAGACTGGGCATCTAAGTGAAAAGCATTAGCTTAAATGTGTCCGGCCTTTCATTTAGCATCATGGACCTCGTGGAGCTAGACTTCTTGCAATTATCTTTAAAAGAATGTTTTTTTTTTCCATAGATTGTTTCCAGGAATTAGGATTTATATACGCTGACTATAAATACATTCATTGTTTCAAGTGTCAAAAGTCAGGATTAACTTAATTATATCAAATTTGTTTGCAGCATCTATTTTGGAGACGCAATGGAAACCAAAACACAAAACTGATGTTAAAAAACACACTGTGAAGATAATAAGAACAATCTAGTACTGTAAAGTGTATCAGTAAAGTGGCCCTTAGGCTCAAAGTGCATAATAAAAACTAATTGGAGCTAAAAATAAAAAAAGATGAAGTAAGCCTCCATCTGCTCAGCGTATACCTACAAGTATACATATGAAGCATATAGTTAGTAATTTGTTTCATTTTATTGGACATCAGCTTAGTGCACAGACTAGCTACTGATGATTCATTTATTGTTACATGAGCAGCACCCCCTTAGAAGTGTATAAGGCATGGTGAGGAACAGGATCCGGCTCTGTAAAATAACAAGAAAGACCTCAAAGATGAGAAGAGGCCTTTTTACTGTAAATGGTTTGGACCCCATATTAGGGCAAATAAACTGACTTACACTGATAACATGGAGAAGATCAGTCTGTGACCACTTACTGCAAGAACAATTTATTTTCCGTACAACTTTATCTGTATTTAAACTACATCACAGACATACTTCATAAATCTTTTCCTTCCTCTTTTAGGACAGCAGGAATAAAAATAGCATAAAATTAATGAGGAAATGTATGAAAACATGACTTCACCCCAGAGGCAAATCTCAACACTCAAAGGCTTCCAAAATCTAACTCACAAATAATTTGCCACCTCGCACACGCACGCACGCACACACACACACACACACACACACTCACACACACACACACACACACACACACACACACACACACACACACACACACACACTCACACACACACCATATTTGATACAATTAATACAATACAATTTAATAAGTCTGTCATGACATCATGAAATGAGGTATGATATGATATGATGCCAAATGGCCCAACATGCTGTGATACATTTAGAATACTTGATGCCAAACAAAAGTATATAATTAAATAAAGTCAAATTTGATACATTACAACACATGCATTGGGTTCACATCATTCAAGCTTCAAATTATTGATGCTTTAAAGACTCTTCAAAGATCCGGATTTGTTCCCAATGAGTCAAAATGTTCTTTAGAAAATATGCACAGCTGCTGGCTCATACATGGCTTTAGTCTTTAATTCTTAGACACAAGGATACTGAAAACACAGAAACTGCTGTCTAGTATACAGTATGGGATTTTTTTTTTGTCTGGGAGAAATATGGACAGTTGTGAGTCAGAGCAGTCCAAACTGGAGGGGGTCTTCCAGTTCTGGGCTCTGGTCTGCACTCTGAAACACTGTGGAACAATGCCGTGGATTCTCCACAGAGATCTGAAGAATGACATCAGACTTACAGTTTGCCAAGAAGCAGTTCTCGGTTTCTCAGGGGTTTATGTTTTAGGTAGTCCACTAAACTTAGATTTGATGGTGCAAATATTTATACAGAAGGCCAAGAGTATGAAGTCTGATCAGAATCTGATTCAACAATTAGGAGTTGGATCAAGTTCCATGTTTCCATCCCTCTGGTGAAATGACTTACTGTAACAGTAATCATAATATCTGATTCATCGCTTGTTTGTTTTTTTACCTTTGAATAATAAGGTAAACATTACGTGACGATAATTAAAGGATACAAATACTATTTTAGACGTGCACAAAAGATTCCGTCCACGCTTCAATAAAAAGCTGCTTTTAAGGTTTTAAGAGACTTTAAACATCTGTTTATAAACTGTCTCCAGATGCCTTGTCTGAGGGACAAAGTCCTTGACTAGAGAAATGATAACAGCGCATTTGTTTGCATGGAAAAAGAAAAGTGTGTGTGTGTGTGTGTGTGTGTGTGTGTGTGTGTGTGTGTGTGTGTGTGTGTGTGTGTGTGTGTGTGTGTGTGTGTGTGTGTGTGTGTGTGTGTGTGTGTTTTAATTGGGACATTTAAAATGGTAAAATCCCAACACCCACAACACCCAACCACACATGAAAGAAAGGAACCTAGAGGTGATGGGGGGGGGGGGTAAAATAGCCCCCAATCAGTAAAACAAAAGCAGTAGAACATTGATTTGGACTCTTCACTTTGGGAGTAGAGTAACTTTTTCCAAAGGTCTAGTTTGTGCACGGGCTAGAGAGCAAACAAGCACATTTAGAGGACATGCACCAATGTGACAGCCATGGTTGCTGTGGTTCTTGGTGTGCTCTTACACAGAGTTAAGTTAAGACACAGCAGTTACCCTAAACTGTTCTGTTTGGATAAAATTCAGCTTTTTGTACCCACCTGCCCATCTGTTGAACATAATGTATAACCCCAGTCTTCAGCACTGCTAACTGCCCCTGGTGACTGATTCAACATGCATCAAGAACATCTGCTGTAGATTGTTAAACTTCACCGCAGTTACTGTTTGGATTTGTGTGTCTCAAGTCAGCAATTTTAGTTGGGTTGACGGAAAGACATGGTGAAACAGTTTTATGACACACATACTGTTTGAGATGAAAGGGTGAAGCAGCATCTGCAAAATATGTATAAGAACTATAGAATGATACAGTTTATGTATACCAATGACCGACTTAGCAACAAACAGTAACCTGAAGCAAAAACTCTTAAACTGTCATGGTCCTTCTATTACTCCCACATACTTCTGCAATTCTAAGTTGCTCCCAACCAAAATAGCTATAAAACTAGCGCTTATGTTTTATTTAGCCAAAAATGGTAATGGTAAGGGCACAAGAAGGGGCATATTTTCACCACAAAATCAACTGGAGTCTGCCAGGATTCAGAAGTTAGCATACCCAGACTGTTGGAGAGGATTCAAGGTTAATTTGGAAACCTGGCTTCTGCGCAAAAAACATTCATCCCAAAGCGCTGGGTGATTAGTTCACATTTAACAAGGGGTGGTAAAAAAGTATATTTAAGTATATTGTACATGGAGGATGGCTCTAGCCTTCATTTCCTTCATTTGTATATTTATGTAGACAAGAAATAAGTAACACTAAAAAAACAGCCTTTGAAGTGGATGGTCATTAGTGCCACAGCCAGTAAATAAGGAACATAAAAAGTAGGCAAATGCTGTCTTAAACTGTCTCCCACAATTCATCACTGACAGGGATTCAAGACTGACTACTGTATATATACTATTGAGAATAAGGTGCTTCTTGCTTGGGTGCACCCAGCCTTTTTCCATGCCTATTTCACATCTATGTCTACCTTTCCCTAATTAATGTTGACTGAAAAACGTAAAGGGATCTCTACCTCCTTCGTAGGGATACACGCACACACACGCACACACGCGTACACACACACACACACACACACACACACACACACACACACACACACACACACACACACACACACACACACACACACACACACACACACACACTTTCAAATTCATTTGATATTATTTTATTCTGGGTGATCAGCCTCTATTTTTAACAATAAAGATAGTAGACATATTTTTCTCATACGTAGTTTAGTACTGGGATTTAAGTATAATTTGTTTTTTGTTTTTTGGGAGGACTCCCAGACTCCCGTTTTGTGTCCCCCTCTCCCACAGGGAGTGAGCATGCAGTGAGTAATGGGTCCAGCTCTCAGAGTGCACTGTGGGAACGAAGCTAACAAGGAGAACAGCAGTATTGCATCATCACCATCACTTTCACATTGAATTCAGGTTAGTTGCGTCCAGTTTCATTTTAGTGCTTCCATTCAGTGTGTTCAGTCAGCTGGCCTTTAAACTAGTCCCTGTTGGCAATGCATGACACACGTTGATCATGTGCTGTAATAGACTACCGTAAATTAGCCTACTATTTCACGCCATCTACTGGACAGTCACTGCAAGTGTAAAGTAAGATTTTGGATTGTGGACTTGTTGTACATCTTTGTATATAATCAAGTGGTAACTTTAAGGAGCAAACGCTAAATATAGCTTATATATAAATAAGCAATGTAAAAAATCTAAATAAAGAACTTCACCTGACATCATTAGGGACGTATGACGTCGTTGTTATGGTAACCACAACACGCCATTCAGCCAGAGAGAAAGCTGTGATTGACTTTCGCTAACAATAATTGTTAGCTGTAACGCTGTTTAAACTGTTCAAGGCGTATGGTTTTATAGTTTTATATGACAAAGGGACGAGGAGTGTGTGCGAGGAGTCAAGATATTCAAAAGTAAGACTTTTGCATAAATGTTTGTTCCTTCGTTTAGCAGACAAACACCGACACAAACATGCGCAAACATTTAGCTACTTGTAGCAAACTCGTTAGCTTCTGTGTAGGCTTAGCTAGCTAATGGGTAACGTTCATGTTTTTGGCTAGCGGTGGTATGAGCACACATCCACCTGTAGAGTTTTTTTTTTTCAGAAGAACTATAGTGTTTTTTGACGTTACGCTCGAGAAAGTTAATATCGACTTTTACATGTGCGAAAGTGCATGACAGTATCGCTGTCAGTGTTTCAAAGAAATGAAATAGCGTTATTTTGTAAGAATGCCATTGTTAAAGGTGATAAACAGTTTCATTGTACCTGTTGCTTCTTGAGGCCCATAGGCCTTTTAGTTAATTAACTATTACCGCATATAATATACAATATACTATAGTATAATATAATGTCAGACAGTCGCAAGAGGGCAACAAACACATTTTCTGTCTATTTCTTTTATTATTAAGATGCCCCAAAATAGCTTCTTGTGGTTTATCCATGAGTTTATGGTTTATACAGTCTATGGTTAGTCATACAAAAAATGATGTTGATTTTGATTTCCGCCAGCAGCAACAACAGAGCGACATCCTTCAGAATAAAAGCGAAATTTCACTCATGTGTTTATGGAAAAATACTACAGTCTTTCAAAGCCACCTATAAATGTACCTGTACTCTAGTGTGCTCTGACTAGTTTGTTAGTATCTCCAGGCTGTTGTGTGGCAACACCTTTTGCACCAAAATACTAGTGTGACCACCCATCTTCTATTTTATTTTTTTATAGGAGTAACTCACCTCTGCTGGGAAATTACAGAGAGAGTATGCATATTTCAAGAGACCCATCCTGCATAGCCTATTGCTGATGTTGTAGTATTCTTCCACCATACATCCTGTTTCATAATTGCATTGCTCTTTCTCCCATTGCTGTCTCCCTTCCTCTAATCATCTACCTTATATTTATGTTTTGCATTAGTGAGTCTATCTGAGGAGCAGCAGGATAGCAGGAATCCCAATAGAGGAGAAGTGGAGGTGGAAGAACAAGAGGAGGAGGAGAAGGAGAAGGGAATGGAGGACACCCCTCTAGTGGCCCTTGCACCTGATGCAGCACTCCCAGAGGAGCAGCCCTTTGCTAGTACTGCTAGTCCTGCTTTCCAGTGCCTAGATGAGGTAAGACTCATAAATATTGTTAAATGATCATATTTCATGTAAATGGCATTTTTGGAGCTTTCATAGGAAAGACATCACATTTGGCAGTTGCAGTGACAGTATTTGCTCAAATTACTTAAAACATACCAGAAAATATGAGAAATCCCTCACCGTTTTATTTTCCAGCTAAATGGATGTTTAGAATATAACTTGGTACTGTACATGGATTTGTGTGCCTTACAACGTTTACCTTAAAGCTGAATGTTTAAACAAAAGGGAATACTTGGAACGTGAAATCATCATGTGGATGAGAACAATACTTTTTTATTTACTTGATCATCACATACAGTAAACAGACATTAAAGTCACAGGCCCACAGTTTGATCATTCATCTTCTGTGAAGTTGATATGAACTCACTCTTTTATTGAGTCGCTTTATTGAGTCCACACCTCATTAACCCATTTATTATGGGCATGCAGCACCTCATCCCTCCATTTTTAAGATGGAGCAGGCATCAATATGATATCAAACTACCAAACACTGCAATGTACACAACCATGAAGTTAGAACTTTATTCGTCTTTTGATATAAAAAGTGCATATGTTTTGGCATGACAGTTGAATATGAATGATAGAAAAGATCAATATTGTACACACACAAAGCTCCAAATACACATATAATTACTATGAATGGTCACAATAATGCACAGTCTTTATCATTGCTCAAATATCAACAATCATTAGACCTTCTACTGTATGCCCTATGTATTATATAAAAGCTATCATAACCTCGCAAATAAAATAAATACTGTACACGTCCTTAAAGTGAAACATTTCTTTTCCCATCCTTCACATTCACAGTGGCTATAGAATGGATTAAGTGATGCTATACCGTTTTTTCAACATTAGGCGGCAGTATTGTACAAGTGGTGAGTTTGGGAGGAGTTTTTCTTTACATGTGAAAAGTGGTGTATGACATCAAGAGATGTGCAGTAGTTCAGTGCAGAGAGATAACAGTGGAAACACAATTGGAACCGTTTTTCTTGCAGCAGTGTCCTGCTCCGTGGTTGCTGTCAAGAAGAATTTACTAGAGCATCAATAATGTAGAATGTACTTGGGAAGGATCCAATAGAAATGTATCTCAGGCTGCATATTTATACTGGGATGTTTTATATTGTATAGGCTGATGATACATTAGCAAAGTGTCAGTGAGTGTAATTAAATAAACGACACAGAAGCTATTACTTGTACACTGCTGCTCAAAGCGTGTTGTATATCACTTCCTGCAGTTTGACTCTGATCACGGCACGAATTCTTTCACAATGAATTTCAGAGCCACTCAAAACTGTATCATCAGCTCTCATATACCTCACTTGAGTGGCTGCTGTTAATTATGAAACCATTTAGAGCGGAGAAAATGAGCGCTCATTAGTTTTTACTACTACTGTGTACTGTGTGGTGTCTCATCTGGGTTTACAGCGGGACGCAGCAGGACAGAAAGTGGAGAGATGTCAGAGAAACAGTGAAAAATCTCTTATGGTAACCCTCCGTATAATATTATGGCCCCTGTAGGAGGCTGGCCTTTAGACTAAATGTGTGTTTTTTTATTAGCCTCATCGTTCGTAGTCCATTGTTCTTTAGTATCATAATTTAAATCCAACATTTTGAAGGCCACACTCACTGCAGTGGCAAAATGTAATAGCACAGTTAAATTCGTTTTACTGCATTCAAACTGTCTAGGGCATATATTATTTTTCGGTGGACACATATGCATGTGTAAATGTGTGCAAATACATGATTATGTGCATGTGTATGAGTTTCTGAATCTACTTGTTCTTCAATTTATTTATTTTTTGTCTTTGTGTTTTTCCGTCTATCTGTCTGTCTGATTATATGAATATTTACCTGTCCCCCTAAGGAGCATAGTTCTTGGGCCGCATCATCATCTTGACAGTTTTGAAGGCCTGCCTGTAGTTAGTAGGGTAGTACTCTGTCGACATGTTGTGCCATGTTCCCCAGAAGATCCCGTTTCTGACTCCCTTGTACCTCTTGTGATAGTACTTCCCATTGAGGTTGGCGGACATGCAGGCATCGAACCACCAGCCGGAGCTGTAGTAGGTACCGCAGTTTCCAGAGGGATACATATCGTTGTCGCGGTCGGGCGTGGAGAAAAACTTTTGGTCATGGTTGAAGTGCTTGTTGAAACTGATGGCGTTCCCAGCTGTCCCACTGCAATGAAACATCGATATATATATATTAGATGTAGTCCTTCGTTATGAATATTTGATCACACATGCATGCACGCACAGAATCTAATATTGTACCTGTATCCACTGACAGACAGCCGGTAGCGAAGGAATTCATTGGCCACATAGAACTGGTCGTACTTTGCATACTCCCGAACACCCTCAAAGTCCTCCAGCTCGATGCGCAGGATCATGTCTTTGGCTTTTGTCATCAAGTGGATATGGTCATTGCCCAGCCAGAACTCACCTCTACAGCAGAGGAAAAGTTAGAGGAATGAGGGGATAAGACAAAGCAAAATGAGAGATTAATACAACAAGCTTATCTCCTTGTACACTTTATTAGAAAGTGGATACAGTTACTTAAACTGAATTAAGTTATCGCCAGAGGGGAGGAGAGGAAAGGAGGACATGCAAGGGGAGGGTAGTGTGACAGTAAAAGAAGGATATGAGGAGATATTCTTTCAGTGGGAGGTTATACTAGATCTGTAGGCATAGTTATAAAGCCAGGTAACCGTGGTTATTGCCCATAAAAAAACTCCTTCTTACAGTAGCAGAGAGGAGAAAGGAGAAAATGAGTTGAAATTTGAATCCAGTTTTAGTAGAGGCACTGCGTTAAAACTAAATATTGTCAGTGTGAAAAGGCTGCTTCCCTCCATTTTCTTTGGAACCTGTTTTGCAACTTTAATTGTTTTTTGTTGTTGTCCTAAATCATTAGTTTATTATTTATTTATTTATTATTTATTTATTTATTATTTTATATTTATTATTTTATTATTTATTATCTGTTAAAAGGGGTCAGTGATGTATATATATTGTTGTTTTACATGTGATAATCGGTGATGAAAACAGGTGAACAATCACAGCTAGTAAGAACAGGTGGTGAACAATCAGTGATAGTGGGAACAGGTGTGCATGGTTAGGTCCTATAAGCACTGAGTGACTGGGCACTCAAGTTGTGGGAGGAAGCGTAAAACTATTTTGTAACAAATTACTTTCTGTTGAAGTTGGTTCACTGATGGGTCAGTGTGGGTTTCTATAGATGAATTTTTGCAACGGATAAGAGAGGACTGTTGAATTGATGCTTTGTTTCCTATTGTGTATTGCTTTTAAAGATGTGTATCATCCCTATGGTTACCTGAGCAGATGGTAGGTTCCAGTTAGGTGAGGTTGAGAAGATGATTAAAGGCCAGTTACAGTCCCACACGTGTTGGGGAGTAGTGGCAGCTTGTTGTGAGGTTACGGGTTACGGGTTACGGGTTACGGGTTACGGGTTACGGGTTATACCCATCATTTAAAGCTGTTCTTGTTGAACTTTAGGGGCTTTGTGTTTTGCATGGCTTTCTTTTGTTGTCTTTTCGTTTTGTTAAACCTCTGGTGATTTAGTATTTCACTTCCATAAAGTTAGGGGACTTCCAAGAGACAAATAAAAAAAACATGACATTATCAGGGTTATTTTCTCAGACTTTGTTTCCAGTGACGCACAACATCAACTGCCCAAAAAGTCTGCAATATAACCCTTTTGTAGTTATATTTGAACTCCACTCTCTTCTGTGGGATTTGAGCCTCCTGCCTTGCATGCAAATAGCATGAAGTTTAGCTTCAGCTTTTTCCATCAAAGTTTGTATGTAATATGTAATGATGTAAAAACACAAATACCTCAACCTCCAATATTTTTTCTTAAAAAATAAGACCTGAAAATACCAGCTCGATATAACTGGATGTCTTTTCAAGCCTCTGAGCAACATCTAAGAATTTACAGACTTCAGTTAATAGCATGTTTTCCCCCATCCTAAAATATCTTTTGAGAGAATTGATATGCAAGTCCATTACCTGAGGTTCCCGAAGCCTTTCTTATACTCAGCCCAGGTGCGGTTGAAGCTGACAGACCCATCGAGACGTTGCTGTATCACGGTCCATCCACCTCCATAGGACTCCATGTCGCAGAAGACCTCAAATGTGCCGTTGCGGTGATCAGGGGTCACACGATACACACCGTTCTTCCTCGTCTCCAACACATTGTAGTCTGAACAGTCCCGAGGGGCTAAGATGACTGCCGGGAGATGGAGAGAAAGGGAGGGGGGGAAAAAGAAGAGGGGGCTGTTTTAAGGGGATGTTACTGGATGATATTACATAATATTTTCACTTTGCTCTGGCATTTTTCTCTGCCCCACCTAGAGACAGTTATAGAAACAGTCCCTGAGGCTGAGGAAGACTGAAGAAAGAAAAAGAAAATGCGATACGTTAGCAAGAAACCAGCTTAAACCATTGTGGAAGTTCTCATTCCTGCATTAATTTCCAGGGCAGTCTATTCAAACACAAAACAGTTCAGCATGTTCTTTAGCCAGCTCTGTTACCAGACTATTCCCCAGTTCCTTGTGTGGATCAAACTAAAGTTCAGCAAGTCATCAAGGATAAAACCAAAGTACTTTCTTTCAATAAGCCTCTCCTCTGCTTCTCAACATGATGTCCCATTTCTGAAAATCACATTCAGTATCAGGACTACAACATGAAAGAATGTAAGTTAAAGAACAAGGGCCACTGTCGAAGGATAAAAGTCAGTGACCTTCCCCTGTGCTGCACCACAGGCCCATTTCATACAGCTCCACTACTTTCTAAGATCTCTTCCACCATTTATTTTTATTTTTTATACCTGACCACTTATTTAGCTTTCTTCTTTCCCCTGTGTCGCGCTGCAGGCTGCTGACCCCATCCAAAACCAAGGTCCAAAGGCTCCTGTCAGTTAGCATTTGGGAATTGAAAGGAACAGACTTGTCAAAACGTGGGAAAGTGTAAAACTGGATTAGAGAGGCGTACCCCCTCCCTACACGTTCGGCACCCAGGGCCTAAATCATCCTGACATTGGGCAGGCAGCATGTGGACCCCAACTGAGTTTGTTTGACGCAGTCTATTGCTGATACAGTTTTGGCATACTGTTAAATCTGTTTAGTGGCTTGGTATATTATAATAGAGCAAAGGTATGGGGTGAACCATGTTGATTACAAAGGGATCAGGTTTCTTGAATACAGGGAGGGAAGGTTTGTGGAGCAGAGAAATGTGCCGTCATGCAAGGTTGGATTTGGGTTCTCTTCTCTCATAATTAAATGCAAAGGCATTTGTAACTAGTACATGGTGCACATAGTAAAAGCACAGTTTGTCTTTTAAATTGCTTTGACTCAAAATACACAGAATACTTTGTCTGCAAAATGGCCGCAGATGGTAGATACATAGAAAGAAATGTATCCTCGTCACGTTAACAGCTCTGTCGGCACTTGTATTCAATCGTCCTGTAAAATCTTTCAGTGTCTGCTTCACTTTAAGTGACTGTAGTTTCTCCACTTCACATCTCCCTCTCCTTATTTGTCCCCATCTGTCTGGGCAGCCAGTGTCTCTCAGCACAGACCAGAGCCATCTTTTCTGACTACCTCTGGCACTGTGCCTGACCTAAATAACTCTAATATCAGCCACTTAACTGATATCCAACTTAATGTTGGCTGACTGGTTGTCTGACTGTTGAGGTGGCTGATTGCTTTGACTGCTTTCTTGCTCTCTTACTAACCTCCGTAAAAAGTGGTAACCTGCTATCTTAAAGGCTGATACTGTAACTGACATGCTTTTATAGACGACTTCTCGACCAACTATACCACCACATTGCCTGTTTGGATGACTGCACACAGATAAATGATTGACATGAAAAGGAAGACAACTCTGTTATCAAGGAAGCATGTTTTGTGACAACCTATAGACGGCTAAGATTAGCACCTGTAATAGAAGGAAATGTGTATCCAAAGTGATAGTATAATCTTTCCCCACAAAAACAGCTTACATAGAATACCACTGTCTGTTTTGACAGAAAGAGACTCTCATCAAAAAGCTACACCCTTCCTTTAGGAAGTTGTGTGTCACACAAGCAGTTCCTGACAGCATGGCGGACGGAGCAGCCATTCTTTGTTTATAATTGAGTTAATGTAGCTGAACAATAACATGAATTGCTATCAATTCACCTCAAGGCCCTAACATGTCTTACAGGAGTGAAAGTAAAGGAATTGGCAAAGAGGGTGAAATAAACGCTTACAGCACTGAGCTTCTTTTGCACCGTGAGTGATGAAAAGTCCTTAGTCCTGCTTGATGGTGAAACTGCAATTCTAAATTTACCTAAAATGTATGGGTAATGTGTGCCAGTGTCTTATTAGCTGCATGTTCCTTATCAGCAGCTGCTGTATGTTTTTAGCGTGGAACAAATCAGTTTGGATAAATGGGTGAAAATTTAGAAACCTTTATTTTTCTGAGCATCTTCAGATGCCTTTCTCTAAACCTACTGAGTGTAAATGTTTGAACTGTGTAGTGTATCCTAATGAGCTGTGCCAGTGTGGCTGGTTTCTAAATCCTTGCGTATGTCTAAGTGGTTAACATTTGCTTGACAATGACCCATCACTACACCTCCTACAGTATCTAGATAATACTGCATCTAAATACAATTTCACGTTTGTTTTATATGACGTCTCCTAAAAATGTTATCTTGATATAATCTCCAAGGTTGTCACCTTAGGTCTGCTTGCTTGTCTCGCTTTGGATGAAAACAGAATAAAAATTTGGTTTGTACACATCATTATCAATTATTTAAAGATTTAGCTACAATTTGGCAGCTGGATTGTTTATTCACGAGTCAGGGGAACCATTTAGCCATTAATTGATTCACTAGTAAGCACTTTTGACATTGTGATAAACAACCAGTAAACTCTTTTATCGGCAAATCCTTTTTTAACTACAATGTAGTGTTCATAGCAAGTAGACATATTCATTCAGCATCTGGTGTTTTTTTTAAGATTAAGAGACCTCACACTGGAAATAAAATGGGATTGGTGCGACATACAGTAAGTAGTATGAGAAAAACCTTCTTTTCCGTCTATAAGATCTAAAATGTTCAGTTCATGTCCATTATTAATGTAGTCTTTTGGAATAAAGCAATTGTGGCAATTGTTTATACTCATGTTGTGAGTTTTTTGTTTTGTTTTGACTATTCATGGTAACAACAGCTGTTTCTTGTCTGGATTCACTTTAGACACCATCAGGCATGATTACCTAACCTGCGGTGAAATAATTTGCCAGTTCTTAAGTTTAACATGAGAGATTGATGTACAAAGACAAGTGTTACTGGCCCTGTGTGCCATCCGTGACTAATGTCAGGAAAGCTGCCTACATTACTTCTTGTGGTGGTGTTGTCAAGAGATAATGAGAGCTAGTTGTTTTATGCAGGAATGAGCACTCAAGAGCATGACCTCCAGAGGAAGAGAGAGGCAGGTGTAAGGCACCGGAAAGGAGATTAGAGAGAGTGAGACAGGGAAAGTTATGGCAAGAGAAGAAGTGAAAAAGAGTCGAGATATGAAGGGAAATGGACAGGTGAAGAGCGGATACACTGAGGATGAATGTGTAAGGGAGAGGACAGGATTGAAGGAGAGTTTGAAGGAGAATGAGGCAAGTTTATGGGGGAAGAAAACACAGAAGAGAGAAAGCTGGGATTCCCTTCACACCACTGTCCCAGCTAATCTACTTAGAAATAAGCTCACATCTGTTTTCCACATAAAAGCCCCAATATAGTGTTACATTCACACATGCAATATTGGGATATTATTCAATTTCAGTCTAAAAAGAGACCTGCATTTCAACTGTGCCCTTTTCCAAAAAAGCTTTTGCATCAAGGTAAAGTGGTAAGTTTGGTATTCTTTGCTAGTTTGCGATCCCTACTGATAACTTTTTACGTGGTCTCCATCACGAGGTTCTAATCACATTCATCTCTGGACTTCCTCTTTAAGGAACTGGACCTGAATAGAAACTGTTGCCTTTTTTAAGGTTATATTTTAATGTTCACACTATGTAGTAGTGTAGGTGCCAAGTATCTGTCGCTTCCCTCTCCCCTTTTTTTAAGTGTCTGCATATGGAGAGTAGAGGAATGCCAAGGCACTTAATTAGTTATATAAGAGGTAATTTGAATTCTCACTCTGACCCCAGTTGTCATATTGCTTCACTCATGTACAGTATGACCTCAACCCAAAGCTATTTTGTGTGGTAATTTTTGTTATGGCTGCTCTAAGCCGACTAAGGCTCAACGGTTGTGGACATGAGAAGCTTTTGCAGACCCTCACTATAGCGTAGCATAAAGCTGATGGAAAATTCCTCTTCTCATGATTGTACATAATGTGTTCATATCGGTAATGGAGAAGGCATGTCGCAACAAACCACTGTGTGTAGTTGTCAATGTCATTGTCAGCCTGGAAGATTTCATTTCCCATTTCCCAGAGAGAAAGGCTTCATTGGGTGAAGGTGACCACCCAGAGTTGGGTTGTTTATAGTGATTACAAGTCACCATATCCACTTAGGCATGATTGGATAGATCCTATGCCAGAAAATTCAAGTCACAACAACCTTAAACTGCTGGGCGTGTATGGTGTGTACTGAAGTTTCATTACCATAACAACATCTGTGGGAAACTTTAAGGAAATAGAAAATAATAGAGACAAAAAAGACAGAGGGCGTATTGGTCATGCTCGAAAAGAAATTAATATATGAGAAAAGGAGAGGCATCTTTGAAATAACAGATGGAACAGAATGGAATATAACACAATAGAAAACACATATAGAAAGGGGTTTTCGGTGTATAGTAAATAGCTGAGAAGATGGAGAGGGCTTTCAAATGACAGGATAGACCAAAAAAATGAAAGAAAAAGATTGGAGCATTCAAAATACAAAACAAAAAAAGTAATTTTAGTGAGAGCAGGCTTACACTGAGGGGAGTTCTGTACTGCACACTGGCTAGTGCAGGTGGAGCTGAGTTTGTTGATCACTCCAGTGATGTTCTCCACCCGGCTGTCCACCATAGCCTGCACGTTGTCCATGTTGAGCAGGTTGAGCCGCTCCATACGACCCTGCATAGCTGAGATCTGGCTCCTTGCGTTGCGCAGACTGGCTGACATCCTATTCAGCTTTACCTGGGAAGGGCCAGAGCAGTGGGGAAGGAAATTATTTCTGTGCACAGAATACAAAGCTGGTTCTGGATTACTGAAGTCACCAGCCTCTTTCATTGTTTTACCAGCCAATTTGAATTTTAGAATAGAAACAAGTCTGCATGATGGTTGGCCATCTGCCAAAGTGGCTGGGAGAGTCAACAAACCGACCAGACAGAACAAAAAAATACCGCCTTTTGGCTGCTGTCTAACACTGATTCCCCAACCTGTTTACAGTGCCAAGAATTGTCCCTGGTGGATTGGTGCCAGGTTGGACTTCACAGGTCTTTTAACATCTGGCCAGTTTACATTCCAGCTGGGTACATTTGACTGGGCAATTTTAGGTGACTTTGTTGCGTTTACATTTAAATCATGTCTTTAAAGCACATTCTAGTTTAGTTTGTTTAGATCAGTGTCATTAAAATCTTCACAAGGCTGATAATGATACTGGCTTATGGACATTTTAATGGCTTTGATGGAAATACAGAATTGGTGCAGTGCAACAAATGCAGTTTGTACAGACCTCTAAATAATGTTTATATGGTACAGAATGTGTACTGATTTTACACAGTTTGAACAATGCCAAAACTTGATTATGCTAATTTGGATTAGGCTGACAAAACATATACTAAACTTTTACTTTTATTTAGAAATTCAAAATGATTTTCTGATTATATATTATGTATATATAAGAGGTACCCTCTATATATATATATATATATATATATATATATATATATATATATATATATATGCCCAGGGTCGTTATCTTTGCATTGAACCAAGTGTTTTTGTAGTAGTCTTCATTCATTCATTCCTTATTAAAATCCTGTATTTTCCAATTAAGTGTGAGACTGAACTGTGTCTCTTACCTGCATCTCCTGCATAGTGCTCGGGCTCGATGTAATTTTCCCCAAAATAGAACCATGCCCCAGTCCAGCACCGTCCACAGTAGCTCCAGGGACCATCCCATCTCCCCTCTCCTCTTGGCTGGACCCACCTTGCACATCCTGTCCTGTCGGGTCCAGTCTCAATTCTTCCTCAGCATCCCTCTGAATGGGGACCTGCATCTGTCCCTGGTCAGCTTGCTGATGTCCAAAAGCTCCATTGCCCCGTGCCCCACGGCACTCCTGGCATCCACTCTTTAGCTTGTTGACCACCTCCTTCAGGCTCTGCAGCTCCTTCATCGTCTTCTCCAGCAGCCTGAACTGCTTGGGCAGCTGGATGGTGAGGGGAGGCAGGGTGAGCTGATAAGGGCAGTCCTCCCCCTCCTCTGCCACGGCTCCGGAGCTCCCACACTGGCCCGAGGGTCTCAGTTTAATGGGGCAGGAGGTGGGAGTCCCAGATTCAGATCCCAAAGAAAATTGTCCTTTAGCGTCCCATCTCTGGTGTGAGTTGACAGGGAGGTCCGCTGCCCGGCTGGCGTGTGGCACCAAGGTGGCTGTAAGCAGGATAGTGGCACAAATGCAAAGCACAATTGTCCTCATTTTTCTGTGTGAATATTGTAAAGGAGAAATAAGTGTGTTTAAAGTGAAAGTGTCTGCAACTGCCTCTGATATAAACTCAAAGTGTCTGAATGCGTATAGTAGTGTGTGTGTGTGTGTGTGTGTGTGTGTGTGTGTGTGTGTGTGTGTGTGTGAGCGTCTGTCTGTAACCGCAGCTGCAGATTCTAAGTGTGTGTATGTATGTCCAGTATCCTATTGGTTTTAAGAGTGTATGTGTGTATGAGTGCAGCCTGCAGGAGGGAGAGCGCAGGGGAACTGCCGCTGCCTCAGATAGCTGTGTCATTAATATCAGAACGAGGGAGGGAGGGAGGGAGGGAGAGCGAGAGAGAGAGAGAGAGAGAGAGAGAGAGAGAGAGAGAGAGAGAGAGAGAGAGAGAGAGAGAGGGAGGGTGCCGAGTTAGAGAGGATGGGAGGGGCTATACTGTTGCGTAATGCACAACACCATATCAGCAGCATTGTGTAAAACCAGAGATTCAGACATATTTTGGGAGTTGGCAGGAGAGAAAGAAAGAGGGGGAAGAGGGGGAAGAAAGAGAGGAGGGGAGGGATGTAAAGAGAGAAGGTGGGTCCTACATTGCATGGTACCGTCCTGCCTCACTCTGAAGTCTGCTCATTTCCCTGAAGAGCCAAATGACTCAGTATATAGGAACTATCCACTTAACTGATGTTAGGGTGATGTTTTTTTCCACGCTGTGCTGTTTTGTGATTTTGGATGTTCGTTCACAGTACAACATTTAAAGGCCTCATCCTCCGATCCAGTTCAGTTTCCAAAGCCAATTAGGCTCTGGGCACAATGTAAAATCTGTAGTTTGCCAGCAGCAACAATAAAGAGGCTTTGTTTCAAATGGTACAAACAACTTTTTTTTTTTTATTTACAAAGCTTACTCAGGTTTTTCCAAATTAAGCAACAGAATCATCAAACTTCAGATGTTCACAATATTGAGCACCTGTCAGTACTCTGGCTTGATTTGGCATTTATTTTTTCTATGTAATACAGCTGCAGCTGGCACAATTAACTCAGAATAGATAAAACATTAAAATGAGTAAAGCCAAATCAATTTCAATAAGATATGTTTTGATGGATAAATAGCGCTTCAAAACGAAAATATAGCCACACATCTCATTGTATCTTAAATGGTTTCCTATATCAGTGTCCTTTCCTGATACAATACTTTCCTGTGTTGTTTAAGGACAGTTTGGACTGAGTTTAACCTCTCTTCATCTCAAGCATGAACGAATATGGAAATTCTTCTTCTTGAAGTGATTTCAAGCCAAAAGCAGCATGTTGACCTGCAGCATGTCACTAAAAGAAATGCAAAATAAAACCCACATTTTTAAACCCAAATGGCTCTACTCCCCTCACAGGCTGTCAGTGCTCTGTGCTCTTTATTTATTTTATGCTGCTTAATGATTCTCTTGCATTTAGCACTGTGTGAAATAGGCTCCAGTTTTTGTAATGAAGGAAACTGGGACATTTTGGTACCGCACATTGTTACAATAAACAAAGCATCAGAAATGTCTTGTTTTGGGACCCCCTTGAAAATGAAATGATACATCTCAAGGCGTTTAACCAATACCAATAGCGAAATCCCTGCTTGGCTGTGTTTCGATGCTTGCATGGCTTCTTATACTGAATGTGGATGCTGTTTGACGTGTAGCTATGCTAACGTTTTGCGGCTTCCTGTAGCTCTGCATGGCTCTGAGAAAGATGATCTGTTGTTTTAGTGGTCTGTATGGTGTCTTGTTGACCTCTATTTGTATAGTTTAACCTGTACTAATGTCTTGCTGCTTCCTGCTGCTCTGGTCTAAAATCATCTGGCCAAAGGGCTACAGTTGAAAATTAGCCGGCTGGCTAACACTGGCACATTTACAGAAATGTTGATAAATGTGTGTTGTCCTTTTTATAAATAAAAAATAAGAATAAGAACTTTATTTCCCCACGTGACAATTCTTATTTCACTTGCCTCCTCCATAAGAAGACCAAATATCAAAAAACAAGAATATTGAATTGTTATTTTACAGAAAGTGCCTTGCTCAAATATACCTCAACATGGCAGATATTGGCTGACAGACAAGTTTTGACCCAGCCTTCTCGTCCTCACCACTCCATTCTGTGGCGCCAGCTGTTGGTACACAATGGCTGACTATAAAATTTATTAGAACTTTAATTGCTGTAATGCCACCATTGATGGAACAGATAATAAAATATTTATGAACAATACACTTGTTTTTGCCTGTAATGATGATGTGGTAATGTGGTCATTTTTGGTGGTTTTTAGATTGAAATTGCAGTCATACTCACCCACAGACATTTGTACCTTTGGCAATTTCATGGAGTATCCTATAGAAATAATTTAGCAATACAAGCTATTAAAACTAATTATTTATTCTGCAGAGTAAACAATTCTTAGCTTTGGATCCTCACCCAGTGACATTTACATTCTGGATGTTGCCCTACATGCCCTGAGTCCTGTTATAAACTCATTAAGTTCATTAACTTGGCACTGATAATTTGTTTCTAGGACATGGCTGTTGTTCCAGTATATTATGGGATTCATAACCACAGGTCATGTAATTGGATTTTTTTTTATGGGCCGTTTGGAGCGTCTCATGGACATGTCATATTTCTTGAGAAGTGACACAGTTTCGGGTAATTGATTTCATCTACTGAAGTTGCTCTCAGCCCTGAAAGAGGAACACGTCAGAAAGGAAAATATTACAGCACAAAACCTTTTCTAATAGTCAATATACACACATAAAGGCATAGATACACACAAAGAGGGATGGTGGTTCTCTCCATCACATAGTGGAATCCAGCGCTGTGCCTCTGTGGTCATCCTTTTTCTCCCTGAGGGTACAGCAGTATTAAAGCCCACAGGTTGTTTTTGTTATACACTTCACATACCTGCTGCCACACACTCCGATTACTGGAGGGTTTATTGCTGCAGTACAGATCACATGCTTGGGGGAGTAGATGGACAGGTATGTGTGTCCATGTGTCTGCATAAATATCTTCCAGTGATTATCTCTATCGCACTTCAAAGATGGTCTGCCACATGTGAGCCTTATGCAACCACCCTATAAAAGCCTCCAATACTGTATACCGCTGAAGATAAGTCTTGGCACCAGAATTAGAGAGGCTGCCTGAAACCGCTTCAGGCTGCTTCCCTCAAATAAATGCCCAGTGTATGGCCAGAATGTCTGTTGCATCGCTGGTATGCTGAAAACACAACACTGCCCATATTTGATGGTGTTATTTAGCCTCAAATTCTGTTTTGAATTTTGTTTCAGTGCAATGGGATAATTTTGCATGTTCCCGTAATATTTGTTTTTTAGGAGTTAATATTAGATTACATGACAAGTTGCAGTTAAAAGATAAATCCGGACCAGATGACCCACTTACCATTTCAAGATGTAAGAGTGAGAGATTTAACCAAACATCAAAATGTTTTAAACACAGATCATGTAATACTTGTCAGGTGTTTTGCTTGTAGTGACAAGACCTTGGGTGACTGCTAATGCAAACTGACTGAAAAACATCTGAATAAATCATATTAACGAGAGCCTTAATCTATATCGTTCAGAACATTCATATCTCTGTCCTTCAGCTACTTGCGAGCACATTTGACAATAGCTAGATAAACAATATAATGGAATGAATCTAAAAACATAATCGACTATAACTAATGTTTGAGTTGGGCTGAGGTGTGTGTGTGTGTGTGTGTGTGTGTGTGTGTGTGTGTGTGTGTGTGTGTGTGTGTGTGTGTGTGTGTGTGTGTGTGTGTGTGTGTGTGTGTGTGTGTGTGTGTGTGTGTGTGTGTGTGTGTGTGTGTGTGTGTGTGTGTGTGTGTGTGTGTCTGACCTGAGATATCCTCAATTCTGCAGCTCTTTGATACAGACAAGACTATTCCTCATTACTCCCCACTCCACCGGCCTGGCTCTGAAGATAAGAGGGAACAACACCGGTCTTCTGTTTCTATCACTGTTTATACACACACACACACACACACACACACACACCTTTTTGCAATGCTGTTGACCTGATATCTTTCTCTTTGCTGTGTTTTGTTTTCTTTTTACCAAGGTTTCACAGCTGTGTATCTTTTTTATCAACTCTCATCCAGAACTAATGGTACCTGTAATCTGCCTATCGTTATTTATGGGCCATTCTCAATGATTTTTCTTCCCATTTTGAGATTGCAGATAGTTGGAGGTTCGTTTTTATACAGATTGTGAACGGGTGTTCTGATATTGTGATATCTGCTGTGATGATTAAAGTTTATTCAGCCCAACTTGGGTTAAATCTTCTTTACAGACATCAGGGAGTTGGGCTTTGTTTTTGTCGATCACACTTTGTGTTGGCAAGCTCAGACAGATATAAAAGAGCTTTTTTCATACAACAGTAACAGAAGTTTGAGCATAGAACAGCAAAAATAAAGCAATTTTCTTTTCAAAACAAAACTTCTGACGATTATGAAATTTGGAAGTCTTTTGGAGTCTCCAGTGATTTAGTTTTCAAGTTCTGGAACTTAATTATGTCACTAAACAATATTAAAAAAGTGCTTACTGGTCAGAATTGCAGGGTTCAAAGCAATATCATCCTATTGAATATTCTGTCTAGGAAAAAAATGGCAACAAGAGATTTCCACAGAATGTGATTTTCTATTAATATCTTAGCTTTTATACAGCCAGCTCTGGGTCAGATCAAAGACTTTGAAATGGTGCATCCTGAGCTGGCAAACCCATGCAGGAGGATGTGTTGCCAACTTAGCTGAGTGAAGCCAAGTTTAGGACTGCTGTAATGTCTGGCAGTAGCTGGACTCTTCAGATGTGGATGATTGACACAGGGGGATATTTGTAAAAAACCAGCCTACACTCTTTTAGTGATAGTTTTCAAATGTTGAGAGTTAGAAAAAACCATAAGTAATCAGTTATATTGGGTAGTACCTGCTGTTTTTTCATGTCCATATGATTTGTAATATTTCTGTTTCCATGCTCTTCAGTTGCTATCATTGGGCAAAATCAGCCTGACCAAAGTAGCCAAACTGAAATCCAGCTACAGGCTACTCCATGATACTCTGAAGAGGTATGTATTCCTGTTGAAACACGAGTTAATTTGTCCCCCTTATAATTGTGTGTTATATTTTGAAAGTGCATTATGACTGCAAAGATGTTGAGAATACAGCATAGCAGAGACGTTCAATTCTTGTGACAGCCAGAATGTGTCCAGTGAAAGTGTCCTTGAAGAAAACTTTAAACTCCTCATCAGATCTAGTTGTGCTGCTCGTATATACCGTTGAAAAAGTGTGGAGGTAGCATCTGTAACAAGCCACTGGCTTCTGAAGAGACGTTTTGATTGGGGTCACTTCTCACTCAGTTAGTGGAGCCAGGAATCCTAATTTGAGCAAAGAGGTGAAAGCAAGGTTGTAACTGAGGCAGTACTAACCAACACAATTGACTGTAATAGGCTAAGACACATGCCAATCAAAAACGTAATTCTTTTGAAGCTTTATTAAATCTTTAATGGAACACTGATTCTACAAATCGCCATCAAGGCACACACTAGATAAAGTGAAATTAGAACTTTTGAGACCCCAGTATCTTGTGGAAACAACTAATCTCTGTGTAATTTATTGTAAAAACAAGAAAACAATCTGAATGTGCACATTACATCTAATTGGCTCAGTGCTAAAAAGTCTATTATGGAAATCAACAACTGTATGTTTACATATTGTACCACAGCTTTTTTTGAATTAAGAGTTAAGGCTCTTTAGATTATTTGTTTTATATGATTTGCCATTTAACTAGGGTTTCTATGGATTCATGTTATAGCTATTGGTTAGTTTTAGTGAGGAGTCATGAGATCCAGTTAATACAGATGTAATAGAACATGAAAGCTTGCGATAACAAGTAGTTCTTGTTTTCATGTGGAAATTATGACATAACATTGTCAGTCTACAGTTTTACCCCTGTTTTGGACTGTTAGAAAGCATGTAAATGTACCCAGCAGTTAGGAAAAAGTATCTGTCTACTGCATATCACAAACTTAAATCATTGTTTCATCCAATAGTACCCAGGATTCTGAGATCCACCTTTTGGGAGAGGCAAAGCGGTGTCGTGCTGAGCTGGAGAGGCTGCAGGATGAGCTGGAGAGAACAGAGGAGCAGAGCACCTCTGAGGAGCCTGAGAGTGAGGTCAATGAACTGAGGCGAAAGCTCCTCCAGACATACAATGAACTAAAAGCTACTGAAGACAGAGAGTACAAGACACAGCACAAACTGAAATGGTGAGCTGTGTATATTTATATATACGTGTGTGTGTGTGTGTGTGTGTGTGTGTGTGTGTGTGTGTGTGTGTGTGTGTGTGTGTGTGTGTGTGTGTGTGTGTGTGTGTGTGTGTGTGTGTGTGTGTGTGTGCGTGTGTGTGTGTGTGTGTGTGTGTTTATGTATGTATGTATATGTGTGTGTGTGTGTGTGTGTGTGTGTATATATGGCATGGCATATATATATATATATATATATATATATATATATATATATATATATATATATATAAACACATACACACTTTATTATTGTAATCAGTCATGCTGCAAGTTTCATTTTCAGTCAGATATTGTATCAAATGAAAATGACATTTAATTTAAAAAAATACATCTATTACAAACTTCTCTCAAATGTGGTTTAGGCTCACACACACACACACACACACACACACACACACACACACACACACACACACACACACACACACACACACACACACACACACACACACACTAGGGGTGGAACGGTACACAGAAGTCACGGTTCGGTTTGGTACAATGGAGGGAAAAGCAAAACAAAAATGCAGAAGGCATATTTTTTTATTGTGCATGTCTCAGGCTGTATCATCTTGTGTCATACAGTCTCTCCCCTGAGATAGCTGCAACAGCCTGAAGTAGCCTATGTAAAGTAAGATGTAAACAGTAAACAATAAGTACCCCACATCATCTCCAGACTCCATCTGTAACTTGTAAATAAAATAAGACAATCAGCTATAAAACTGAAAATACAGCATCTCTTATTTATGAAAGTGCAAATTGCATAGAATAATAACAGACCAAAAAATATGTGGACGGGATGGCATGTTGTAACGAGGTTCGAGTACATACAGCAAATACGAGTGGGCGCATTGAAGATTACATGTAAATTCCGACTGCTTCAGTGATTTATTTTTTTTGGCCCTATTTGTATGTGTATCTAAAGGCTGGTTAAGCACTGTAGGGAGGAGAAGTTGGAAGGTTTTTTTGTCTTGTTCCAGTGATTGGGACATCTGGGTGATGGTGTCGGATATGCTTTAGCATGTTAGATGTATTTCCACTCACATACCCGACAACTGCTGAACAGTGCTGACACACAGTCCTCGTCGTATCCACCACTCTTTCGCCTGTACTACTGTAACTGACCCGAAGACTGACGTTTTTGAGGCGGGGACGGCACCAGGCGGGAGGCTCCAGGCTGCAGCCATACAGTCTTGAAGTTTTCCCAAACTTGCGATCTTAAGAGGCCGGCGGGGAACTCTTGTGGTTCGCCACCACTCACCATACTCGTCCTTTAGTGCTGCTATCTTTGACTCGCTCACTGGACCGTCGACCTGACAAAAAACTGCAGGCGGAGCTCGCGTGGCTATCTTCAGAGCTAAGGTGGGGCAACAGATTAGGTGTCCCCAGAACCCGCGTATCTAACAGTATTTCCTCATTACATAGTTCTGCATTACGCAAGTTTTATTTATTTTTATACCGTGTATTCTCCGTGTAAATTCATGTACCGAACCGAGACGCCCGTACCGTTTCGGTTCAATACAAATAGGTGTACCGTTCCACCTCTAACACACAGGGGGGACACTGCAGGGAAATTAATTTAGAAACTAATATTTAGTTTCAGTTTTGGGTTGGTCTACAGTTTTTTTCTTTTTGTATCACTGAAACATTGTTATCAGAAGAAACAGTACCAGGTTTGGTAGATGTTTATGTTTGCTCTGGATGTAACGTGTTTACTTGTCTGAGCTCTTCACACTGGTTAGCTTTTGCGTCAGTCCGGGACTCTGTTTCTGTTCCTCTCCTCTAATCCTTTCCTTTAGCTCCCACGAGTCTCTTTTCTCATCGCAACCAATTTTCCTCTACAGATTTCTCTTTTCCTTCCCCTAACTCACTCAACACCACTAACTGTGTGTCCAAAGAGTCAAACACCCACAGAAATGGAAAATTACACACTCGCTCGATTATCTCCCACTTTTCTGTACACAAACTTTTCTTTTCAAGGGCCAAAGGGAGGTTACTGCAACATTGCTGCTAAGCAACATGATAACATGCACCAGTGGTTCCCAAACAGTTAGGCTTCTGACCCTTGAAAACAAACAATGTTTACTTGTGACCCCTCGTTACAGGTTGCATATGTCACAGAGCAATTTTCTTTTCCTTCGTCGATTTAATAAATTTCAGAGGCATTGAGAATGTAAAATCAACCAGTAATCCATAAGACAAAAAGCAAAAACTAGAAAATACAACACTTTCTGAAGGAAATTGTGCAGGTCCAAAGACTGTGAACAGGTCAAAATGTCTTAAAATGTTAGTTGATGTCTTATGTGTCTAACGTTAAATAGGAGTGGCAAATCGAAGCACTTAAAGCAGTCGGTTGAAATGTCATTTAAATAGATGAAAGCAGTTGAAAAGCCATTTGAAATGATGAAAGCAACTGACATTTCAGGTGAAAATAGGTGCCAACATGCACATTTCTATGCCCTGTAGGCAGTCATATTGTCAGACTGCGATGAAAGTAGTTGAACTGTAAACTATGAAAGCAGTTGAAATATCAGTTGAAGATGAAGCACCCGAGAGTTTCCTGTGTGCAGTGTAAATAGTTTAAAGTGTCAGTTGTTGTTTAAGCAATGACAGCAGCTAAACTATCCCTTGGGGTATGTGAGCTGTCAGTTAAAGGGTACCTTTTAGTCACTGTCTGTTGATGTGTGTCTGTCGAGACTGAAAGCACTTGAACTGTCAGTCGAAGGATAAGCAATACAACCATTTAAATCGGTTTCAGTGTAGCACTGAAAGCAAGCTTTAAAGCAGATCTCTTTTTCTTGTTTTTCCTGCATTGCATTCAACCCTGGATTGCTTCAGCAATATGAAACCACTCACAGCACGTAAACTCACCACTGTATTGCAAATATATGATCTGTAGGATACAGTGATTTTTAGTGCAGAGCACACACAATGAGGCGGAGAGTTGAAGGTCCAGCCGTAATTGAAATATTAAATGGAAACCACTTACAGAGCATTCTCAGAGGATGCTGTAATAGACAGGTTTGGACACTGAGTGTGCATATTGTTTGTGACAGCATTTTGGTGGTGAGCTCTCTTGTCCTCAGGCTCTCATCATTTATGTTTTTCCTTCATCTTTCTGCCCTTTCTTTCCCTCCAGCCTCATATTTCCTCCTCTTTCTGTCTTTTATTCTGTTCTTTTTCCCCTCTCCACTCCTGACCAAATGGCCAGCGGTTTGCATGTGATGAGCAGATGCTCACCATGCATCGGCCTTTATCTTTAGCCAAAGAGATACACAGGAATTCAGCACTTTTTCCAGTCACATATTTTAGTATTCATGCTGCTTTCTCTGTATATCAGTTAATATCCAATATATCAACTTGTCAGGAAGATTAATATAATTTACTTTGTGAAACGTGTAGCTGTACACTATGTGCTATTGTAAGGTTTTTCATGACAATGACAAAGCTGACTCAAAACTATTTCATACAAACTTTAATCAACTGCACAAAAAGCGTCTGCCGCAGGGAGATGAAAAATTCATAGAAATTATGTTTTTATATGCACGTTTATACTGTGTTAGGTACTTTATGATTCTGTGTTGTATGTATGAGAAAGCTTGTGTATACTGGTTCTTTTATACATTATGTGTGTGTACGGTATACTGTAGCATTTAGACCTTTTTATTCACTCACTAATAGTTGAAAACTTTCATAGCAACGTATGCAAAGCTTTTGACACCCATTGCATCCTTTCATTTTTGGTGTTTCCTCTTTTAAGTAACACGAATTTAGTTTTGGTTACCTGGAAACTGCACACCAGTATATTTAAAAATATATAAATATCCATTCCTCTAATCGCATTCCTCTTTCTGTTTAACCAGGAACTGAAACAGGTTATTTGTTTCTGTTAATAACACATTTTGTTTGGTTGTTCAACTTTTCTCTTCCTCTCCTTTACCCTGCTCTCTTCTTCACACCTCACTTCGACCATTACTTATGCAGTCTGCGGGAAGAGAAGCAGTATCTGGAGAAAGAGAATGAGATTCAGCCAAAACCTGCTGTAAGTTCATTATTGCATCATCCAGGTGTAGTTTTAGAGATGTGGATTACTACTGCAACAACTGTCTTCAGAGAGGATAAATATGAGTTTTACTTTAAGACTTAATCCCTCAATATTAAGACTTGCCATTGGCTCTTTTTTTGGAGCCATTTGAAACATTTTATATTGCAATCTCCCGTTCAGATAAAATGATGGCATACAAGTTTAAAAAGCTTTAATCCTTGTTACAGATGGAGAGAGGTTTTAACTTTTAAGAAAAAAGCAAATTAAGTTAGTAACGGCTGGTAATCATTCACAACGGCAACTGATGTCACAAAAAAAACGCATAGCAAAGCAGTAAAATATAATATTTAAAAGTAAAAACAAATATACCTTTACAATATACAGTACAATATCAGAGCCTATAATAGGCTGTCGTTGGACAGTTTCTAATAGCACACTCACTTCCTCTATGAATCTCTGCTTATAGCAAAAGAAGGTTAGATTTTGAGCTTTGTAGAGCTTGTTGAATAAATTCAGCAGCTTTAATTAACTTTCAGATTTTGAATACTTTGGGGGTTCTGTTATGCAACTACCATTTAATTACTGATCACATTAACACAACATTCCAAATCTACTACAGTTCTGCTTTCAATACCTTTTAGAACAAGTGACACAAGCCGGTTTGCTTCTCTATACTGTAGGGAGCCATGATTGCAGTGCAGCATTTTTACTGCTCAACATGAATTATCAAGTATGGCAGTATTGCGGGCACAGCACCAGGACTCATGAACAGTTCTTAAAATGTAAAACAGCAGAAGTGTATGGTCAAATAATATTCATACAAGCAATTCCTTCTTCTGTTTATTTGAATAGCAGAAGCTGCTACCTTTACTAAAGTAGCAGACGTAACATAGTGTATGCGTAAAGGGGCCTTTCCATTTGTTATTGAAACAACAATCAATGTGAACAATCAAATATGATTAATAAGCTATGTGTTTCATTATAGAGTCCTCACATACATTGTTAATTAAACTAGCTTCAGAGTTCATTTATCAAGTTGAATTAATAACAGCTGGTTTAGTTGCAGTTGTTTGCATTCATACTCAGACTAGAACTAGTACTAGCAGTGAAAAATGTTTTACCACTTAAACAACTAAAATACTTTTATTTTTCATCAATGCATTAGAAGACAGTTTTTGAATCTTCAAAAAAAAAAAAAATCCATGTGCAAAGCAAAGGAAGTCGGAGCTCAATGAAATTGTCATCATAGACCTGACATGCTTGATATGTGATCTAATGTTCATGCTGGTGAACTGGTGTGTCCTCCAGGAGCTGGAGAGCAGAACAAAGGCCCTGCAGGACAAATATGAAGATCTGAAGAAAGAGGTTTCCCAAAGACAACTGGAAGTCAGGTATATTATCTAGCTGTTGTTCAGTGAGCAGGTCACACATGCAGTTTGCTCGCGTTGCCCAGCAGATTGAAACAGGTGCGTGGAGCTCTTCATGGCGTTGCCTTTTTGTGTTTATTTATAGCTTTTCAGGTTCATTCGGTGTGCTCTCATTGTCCGTTTTTAATAAGAAGCGGTGCAGCTGAATCTCTTAAGTGCTGTTAATCAAAATTCTTCTGATTATAAGCGTTCTTTTTGTGCGTATCTTGCCCTCACTCCCTGCACAGAAGTCTGACAGAAGATGTGGAAGCCCATGAAACGCAGATATTGAAAGAACAGAAAGAGCTGGAGGACATGACGGAGATCATAGAGCTCAAAGAGGTGTGTGTGTGTGTGTGTGTGTGTGTGTGTGTGTGTGTGTGTGTGTGTGTGTGTGTGTGTGTGTGTGTGTGTGTGTGTGTGTGTGTGTCAGTGGGCATACCTTACAGCACACAATCAATTAAATAACAAATCTTGTGCTTACTTACGTGTGTGTGTGTGTGTGTGTGTGTGTGTGTGTGTGTGTGTGTGTGTGTGTGTGTGTGTGTGTGTGTGTGTGTGTGTGTGTGTGTGTGTGTGTGTGTGTGTGTGTGTGTGTGTGTGTGTGTGTGTGTGTGTGTGTGTGTCTAACAAGGCTGAGAAAGCCCAGCTCATCAGCATCCCTGACCAGGTTTTAAAGGAGATTGAAAGGAAACGCTCGAAGAGGGAGTAAGTACATGTAACCCTTCAATGTTTGTTATTGGGGAAGAGCAGAAAGTTAACGTTTCAAAGAACAGAAAGAAAAATAGCTAGTAAGGAGGGTGCTTCAGTGAGACACAAGAAGAAAAGACAGCAGAAACATCTTTTGAAAATGAAATCACTCCCTGTCAGTTGGCTCAAATCATTCCTTCGTCTTGATCTTCTATACACAAAAGAACTGGATGAGCTCTGAGTTATCATACTGTAGTTGTCCTAATGGAAAGAGCAATTGTTTTTGCTCAGTGTAAACTTTTGATCAGACCTGATATTACATTACATGTCATTTAGCTGACACTTTCATCCAAAGCGACTTGCTATATTTATATAATTGATATATCAGAGGTCACACACCTCTGGAGCAACTATGGGTTAAGTGTCTTGCTCAGGGAAACATTGGTTGATGGATCGCAGAGAGAATCAAACCCGGATCTCCCGCACCAAAGGAATGTGTCATATCCACTGCGCCATCACCACCCATACCCATGATATGTAACGGAAAAACCAACCTTTGCAAAACTGAAACCTAATATTAGTTTCTAAATTAATGTCCCTGCAAGAAGCATCACTTTCCAGGTTTATACTTGTTATACGGGTTTCTCTCTGTAACATATCTTTCCAGCCACATGCTTTTTGCTGCACAGTAGGCTTTGCAACCCTGCGAAAAGTCAATATGACGAACAGAAAAACTGGGTAACATTTGTAGCAACAGTCAAATTTTTCTCAAATTTAAAGGTTTCAATCCCTTTAATTTAATTAAAAACGAAACATGGCAAACATGTGCATCGGACATCATTAATCTTTGTATTCAAGTGCAGCTGCAGTCAAAAGCCTCTTCATCATCAGAGAACTGTTCCACTGGCACTGCAGTCTCTTTTATGTTTATTTCAACTTAAATTTGGCTTGCAAGTGATGCAGTGGAACTGTCTGCATGAGCCATGTGAGCTGTGACTTGTAATCTGAAATTCACAAAGCTGAGGGGTACTGGAGGGTGTATGTAAAAGATGGATGCACACATGCTGTTATTTCATAAGAGATGCACTCTTACAGTGCAAGTGAAGGGCAATACACAGACACTCTTGGCCTTATACTTACACTTGTTCCTTGTATGTTTTTGATTTTCTATCAACACCCCTCCCCTAAACACATTAGATCTGCAATGAAGAAGATAGAATCATTAAATACAGATATTTCAGAAATGGAGCAGCAAGTGAAGGAGGCGGACGAGCGTAACCACTCCCTGAGGTCGAAGAAGAAGGAGTTGAATGAGGAGCTGGAGGGCCTTAGGGCTCAAATAGATGCCAGTCAGAGGGAGTGCAGACAGCTGCTAAAAGAGCAGGAGGTCATCAGGGAGGAGGAGGCTGAATTCATGGGGAACAGGTATAAACTTCTTTTACAGTCACAGTCAAAAATGGACATTATGGAGAGAGTGCTTTAGTCTGAGGAGAGACTTTTGCTGTGTGTTTTCAAGCATGTCATTGTGTGTTTTTTCATCACCAGAGGTATCCTGGAAATGAAGTTGCAGAACATCATGTTCGACAGGAAGCACCTGTATGAGAGCCAATCTGTGCAGCTCAGGGAGAAAAATAGGTACAGAGTGATGTCAAACGCCATCACACATGTAAATGAGTCCCCTCATATCAACACACCTCAATAATTACACACTGTGTGTAAAGGCAATTGCATTTATACATGTACACCTAAAATATACAGTAAATATGTGTTCTTTCATATATTTTTCACATTCAGTCAAAGAGCTTGTGGTTTTAGTTTTTGTCAGCATGTTGCTGTACTTTTCAGTATGCACACGGAATGTTTCTGGGAATAGTTTAAATAGATAGATATATAGATTTAGATATTTAATATACATTTAATTTGTTCAGAGCATTCATTTAGCTGCAATCTGCTGCTGTATGTTTGATAGGAATTTATATAATGAGCCTCATTTTGTGTAGGAGTCACAGCCTTGTGAAAATGATAAATATTTAAAAGGTGCCCGTGTTTCTCCTCAGGCAGATGCAAGCCCTCAAGAGGATGGAGCATGCATTGACCATGGCCACTGAGCAGCTAGAGCACACGCAATCTATCTACAATGAGTTACGGGCACAGGTGACCTGTAGATTATTACTTTCAATAGTAATAAGTATAGAAGAAACATCTGCTCCAATTTGAGGCAGTTGGAATATTCATGAGTGGTCTGGTGTTTTCTAGCACATGAAGGCTATTATTTTATTTTGTATTCATGCAGACTTTTTCTACATCCAGGGCCTCTAATTGCTGCTTTACCAGTAAACCTCACAATGTTCAAACACGCACTCCTCATTGTATTTGTACTGATATTGGCAATTGGTTTGGAAAACTGGCTTCCAAAAAAAGGCTTACACACAGGAATGGGAATATTTTGAGTGTAAATGTCACGGTGCCAGTAATAAGCACATTAAATCGTTAATCTGCTTTAAACCAGAATCACTTTTCTATTCTTGAGCTTCCTGTAATTTTACTGATGTTTATAGTTTTAAAACGAAAGAAGAGGAGAGCGAGAGTCATGGGAAATGCATCAGTACATCTCACAAGCACATAACTCTATGAAAGGAAATCACATAGGACACATCAGGGAATTCACGCATTAAGGAAATATTGAAAACAAAGCAGTCGTACAATATGATTAATTAATTTCCACAAATCTGCCAATCAATAACGACTCTCACATGAACAATAACTCGTAATTGATTTGACTGTGAAGACTGTTTACACGAGGATTCAACAGTCTGCTGTGTACCACAAAAATGCTTTACATTTGTCTCAAACAGGATGTGATTGATGGCTGTGATATTTCCACAAAGTTGTGTTCTTACCTTTACACAGGCCTAATATGAAAATAGTGATGCATGTAGCTGAAATAAAACTGTGGCATTATCCTTTTTGTTTAAATATGGAGCGGTGTAGCTCATACCACTCAACAGGAGGCCTGGTAACCCTGCAGAGAGGGGCAATCCAATGTATAAAGGCATTCATTTTTTATTATTTTCAGAGAAACTGTTTCAGTGTTACTGGATCCAACGGCTATCAGAGATGCCTCAGGGAAACTCTGATATATAGTATTAATTATTTTTCAATCAATGTTTAATGTCAGATTGAATATGCACTGAAGTTGTACTGGATCATCATGGTCTTTACTTTCTACAACTAGGAAAACAAATTATACATTTTTACAGCTTTTCAATAAGAATCAGGTCTGACTATACAGCAGGTGTTAGACCTGCTTGTACCCTGAAGACTTGAACAGACTTTACATTCCAGCTTGAATTTCTAGTTGGATGCTGTTCCCAAACAAGAGGCCAGTATTCAGCAGAGGATGGAGCTTCAGAAAGAGGTGGATGCTCTCAAAGTCGGCTTCGAAAAACAGGTGGGAGCAATGTGTGTGGGTGGACAAATTATCATTAGCAGCTGTAAAATATAATGCAATTCACTGCAGTAGCCCTCCCCTCTAACAAATCTACCATTGTGGAGCCTATATATATGTGTATGTATATATTGCATTATTGTTAAAGCAAGTTGTTGATTTAACTATGTCTTAGTTTTAATATATGTCTCAGAACTTTTTTCATGACCTTTTCTAAGTAAATGCCATTTTTATGTTTAAGTTATCTATTTTTCATTTTGTAGCGTCTTTATCTACAGAGTTAGAAGGCAAAATGAGATTTCCCATCACATTTTCATCTCATCCTATGTCATATTGTTAGGCAAAGCTTTAGTGATCTCTCTGGGGAAAAGTCTCAACATAACACAGAAAGATTTCAATATCCATCCTCTATCTATCTTCTTGGTATTACAGGACTTTAAGTCCATTTTGCTGTCCCATTCTGCTGTCAGTAACCCTTCAATTTTAGTCAAATTGTGAGATCTTTCAACAGAAGACTGACACTAAATGTGTGTTCCCAACCAGCTATCAGTTTCCGAGGAGGAGAGCCAGAAGATGCAGCAGTATGGGATGATTCAGGGGCTGCTGAGGGAGTCAAACTGCCTCCGAGAAGAACTCCATAACCTCAGATGTCTGACAAGGATCAAAGTGGAGGAGAGGGGCCAGAAGCACCATGAACTGCTGAGGGCTGAGGTGCATTACAAACATACACAGATACATTTAAACACATACACAAAATAGGTTTTTAATGTAATCATTAGTGCATTATAATAACATCAAAGAGGAACTAAAGTAGGTTCATATTTTAGGCATTCTTGAGTGTGACAGGAAAGCAACCAAAAATGACAAAAACACCATTTTCAAATAGTGCAAAATGTCTTTACTTTTTTCTTTACTGACCTAACAATATTACTGTCACCACAATGTGATCATTTCAGAATGATTAGAAAAAAAAGTATATAGAGAGACTAGGCAATTTTAGTTCAGCTAAATTGAAGTTAGAGTCTCAGGGGGACATCTTTGGCAGAAATGACTTTTATAAATGATTCCCTGGTTTCCCTTTTCATGTTGGCTTCATGCGATTCTTCCTGTCTATGGAATCAAAAGTTGCTGCTTTTCTAATACAGTATCACTTGCGACTACAGATTCATGCATACCTGATTAGTAAGTAATGACAATGACTAGCTCCAAAATGAATCAATGAATTAAAAAAAACCTTCAAACTCTGTATGCAAAACCAGGACTGCTTGATCAGCTACTTTATTGTTCCTTTTTTATGTATTCAAATTGTCAGAAGAGAAGCTGCTGCAACATTGAAAAATGTACACCCACAAATCTGATTTGAAGTTGATGTTTGTGAGCACAGACACACACACACATACGTATACACACACCCACACAGAAGTGATGATACTGTAGTTTCCTCTGTGTAACTCTATCCACAGCAGCTGAACCAGCAAATCCAGCACGAGCTGCGAGAAAAAGACCTGATAATCATGGACCACAACAAGCTGAACACTATGCTACAGCGCAGGTGTCACTGTTGTTTTCTCTTCTAATTTCCTTGTCAGCCACCTTTCATTAAATGCATAGGTGTGTGTGTCCTGATAAACAGGATTTCGGTTACGGAGAAGCTGCTAAGCTGTTAACATGTAGTATTAGGGGAAGTATAATCACCTCTTCTCTGTCACATTTATGTTTCCTGTCTGTCTCTCAGGCTTAGTCTCTCTCTCTATCTCTCTCTCTCTCTCACACACACACACACACTCTCTTACCTTGTCTTTCTCTTTGTATAATGTGGAGATTAAGATTTAATTGCACAACTCAAGATCTTTAACTAAATACACATTGCTTTTTGCATTATATGCAGCGGCAGTAATGGTGTTCCTGCATCCAGGGTCAAACCAGTACAATAAGTCCTTGGCCTTAATGATCAATCAGTGTGGGCGGCAAATTGAATTTCTCTACATTATGTTGATGTGACTGATCATTTAATCCCTGGTTATTTGTTTGGCTCCTCTGATCTGTGTGGATCACAATTAATTCAGACATCTGCACATGTTGTCAGGGTGGAAAACCCAAGCTTACTAATTGGTCATACTTCAGTGTTCAGGCATAGACTCGTGCATCTGGAACCACCCAGTACGGCAGCAGACTCCATCTACATTCAATTAGTTCACGACTACACAGACTACACTCTGATGTTGATCCGCCTGGAAACTGCACCTAGTCGAGCAAAAACAGAGCCGGATGATAATAAAATATCGTGTATCCTCTCTGTAACTGAAATACGAAAACCGTTCTCATATTTAGCAGGCACTGTTCACAATTTGCATGTCTCACATGAATGGTAAATTGAAATGTAATGAAATGTAATGAAATGTCACACTGCATAAGACTTTAGTTCCGTCATAATTTGATTTACTAAACATTTGTTATGAACACGAATATTACTTTTTACTATGTTAACAATACATTAGTTCAGATTTCAATCCTTTGATATTATGATGATGGTATAATGATTGTGGCAATAACATTTTCCTCTATATTGTCAACTTTTTATAAGCACACTTTGACCTAAAGCCCAAGAGCAGATGTCCATATCTGGGCACTTCATATCAGTTGAGTCAAACAGTGACAACTGTTATTGGCTATGGATATGAATACTACATTTTATATAAATCCAACAGCAGCTAGCAAGATGCTAAACAAAGAAAGTAAATTAAATGGGTTTTACAGCTATCACTGGCTAAGTAAATGCAAATGATCAAAAGAACAGATAACTGATCAAGAATGGGCTCATTGTGAATCAGTGTTGTCTCTCTTAAGAGTTTTACAGTACTGTAAGCTGTGCAACATGATTACGGAAGAGAAGAAAAAGTACGTCAAACTGAAGCAGATCGCCTCACAGACAATCACAGAGCTGACAGAGCAGGTTAACGTACTGGAAAATGAGACCGAGATCCAACGTACCATTGTCATCAACAAGGACCGGTGTGTACATTTATGTTTTGTATCGAATGTAGTCCATGCATTTGTCATCAGTGATGCTATATCTGCATCTCTTGTATTGTGTATATTATATATAATACTTTTCATTTGTGTGTGTTTATGTGTGTCCATTCCAGCTCAGTCACAATGGCTCGTATGAAGATCTCTAATAGCTCCAAAATAAGGGACAAACTGCGCAATGACATCTCCAAGGTCCACACACACACACACACACACACACACACACACACACACACACACACACACACACACACACACACACACACACACACACACACACACACACACAGAGATGAGACCAATCAAGACAACTGTGGGGATTCTTTGCCGTAAGCTAGCTAGTATCAGAAATCTAGCAGTTTAAATAAACAGATTAAATATGTCATTAAGAATTACATGATTCAGAGGACCTAGGGTTGAACAGAGGCAAACCCCACATCCACTTTCCCCAAAAACAGGCCTGTTTTTTTTTACCAAAATGAAGCTAAACCAATGTTATGTATGTATGAGTGATGATTTCTGGTTTTTGCATCTGTGTTTAGAGCTGTGTGCAGTACAAGTTTAGTTTAAAACTATGCCTACGTTTACACTAAGTTCCCCTTCTATGGTTCTAAAAACATGTAACACTCTTTTTACATCTTCTAGGTTGCCTGGAAGCACCATCAGATCACTCAGGAGTATGAGGAAAACAAACTGGAGTTGATGAAACTCACAGAAATGATCAACCTCCAGGAGCAGGCACTTCTGGAAATGAACAAGAATCACGAAACGGCCATACAGCGCCGCAATTTTCTGTATGTTCATGATTTGGAGCTTACATAATGTAGCCTCTATTCAAGTAGAGGATCTAAACTACATATGTCAAATAATATATGTGTGTGTGTGTGTGTGTGTGTGTGTGTGTGTGTGTGTGTGTGTGTGTGTGTGTGTGTGTGTGTGTGTGTGTGTGTGTGTCCTACAGTGGCATCCACCTCCTGGAGCACGAGGAGGTGTTATTCAACTACTATGAAAAGGTGAACATCCAAGAGGCAGCCATTACTAAGGGCAACATGACACTGGAGGCCCTGGACAAGGAGATGAGAGACTTTCATTTAAAGATGAATGAGGAGAAGAGACAGATAGACCTGAAGAAGAAAGAACTGCCCCTCAAGAACAAGTTGGAGGGAGAGATCACCATGCTGCAGATAGAGGTGGGGATGTATACCGGCAACATAAAACCTACTTATACACATCCACAGATATTAGCAGATACACAGCCAAATTCAAACTAAATTGATTTTTTTCTTAATAATACGTCAGGTCACACTCTGTAGTTCCACACTTATAGAACAGTGAGAAAAAAAATGGTAATTCCAACTCTCAGAACTCCAAACTACTTACAACAAAAGGTTGTGGGTGGAAAGATGTGTGTGTACTACTTATGAGATGGTTACAATTGTTGAGGATAGAGATGTTTCATAGAAATCATCATAGAAATCATTCATTAAAATGCTGCTGTGTGAACAGGGATGAAAGTGTCCTGGTGACAGTCTCCCAACGCCTACTTCTCCTTTGTGTCTCATTCCTTACTGACAAGAAATGAAGAAAACACTTTATTTTATTTATATTTTTGACAAACTAGTATCAGCTGTAAAAAGAGCCTGCTGTATTGTTACAGCAAAGGTGCAATCTAGTACAAAAAGAGTTTTATTCTACTTATTTTTGTAAGGGCCAATGTTTGGGCCTCCTCCAGGTATTTAATTACATTGAACGAGCATTGCACATCAATGCATGTGTTAATTTCTATAGGGCCTCTACAGTTTGTCTAAAGTGCATTTGCTCATATACAGTATGCTGTACACTAATTTCTGCAGATTTTGCCTTCAGTATACTGCTGCTCAAAAATCCCCAGTGTCCAATCACAGCTCATCATGATGTGGCCTAGCTCATTGGATTCAAAATCCTATCTGTGCAGTCAGCCCTGTCAATTAGTTGGAATCTTCTGGCAAAGTGTGTGTGTGTGTGTGTGTGTGTGTGTGTGTGTGTGTGTGTGTGTGTGTGTGTGTGTGTGTGTGTGTGTGTGTGTGTGTGTGTGTATAACTAGCAAGAGACTTTGACTGTTATGTAGGCCATTGTGTGTGTGTGTGTGTGTGTGTGTGTGTGTGTGTGTGTGTGTGTGTGTGTGTGTGTGTGTGTGTGTGTGTGTGTGTGTGTGTGTGTGTGTGTGTGTGTGTGTGTAACTAGCAAGAGACTTTGACTGTTATGCAGGCCTGTGTGTGTGTGTGTATGTGTGTGTATATGTGTGTGTGTGTGTGTGTGTGTGTGTGTGTGTGTGTGTGTGTGTGTGTGTGTGTGTGTGTGTGTGTGTGTGAGAAAGTACACACACACACAGATTAGATTGTGTGCGTGAAGTGAGTTGTATGTGTCTCGGGTACTGCAGACTATTGTTCAACTTTATGTGTATCTTTGTCATGTTAGGGGAACTCCAAAAGTTCAAACTCCAGAAGGCAATTGCAGACACTAGGACATTCACTTAGAGCACCACTAATGAGCTGATCTCTGTTTTGAAATACTTTTAAAGCTTCTCCTTATGTTGAGACTTTAGAATTAGTCCAGTAAATGTGTTGTGTTGGAGGACTTTCTTTTTAATCTAATGAACATACTCAGGGTACAAGCGGCCGAAATGGGTTTCCTCAGGAGGGTGGCTGCCGTCTCCCTTAGAGATAGGGTGAGAAGCTCAGTCATCCGTGAGGAGCTCGGAGTAGAGCCGCTGCTCCTTCACGTTGAAAGGAGCCAGTTGAGGTGGTTCGGGCATCTGGTAAGGATGCCCCCTGGGCGCCTCCCTAGGGAGGTGTTCCAGGCACGTCCAGCTGGGAGGAGGCCTCGGGGAAGACCCAGGACTAGGTGGAGGGATTACATCTCCAACCTGGCCTGGGAACGCCTCGGGATCCCCCAGTCAGAGCTGGTTAATGTGGCTCAGGAAAGGGAGGTTTGGGGTCCCCTGCTGGAGCTGCTCCCCCCGCGACCCGACCACGGATAAGCGGACGACGATGGATGGATGGATGGACTCAGTGTTCATATTCTAAGTATTTATTTTGACCATATTCCAGATGAATTTGACTTTTGCATTTGAGAAAACGTCTCTCCAAAGACTCTCTAGATCTAACACAAACCTACTGTGAGCATGCACAGACCCTCCATCACTTCTCCATGTGAGACAAAGTATTTTAGATAAAACAACATTATAAGAATTGTGAAAATGTATTGTTTTTTCGGGTCGCACACCATTACTGTAGCTGTCGTTGAACAACTCATCAAAAGTGGTCAATGTATAGCCTGGTTTTCAGTGCTGATCCTCTCACTTTGTTTTGAGATGCACTGACTGTGTTCAAACATTCCCAGGAGTTTCAACAGAGAAAGAAACCGTACTTTTGCTAAATAAACTCCACAGACAGGCGTGCAGAAAGAAGATGAAGATCTAAACCAATAGGGACAAACCCAAACAACCAAACACTGCATGAGTTTCACAGAGACAGACTGAGACACACATGAATAAATCACATAAAAACACAAACCTATTGCAGCAACTTTGCAATACATAGAGAGTGACAGACGCATAGAAGGAGAGAGATTTGAGAGAGACACACACACACACACACACACAGAGTTTCCCTGCCAGTAGCGCCGTCGTGGGATTGGGTGTGTTGCTGCTCTGGATGAAAGTAACTGGTTTTGACTTGCTGCTGGACCAGACTTCTCATCAGAGTCTTTTGCTCTTTTGGATGAACGCAGTGTTGGAACAGACTTCACCATGTGCTGCTTTTTTGAGAAAAAAAATCCCTTTTCCTCCATCTGTTTGCTCCTTCTGCTGTTTATCTGCGGTTTGCTACAACAGGCCTTGCCGTTGCTATCCTGTTGCTTTCATTCTTATTTTCTACTGTTTCTCTCATTTTTTGTTTATTTACTCTTTCACTCCTTACCTTTTTCTGACCATCCTTCCTTTCATTGTTAAGAGGTTTTTGGGGATTTTGTTTCATTGAAAGTAACTACCGTATATATTTTCCTACAAAGTCCCTTCCAACCTCCCTTCCCTTTTCAAATATTTTTCCTCTCCCTTTTCTTTTTCTTTTCTCTTCTGACTGACCTTGCATTTGGCTGTAGATACAGTACATTCCTACCTTCTGTCCTTTTTTAGCCATGCTTGCAGCACAGCTCTATGCAAGACAATTTGGTCCCGACTGAAATATCCCAGCAGCCATTAGATGGATTGTAGTCTATATCCTCGACGTTCCACTCCCGGGATTGCTTCGGTGCCGAAGGAAATTCCTCCGGACGCATGCCTTTTTTTGTCAATGTCCGTTTCATTCCGCTTTTTTTGTGTTGGAATTTTAAACTCCGGTGGATTTATGAGGACTATGGTTAACTGCTCCTCAGATCTCTGCATGCTAAATTAAGACTAGACTAGACTATCTGTCCAATCTGAGTTTTCTCTGGCACCACTAAAACAACTTTTGAACGTGCACGTTCCACCAAAACAAGTTCCTTCCCGGGGCTATTTTGCAGTGGCTCCATGCAAAGCTTAGCGCTCCCCATTGATGATATGATTGGTTTTAAAAAAAATGCCAAGAAACCAGAGCCCATTTTTCTCCCATCCAGGAATGCTGTGGACTAGCCAGACCCTCCTCCACAGCCCTGTGGATGAAGGTCTGGCAAAGCGAGACTAGATGGATTGCAATAAAATTTTGTACAGGTATTCATGATCCCCAGAGGATAAATCCTACTGATTTAGACTTTGGCCCTGACTCTTCCTCTAGCTCCACCATGAGGTTGACATTTGTGGTCTTTAAGTGAAATGTCTCAACAATTATCGAATGGATTGCCATGGAATTTGGTACAGACATCCATGTCCCCCTCAGAGTACATTGTAATAACATTAGTGATCTCTTAACTTCTCATTTAGCACCACGTTCAGGTCAAAAAGTAATGACATTCCCATAAGCTCAACTCTACGATGACGTTTGTGCTAATTAGCCAATGCTAGCATGCTTACATACTAAACTAAGATGATAAACAAGGTAAACATTATACCTGCTCAACATCAACATGTTAGCATTCACTGCAGCTGCTGGCATGGCTGTAGACTCTTGGATACACATTAGAGGTGTTGAAATGAATCACATAATCAATGCATCGAATCGTGGACATGGACAATGCTGCATCAATAACCAACCGGGCCATAATCGATTATTTCTGTTTACAATTTAATGTAGGCCTAACAACATTTCTGTTTACATATTCTGTTTTGCACATTCAGGAAGTGCCATGTGCTCAGTGCTGTAGTTTTATGTATCCAATTTATTTAGTATTAGAGCACTGCAGAATGTTTTGTTTTTGAAGCTTGAAAAGCTATGAATTGAATATCCTATATGGCTTTAATAGAAAAATGTATTTGACGCATCGTGATGCATCGAGATATTGAATCTAATCGCTGACATTCAATCGAATTGGGAGATCAGTGAAGATTCACACCTCTAATACACATGCAACTTCTGGAACTTTCTAACAATCAACAGTTACATTGGTCTTATTCCACATCCCCCCCTCTCCTCTTTGTATGAATAGCTAATCATTTCTATCACGGTTTTCCCTCATACAGTCGTCTACCTCCCCCGGCTACAAAAAGTGAATCACCAGTGTCTCTCCTATTGCAGGAGGCTGGCCGGCTCAATTCGCTCTCCTTGCAAATTCAGTCTCTATGTGAATTCAATTTCCATGCAACTGCCTTGCTGTCAATTTATTATATATATATATTGTGTATTTGTATTCATCTGTGACCAGTTTATCTGCTCATTGCAGACAGAATCCCCCCTCCCTTTGATGGGAAATTTTGACAAAGATAGATCGGGCCATCTGTGAGACTATTGAAGTTCAATATACTCTGAGGCTTTCATTTGCTCTGAGGAATTTTAATTGCTGCAAAGTAAACAGGGGTTGGAGTTGGATTCTGAATTTACTACTTGTTTATGAATCGCCGGCATGTCGACATGTCAAACACATACAGGTGCAAACGCATCGGCGCACCCGCTGAGATGAGTGCCGTGTTTGTGAAGTTGCGATAATACCCCTCGCAGCAACAGTCCTCTAATGACTAGCTATACATCTGCTATGCAAAATCACATGCACAGTTAATATCAGCAACATACAGACAGAGATATATTTATAGAACAGACACACAGTCAGTATTGGAGTAGGATTTATAACAGCGTGTGGTTGGTGGTATTCTGCACTATCCTTATGGTGCTGAGTCATATTGTTTGTCCCTCTCTTAAATTTTTGGCCAACCTGTCTGGATTTTATTACCATAGAGAACCCCCCCACCCCCACCCCACCCCTTCCCAGTCAGGCATATCTTGACAGATGTGCTAAGTGACTGTGTGTTGCATGTCAGAGACTTAGTGAGACCGCTAGAGAGAAAGCAGGAAAAGCTAAAACACAGACACAAAAAAGGCTGAGGATACTGTTACGTGACTGATGTTCTCATTGTGTGCTATACAGAACTCCACTCTGCAACTGAAAGTCATTCGGTAACTCACTTTAATCTGACTTTCCTTCACGCTGCTGCCTAAATAGCCAAGAATATGAATATTGAGCTTTCTAACTCAGGCGAGCCTTCAGACAAGTTGTGATGTATCCCGAATGTAGTCACGGCGCTGTTACAGTGGTCTGTCAATGATGTATTTTTGTTGGCCTACCAGTAAGTTAGCTCTGCGCAAGATTCACACAATAGATTTCTATAAAACTGGATTGTCAGACATAAATAAAAAAAGCTTCTTCTTCTTTGTACTTTGGCTGCTAATATTCACTGTCGGGGTGATCACTGGTTACTTTAAAGGTCATGCATGATCTGGCCCCTAGTTATCTTTCTTTTAAAGTTTCTTATGAGCCTTGATTTAGCCCGAGGTCTTCTGCAGGCAAGAACCTTACCGTACCTTATAACTATTCCTGTATCGAGAGTGAAAGTGAGGGCTTTTGTTGTCAGATGTCTTTAGACTGTGGAGTGATGTGCCTGAGGAATTCAGCCCGGCACAAGCAGTATCATCCTTCAAAACTCTTCCTACCACAAGATATTTTACGCTCCTTAACTTTTAATTTGTTGTTTCTAGTGGCCTTAACTGACATTGTGTTTACATTGTCTGCTTTCATTGATTTAACGTTTTCATGAAGCTCATGAAGCTTGAGTTTTCTGCCATGACTAAACCCCCAGAAGTGCCTCACATCGTACTCCCACTCAGAGAAAAGCCAACAGCTGATTTTTCTCCAGAGCAACATTATTTCAGTTTGATATTACCGGTGTAAATCAGTTGACTAATATTATGCGTGTTTCTGATATTATGTGACCTGCTGTTAAATATTTATGTAGAAGCCAAGCTTAAAATGCACAATTTTTTTATCTAATTAAAATGTGTTCCTCATTTTGGGGCTTATGAAAGCTTCAGTTAAGCCCTTACATGTCCTGCTAATTAACCTTATTTAATCTTATTATGATTTTCCTGCTGTTTTACTTTACTGACCTTTCTGCTTTACTGATCTGTCCCTTTGTCTTTTATCCCTTTTAATTGTGAGGAACTTTGTAACCTAATTTTGGGAAGGGCATTATTACTTTGGGCATGCAGTGTGCCATCTATTATGGGGCTCTTTAAGCCATCATGCCAACTACTAACTGAGCGGAAATTATGTAAATTCTATGCAAATTGTATTCTGCGTAGATGCTGTCACACGTACAATGCTTTATAGCATTCATGAGCCAAGAAAGCAGCAATTATTTGTGACAGTCTGATGAAGAAAACAGAGGCAGGCAGGCAGAAAAGAGACAGAGACAGATGAATACAAAGGGGAAGACAAACATCAGCGCATAAAAACAGAGGGAGGAGGACGCATATAAAAATGTTGAGAGCGAGGCTGCACCACAGGATTAAAAAAAAAAAGAGATTGATTGAAGAGCAGAGAGAAGAGTGACAGAGAAGAACAGCTGTATCCCATCCATCATGTAGCGTTTAAATGGTTTAGGGTGCTTACGTATGAGGGTGGGACACCAAGCAATCAGACTCAAAAGTGAGGACGGGAACCCGCAGATTCTAACGTAGGCTGAAAAGTTCATCTTCATTCAAAGACTGGAAATACATTAAAACATCTCTAATGCAGAGAGGTTACTTTATACTGAATGCTCACTTCAATTGTTAACATAGCAGTTAGCTAGCTGACTTTCTTAAAGTTGTAAATACCAAAAGAAGAAATTGAAGTTGTATCTATTTTTTTTGACAATGTTAGCACTGGTAATTCGACTATCCCAACATTCCGACGTTGTTAAGGGAATAGTTAGCTGTGGGAAAAGCCCACCCAGAGGCTTGAAGCTTGCACACTGTTGTATTCACCTTTTTGATAAATTGAAAAACATGCAAAGTACTGTAGCTGCAGTATTTATATATTTTCTTACACAAAAAGTGTGAAGAATTAAAAATTCTGTCTGACTGATTTGTACGTAGGTTCACTATGATCATTTGAAGTTTAGTGCCCTTCATGTGCATGTTTAGCTGGAACATTTTGCCGGCTTTGTTGCTTGATTTTGGGTTTGATGTGAACTAATCATGCATTCAACTCCTTGCACCGTGAACTAGGATGTGTTGTCAAAGTCATATTCTCTGTGAAAACTGCAGATAACCCTGGTCCCCGTTGGTCAGCCCCAATTCCTGTTTCTCTGCATCTCCTGTCTCCCTCTGATTCTGTCTTTCTTGTCTGCTTTCACATCCTATCTCTCCCTCCTTTCCTCACTCTGGACTTCATGCTGCCTTCTCCTTTGCTCTACACTTTATCTTCCTCTGTCTGTCAGCCTTTTATCAGTCTCTCCATGTACATCTGCTCCACTCTCATCTCTATCTCTGCCTTTCAGAGATCAGATGCTTACTGTCAGTGTTGTCTGCCTCTCAACTCTTTGTTTAATTCCCTCTATAGCATATTTAACTTTTTGCCTTAAAAATATCTCAGTTAATCACATGACAGTCGTACTAATAAATCTAAATTTGAATCATATGACATTGAGGGAGCACTGAACACTGAAGTCTGCTTTAATCAGACTCACTGTCTGTTTGCAGAGTATTTATTAATCTCTTCCGTGAAGGGAGGGAAAATGGGAATCATCACTTTGTTCCACGCTGTCTTTCAAGTCTGACATATAATTTCTCACATTAGATGCAGGCATGTGAACATGCACAGGTGTGTGTGCGCACGCACACACTGTATGGTTGAGTGGAGAGAAGCTGCTGTTTCATAAGCCAGGTCATGGCAGGTCAGACCCCCCGTGTACCACATTTTTTTCCACATCCTGTTTTTCCTCCACACTCCTCTTTACTTTCTGCTGCCTATCCACTCTCTTGTCTTCTCCATATTTTCTGTTTTCTTCTGCCATCTGATGTTTGTTTTTTTGTCTTCTTTCTATTTTTGTCTGTTTTATTTACGTCCCTTTTATGGTCCCTGTCATGGTTCCTTGATCATCTCAGCTTCATATGTTTTTTTTATATATAGACTCCCTTTATTTTGCTTTAACTTCCCTGCTGAGATACTGTAACTACTTTAAATGCTCATTTCCATCTGCAGTCCCCGCACAGGTTAAGAGGCAGCTTGTCGTCCTATTTGTCTTTGTCTCTATAATCTATGTTTAAATAGTGGTTATTAGAACCAACTGCTCTGAATGAAATATCCTCTTCAGAAAAAAATCCCTAGAGCAGTTTGGAGCAAATCTTTAAATCTTGGGTTTGGATTGTTGGTCAAAGCAAGCAATTAACCCCTTCATATGAAGTTTATTTCAATGTCCCCTCTACTGTAAGTAGCCTACCTTTTTAAAGTTGGAATTATTCCACTTGTATCACAAACATATTCTGTAACAGCCAACTCTCCATTGCTGTATGAAGTGTATATACAAGACTCCAATGTTTTCTTTGTTTCCTCTTCCATCAAATGGGAATTTTATTGACGTCTTGGGCAAAGTTTCATACACAGTTTATTCAGCCTCACATATGTGGTATCTTTTGAAACTTTGGGATCTCCGCTACAATTGTAACTGTTTGAACAAAGCTTGGACTTGCGCTGACTGTTCTTCCAGGTTTACAATCATTAAAAGACTGGTCCATAGCGCTACTAGACTCCACAAAAAACCTCCACAGGGTACCTTTAATGTTATGTATTAGATGTTCATTTTCCGTCATTCATTTAAAGAGTTATTCAATAAATCATGTCAACACTCTAAAGCCCTCAGTCACTGGTTGCATCTCTTTCAGAATAAGAGTGTCAGCTAACGGCTTGAATCTATTATGCCTGCGCTGTCCCCTCACTTCATTTTAACGTCTTCTCTTGTCCTTCTGCCTGTTGTTTCTGTGTCTCTCTGCTCTTTTTACTCATCCTCTTTGTGCTTTTCTTACCTCTCCTTCTATTTCTGCTGTCTTAAGGGATGTCAGAATATTAAAACATAAACAGTCCCCTAGAGGGATCCGGTGGCGTTTTAGATTTTGGTTTCTTTTATCACACTTTGCCAGTGACTTGTCCCCTATTGGGAAGTAGCTTCCATATATGTAGGCACTAAGCTGAGAAATGTCTCAAGCCTTTTTTTTAAATCCCCAGTGAAATAGGATCGTAAACGCCTGGAGGACAAGGCACTCGAAACACTGACAGGAGCTGACTAATTCTAGATTTCTTTCTTTTTATGTTGTTTACTTATTCATTCGTGTGAAGTGAGCTCTTTTGGCAAATGACTGTATTATTATTTATTACTAGACCTCAATGACAGCAGTTTTGCCAATATGTGCAGCACATACAGTACTTGTAGTCTTGTTTTGGTCTCTAATTCTATCTGTCTCTCAGTTGTCAGAAGCCAGGGACGAAACCCTTGAAGGTCTGAATCGAACAGTTGATTACAAAGAGCTAAAAGGCAAAGACCCCTCAACTGTCGAACTGGTCAAGAAGCTTGAGCAGGTACACAACAACGTTACAAGGTGTTTATGTGTGCGTTTGTGTGTGCAAACATTGCATATTAGCATGCATTTGCAATCCAGCCTTGTGCATGATATCTACTTTCTACTTTCTTTTTCTTTTATGACACAACTATATAGGACAGTTTGTTGAAAAACTGTTTCATGAAAAAAAAAAAAAAGACCATGATCATTGTGTCTCTATGCATGTAGCTGGAGTTGAATCTGGCAGAGAGCGAGAGGCAGTCGCTGGAAAAAGAACTCCTCGTGGACCAGGTGACCCGGCTCTCCAAGCCACTCGCCCAGCAGGCTGAGAACTGCCAACAGGACCGACTCTCACTGGCAAAGAAGGTAGACAGCAAGATCCACTTGCACACAGACAAGGGACGAGGCTTAGCCCATGTACACACACCGATAGAACAATGCAGACAGAAGACCACACTCCCACACTCACACACTTGTTATATCATTCACCTGTTACTTCAGTCAGTCTGGTATTTTACCTCTCTCTCTCTGTGTGTGTGTGTGTGTGTGTGTGTGTGTGTGTGTGTGTGTGTGTGTGTGTGTGTGTGTGTGTGTGTGTGTGTGTGTGTGTGTGTGTGTGTGTGTGTGTGTGTGTCTGTTTCTCTCACGAAACACACTCACACTTTGTTTGAGGAGCATGTGCTGTCCATGTGAGGAGCACGCAGAGTGGGCATTAAGGAGTTCACCGAGCATTAAAGTTTCCTTGTACTCTCACTTGCTCGGCCTCTCTCTGTCTCTCTCCTTGACTGTCTTTGTCTTGGTTACACCAACTATAAATAGCCTCAAACACAAGGTTCATTATATTCAATAACTTGTGGAAATATGTTATAATGACATGAATGAAGACCAATTTGGCATTGTAATGTAACCACATGTACTGTGTGTGTGTGTGTGTGTGTGTGTGTGTGTGTGTGTGTGTGTGTGTGTGTGTGTGTGTGTGTGTGTGTGTGTGTGTGTGTGTGTGTGTGTGTGTGTGTGCATGTGTGTGTGTTTTGTCTGCCTCCAGTTAAACGAGGTGCGAACTCACATAATGGACACCAACCACCGCATGATGGCCGTCTCTGCAGAACTTTCCATGAAGCAAGCTGCTGCTTTGTCTCTCCAACAAGAGATCAGAGAGAAAGAGCTCCAGGTCAGAACACAACACATGCACCTGGCATCAGTGTGATGCTGGAGTTCCGCTGTCTTTTCTATTATTTCTGTCACTCTCCACTGACCGCGGTCGAAAAGAGCAAAAAGTGACTCAACAGTAATTTCTCGCTGTGTCCCGTCTCTCACCTCCAACCTGTTTATTTTGCCTATTTGCACAGTAATACAAATCAAGAGGCAAACACAGAGACAAAATAATATTCAATAATAATGATTTTCATGTAGAAAACTGCTAACGGGTCATAAACATACAATGTCAATGAAAAACAAATAGAAACAATGCAAGAACAAAATAATTGAGTCAGTGCTAACACAGTTCATGAAAGCATCAGAGAATCAGGATTATTATTTAGCAATGGTGCTGAGCAGTCGGGTATTTGTTTAAGAATCTATGTTGTTTGACATAAACAAACTGTTCTGGAGCTTTCGGTTGTATCACACAATCTTCTTCAGCAGATGGAGTTTCGGAGCTGTCATGGAAATGTTTTTTTCTGAGCACTTTAAGGACTTCTCGACCATGTTTGCACAAAAGTTGACATAAGATGGAAAGCTCCAGAAGAGCCACTGGTTGGACCTTGTGGTGACATTGTTGTCCAAGATCAAGAAGGAACTTTTTACTAATGTTTACTTTTAGGCTACATTTACATTGCTACATTTTGGTTTAAAAACTAATATCTTTTGCCACGTTTACACTTCGCATTCACACTGCTCTGGCGTTTTAGAGCTCCTTCTGACCCTGTTTTGGTCTGGAATCTACGGGGTTGTGTTGCAGCCTCACCGGCCGCAAAACCGAGACCTTTGGCAACACCAACACGGACGCCAATGTTTCGCCACCTGATTGGGTCTTATCAGTCATGACGTCACATTCTCTGAGACTAAGCTACTAATGTTACCATGGCAACTACCAGCAACGGGCGGAGTATACATTCTGCCTCTTGTTTACCCCGACACGCGCATGCCCAGTGTGCGAGAATGTTGATGAGATACGGGGTTTAGGCGTGTTAGTTCTTCTACTGGAGCTAAAAACATTAGTGCACGGCGATCGCTGCTTAAAAACCAAAACATAGCAATGTCAATGTAGCCTTTTAGTTAACTGGAACTGAAAGTAGCACCTGCAGCCAAACTAGCAAATTCCATATCCATAGCAACCAAGGGAAGTTCCATTGTTGTTAACATTTAAGCAAAATGCCATTACCTGTTAAGTTGAAATATTAGCTAATTTACCTAGCAGTCTGCTCTTACCCGTGTTGAACAGAACAGTAAGTTAACCTCCTAATAGTCTTACTTGCTTATCAAATGAGAATATTAAATGTAATGTTACATGTAGCTAACATTCTTCCGTTGTTGTTCAATAGCTAATTGCTGTATTTGTATATTATACTGCTACTTATCTGCAAGCTAATTACATATCTGCATAGCCACACTATTATAGTGTATTTACCTTTAGTTAATACTAATACTCCTGTTTTTTTCATTTCCTGTCTTTGATCTGTAAACAAAACAACCAGTCAAGCTTACAAGCAGCATCCACCCGATGAATGCAAGTCCATCCTCCTTTTAGCTCTGTTTGAGGGAAATGGATGCCTCTTTAGCTGCTAAATGCTCCACTGTGTTCACCAGCTAGCGAGTTGCTAATTGTGTTTGTTCATTGTTTGGTACGCAAGTGTACGGTGGGTTTATCAGAGCTTTTTAGCTGAAAAACGAGGCTGATAATAGATGTGAGAGGGAACCCCAAAACATAAAGTTGCGACCCAAAACAATGAGCTGAAAGATGGTGAAGGGGAACTGCGGGTTCCCCAAGTGCCTTCTAAATGTTTCAAGAGGCACGTGTTGATAACCGGAAGAACCCCTGCAGCTGATGTATGCCTGCAGCGCGCCACAGACACTAGTAGATGTAGAAAATGCATAGACATAACTTTGCCCAAATTCTGACAGTAATACGATCATCTGTTTTCAGGCGCAGTTAGAATTGAATTGAATTGAGCCAGGAGATTGTAGAGTGGACGGAGTGACAGGAATACAAAGTGATTGTTTCTCCTACTGCCCCTGTGTTCCCAGATGGACAGGTGCCAGCGGCTGCTGGAACAGGGCCTGCCACCATACCCAGAGATAGAGAAGGAGTGGAGGAGGATGCTCCGAGACAAGAAGAGGAGACAGAGGGACAAAGAGGAGAGAGAGAGGGTAAAGAAACACACACACAGACACACACAAAGATCACTGGTCAAGAAGTGATTAAAGCACTAAGGGGCATGACAAGAAGATAGAGTGACAAAGAAAAGAAGAAGTGAAGCGGGGAAGCGACGCTGGAACGCGACGCGGGGCAGGAATCGATTAAGACTCTGAGGGACAAAAGGGCTGCTGTATACCGGGACATGCCCAGACTTAGACAGAGAAGTGTGTAGAAACTCTCCACACACACAGACATTAGACAGGATATAGGGTAGTTTTTGCCACATGCACAGAGGGCAAGAAGGGCAGATTGGTAAACAAACAGAAGTAGAGGCTGTCTGCACAAGAAAGGTACACAAACAGGGATTTGTGTCTGAAAGGTGTCTGCACCCTGTCTGTTGTTATATTGATCTATTTTTTTACCCAGCTTATTCCTGCTGATAGTCCAAAAAGACACCACAATACCTTTCTAGTCATTATGAATCATACATTTTACAATTTTTCTTGAAATATAAATGAGTTTTATGAACTTGATAAGAGGAGTATAGTTTTTTTTTTCCTGTTTATTTATTGGCAGTTCCTGCTATTTGTTTTGCATTCATAGCCATTATTCTTTGTTTTGTGTGCAACTCCTTGGATCACATGCCAGCGGATACACTGTTTATATGCATGAGAAAATCGCCGTCTCTTTGAAGTCTCAGTGAGTTTAGGCACAGTTCATTTGCATGCGGTTGTGGGGTGAAAGTCAAAGGGAGGACTGTTGTGTCATGAGGACGCGTGCACACTGGAAGAGTTTCTTTTTTCATTCTGAGCGGGAGTCTGCCGTGGTTATAAATTGATCCATCAGACTTATTGGGTTCACGTGTTGATGATGATTCATCAATGTTGTTCTGCACTTCACATGCTGTCGGTGTGTCGAAGTGATCTGTGCATCATAACCTCAGTCAGGTAGACAAACGTATGCAGCTTATACTGTGTCTTGGTATTGTTTTTATTCAAAAAAAGAGACATAATTCTGTATAACATACCCAGAGCATCTCTAGTATCACTGATCTCTGTGTGTTTTCAATTATTAAAGCTAATATGAAAAAAACTAACTTTAATTAGCCTTGTGATTCGCATGCACTCGACTGTTCATTGGCGCCCTTGCATATGTCATGAGATGTTAAAAAAAAGAAATACATTGCAAAATTAGTTATTCCATTTTCATGATTAAAATCTAGGAAAAGCTATTTACTTCAAGGGCATGCAGTCTTACATCAAATATTAAAACTGCCTGTGTGTGTGTGTGTGTGTGTGTGTGTGTGTGTGTGTGTGTGCGCGCGCGCGTGTGCGTGCATGTGTGTGCGCAGCTGGCTGAAGAAGAGCAGTGGAACCAGTTGCCTAATGGAGAGTACACCTCAGCTGAAACCCGTCCCAACGCGTACATCCCCCAGACCGACTCGCTCCCTCTCCCTAAACCCTACGGAGCCCAGGCCCCCTTTAAGCCCTCCCAACCAGGAGCCAACATGAGACACATCCGCAAACCAACGCTCAAACCCTTAGAGATATAAAAGCGATACACATGTATTCATAAACCTGTGGGTGGTGATTTTGCTCATTTCTATCACACACTTATTGATCTTTTTGCCTCCTCCTCCTTGCTTCTTGTGTATGTTTGTGTCCTCGGTGTCCAGCATACCACTGCTGTTTTGCCATGTGGAAGCGTACTTGTGGACTGCATCTGGTTGTAATTTTCTTATTTTTCTTTTTAGAGTTACTGGCAAGACCATGTTTACACTCTTGCTTGCAGGAACACCAAATACTGTAGGAGAGTGGAAGGAAAGACATTTGGGAGATGAGATGTGTGTGCATTGTTACATCATGTCCAGCAATTAAAACATTTGTATGTACATTGTTGTCATTCCTTTCTCTTAAAGATACTGTAAATTCATATTTCAGGGACGCTGGAATATTTCTGCATATCCTTCTCTTGTAATCTTGCAGCTGATGAATAAATTGCAATGGGTTTAAGATCTAAGCCAGGCTAAGAGTGCCTGCTTAATGCCTGAAATGATAAATGCAAATATAGACAGGAAGATCAGGGAATGAAAGCGCATAAAGAATGACAAAGAGAGGAGATGAAGAGGAACGAGAGATCGCAGTCGGAAAAAAAAGTCACAGGAAAACAAATGAAAGTGGAGCTCTTAATGGGGTGGAGAGTTCAGAGTTGCTTACTAGTGACCAAAAACAAAGTAGTTTGCCTTTGATGCTTCTACAAATTTACTGGAAGTTGTTCTATCTGCTGATCTTATCTTGAGGGTAAAGTAGTTTTAGTGTCAATGAGTGTATTATGCAGCTTGTGTGCATGTTAGTGAACCAAGCAGGGCCATTACTGTGTACATCAGTGATTCACAACTACTTCTGTGCTGCTGCAGTTCATAGAGTAGCCCAACTAATGTGAAAACATATAAATCACATTGTGGTTATGAGGGGGGGAAAAAAACAATCAAACAGATTTACAAATTGGCATTATTGATCTTTAGTACATTTCTTGCCCCAGTAAACAATAAGCTACCTGCTGCAATAGGCTGACAACCACATTAATTAGTTGTAACACGTGTTGACATCAGCTAGCAAACAATAACAGTCAAAAATAGTTTAACAGTTTAACAGTTTAGTTTTTCGCTGCAAGTTCATGGAGAAGCAGCTGAAACAGCTTAAAGTAATGGACAAACAAAAGCAATGGATAAACAGTTAAAATAGTTAGCTAAAGTGAACTAATCTGATAGGAATGTGGGGTTAGGTAACCACTGCTGTAGACTGAGAATGAATACTGGCTGTGTTAGCCAACATCTTAAAAGATTCCAAAAGGGAGCAAGTTGAGTTTATCTTTGAGGCAGCCCTGTCCAGCCTGTGATATGTACAGTTTGCCAACATCTCCTGTTTTCAAGCTGTGTGTGTGTGTGTGTGTGTGTGTGTGTGTGTGTGTGTGTGTGTGTGTGTGTGTGTGTGTGTGTGTGTGTGTGTGTGTGTGTGTGTGTGTGTGTGTGTGTGTGTGCGCAAAGCCGATGGTGAGAGCTGTCAGCTTAGCCCCTAATTGTTTGTTTGTGCTTATTAGCCGTCTACATAACACTGACTTCATAACAGAGCGAGGAGGCAATAGGGTGGGGAATGAGTGATTTATGCACATTTAGTGCAAGACAAATTCCCCGGAAGACAATTACTTGACATGATGTAACCGAGGTGGTAAAGCTCAAAGTAAAAAAAAAAAGAAAACAATGTTATATGTAACTAATGTAGGTATTGCAAAACAAGCCTGTATAAAGGCGTGATGGGTACAGTCACGTTAGATGTGACTCAGTGTGTATGATGACTGATGCTGAAGTTATTGAATTCCTGACTTCAGTGGAACTCAGCTGAGTCTGTCCGAAACACTCAGGTATTCTCGAGAATCTGAGAGCTCATTTCCTCCTCTGCAGAGCTTTTCAAGCTACAAACTATTTGACTGCGAGTTGAGATAATTTCCTAATTTATCTCAAAGCTCCTCAATGTAACTGGCTCTCGATTTATCAGGGTTCAAATAAAATCCACTAGAAACAGAGTAAGCTAATAAGGCCTAGTATAGTCTATAGCTATGGCCACAAAGCTTGTCTGTGCACCATGTTCTTCAAAAGGCTGGCAGTAAAACAAGAAAAACACAGTAAACTTGAAAAAAAGATCTCTTTATTTACAATCCATCTTACAAAACGTGTTGTGTAAACATAAGAAAAACCAGTGCAGTGATGTGCGGTCAGGGTAGGCTGGGTCGGCAGTGCCTCACCAAAGCTAAAGTGTTGAGATTATGATTTTTTTTTTTTCATTTTCATAATTTTATTTATTGATATTATTTTCATTATTAGTCATTTCATTTCATGATTTGTCAGGGTTACACATACTCCAGTAAAATAGTCAGACAATTGTTTTAAAATTCCAGAATGCCACTTTTACCACAGGTTGCTCCTATAAACTACCGTTCCTGAATGCATCTAGTTTAATGCAATGGGCGGGCCGCAAAATTACGAATCCCACTATGGCAACGCCAAGACCCGCAAGCATGAAAAGTCCACAACCCAAGTCCACTTATGACGCCTTGACATGGCCCTAAATGATGAGCAGCCCGGGCTGCATACCAGCCTGCACAACGCCAAGGTAGGCTAATGGAAAACAGCTGCTTGTTGTACTACTACTGACCGGTGCGCTGACACCAACATTTAGACTATTTCTGTTTTCCAGTCCCTCTAGAAAAACGCGTTTTTTGTGTGATTGTTGCAGGCAAAAATCCTTGATTATGCGGCAAGTTTTCTTAAAAAATACGATGGAATATGCGGGATATTTATGCAATTTTATGCGATGAAATTGCGAGAACTTGCGGGAACTTGCAAAAACTGCAGTTTGATGAAAAAGAAAAAAAAAAGTGATTCCCCCAACACCGTGTTCTCACTAGGCAAAATTACGTCACTTCATAACGTTCCCATGGCAACAGGGGAAAATGGCTGCCCTTGTGTGAAGTAAACGCAACATTTTTCAACTTTCTGCTGAGATATGTGACTTTTTTGCAACGAAAATGCGGGGATTATGAAATCATGCAAGCCCCGCATATTTTGCGCGGACATAGGCAATTTACGAAGGCATGTATTGTGTTGTGTTAAGTCTGCAATGTGTGAACTAGGATGTTTTTAAATGTAAGCTATGTGTGTCCATTGATAAGGTGTGATGGTCCATGCGTAATAAACGTGGGCTTCTGCGTTATATGCCACATTAAAGGTCACCGCCTACCCAGACAAATAATCCACTGCACGTTACTGCACGAGTCATTATAAAATCCCTTACTTTCAGAGGAATGTTAAGAGTCATTTCTCAGACATCAGATGTAAATAATCTCCGGTATTATTAGTCTCAGATTGTGCCAACATTAAGACACTATAAAAGATATTATGAACACATGCCACGCACACAAAACACAATGCCAAAGAATTTCTCGATTTACAGTAAGCGCTCAGTCATGGTTAGGGAAACACATGCACTTTATTTAAACCAGACGTGTGTGTGTGTGTGTGTGTGTGTGTGTGTGTGTGTGTGTGTGTGTGTGTGTGTGTGTGTGTGTGTGTGTGTGTGTGTGTGTGTGTGTGTGTGTGTGTGTGTGTGTGTGTGTACTGTTTTGCTCGATTTGATGGTTTGTAAAGCATTTTGTTTACAGATTTTGCAATGTGCTATACTGTGTATATAAATAAAATTACTGAAAGTTATTGTAGTCAGCTGTTTTCCCTTCATGTCCAGTTAATTATAGTAGGGCTTAATTCGGTAGGGCTGGATGTAGCAAAATATCGAAAACTAATTTGCCCATCATAAGCTACAGGTCATACAGACCAAGTAAGGAGTGTGCTTTATTGCTTATGAATTCAACTTCTGATTTGTATTAGTAAGAATGTGTTATTTTGTCTAGGTTAAACAGTTTCAATTTAAGTCGGGCAGTTTTAGACAGCCAAAGTTCTTGTACCACCACTTGGGTCTAGACAATGTTTGGCTAAGGGTTTTGTAAAAAAACATATTTATATTTCTCAAAAATTAAATTATCAGAAACATAGGCATCTTAGCAGCACTAGTATCAAAACATTATTTTGGGCAATAATTCAATGATGATGATAATTTATCGTATTTTTTTAATGGAATCACATCGTGATGAAATCATATATCGAGATATCGCGATATACAATTACCTTACTAACCAGCACATACTCAATTGTCTTGTTTTAACATCACACTGTTTTTGTGCATGCGTGTGAAGATAGTCAGTATATAGCTGGAAATTTATTTATTTTCTCTGTAATTTCTCTTGGAACTGTTAACGACATTATTGATGATTATTTATCTAAAATCTCATTGTCTAAAATGTTTTGTCAAAGCACCAATAGTCAACCCTACAATATCGTCGCAATATCGATATTGATGTATTTGGTCAAGAATATCGTGATATCTGATTTTTCTCCACATCGCCCAGCCCTAGCGTTGGTATTACGGGTGCATGATATATCAACTCAATATCGTTATCGCAATATCACATTGCGCAGTATTATATCAAAAAGGGTTGCAATATTGTGTTTATATTGTGGAGCGCTGCGTCCCGTCCGTTGGCTGTGTGGCTTAGTTGTGGTTGATTTAGAGCCCGCTTGAAACGCTATAATGATCATGTTTCATTTTCATTGGCTAGTTACCGCGCCACTTGCACATGCGTGACAAACCCTATGGAGCGTACCACGTGTGTGCATATTTCGACGGAGTGACAGTGTAAGTGAAGAAATAGAGACAACAAAACGGAACGAATCAGAAAAGCGAGAGAAAAGTTGTCTCCTGTTCTCTTTATTTATATATTTCATACTGTACAACCAGTAAAACATGTCCTGTTCTGTAGACATGGTCGGTATTTATTTATTCATGTTGTGCCAGTCGAATATGACTGTCAGTTGAAATAAGCCTTGTATTGTAAGAAAACTTGTTTTTGTTATGAATCTATTTGGATGCGTTTTCCCATAACTTTTGCAATTTGACATATGTTTAAAAATATCGAAATTAGTATCTCTATCGCAATATTCATAATCAGTATCGCAATATCACATTTTGTCGATATCGTGCAACCCCAGCTGGCATAAAGTAACATTCAGGGCCAGATGTATGTACATTTGCGAATGTAGCGTTACCGGCGCCATGGCCAACCCGCAGAAATACATAGCTGATACATCAGCGTACGTCGTATTTACCAAAACTGCAGTTCATCGGGTAATCAGCGCCCTTCTCCGCCCACTATGCCGTAAATTGTGCTGTAGCAAAGCGTTAACTACTTACTGGTGCTATGATACAGCTGAGTGCAGACAGTGTTATTCCCACTGCTGATGCTACGACTGAAATGATCCTGATGCCAATATTTGTAATGTAGCGAAGGAGTTTAACAACTGCTGGAATGGAATGTGAACGTGTGTCATTTTTGATTTTTGACCACAAAATAGAGGCGTACATTCAGTTTACAACACCTATATCTGGTTGGGGTTGTCATTTTAAATGGTAGTCTTACCGAGTTATACCGAAGCCCCTTTTCAGCTGCAGAGACTGTTTATAACTCCGAGTTAATATCAGATTGAATGCACAGCAGCCACTGACTGACTGATCATGTCAAGCTACCGGGTCCGCAAAGCGTTTGTCAGCATGCAATCAAGTTGATGGGGTGCAGCGGTGGCATAACAGGACACACAGGACAATAAAACAAGTGTGTTTGATTTATAAATACTGTATTTGACATCAATGTTCATAAATTGTATGAGAGAAAATAGAGAAGTTATGGAGAGAATTGTTGCTGCTCCAGATCATATAAATAGCTGCCTGCAGTTATCGATTTTCAATAAAAAAAAAATAATTGAAAACCATGTTTCCCCAAATTGAATTAGCTGAAGTTCCCTATTGTGTTTTACATTTTGGTTCATATTGTCCATCGCACACTTTCATATTTAATAGGGGGGGGGAGTGTGACTTCATCCATTCTGCCCCTCCATCTTTCCTTTCTGGGTGTCTCCATCCATCTTTCCTTCTGCCCCACCCTAATCTGTCATCACACAGCGAGAGCTTGTTTATGAGCGTTCTGCCTTTCAATCTCCCCATTCATCTTTCACTTCTCGCCCTCCGTCCCTCCATCATCCATTCATCTGTTACTTATCCTCAAGGCCCAGTCAATGATTACTGTTCTCTCAAACACATTTCCCCCCTCAATCCATCCATCCCCCAGTCCCTCTCCTCCACGTGCTTCATTTTTCCTCAAAGCCCAGCAGTATTAGTGTCTGTTTCAGAGCTGTCTCCTCCACGAACCTGGCATCCACGTTCTCCTGCTCCTCGAAAGGGTTCAGAGCTGCAAACACAGGAAGAGTTAGAGGGAGATGCAGGATATAACACCAGACACAACCATTCACTTCCTTCCTTTCTCCTTCATGATGCAGCTACATTTGGACCAAGCACACACACAAACGCACATATTCTGTCTTGATGCTCCAAAGGCCTCTGTGTCTAAACCAGGCAGGATACACACACACACACACACACACACACACACACACATATACACACATACACTACCTTGTTCCTCTGTATCAGAGAGGATTTTTGCCAGGTAGGTAAGAGGCAGAAATTCAGGTCTGAAGCCTGACTCGTCTCTGCCAGTGAATGCAAATCCCTGAGGATTAAGAAAAAACAAAAAACGCTACTGTGGATTCTGCAGGTTTCCCAGGATACACACAGTCAAAACTAATCTGCAGCAAATTACAAAATAAGTCGCCTTAACTCACGTTCTTCCTCTTTTGGATAAAGTTAGTTGCAGTTTTTTAGTTAGCCATACATTCTTATCTGTCATTGCCCGAAATGCCACTGGCTCTGCTAGCCAATTAGCTGACTGAAACTGGCCAATAGCAACATGAATTGGATAGATGATGGTCACCGTTTAAACACATTTAATGAAGAAGCCCAAGGCAGATATTATTCTGCCAGTGTAACACTGCCGAAAAAGAGTTTCTGAAGTTAACAGGGCTGCAATGATTCCTTGTCAGAACATTGTGATAATAGCCCATCACAAGCTTCCTGAGCCCAAGAAGATGTCTTCAAAAAGCTTGTCTCGTCTGAAAAGCGGTCCAAAACCCAAATATTTTTAATTTACAAAGATATAACACTGAGAAAAGCTCTACATCCTCACATTTGAGGAGCTTGAACCAGCAACTGTTTGGCATTTTTAGCTAATTTGTCCAATACTGTGGGTTATGATCAAATACCTGCATAACTAATGACGTTCCGTTCAGCCTCCGCTGTACTTTGTGTTCATGGCTAATTAGCACATTTTGTGTTTGCTAAGTCTGCAGTGTATCAGTATGTGCTCTCTGCAGCATGTGTGACACACTGTGCTGTGTTACCTTGTTTTTGTTGTGCTTCTCTAGCAGAGTCCTGGTATAGTCTCTGGAGATGGAAGCTGAACTGATAGGATGGTCCCACATATGGTAGATCCTCTGCTCCATAGGCTACACACACACGCACACACACACGCGCAAAATAGTTTACATTTTAGGCATGTAGCTTATGTTATCAAAAACATAATCCCTAAGGCAAGTGAACATCTGTCCCTTTCTGTTTTGCATACTGGAACTCCAAACCATTATTAAGGAGTTGACTGCTAATTAGGGAACCAAGAGAAATCATATTTTTCAGTACGGTTTCAACGGTAATAATAATAAACTTTATTTCAGACACAGGTCCATATGGCACAACATACAGCATAAAAAGGAAATACAGAAATACATATAATAAAAGTAGACAAAAATGGACAAATCATAAAAGCCTAATAAATAACACTTAAGCAAAATAGAGACTACAGGTGTGACTGACAATAAGAAAGAATGCAGCTTTTCCTCAAGACTGCTTTCTGTCCAGCTACAAGCACACAGCCAAGTTACAAAGCTGCTCAATCACTTCAAGGATTGTGTTCTTATCGGACGTGAGCAGAATCAACACAATCTTCAGTTTCTCAACTCGCAATATAATGTCGGGGCCAGTGATTCCCAACATTGGGGTCAGGCTCCCCTACAGGCGTCGTGAGATAAATCTGAGGGGTTGTCAAAAAGGGGTTGGTTGTGAAAGAAATCAGCAGGGAAACATATTTCTGCAAAAAATAAATTGTTTATTTTCGAACCTCTCACTCAATTTTACTTTATTCCCTGAAATTAACACTTTAAAATATTCTAATCTTAGAGGAAATAATCACATTTTGTTTGAACCCATATTCTGTTGGCATATGCAACATGAGACGAGGTGAGCTAAACTTTTATTTAATGAGCTAAAAGCTCAGGAAAAAAGGGAAATGTAAGGGACTTTGTGATAAGAGCTATTAGTCAAAGGTCCCATATTGTAAAATGTGACATTTACATATAAATTCAGTTAGCTACGGAACGTTTACACCTGGCAGTTATTGGGTGTAAATATTTGTAAATAAACAACTTATCGTTACGTAAAAACTAGTTTATGTATATACTACATTATAGCAAGGCTTTGAAGATGACAATTATGGGGCTGCTGGGTGTAGCAAGGATTTAATTTCCTACAGTTTGCCAACATCTCCTGTTTTCTAGGTGTGTGTGTGTGGGGGGGGTGTACCTGCTAAAACTCTCCTGCCTGCCAAACTCCCCTAACAAAAGTCTGATGGGCAGGAAACGGAACAGAGACACTAAACACTCAACATTCCTCTGACCATAATGCGGAAGGAACACACACACACACGCACAGCTACAGGAGCGATATACTGTACCATCCACATGGGAACACGTGGACGTTACACAAGAGTTAGGGATACACACACACACACACACACACACACACACACACACACACACACACACACACACACTAGACAACTACCTACACACACTAGACAACTACCTACACTACCCCCTCCCCAACACACACACACACACACACACACACACACACACACACACACACACACACACACCAGCCAGTTACACAAGAGCTTTGTGATTGGCTTGAGGGGGGCTTGAGGGAGACAAGACCTAAAATAACTTCCAACTCTTAATTGGACCAAAATGGGAAGTTTGCGGAGAGAACCATTCGAGAAAAGATCAAAACGTCCCCTTCCCTAACAGATGGGATTATAATAGCATCACGCATTGTGTTACTGGCTGAACCACGGACTGCTACAGCTCTGCCCTCCAAGTTGGTACACTCAACACGTCATTATTTGGATGGCAGACTCATCTAAACTACTCCTGGATGGCAGACTCATCTAAACTACTCCTGGATGGCAGACTAATCTAAACTACTCCTGGATGGCAGACTAATCTAAACTACTCCTGGCCCCGCATTAAAACCTCATGTTTGGCCGCACACAAAAGTACCTCGGGGAGTCTCTTAAGTATGCTGAACTTCAGTCTCTCGTTGACATCACTGTTGTCCAAATCTAAACACAAAAAGAAAAGAGAGGAGACAGAGCTAATTACTTTTCTGAATACAAATCTCACAGGGAAGGAGAAATAATGCAATGTCACACCTTCTGTCTAGACTTGTATCTAAATTAATTGCTCAGAATCCTTTGAAAGCAAACATAGGATTGCAGTGTTATTATTTTCTTTATCTGGAGACACTATCTGTAAAATAAATGCAAATAAAATCAACAAAATCCCAGCTCGCTATAACTCCCTTCTACCCATATGCTAATTTTCATGGATAAAAAAACCATTAGTGGGATATTTCGCTTTTATAAAAAACAGACAATCTTTTGGCAAACAAGGCTTCACAAATGAACCCCCAAGCAAAGAGGATCCTGAGCCAGCACCACTTTCTTATTTTGGCTTGAAGACATTTCCCAGAAGGTGTATTGTTTACGTGTTGCAGTGAGATCCATCCATTTAAAAAGGGAAACAGAGCAAAGACCCTCTGACATCCTTTGACCCGGCAACTTGTTTCAGCAGCTCCAGGAGATGCAGTTCATCTACTGTAGGATGTCCTGGGCATCCAACCTGTCTCAGGGTGGGTTGTTAGTAGGAGAAAAAATTGCCTCATCTGACTTCTCAAAATGTGGCTGAGCAGATGATAAACTCAGAGTTCTTCCCAGACTATTTCACTTTCTTTAGGTGAAGACACACTAACCAGACGGGCCGACGGTTGGCAAAAAAGGCAGTTGTACTGATCAGTTGGCTCCCCGAGGTCCAAAAAGTGCCTCGGGACACGCCGAAGCGACGCTGTTATGGAGACGTAATACGTCTCCATAACAGCAGGCGGCCCCACTCTGTATTGTCGTCCAAAAAAATTCAAACCGGCAGCTGATTGGACGAACACGTCACGTGGGTCTGCCTGCTGCTTCCGGATTTTGGATTTTTCAATGGCGGCTCATTCAGAATACGATCTCATATTCTACTAAAATAGTCCACCGAAATGTGTTTCTGAAAACATTTTAAGCGAGAAATAGGCCATGCAGTTGCTGAATCTGTTTTCGTTTCAGATCGACAAAGGTCAGTTTAAAAGATTTTCGTCAGATTTTGAGAGGCTACACGTCGGTTTGGCCAAAATCCTCCTCCGATGGACGACGGCACGGAACACACCAAACAGACTCGAGTCACTGACCTCGCCAGACTGTCCCACGGCCGGTGTGTCAGCGGCCTTAAACTTCTTCACCAATACAGTCCAAAACACTGGCACCATTACTGCAGCTACTGCACCTGATTATCTTTTTGTCCAACAAGTTTCTGAGCTCCTCCACTAGCAGAGGTTATTAGCCAAGCTATCGGCGCGGCTCTAGGGATGGCAGTGTCATTCAGTTGGTCAGTACACTTCTTTGGTCCAGACTTATTTTATTTTATTTGAACAACTATTGGTTAGATTACTTTAACATGAAGTGCCACCACCACGTCGACATTTGTGTATTGTTTTTGTAGTTTTCATGATTTATGTAAATTGCTAAAAAATCTGAGATATGGGCAGCATTTCAGAAGTCTGGAACCAATCTAAGTTAGACTGGTTAGATTTGTAAATTCTGGATGAAAATATGTCTGTGTGTGTTTGTAATGAGGCAGAAACTGCACACCTGCACAATCAATTGTCCAGCATAGAATAGTGAAATCTAAATAGATACCGTATATACTTATTTGATTAATCCCTGGGGAGAAGTGACGCATGAACCCTCTCACTTCAAAGTCCCGAAACATCCTTTTCTCTCACTTTGAAGTTTAACAACCGTTTGGACTTGGCCCTTTACATAATCTTTTCATCTTTGTGTATCTTTGTTTGTACTCTCCATGAGAAAGAACCATGTAAACTATCATATCAACTATCAGATCAAGAGTGACAAGGATATTTTAGTTCTGTTGATCTCAGTGCCAAGTCACAATGTTTGGCCTTTGAACAATGTACTTTCCATGGTATGAAATCCACACTGAGACATACAAAACAAACAATATCAATGTTTTTGAGTGAGGCACTGAATCCCCATGGTACCTAAAAGGAGCAATGCTGTGTGTGTGTGTGTGTGTGCGTGTGCGTGCACGCGTGCATACCTGTCATGAGTCGAGACACAAAGGTCTCAGTTAGCTGCAGCAAGCCGTGGTCAATGTACTGCAGGAAGGTGTGATGAGGGAGGCAACGCACGGCAAACACTGCTAACAGAGTGTGATAGCCTGGAGAGAGACACAGAGAGAACAGTGAGGAAGAAGAAGAAGAAGAAGAAGAAGAAGAGCGTTTGATGTTCCCGAAAACAACAAAGGGAACAAAAGAAGGAAAACAACAGTGAAGAGTCTACAGGCATGCTAGCAGCTCTGTGAGGTTGTATTTAGACACATCGGCGCTTTGAGCTGAATGCTAACGTCAGCTTACTAACATGCTCACACTGACAATGCTAAAGTTGATTTTTAGCGGTATATAATGTCTTAGTTTAGCGTGTTAGCGTGCTAACATTTGCTAAATAGTACTAAACACAGTTCAGCAAAGACTGATGGGAATGCCATTACTGTAGTTTAAAAAGTATTGGACAAAGAGCTGTGCTGCTAGCATGGCTAAAAACACCTCCTACCTGTGTAATTGTTTAGTTTTTTTGGCTTTGATTCACCATAAGGAACACAGACTCACTATGCCTGTTGTTTTACAGCTGTTATACAGCCAATATACACACATTTACACCAGCAGCCTCAGTGTTAGGGTGTGCTGTCTTGCTTCAAGGCATTTCTCGTTTCCTCTCTCGTTCGTTGCCAGACAGTTTAGGATTCTAACCCACAAGCCTTTCCTCTGTAAGTAACTAAAATCATGGAACTGTGTAACAGGGGGGGTTTATACCGCAAACACTGGAAAATTAATTCAAATTATTGAAAATGTATTCACACTCTGCTTTACCCATGTCTGCGCTATGCTAATGTTAAACATATTTTTGGTTACATTAGTGCTGAAGAGGGCTGGTCTGTTGTCCCTCAGTGCAAACACACATTGTTATTCTTGGTGAGACAGAGACAGACTGGATTATATATGTGTGCGTGCGTGCGTGCGTGCGTGCGTGCGTGCGTGCGTGCGTGCGTGCGTGCGTGAAAGTACACACAAGATTAGATTGTTTGCGTGAAGTGAGTTGTATGTGTATAGGGTATTGCAGACTATTGTTCAACTTTATGTGCATCTTTGTCAAGTTAGGGAAACTCCAAAAGTTCAAACTCCAGAAGGCAATTGCAGACACTAGGAAATTCACTTAGAGCACCACTAATGAGCTGATCTCTGTTTTGAAATACTTTTAAAGCTTCTCCTTATGTTGAGACTTCAGAATTAGTCCAGTAAATGTGTTGTGTTGGTGGACTTTCTTTTTAATCTAATGAACATACTAATGAACATACTTCTTTTGGCCATATTCCAGATGAATCTGACTTTTGAATTTGAGAAAGCGTCTCTCCAAAGACTCTCTAGATCTAACACAAAACTACTGTGAGCATTCACAGACCCTCCATCACTTCTCCACTTCAAAGTGTTTTAGATAAAACAACATTATAAGAAGTGTGTGTGTGTGTGTGTGTGTGTGTGTGTGTGTGTGTGTGTGTGTGTGTGTGTGTGTTGGTTTTGCTATATTTGTGAGGGCCGATTATTGAGAAACAACCTTTTTTGTGAGGACATTTTCCTTTGTGAGGACATTTTGGGTGGTCCTCACAAAAAAAATGCTGAAATAGCCTCCTGAGGGTATATACTTCATGCTCTGTAATTTTCAGCAAAAGTCCTCACAAGAATAGTAATTATGGAAATTGGTGTTTTCTCATGTGATCGTGAGCTCCCCCTAAAGTACACACTCGTGTACTGCTGAGAGGAGGAGTCTGAGGGAGAGGGAAATTTCTGGTTGGATGGCTCGATGCCTAGCTTGGGACTTTTGTGATTGGTCACTTCAGTCACATGGTTATACTGTGGAGGGAACAGGAGGGAGGGGCAGATAGAGTTGCAGTGTGACTCACAGAGGCCTGTGATCAGCTAAATCTCAACCATGAAAATGTATTAACTCAAGCACAAACATATTAATGACAAATGCACACAATTAATCATATTGAATACATTTATAAAATCACATATCACAAATGATTGATCATTATTTAATTTCTTAAGATTTAAGGGGATAGTGAGCCTTTCTCTTCTGTAGTGAGAATAAACAGTGGAATAAAACCTTAATTTAAAGTATGAAAATAGATTTGAATTTCTAATTTATGATAATTTGCACATAGTGTGGGCATTTTTACATTTACTGTTAATTTTGACAGTTTTTAATGATTATTAGGAGTTTTGATTTGTGCACATTTGGGTTTGATTTGAATATGAAGTGAATATTTAATCCACTAAATTATCTTTTGATTAGGATTAATTAATATAATATAAATAATTAATTTGTTCAATCGTTGACAGTTTAGGAACCTTTAGTTTAAGGTTTTAAATGTATATAAGCTAAGTAATAAAGGTAAGGACATCTGCAAATGTCACCTGGTTAAACAGCCTACTGTCGGCTTTCTCTCTTTGCAAACAGTGTGTATTTTTTAATTGTGTATGTTTTAATAATTTTTTTGTTTAAAGTATGGTTACATTACTTTCATGTAACAACATGCGCACAACCACTGAAATCTATTCGCCTGGCAGAGGAAAAGAAAAAACACTGAGTCACATGAGGAAATTACATCATCAAGGCATTTGCTAACACGAAGATCAGACCAAAGGTAAGTCTTCTATTCTATTGTTCATATTTTTCCATTCTTTTCAGCCTTTACTGAGTGTACAGCTCAAACCAATGAGTCTGAGGTGGTTGTTTTTGGAGCAAAAGAGGAACGATTGAAAGTCAGCGCTCAGCTTCAAATGGCAATGTTAAAAACAACAGACAAAGCCAGAAATCTTGGTGTAATTATGGACTCAGACCTGAATTTCAACAGCCACATTAATAACAAATAACAACAAACTCAGCCTATTACCACCTCAAGAATATATCAAGGGTTAAGGGACTTATGTCTCAGCAGGATTTGGAAAAACTTGTCCATGCTTTTATCTTCAGTAGACTCGACTACTGTAACGGTGTCTTTACAGGTCTCCCTAAAAAATCAGACAGCTGCAGCTGATTCAGAACGCTGCTGCTGCTCGAGTCCTCACTAAGACTAAGAAAGTTGATCACATCACTCCAGTTCTGAAGTCTTTACACTGGCTTCTGGTGCCTCAAAGAACTGATTTCAAAATACTTTTTCTGGTTTATAAATCACTAAACGGTTTAGGTCCAAAATACATTTCTGACCTGCTAGTAAACTATGAACCACCCAGACCTCTCAGGTCGTCTGGGACAGGTTTCTGTCCCCAGAGTCAGAGTCATACCTTTCTTTTTGATGTTGCCTTTCTTTAAATATTGTTAACTTTTTAACTGCTTAATGTTTAATTTCTTATACTGCACTGTCATTTGTATTCTCGAATTTGATCTGTTTTTAATTTTAATAGTTTTTATGTAAAGCACTTTGAATTGCACTGTTGCTGAAATGTGCTACATAAATGAAGCTGCCTTGCCTTGCTTTGCCTTACAGTAGAAAAGAAAGATGTAGCTAGAAACAGGAAAGAAGAAAAGGCTAAAAGACTGCAGGATGAGCATGCAGTGTGCCCAGCAAGAAAATTAAAAAGAAGCTCATAAGAGGAGTAACGCTAGGAAAAAGGTACTTGAAGGATTACCCTCTTAACCTCTTGGGTGGTAACAGGCATGTTCTGACAAGTTACATAATAAGTATTTAACCACAAAAGTTCAAAACCTTTGTCAATATGGACATGCTGTACATCGTTTGATTGATTGGTAAAATTCTCTGCATTTCAATCATTCAGTTCATTTTACTGAAATCATAAGCACCAAAGCATTATTCATGATCTTAGTGTTCATAAGCTTTTTTTTTTAAAAAAAAGATGATGCTTCCCTACCTGTAGGCTGTCCTAACTGCTCAATACCCGTCCATTCCTGGCTTATTTATATTCCACTAGTCCGTAAGTGTCCACAGATCAAAAGGATAACAAGGGTTTTTCAATATAATTAATCCAGGTTTTGAAAATTGTCCTGTAGAGTCCATGCTAAATGTCTGCCAACTGTCTGCTAACTCCATTAGCCGATCTCGTTCCATTTGAAATAATATATTTCTCCGTGCCCCGCACCGTGTTACTGGGTATGTTTGTTTTCTTCAGGTTGCTGCCTACACAATGAAACTATCCACATCTTTTTCTGTTTAGTTTTCACCCTGGGACAGCCTCCGACATCCAGCAAGTGCTCCCACAATATGTATGCTCATGGCTGCTCATCTCACTGAGCAGCCATCTTAGAAACAGCTCTCATTGGCTATCAACACGTCAATCATGGCAGTAGCCAATCACATTTCCTTTCCAATGGTATGCATGATAGGAACATCCAATGGGAGCCAGTCCAAATGACCTAAGCCCCGCCTCCCAGAGCCAGCTGGCACATAATTTTTTTTTTTTAAACCTTTATTTATCCAGGTAAACTGTTTGAGAACAACTTCTCATTTACAAACATAACCTGGCACATACATGTGATTTATGAGAAAAAATATGTTCATCAGTGTTTGAAAGAATGTAGAAGTCCTCTTAAGTCTTTATTACATTTTTTTCTAATAGCATAGAAGTGAGTAAAAAGCACTTGGTCACTTGGACAGATTTTGGAGAGGTTTTGGCATACCAGTGACACCTGTAATAGCAAATACTGAAAACTCCCTAGCTCCCCTTAGGTTAGGACTAGAGGTGTAGGAGGCATGTGTTGTGTTCTGCATAGTGTGGCACAAAGTATATTTTAGTTATTTTTTTGACGGAACCAAAAGGGCTATTTTGAACCATGTTTGAACTGATGTAGTGTATGTTGTGTTCAAATCACATGCTAATCAAGCACATTTCCATAAACTAGAAGAATTTAGGTTCCAAATGAAGCCTCATACATGCATTCTGGCCTTGCAGTTCTTCTGTTATAAGCTTTTCCCTTTGGGAATGAGAAATAGATGAAAATCAGGCAAAAGAGGTGGATTTTAACAGGTTAAATGCATGTTGAAAGAAAATGCAGCTTCATATCTCCCAGCACCTACAGGGCAGAGATACAGTACAGTAAAGCACAACATATCAGTAGGTCTGATGGTCAGGGGCTACTGGAGCAAGTGGCAGCTCCTGTATTTGGACAGTTAATTGTGGCATCACTTTGGACAGCCAGTGGCTGGCATGTTTGCCTCCACAGATAATTCTAAGTGTCCTGTATGGTGTTCCTGGTAAAGTAACTGAATGGGACAGACTAGCAGGCCTTTCTCTCACATCCTGTGCAGACACTAATCCTCCTCCACAGCTTTATCATTCAGTGTTGCTGTTTGGCCACTTTATGCATTGTACATCAATGTTGGACACTAACGGAGAGACACACCTGGTAAAGTGTTAACATAAGCTAGTGTAGAGGCTGTGGCCCCATTGCATCTCCTTATACACTGATGGTACCTGCAGCTTGTTCGTGGGAGTGTCTGCTTACACAATAATTCACCAAAGTAAATTTACTTCCACATTACTTTGCTTTATAGTGGACTTTATATTAGCTTACAAACTAGTAAATCAGTGAGCACACTTAATCGACATTAGGATCCTTGCCATGGACAAATTAACCCTGTTTCATTTCAATTCAGTTCAAAGCTGAGGACAAAAGGAAGACTATAAAAATGAATACTATATGTTGTGTTGTTGCTGCATACTAATCATCAACAGCAATTTACAACAGAAGTAATTAACAACTCAAACCTATAACACGAGGATCAGCATGTGATGAAATGAAACAGGAGACAAAATCTTCAAGTTCCAATAAGGTCAAAAGTGAAACTAAATTGATAAATAGTGAACAGAGAAACATAAAATTTAAATTAAAAGGATGAAATGTGGGTTAGACATACAAACTACGAGCTGTTCGTTCATTCTTAGGCCGGCCACAGACTGGATGCGTGGCGTGAGCGTGTCAGCTGCGTGGCGTGTCCCATGTTAACAGGTTAGAGCGTGCAAACTGTCTGTGTGACACGCACATCTCACTCACTGAAAAAGCTTGCCTGCTAGAAATAGAACCGACGGCTATTTTTCACGCGACACACAAGCGTGTTGGAAGTGTTTCCAGGCAAAATAGTACAGTAAAAGATGCTTATATGTAATTTTGACACAAATACATATTAATAAATGATGTTTTGATGTTTGAAAGTCTCTAGGTTTTGACATAAATGCAGATATAAATGTAAAATAAAAAAATATTTATAAGCTACTGTATCATATTTTGCCATCAACACTGCCGACGTCTTTGCTGTAATCAAATCAGTAGATATTTATGTTTAACATGAAGTGTACTACTGCTTCAGTGCAGTAAATCAATGGGAAACAGACGTGTACAGCAGCAGCACCGCGTCAGACACATGTCTGGTGTGTAAGACAAAAAATCCACTCAGCTGACACGCAACAGAAATGCCACGCTCACACCACGCATCCAGTCTGTCTCCGGCCTTATGTATGTAAACCATCAGTTTCACCAAGGCCGGCGGCAGACTGGCTGCATGGCGTGAGCGTCCCATTTCTGTTGCGTGTAGGCTGTGTGACAGCTACATGGATTTTACTGTCTTACACACCAGAAACGTGTCTGACTGCGCTGCTGCTGTACACATGTCTGTTTCCCATTGATTTACTGCACTCAAGCAGTATACTTCGTGTTAAACATACTGATTTGATTACAGCAAAGACAATGTTGGCAGCACTGACGACAAAATATGCTCCAGTATTGACAGGTGCAACATTTGAAAATCAATATTTTTTTATTTTTATTTTAAATTTATATCTGCATTTATGTCCTAACCTAGAGACTTTCAAACATCAACATGTCATTTATTAACATGTATTTTTGTCAAAATCTATTTTGCCTGGAAATGCTTCCAACACGCTTGCATGTCCTGTGAAAAATAGGCGTTGGTTTTATTTCTAGCAGGCATGCATTTTCTGCGCAGCTCAAGCTGTGCGTGAGACATGCATGTCACGCAGGCAGTTTGCAAGCTCTAACCTGTTAACATGGGAGCCAAAATAAAAACGGACCCGCCACACAGCTGACATGCTCACGCGATGCATCCAGTCTGTAGCCAGCCTAACCTTTCATCATTTTTAAGCTGTAGCACTGAACTGGACAGTTTAATATTGAAAGATGGTTTCTATGGTTTGGCCCCTGTGTTCAGTGATGGAAAATAACAATACATGTACTCATGTATTTTACTTAAGGACAATTTTGAAGTCTGAGTACTTCTTCAACCACTGATATACATGCAATAATATACAAGGTTAAACTTTACTTTTAAGAGCGAAACTTAAATGTTAAATTTATTATTTTGCAGTGATAGTTGTGAAACTTGTGGGATTTCCAACCTTGCAGCCTGTAAAACAGGCCTGAGAGTCAGAGGTGCATATTGTAAGGTTCTCTCCCTGCTTTAGCTGCCACTCAATTAATGGCCCATCAGGGGGAGGGGCCGCCCCCACTCTGTGCCACAGCAGAGAGGAGTTGACCTGTAGGTAACCTGCCCTTCCCCCACATGCAAAGTGGAGATGCAGCTCAAAGCTGAGAGGAGCATGAGGCAGGAAAAGACTGAGGAAATAAAGAACACTAAGTACAAATTAATATCATGTGTTGTTGGTGCATACTAATCATCAACAGCAATTTATAAGATAAGCAATTTACAACATCAGTAATTCACAACTCAAACCTAAAACACAGAGGATCAGCATGTGTTAACTATGGAGAAATTAAAAAGGAGACAAAATCTTCAAGTTCCAATAAGTTGAAAAGTGAAAATACATTGATAGACAGTGAACAGAGAAATATATAACATTTAAATTAAAAGGATGAAACATGGGTTAGGCCGGCGACAGACTGGATGTGTTGCATGAGCAAGTCAGCTGCGTGGCATGTCCATTTTTATTTCGGCTCCCATGTTAACAGGTTAGAGCTTGCAAACTGCCTGTGTGACATGCACGTCTCACACGTGGCTTGAGCCACACCGAAAATGCGTGCCTGCTAGAAATAGAACCAACGCCTATTTTTCAGAAGTGTCGGAAGTGTTTCCAGGAAAAATAGAATAGGAAAATATGTTTATACGTCATTTTGACACAAATACATTTAATAAATGACATGTTGATGTTTGAAAGTCTCTAGGTTTTGACATAAATGCGGATATAAATGTTTAACATGAAGTATACTGGTTGAGTGCAGTAAATCAGTGGGAAACATGCATGTTTACAGCAGCAGCAGCACAGCGTCAGACACGTTTCTGGTGTGTAAGACAGAAAAATCCATAAAGCTGCCACGCAGCTGACACGCAACAGAAACGCCACGCTCACGCCACACATCTAGTCCGTTGCCGGCCTTAGACATACATACTACAAGCTTTTCATTCATTCTTATGTATGTAAAGCATCAGGCCGTTTACACGCTGGCTGCATCGTGTGAGCATGGGATTTCTGTTGCGCGTCAGCTGTGTGGATTTTTCTATCTTTTCACACCAGAAACGTGTCTGCTGCTGCTGCGAGCCTTGTCTGTACACATGTATGTTTTTAAGAGCACTTATATAGTAAATAATTATGGTCCAAATCCACAGACTACATATAATTACAGAACAGCCTTGTGCAATTTCAGATTCACGTCATCTTTAAATCAAATACTGTGCAAATAAGGCTAAAGATGCCAACTGATCCTGAAAGTATGCATTACAGAGACATTGACCCCAATATTTACTGTCATGTGAACACCACTTAAGGTAGATGTTAGAGCTATTTGTTATACCTCCTTTAGTGTACTCACTGATATCTAAAAAATATGCATTTTTGCCAATGAAACAGTATTGTAGCTATCAATGTTTTCTATGACTGTCAAGTATCACTCCATGCACCATGTGTTGCTACTTACTACATATGTATCTATTAATAGGTAACTACCCTCAAATATGTTACTACTGAGAAATCAATAATGACGAATTTATGTTGTTGTAGTTCATGGCTGGCAATGTCTATTTTACTGCTGTTGAAATGGTTAAGTGACAAAATATTTACACAAACATATGTTTCTTTCAGGCAATGTGATCTTGGGAGAAGAAAAAGGAGGGCTGCCAAAGCTAAGTTAAACAGGGAGTTGCAGAAACTACAGGATCAGTTGAAGCTAACAGTACTATACACAGCAGAAAAATGTCTGCAACATATTTTTAGCCTGTGGGGTTCTGCACAACATTGTGCAGGAAATCAGGGTGCCATAGATGTAGTGACGGAGCCAGATGACGCGATGCCCAGAGAGCAGTGTCCAGCATAGCCCCAACTGGGGCAATACAAAGGAGACAGGATATTATTCATCGCTTTTTAAAGGTATAATGTTATGTTTGGCAATGGCAAACAGGAAACATATGATGATGCACATTTTTATTTATTCTTTAGGTTTTTGTTTCTCTTTTAAAGGTTAATGGTCACAAGTGAAAATTTATTTCTGCCGTTGACCAAGTTATGTTGGCTTGTTTTTCAGCCTCTCTGCTGTCAGGAGACAGGGTCAGGGTGGAGGTCCAGCACAGGGGGCTAAGGACATGGCTCTCCCTCACAACTGTTGCTCTGACTTATAAAAAAACACAAGTAAAATAAAAGACACTGCATAAACTCCACTACGGTGTGCTTATTTAAATATAGGTACAGCATGTAGGCCTAAGAGATTGCAATATAAGCCTGTATATTACTATTAGGATTATAGCATACATCAAGGATGTATAAATTAAATCAACTTCAGCTGGAGTACGATTTACTACAGCAATACTGTTGACCACATCAGTGATCTCTTTCCATGCCGTATTCTTTCTACAGCCTTTAATACCAGTTTTCAGTCTGTCAAATAGTACACACATTAGTGCAAATCAACCTGAGATATCAGGGTTTCAATCTCCACCTCTGAAAAGTGATCAAAACCGAGAATATGATCTTTAAATCACGACCTACAGCACCAAACTTTCTTCAAATAAACTTGAACCTCAGGTCTTGTTTTCTGATGTGAGATAGTCCAGCAATAAAGTGATATCAAAATAGTAAAACCACTGTATGAGAGCGTCTTAAATATTATCTAAATTTACCTTACATGCATTTATGTTAAATATAATTTTGTACAAATATTGTGACATACTGATATAAAATAGAATATAAAAGGTTATAACCTCAATTAAAAATGAATGCAAGGCAAAAAACAGCATTAAATAAAGTGTAAAGGTGTGTTGAGATATTGCTCAAACTGAATCCAAGTTCTGCAGCCTGTGTGTGTCTTAAAGGTCAGAGCCAGGGCAGCCGAGGAGCACATCAAAGAGGCCACAGGGAGGGGGAGGGAAGACCAATTAAACACCTGCACTGCTAACTTTTTTGCTGCTAATGCTGCATTCAAGGGAGATGGGAATTCGTGTCTTCACTGTCCCTGACTGAAGATACATAATTTCATACTAAAATGGAGAACTGGTGAAGCTACGTTATGTTGTAGTAAAAACTATTTTTGTTGTCATTGTTGACTCTATTTTGAGTTGAAATATTTTGTAAAATGTCCTTACAACATGGAGTAGCCTACAGTTGTGCACTTTCCCAGTGGAATTAAATGCATCGTCAGAAACATGACGGAGGTGTTTTTTTTTCGGAGGCTGCAGACTCAGGGAGCAGGTGCACATTTGAAGAGGCGAAAACAGTAGGAAAGCAACAGATTATTAACCCAGGTAAGACATTTTTTATTTCATTAAAACTAGGCTGAGTTATTACTTGAATTAAGTTAAGAGGAGAACAGAATGAAAAGTGTTTTTTGGGGGTAGGGGAATGATTTTCCAACTATCAAGCTTTTCAAGCATAAATGCCAAACGTCAGCAGATTCTAGCTTCTACAGTTTGTGGATTTTATATTTTTTCTGTTTTGATATCAAAAACAGATTGTTTTGTGTTTTGCACTGTTGGTCACACAGCTAGAGTTTAGATTCTCTGCCGAGCCTGGTCTGAGCCTGGCACGGCCGATGTTTTCCACCGCTATCCTCGGGTTGGGTAGGGCCCTTGATCGAATATTTCTGTTTTTTAATCATTACTTTATTACAGTAGCCTAATTCGGTGGGGAGAAAGCTATGCCTATCCAGCTTCTCCCGTAGCTCTGGGTGCATGTCCTGCAGTGAGAGGTAAACTGGCTACATCTGTCTCCCCCATCTGCAGCACTGTTGTCGGCCAGTGCGTCGGCATGCAGACAGTGGTGAAGGACAGTATTAATTAATGATTTCTGTAGTTCAAACAACTCTGAATTGTAGTTGAGAACGTCAGTTATAACGGCCCACATATTAAAACATTGTCAGGTTTAAATCGGGCTTGGGTTCATAATTGATTGGCTTGATTTATTTTGGCCTGATCTAAGCTCTAACACACACACACACAGGACATTTAAACACGTCACTTCGGACATTTTAGCTGATTTCTGTCACCATACAGACTAATCAATTAATTTAATCAAGAATCTAATACTAACATTTATCATATTAGAGGTGTAACAAAAGATTGCCATCATTACGTCATCAGACAATTAATAATTTGGTCTGTAAATTGTAAGAAAACTGACTCAAGCTGCTTGTGTTGTCTGACCAACGGTGCATTTCATCCTTAAAATTATATGAGCGCTTGAGAAAGTACGTATTGAATTTGACTTGTCCCTATCTGTATGAACCCTGTAATTAGTTGGATCAGTGAGATGTCAGTTTAAGCTTTGAGTGAATGTGGTTTGTAACGGAGCAGCATGTGTCAGTCTAAGTTACTGGAAAGTTATCTGGTAGGTGTAGAATATGTAGACGTCAGGTTGAACTGAGTTTTTAGCATTTCAATTTTTGTTTTAGGCTTATAAACTCAGGAGAAATGAAACATCCTCTTATTTTCAACTGCTTTAATTTTCAGTAAACTTGACATGCATAAAAATTAGTTTGAACATAAAAATATTCAACTACTAAGACATAAACTGAACAAAGTTTCACCCACATGTGACTAACAGAAATGGGAAAAGTACTGCAGTGCATCTCCTCATCATGGACTGCACCATATCTGCCAGTTCTGCTGTGAGATGTTACCCCACTCTTCTACTAAGGCACCTGCAAGTTCCTGGACATTTCTGGGGTGCATGGCCCTAACCCTCACTAATGCAGCTGGATTTTGACCTCCTTTGTTCAGAGACACATTTTTTTCCATTTCTGTTAGTAACATGTGTGTGGAACTTTGTTCAGTTTATGTCTTAGTAGTTGAATATTTTTGTGTTCATACAAATCTTTATGCATGCTGTTTTGCTAAAAATGAAAGCAATTGAAAGTGAGGACGTTTCTTTTTTGTTGAGTATATGTAGGAGGAATTAGCCAAAATATCCTGGATGGAACTAATTTAAACCAGTCACTTTAATTGTGTAAGTGACACTAGCAATAGTTACTGCAATTCTGTGGCTGTCATGTTAGGGTTATTAGTTATAACCCTAGCACTGCCATTTACATAAATAAACATATACCTATTTAATTCCATAGTGATGATCTTGCTTAAAAACAATTGTTTGTTTCACAGATAATGGAAAGAAAGAGAGCAAGAAAATGTGCTGGTATGTATCAAATGATTCTATTGTTTATGTCACTCTTTTGAAAAGGAAAAAAGCACTCTCGAACGGCAAAGTGGAGATTATGTCCGAGTTCCATGCCAGAGTCCAACCTAACTGTGCCCGAGCCCACCTCTTCAAGCGGGCCCGGGTACAGTTTAATGTACCGGGCACAGCATGGAGTGATCACACTGGTCAAACGAACCAGACTTTGGGGTTAAAACATGCTTGGGCACAGAACAGATCACCTAGTGTGAGGACGCCCTAAGTGAGGGAGGACACTGGAGTTAGAAAAAAACGGAATATTTATTGCAGGGTTGAAGGGATTGGCTATTGAGCCAGAGAAGAGCGAGGCAGACTGGAATACTAGATGCAGAACCTGGTTGTTTCCTGCTGTGCAGAGCAGGGGGGAAACTGTAGAGTCCAGAGTAGGCTACAAGAGGCTGAGCCGAGCAGATACAGAGCTGTATACGTGAATAGTTTAGCCGGACAGGGGTCCAGGGAGATCAGACGGGATGAGCGCTAAGCCAAACTACAACACTTTATTATGCAACATTCACTTTTAACTTTTATTATAGCAACTAAATGTTCTTATTTTACAACAGGCCTAATATGATTATATAAATGTGTTCATTATGTTTTTGTTTGTTGTAGCCTACCGTTTACTGATTAACAGTTTTGATCTGTAGGCTAATGAAATTAAGAAATTGCAAAGGTAATAAATGCCATGACTGCCACACTGCCATTGTCATCTCTCAGTTTAAAGTGCTCCCACACAGCTGAGGGCTTCATTTTGTTTTACCTTTGATGTAAACTGGAGCATTATGTTTACCTCCTTAGTCTTGCTAAAATAACCTGAATAGCGTACCAAAGATTGAATATTTGGGTCCAGTTCAGCCCTAATTTACACTTCATTACATACCCCTGTACAATCAAATTCAGCAGCTCGGCTATACATTCGACTTTGGTTGTACAGTATGGAAAGTGGGGATATGTTCCTACCACAAAAATATGTTATTAATTGCATTTGTGTAAAAGGTTACCTAGTTTGTAGTAGGTTATGACTCAGTCTGTGTATATAACATGGGGTTTCTCTTCTCTTCACCTAGAAGGACCTGCCACACACACAAAGGCTAAAGTCAAGAGGTCATCCAAGGCTGAGAGAAATGGTAAGTTTGTTTGTAGCCAATATAGAACCACCTTGACAACTGATACGAGTCAGATGAGATCCCAAAAAATTACTACTACTGCTTCCACTGATACTACTGCGTATGCTACTTCTTTATTACTACTAGTTTTACCTTTTTCTTCAATTTAAATGTAGTTTATTGCACATATAAGATAATGTAATGCAGAAGAACAGTGAAGGCAACATGCATACATAGTGGTTTGATTGACATTAGCAAACAAAATCACATCTACTTCTACCTGCCTACTGACAGACTTGCTCACTTGAACTAGTCAGTTACTTTCAACCTATACTTATTTACATACAGGCAGGCCTGCAAATGATTACTTGCAGTCTTAGTTCAGTCTATGATTTCTTGAATTTGGTGGAAAAATGTGTCTTTCTGTGTTTTACTGTATTTTAGGTTCTACTGTCCAGATGAAAACTCAAAGAAGGCCCTGGAGTGATTTGGAAAAAAAAAGCAGTTTGGCAGCAACTTGAAAATTGCATAACTTTGAAAGTTCCTGGTAAGGACAAGTGCATGGAGTGCATAGATGCAGAACCAGCACTTCAGAGCAGACACTGGAGAGATATAAAGAATCATGTTCATAATACCATTGAAACCAGAAAAAAGAAGGTATCTTGCAGTTAAGATAGCATGTTTGTTCTTCATCTGCATCATTTTTTGCACACAGCCACAAGTTCAAGTGCTGTATACAGATGTGAGCAGTTAAATAGTCAGTGTCTAGTGTGAAAATGTTCATAACTCAATTATGCTAAGTTCAAGTAAACATTATGTATTGCACCAGGATTTCAATAAGCCAAATTTGTTATTTCTCCTTGTGGTAGGAACAAGATTGGCTCAGGTATGTCTCCTGACTTGTTTTGTTGAAGCTGAAATTCAGCAGTGTTTAATGAGACCAGAGACTTGTACTACGAAGCAGGATTTGGCATTAGCGAGCTAAGTTCAAGTTCAACCGAGGATTTTCTGTATCACGAAGGTGGAGCACTTGTTATCGGGTTCATTCGCCATGTTATCTCATGCTGAACGCATAACCTGGTTGGGAGCAGGTTATGTTGGAGATTAGAGATCAACCGGTGTAAAAGCACTGCCTACCGACCAATCAATACTCCATTGATAACGGTGTCACCATTCTTAGAAGATCCATTGACTGAATGGGTGGAGATCAGTGAGTAAAAAGAAGAAAAAAGAAAAAGCTTGGTGCGCGGAGAGCTCTTGAAATTTAAAACATTTAGAGACCCCGTTAACATTCTCTGATGGATATTTTTATGAAAGGTATAGATTTTCAGTGGAGGGAATTAGGCCTGCGTATCTTTGTAAACTTATTGAGCCATGTGTTGCTAGTGCGTGCATCGGTTTGAATTATGTTTTCATATTTTTTTATTTGCTCCCATGATTGCTTCCTACTGCCAGGGTTGCAACTGAAATAGACTAAAGCAACGACAGTTTATGGAAAGGATAAGTGTAATTATGGTCAGATCTTGTGCCTGACTGATGGGGAAGTTATATTGATTAGCCTTAATTCACGCATTTACAGCGGTGGCTTTTTTGCAAGCTATTCTTCCTGTTTTAGGAAGCAGCGACTGGATGGCTTTTTGTTTGCAAACCATGTCTGTGTTCTTCATATTTATGTAGAATGATAGTTTGCTCTTCTTATGTAAAATATGCGGCTCTGGTAGATGTTTGCAATTTGATCATGAAGTGCAAACACCGCCTCTTTTATGTGAACGTGCGCGTCTCTAGATTGGGAAACCCTGGGTTGACTGAACTAGTTGATAACCAGTGTCATGATACAGGTTATGCGGGACCACAGTTGTTAGGTTAGATGAAGCTGGATAACTAAAAGAGATCTAGGGCGTGATAATCTTGCTTCGTAGTTCAGGCCTCTGAAAGGGATTTTAAAATCCTTGCATTTGATGTTCAAGTAGGCGTCAGTGCTCTGTTACAATTTCTTACCCGGCTTGTTACAGTGTGCTTTTGTAAATCCCAAAATTTGCTTTTGCAGAATAAATTACCTGCTGATTTATTATTTTGGAGTTTGTGTTGTGATGGAGGTCAGAGATTTCACTTAGCTGAGGTGAAAGTCATGATGGATGATTTACTACATGATCCAATAAGGCTTATAATACTTCATTTGAAAATGGGTAGTTCATTCAACTGCTATAATTAAAAAAATTAATTGACCTTGGCTGTGGCATCGGTCATCAATGTAAATCATTTGAAAAAATATCATAATAAGGTTAATTTGTTTGAGTCGAACTAACTCATCCAGTTGACAGGGTCTAGTATGTGTGCAGTCCTATCAATGCTGGATCAAGATCAGAACCAAGTACATACCATTACAGTAATCAAAGCAAGACCGGAAAAATACATGGACAATATTTTCTGGGTCAGCTATTCTTATTGTGGGCCAAAATATATGGGGGTTATGAATATGTCTTGCTATGAGTTTATCAAATCATAACATAATCATTAAAATAATTTGCCATATGCTGATGATCATTGCATACTAAAATTTGTATTTTAAATTTGTTTTGAAATGATCAGATGAGGTAGATAGCTACTTCCAACACTGCTCTAGTGTTGACAGCAGCTTAAGACATTACAAGTTAAGGAAAAAATAAAGTTCATAAATATACAAGGAATAGTATTACCACACAATAAGGGTTTAATAAGCTTCAGTGAGTTAAATATAGCAAAACAACTTTGGTCTAATAGTTTCAGCTCATATAACTAATCAAAACTGCTGCCGGTCCTCACAACACCCACCAACTTCACCAGTTGTGTGACCATCGTGTGAAATCTGCCTAGCAACCGTCCGGTCCTCACAACACCCCACCATCTCCACCAGTTGTGTGACCATCGTGTGTTTAAACATTTGAAGTCATATTCTGGCTCTCTACTCCCATCTAATGGTCAAACTATTTTTTTCATCCTCCTAGTGTGAGCAGAAAGGGGGGTCCTCACAACTATGGTTAGGGTCATGGTCCTCACAAATATAGCAAAACACGTATGTGTGTGTGTGTGTGTGTGTGTGTGTGTGTGTGTGTGTGTGTGTGTGTGTGTGTGTGTGTGCGTGCGTGCGTGTGGTACCAGGTGGGAGGGGCAGGCAGAGACCCCTCGTGGCTTCCAGGATCCGAAACATGAAGTGAAACACGGACCACTCGGCTGGACTGCCCTGTTGTGTACTGTAATACACAGAACAATTCGGACAGGAATGTTACATAACGTGAGCGCGCACAAGAAGACGCTTTGCACATGTGGACACATGCACACACACACACACACACACACACACACACACACACACACACACACACACACACACACACACACATTCTGTCAGTGCTTTACATTAGTCACAAACTTTAAAGGAGAAACACTCATAAGGGAGGGCTACTCACAAGCACAAAACACGAGGGCCAAGTTTGTACTTCAGCCAGACTGACTCCAGCATGTGTCTGATGAGCTCCAGCTAAATACACACACGCACGCACGCACGCACGCACGCACGCACACACGCACACACACACGCACACACAAAGAAACACACGTGAGTGCTTAGAGGAGGAGATGCTCGATTAGATCCAAATGCAACATCTTCATCTGAAAACAAGACATTTTTCTTCTATGACGTTTTCTTCGCGGAAATTTACACTTGATCGCTTTCCTCGCTTCCCCCTTTTTTTCTTTCCTACTTCCCATTTTCATTTCCAGTGAACACAGTGGATCAGGATGTGAACACAGGTTTCACACTCGCCCACATCATTTCACCATGTCTCTGTCAGCATATTGGATCATTTCAATGCACTTGACTCATCTGAAACATGCCGGCTGCGTGCAGGAACACACACATTACACACTCCTTTCCACGAACGACCACTCTCTCATCTCCTGTCGAATAACAGGAAGACGATCTGCCACACTCACATCCTGCACACCAGAAGAAAACTCTCCACAAGCCCCTCCAAACGCTGCCTACAACGTCCTCCAGTGACCTCGGGGCGGGAATTTCAATTAGCTTCACTTATGTAATGGACTTGCCCAAAAATAAAAAATAAATAATGTCAAGACAAATGGAATAATAAGCTTGTTTTGTTTTTAGTTTTACTTTGCTTTTTAAACATCCTTCATTAAGTTTATCACAATGGAAAAATCACAAAAAAGAACCATCTAACATATTTTCTATACAAAATGTCTAATATTGTCTGTCCACACAAGATAGGTAATGGATTCCCAAAATAATCAAGGAAAACTGGTTACATTAAGGATTTTTTTTTTTTTGTCAATACAGATAAAGAAAGTAAAATACTCCTAAAAGTAAAAAAAACTGCTTATAAATCGGCAAACAATTCTTCCACTGGTACACGTTTAATGCATTATTCTCTGTCATCATGTATTCATTGTTTGACAAAAAGGTGGCAACTTGAATTTCTTTCTTTTCCAACTAACATCTCTTGTGCTCCCTGCTGATGTAATTCCAGGCCCCTTAAGATCAATAAAAAGGATTAAAATATGTAGCCAAGATGTCTCTGTGCTAAAAAAAAAGCCAAACAAGTGATTTTAAGACACAGACTCATACACAGTATCCCCTGTGTGACTTTCTAAAATCTGGAATCAGCGATTTGTCTTCATTAGCCTTAGCCCGACAAAGAGACTTTACTTTTTACTCAGTGTGGCTCCCCTGCTGTGAAAAAGGTTTAATAACCTTGGGTATAGAATAGCTTTTCTGCATAATCAAAAAATATTGCAGCCGATTTCAATTAATTCCTGAATATGTATTAGTGCTTTTAGTAATTCACATTAAGCTATTTGCAGGTTGTTCTTCGCTCTGACATTGGCTATGTCATAAAAAGCTATGTATCTCAGTTGTGTGTAACAACAGGGATAGGAAATACATAACTATGACAATAATGTACAGTGGTGCTGTAATGTATCATAGCAGAAGTTCCCTGGCTTTTAAAAGCTGTAATCTATTTCACCCCCAACTTCTCCCGTGTCAGCGCAGCCATTAGTCTCAATAAGCGCTGACAATAGTGGGAGATGTTCTTTATTTGTGGAGGGGAATTCAGCCTTCTTTGAAACAGTACCTCCCTGAGGTTTTAAAGCATGAGTCAGCTTGATGTGTAGGGACATCATCCGGCTGTTGAGTTACTTGACTGTTCTTTAAGTAAAACGTCCCTGAAGGATTCTTATATGTCCTTTCCTAATAATATGTCCAGCTCCCAGCATGAGAAACTTTTTCACTTTCGCTGGGCTGAATAAAAATGTAGTAATATCCTCGTTTGCCTGTTGCAGAGCGATGCCAAAGCGATTACAGACATGCCTATTTCCATTACTTTCATTTGGAGTCTGAAGGCGCAGGTTAACACTCATGAGCCTCAGTCGTACTGAGCTGAGCCATCGACCGATCAGCCGAGAGCAGGGAGGATTTCTTTGGTCTTTTTCACTCTGTCATTTGCAATTCCATAAAGTCCCAAAACGTGGTGCTTCCTGCTTTCTATTCAATTCCAGCCGTACCCTTGGCCTGATTTAATACTGTTGTGTTGATATACGCTGTATGTCTGCTTTCAGCAGCTCCTAGCTGTGAAGGGATTTACCTCCCAGGAATACTAAAGACTGACTTTACAGAACCAAGTACCTCTGTAGGGTACTGACAATGAGAATGCTTACGTCTTTCCACTTGGTTTTGCCCCCGCCGCTCTTTGAGTCGGCGTAGGTTTGGTTTCCGAAGTGAAGGGAGCCCAATGAATTCATATTTATATACATGTGCATTTATATACATTTGAATCCTTCTGTATTATTAAAGGATACACTTTGTGTTCCCCCCTTCCCCCCCCCCCCCCCCCCCCATCCTCATACAAAAAGTCACTGAGTGGTTGAGGATACATGTCTTAACAAGAGAACTGATGTTTGTTTTAGAGGGCTGAAGCAGCGACCGGATAGCTTGCAGCAACCTCTCTTATCTAAAGAGCACACATCCATCTGTGAGCTCTGTCAAACCATTTAACTAAAGTGGAAAACTTGCTGCCTTTTGCACAGAGCGATGCTCGCTGAATGTCACTTAACCTTCCCGAAAAAGAGCAAGGGCAAACATTAAATAAACATAACGTCAAGAACAATGTACCTTGAAATTAAAAAAAAAAGAGATCACAGCAACCTCTCTTTATCTCTGACCAACACACACACACACACACACAGACACACACACACAGTGTACCAACCAGTTTGGCTACATAGTTGACAACCAGCGAGTCAATCTTCTTCTTCCCCAGTCGAGGCAGGTGTCTGTTGAGATGCTCTCGTAGTTTGTCAACCGTCTGCAATGCAAAAAAAAAACACACTGATTATTTTGTGTGTGTGTGTGTGTGTGTGTGTGTGTGTGTGTGTGTGTGTGTGTGTGTGTGTGTGTGTGTAGCTTGGAGTACAACTTAACTTTGTGTTTATGTGTTTTAAGAACACTTCACTGTGTACTCAGCAGGGTCAAATTAAGTTCAGCTAGACTTTTCCCTCGACTACAGTGTCCCAAAATCGATTTAACCATGGAGAGGAGAGGAGAGGATGACAGCTGTCAAAAACAGCTGACAACATGACCTGATATCTTTCGGGGAGGATAAGGGAATGAGGAGAAGAAAGAAGGAGAGAGGCAAGGAAGTGAGTGCAGGAACAAGGAATGACAGGGAAGAGGAGGAAAGCGGTGAATAATGAAATAATTGATGGAGGGAATAAAGAGAGAAAGACAGGAGCACTGGGTCTTTCTAAGAATAGCTGAGAGACTGCTAGCATCTAGCCTGAACTCCATTAAATTGAAGTTATCTGCTCTTTAAAAAACTATGCTGAGCACAGGAAAAACTGGAGGATATGAACTTGTCCATCAAACAGCATACAGTAAAAAAAAAAGTGCAGGACAGGGACCTTAAGATACCCTTTTTTTTAAAGTGTCGACTCATCGGAAGTGTAACAGGACTTTCACCTAAAAGATGACTATGGCGGGAAATGATCGGCTGTCAGAATTTCACGATGGATCTTCAGTGGTCTATATATCAACCCACGCTAGAGGAAGAATCTACCTCCAGGGGCTGTTAAACTGTTAAACATCAACAATCTGGGATGCTCAATGCATCTAAGGATGGATTTAAGAAGTGCTTTACTATACACCCACTTTTTTCACTTTGCCTCATCTACTAGAGTGAGTGACAGTGGAGAGGAAACACACAACAACCATTATTTTCTATTCTGCTCCTGCTTTTTGATGTTGAGTGGCAGGATGTTAACTAGCCTTATTGGAAAGTTACACTGTAAAGGACTTTCTGCTTTTAAAATATCTGCAGGTTTTTCTCATGGCTGACTGAATGACTGGTCCTTTTAACTGAATGATTCATTTGGCTGACAGCATTTCACAAGTGATGCTTTTCAAAAACCGGCACGTTAAAACCAAAATCCTTTCGAAATCTTCTGAGTCACTGTTTACTTTAAACCAGAGGATTCTGATGCTACATAATGGCGCTGGAGCTGTTTCACCTTCAAGAAGGGTGAAAACATGAATGCCATACAATTAACATGGCTGTATAGCCTATTGTATGCATATGTATAAATTAGATAAAAAGTATAGAAATGAAACAGTTTTGATACAGCCAATGTAATGCTAAATAATACCGAAAAGCCTGAAAGCTAAACAAACTTTGGTGCCTCATATCAACCCAAAGTTTGTCATTCAGCATAATAAAAACCCCAATTTAATGAATTTAGTGCTACATTCTCAAGTCATGGTATTTTTAACCTTTTACACGGCCAACTCAGTAGTAACACAATCGTCTTGAGTTGTTACGTGAGCGTTAGGGAATCTTTCCTATCTCTACCATCTATACAAAATGTCAATGCAGCAATATAGGTGTTGGATGGGGCTGAGGTCAGGGCTCTGTGCAGGCCAGTCAAGTTCTTCTTCTTCCAGTGAGTGGAATATAAAGAAGTCAGTGGCTGTGTCTCAAATCGCCTACTTGCACACTTCACACACTTAGTTTTAAGTATATAGTGTAGATAACGAAAAAGTCAGTGCACTGAAAGTACCCGGATGACCCCCTAAAAAAAGTCAAAAAGTTCAGTGTAGAACGATGAACACTACGCGCACTAAACCTGCAGCTGATTGGACGAACGCGTCACGTGCGTACTAGCTCTCACGGATTTTGCATCCGAGCTTAATGGCGGCCAGATGGCGGCTCGTTTGGAACGCGATCTCGAATTTTACGAAAACAGTTCACCGAAACGTGTTTCTGAAAACATTTTAAGCGAGAAATAGGCTGTGCAGTTGCTGAATCTGTCTTCATTTCAGATCAACAAAGGTCAGTTTAAAAGATTTTCATCAGATTTTGAGAGGCGGTGAGCCGAGCCGACCACTCGTCATTTCCGGTAAGTGCTTTAACATAAGTGTTCCATTTGGGACAATACCAACCATCGACAGTGGGCACTACGGCAGTAAGTGGTCAGTGTACATTAGCAGTGTACTGACCGAAGTAGGCGGTTTGAGACACAGCCAATGTCTTTATCGGCCTGACTTTAAGGTCACAATGACCATCATTACTGTACGATTTCCCTTTTATAGGAACTAAACGTCTAGCCCAAGCCATGAAAAAGCTACTTTTTGCAGTGTATGTACTGTATGTCTGTGTGTGTGCATGTGTTGCAGCAATTGACTGGTTTCAGCTTCTCTCTCTCTCTCTCTCTCTCACCAGGCCTATGAGCGCCCTCTGTTGATGGTCCTCCTCCTGGAAAAGTGGCACCAGCTTCTTATCTAGAAGAGACCAGGCAATAGTGGGCACTTGCACATAAAAGAGACGTTTGAAGAAACCTTTGATGCTGCATCCAAGCTAGGCTGAACACTATAGATAGCAGCAGGTGTGTCAGTGCAGTAACATTATTAAACAGGCCATCAGTAGGAATGGAGAAACCCAAGGAAGCCAAACTCTCCCTATTTATGGTTTTAATAAAAAAAATAAAAAAAAGAGGAAAGAAGCTAAGACATTAATGGATTCTTTTGCGGTTTGGGGGTTATGGCTGCAATCCTGGTGTGTGTGTGTGTGCGTGTGTGTGTGTGTGTGTGTGTGTGCGTGCTGCAGTTGTTTTAAGTAAGTGGACGACGCTCCAGCTTGGCCACTCACAGATAAATCATTTTACACTTGCATACACAAACTACACACAGTATCATTTGATCACTTTTACACACATGCAAGAAGCTGGCCTTTTTGATGTTACAGTGTAATACGTTACAGATGTTACGGGTATGAATAACACTTTCAGGGCACAGCTAGCTGAGAGGCTACACTGTGAGAGTTGCTGTAACTATGCCTGTTAGAAGTTCAAAGTTATCAACTGTTTGAACTTTAAATATTTTAGACAATTAGCTGATGTTCTTATTCTGAGCGAGCAGGTACGAGTTCAGTGTTTATTGTTTATTCTCTGCCTTTGACACCAATGGACACACTGTCTCTTCACATGTATTGACCAAAAAGTGGTCTCCTTGAAGCTTGAAGCATTGTTGTATAATAAATTACTAGATCGACAAGAGTCATTTATCAAGGATAATGCCAACTTTTTGCTGGTTCCAGTTACTCAAATATGAGGATTTTTGAGGAGTTTTTCTCTATTTCATTTTTCTTCAGTTGAACGTCTTTGGTTTTGCACCTTGGTTGGATAAAACAACCCATTTGAAGATGTCACTTTGGGCTTTTGACCACTGTGATGACCATTTCTAGCCATGTTAGTGGCATGGCTCTATGGATGGCTGTCAGTCAGTCAGTCCACCACTTAGATACTGTACTATCTCAACAACTATGGTATGGATTGCTATAACATTTGGTGCAGACATCCATGGTGCTCAGAAGGTGAATCCTAATCACTTAGTTGATCCTCTGACTTTTCATTGAGCGCCACCAGGAGGTTAAGGTTTTCACTAATCTAGTTAAATATCTCAGCAGAATGAGAAGATCATAATGATCAAAAAGTCCATGGATTGGAAACAGTTTGATTGATATACTGTAGGGAATTATTGAGGCAGCTTCTTACCTGAGTGCTATCATCTGTGTATAAGTGATGCAGAATACAGAGTGTGGGTTTTACAAGTGAATCTACGGGAGGCTGTGGGTGTATGATCATCCATGTCAATTAACTGAGGTAAGGAAATAGCATAGTTGACACAAAGCATCTGCACTGGAATAATGAGAGAGAGAGGCAGGCACAAAGAGAAAAGGGGTGAGAGGTGAAGGAAGTAACAAAATACCCACTCAACTTTGCTCTTTTTAAATTCTCTTTCACTCTATGCTTCTTCCACCCCCCACCCCCCATCCCTTTTCTTCTCAACCTCCCTCCAAGATAGATTTGTGTGGTGGTTCTGTTTAGCTGAATTCTCCAGTGGGCATGAAGAATGCGACCTCAGAAGAACACACAAACACACTCACACACAGTTTTGAGCTCCATAATAAGCCAAGGTCTTGTTATTTATGGCATTCACACTCCCTGTATTGTGTGTGTGTGTGTGTGTGTGTGTGTGTGTGTGTCTCTCTGTCTGTCTGTCTGTCTGTCTGTCTGTCTGTCTGTTGTATCTCTGGATTTATGTTTGTGAGTGTATATGTCAATATGTGTGTGTTCAATGTGCATTTGCCGTCTTACCGAGACACCAGGTGTCCACCATTGATAGAACTCTACAAAATAAGAAGAAAAGCTTTGTGTGAAAACAATCCCTCAAGCTAGCATTATAATAAGAGTCTTACTTTTTGCGCTGTAAGCTGAGGCAGTATAAGCTTCACTGCTGCAGTCCTCAGCAAACATATATCAAAAATATAAAAGCACAACGTTTGTAGGCAGGTGCTGGAGTTTAGCCTGGAGGAAGAGAAGCTAAGGCTTTTGGTTTGATCCCTAGTACAAGCAGCACTGAGTTATATTTAATTCAAGGCAGGTATTGCATCAGTGGTGCATACAGGTACATGCCCATCATCAAGTCACTTAATCATAAACTGTCAGAGGCCTTTAGTTATAGTCTCATTTCGAAGATTTTAATTGAAAGGGGATATTTCATAGTCAAAGAGTAACCTGCTAAAAGGCTACAAAAAGGGTTCCCACAGGTCAGTCATGTGCAAAATGAGAGTGAGCACTGGGTTTTGTGTAATGTTGAGGTTTTGGGAGTTTGTGTAGCAAGTTAAAACCCAATTATGTTTTTAAGAAAGTCCATTTCAAAGAGAGCTCAAGTAACTAAGATGTGACATTTACGTGGTGAGCAGACAGAGGACAGACGTGTTTGTTCTCTGTAGTCAGTGTTTTCAGGAGGGCTTTACACTGACTTTGGTTATGGAAATTTTCATCCACAGTCCTGTTGCACATTAATATTCATACTGCAAAGAGTGTGTAAAAACATATCTATCAAGGCTGCCAACAGAGCATGAAAATTAGGGAATTCATTTTAGTTTAGTATATATCTAAAAGTACTTTTAAACCTGCAACATCTTTATTGTATTAGACTATGTTTTACACTTAAACTGATTGATTATACTTTAGAATGTATGTGAGTTGAGAAACGACTTAATAATTTAAGCGCTTTTTTGGGTGTGAATGCACTCCAGCAGAGTTTAAGGGCAAGGCTGTTGATTTTCTGTATTTTTGTTATATCGACAAGGAAAAATCCCATGAAAAGTCCAGAACAAATAATGAATTGATTCAACTAGCTTATTAACACATAGACGTATTCTCTGTGTAGCCAGAGCTTGATGTTTCTAATTCCTCTGTGCCATAGAACCTCCCTGTGGTCAAGAAATTATTAAAAACACATCAATGAGCTACAGCGTTGCACTGGGCGACGTGTGCCTTCATTATGATGAACATGGTCACTGTAGTTAGTCCATCCCACATACACCGTCCTTCTGCTATAAATACTCTCTTTAGCACCAAATATATATTTATCCATAACTAAAAAAAAGTCTCCAACAATGTTCCTCCTGTATGAGTAAGATTTGCTAAAATTGTTGAATTAATGCCACAGAGGCTGGGGAAATCAGAATGGATTGAGAATGTTGGTTTCATTCTTTTTATGCAGTCAACTGACTATAAGAAACTTAGAATAACACGAGCCACACAATTAAAGGATGGATACAGCTCAATGTGTTGTTCACATTCAGCTTTTGTCAGACAAAATCAATGTAACTTGCGAGGACAGCTGATCTTTGAGTAGCACTTTTGCAGCTACTGTTGGTTTAAAGGCGCACAAATTGAATACCTTTCCGAACCCAATTTTGAGAAAACAGTGTAGCAAACACGTAAGCACAGTGCAGAGGTGCAGTCGTGCATTTCCTCTCTCCAGTTTTAGAACTGTGTTTGTTAATGCACTTTTCTTAACAAAGCTCCAGTGGGAGGCAGACCTACTTCTTTGTGTTCTCCATGTGATTCATGTGGATGGATTGTCTCCTCTCGGACTTCTGAAACAAGCAACAGCATCATGGGAGCGCTGAAAATATGCTCTGATTGTTTAACAAAGACCCACACACACACACACATTCTCTAAGCCTTCACAATATCTAATATGTTTTTAACAATAACCATCAATCAATCTTAACTTCCAGTGTGGGAATTTTGACTTGTCATGTTAATTAATATGCATTAGAGGTTTTTGTTGAAGTGTGCACGCACGCACGCACACACACACACACACACACACTCACACTCACACACACACACACTCTCTCTCTCTCACCAGTTTATCCCAGTCGGCTTGTATGTGTGAGGTTCTGTATCTCGGGTTGGGAACAGCATCCAGATATTTTGTCCTCTCTGTGTTCCACTGCAGCTCTGCCCAGAAACCCTGGAGACTTCTGGCCTGCACATGCACAAACAAAACCACAGTGACACAGCAAGGACATTGCTGCAAAGCTATTGAGGATAATTGCGTCTGAACTGCACACCGGCAGACACAGTTTATATAAAATCACACCGTTTTACATATGCATGTCTTTGAATCTCTGAATGAAGTGGGTTACAGTCATTTCCCAACATTGCATCACACATGCAACTACAGTATGTAAAACATGTTATGTAACAAACACACATTGGCTCCATTTAATCAATAACCTAAAAGTAAGGCCACGTTTTATTAACTGGTTCTCAAAATTGAGCAGGAAACAGTGTAGGAAGAAGACTCTGTGACGATAACTATATCATTCATATCGTTCAATAATAACTTAAAAGCAGTTTCAATGTGTTTAACTATTGATGTTATTACCTTGCCTTTGAACACAGGTTCAATATTCAGCTCAGTGGTACAGAACACACCAGGGACCTCCAACAGACACGCTAGTATCTCCTAGAACACACAAAGACAGAATAAAGTGTGTGTGTGTGTGTGTGTGTGTGTGTGTGTGTGTGTGTGCTACTTAAGGCACAAATAAAGAAATAGAACTGCATCAGTGTCCTTATTTTGAATTCATATCCATATATATGGTTGCCATTTTACTTTCTATGCCTTTATGCATTCTGACTTGTATTTACGTGTGTGTGTGTGTGGAGGGGGGGGTGGTACCTTCTTGTCAAGTATAGAGGAGTAAGGCAGGACTTTATCCAGGCTGAGAGACTTCTCATAGCTTATTCTGTACAAAGAGGCTGTTTGTGTGTGCGACAGAGAGAGAGAGTGTGTCAGACTTTTATTTGATATATATCACAGTTATGCAGAATTCTTATCTCAGAATAACTACAAGGCGAACGAGGCACTGGAACCAATGTCCCGCCCTAGAGTGGGTTTTATTGAGGCCCACTGCATGATATCAAATTAAAGATTTTATCATGCAGTGGGCTATGCATCTGGTGTTTTCCTGTACCTCTGTTTTCTGCTAGCATTGTGGAGTAGCCCTTGATGGGACCCTTCTTTGTTTAAAAAAAAAAAAGTCTTGAAATAAACGAGTAGCTTACATAAATTGCAGAATACTGTATATTTGAGGTTTTGAATAAGTGCCGGCAGGGTGTCTATTTTCAGGGATGGGGTGCTACAGTTCAGAGAATGTGTGTGCGTCTTTCCATTCATTATATGTCATTATCTTGGAGTTGAACCAAGTTTGTTTATTGACAAACTCAGATTTGTGGCATGCACTCTCCTTGGAACTGAAGTGATATTGATGTTGTTGTTCTTGTTCTTTTGGCAGATGGTTTTGTGGATTACAGCCTTGCATGGCTTGTCTCTCGGTGGTAAACAAGTACTAAAGGCCATTAACACTGGGCTGGGTGTGCTGCAGCAGCACCTGTGACTGACAGCCAAATCTCTTCCTCGTTTTCAGGAGACACTCTGGACAGGACGCACAGACTGACAGTCACTATCATATATCAGTATAATATTATACTGATATCATTTGAGAAAAATATCAAACTCACTGTCGAGTAGATGAGTAGTTGATAAAGCCAAGAGGTATAAATACAAAAGAGCAAAATCAGATGACATGCTACAATGTCTTTGTCTTTTTTTTAGGATTCAGTAGGCATACTTATGGCAATTTCAATATTGTGTTTGTCACAATATAACTCATATTATTCAGGGACTGGAGAAGAGGGCCCACAAACAAGGCTCTGTCCCCATTCCGTCAGTTGGCCTGTCCGTGGTCGCGCCACAATCACTATGAAATATTAGTGAGCACAGGTTACTAATGTTTTATTTATTAGGTCAACATAATTGTCTTCATACACTGCAGTAACACCTGTATTGATATGAACTGTGTATCTTAGAGCAAGTTAAAGTAGTTACAGCAATAATATGCAAATGTATGCGGCAAGGTGCTCCAACATCTAATGTAATCATCTACTCTCTAGTCTAGGTGATGACTGTTTCCATAAACATGAAATTAATAACGCGCCCTGTTCTATTTTCCTTCAGACAGTGGGACATTCAAATGCGTTGCTGTGTGTCTACTAGGACTTAACCATATTTCTCCAAACTGTTCTGTGCAAGCTACAAGTCTCTAATGTCTCTAATTCAGACTCTCCAGACCTGCATTGGATGCCTGCCTCAAGTCTGAAGAGAGAAGAGATTTCAGAGCCAATCAGAGTTAAAATAAAAGAATTCAGTTGTGTGTTAGACAAGATGTAAGCAGTCTAGTAACCACAAGCAGAAGAAAACATAAAAAGGAAAGAGAGCAGCTAGACTCTGAAAGGAGGAATTGAAACTCAGGAGCCTTGTGTTGTGTCCCCATGCTTCACTGACCTAGAATGAACTCCTGGATCTGATCAAAGGACTCGAAGGCATACACGTTGTCACACAGCCATTCAATGATCTAGAGGCAGGATGGAAACACACAGGGGACAGGTGTCAATGTGTTGGGTACAGCAGTCATCTTTCAATATCCTTAGTATATCCTCTATCCTTTGAAGGAATGGTTTGACATTTTGGGAAATATCCACTTTCTTGCTGAAGTGTTAGATGAGAAGATACTGCTCTCATGTCCGTGTGTTATTTCCGAATTTGCCCAATGGGGATCAATAAAGGTGTATCTTATCTTAATATAAAGCTACAGCCAGCAGCCGATTAGCTTAGCTTAGCACAAAGACTGGAAGCTGGGGCAAACAGCGAGTCTGACTGTCCAAAACAGGGTAAGAAGTTCCACCTCCCAGCAATTCTAAAGCTGAGTCATTGAGACAGCATATCTCATTTGTTTAATCATAACAGAGATCGAAGCGTAAAAACAACAAGTTGCAATTTTACGAGGGATTATGTACTTATTTATTTCTTGACCGCGCACAGTGACTTCCTGAAGTCTCTGCTGGTTGACCGGCAACCAATATGGTAAGAGAACTGTATGGGTTAAACAAACAAACTTGGTAGTTAGAAAGCGGTGAAAGTGCTAGTAACGTTAGGTGGATTTAGTTACCTATGGACAGAGCCATGCTAGCTGCTTCCAGGCTTTCAAGCTAAGCTAAAATCTCGTAGCTGTAGCTTCATATTAAGCATACGCAGTATTGATCATTTCCATCTAAATCTCAGCAAGAAAGTTTAACAAGTATTATTGTGTGGAAATATGCCTTTAATAACCCTGTTTTGTTTTATTTTAGCCATGCTAGCTAAGATGGCTTTAGGAATGGCAAAGTCGGTCAGTTTAGGTCAGGTTAGTCCACTGCTTTAGTAACGTTACAGAGTAGAATAAATAAAATATCTCAAAAATAACTCTTTCTCTAATATTAGATGGATTATTGGATGAAATGTGGTACTATGCCCTTGGAGATCCCCTGACTTTCATCTAGCGCCAACAGCAGGACAATGTTAGCATGCTACTGTAACACATGGACTAATATGGTGGTGAATATGTTAAATATACTTGCTGCATTTTAGTTTTGTCATTGAAAGAATGCTGATAGTAACCGCTGTTCAAACAGAGGGTGTCTTGTTTGGTTATAAAACAGTTTTAGTTACTGATTTGTGGGATGATGGGTATAGTGATGTTTACATTACAGAAACATGAAAAATAAATGATGTCCTCAATGATAGCTCCTGCCAATCTCACAGCCACAGTGCATCAGAGTGAAACCTAATTTTCTGTTGCCCATTTCCCTGCTGTTTGACCAAATATCTTTTTACCAAAGACAGTATGGGTCCAGAAATGAAAATACTATATAACAATTGTGTGAAGAGGAAGAAAAAAAAGAAGCAAACATAGGAGGAAAAGAACTCAATTTGCACAGCATTCTTTTGAGGGTTACAAACAAAAAATTGTGAACAAGCAATCACCTTTATTAAAGCCACTACTTGTTGTTTTTGCTGGCCCTATTAACAGAGTCCACCAAGAATACAAAAGTTATGTGTGGTGTCTATGGCCCTATTTCTCAGTGCCAGCTGCACTAATGAAGCTGATGACTCATTTAACCTCTAAAGAAAGAATTTATAACAATCTATCAGAGCTGGAACATCTTAATTTAGGTGTAGCCTACTACTTATAGAGTCTGAGTCATTTTCAGCGCTGTGCCCAAACAAAATATCTTCCCCTTTCTTTCCATCTTTGTTTGACTCTGTTTGATCTCTGTCCACTTGTCTTCTCTCCTCTCATGTTTTATTACAATATAGTCGTCTCTTTCTTTCTCTGTCTTCTTCCTTCCATCTGCTCACCTCCTACTCAAGGTTGACACCTACCGAATTCACACGGAAGTGCAGAAAAGCAGCCATTTCTACCTATATCTATTTATTTTTAATTAGCGGTCTTTTTCCTTGAGGGAAATCACCTTACAGTGGCATTAACATGTAGATTTGCACTCTCTCTCTCTCTCTCTCTCTCTCTCTCTCTCTCTCTCTCTCTCTCTCTCTCTCTCTCTCTCTCTCTCTCTCTCTCTCTAATGACGTGTTGTATACAAATGCAATTCTGGATAAAAGTGTACGTTCTGTGGGTAAGATTATGTCTTACATCTTTGTATTAAAACATTTATTTAGGAGAAAAAAACACATATAAACTCAGTAAATTTGCCTTAAATGTCAATACTTGTCTGTCCTTTTCTGTCTTTTTTTTGTACCTTCAGCTCCAGGTTTGGGTCGTTTCCCATGTAAACCAGGAGCCAGTGAAGGGCAGCCAGGCGCTGAGAGTCAGCCTTACTGCTGGAACACCTTGGACGAAGGTGACATACAGCAAATTTACTTTTATACAACATAAGCATATTCAAACAAAAGGCAGAAGCACAGGCAGACAGCCAACAGTCAGAAACCGGACTAAAATATTGTCCAGAAACAAAATTGAGCAAGTGGCCAGTGATGCATCTTTATCTAGCAGGATGGTAAATCCAATCTGCTGTGCAAGAATTCAGATAAAGCTGTTTTAACATCTATTCCAAATAAGACTGCAGGTGTATGAGCACAAAATAACTTTCCACCTGTCTGCATACTGCCTACCTATACTCTCATCTGCTCTCAAGTGCTTCCTCTATGTGTAGAACATAATTACCCCAATATACATAAACCCTTCATTTCCACAAGAAGTTCTGAATCATGCTCACCTAGGAGTGTCTGATCGCAGTATTTGCAGCAGGAAGGCAGGGCTAAGCTCAACGCTGTGGATCCTCCCGCTGGCCAGGTCCAACAGACTACCACTGGACTCTTCCTCTTCATGCAACACTGTGATGTTAGCTGACGGACACTGCAGGCCCAAGTCCACATCAAGACCTTAAGGTTGTTGAGACATACAGTACAGACAGAGAATAAGACTCTTTCTACAACAAGATTACACGTGAAAGCTCTACATTTGTACAGGTTCATGTTGTTTTTTTAAACCTATCAGGAAGAAATATGACCATGTACTGTAGCTGAGAAATGAGGTAAACAAACTGCTCCACAGCCATCACTCAGTTTAGACATGGTTTGTACAAAAGCCTCATCTTACCTGAGAGAAAGAGGGAGTGACAGAGCATCTCCTGCTGTCTGGTGTTGACACAATGGAGGAAATAGTCCTGAAGATACACCAGGATATGGTAACCTATATACAAAAATAACACAGCATCCCTACTATGTTATATTTGTATTCTGTATGCACACCAGCCATTTATCAGGCTGCATAAGGATACATGCACTCATTTGTCTTTGTGTGTCGGTGTTGCTGCTTTGAATGCAAAAGTAAGGAATGCACGTTTGGCATTCAACCTCACAAAGTCACACACAGTTGAATTGATAAGGATTCTTAAGTGTGACTGTTTTACATTTTTGTGTGTGCAATGACCTATAGGAATGAAGAGCGGATGGAGGTATGCAGCTTTCTGCGGCGACTGGTCGCTGCCCAGAGATACTCTGAACGTCTTTCTGCAGTCTGCAGGAGGTGAGAAAATCCAAATTTGTCACCGTGTGCTCAAGATAAAAACAGTAACAGGAAAAGGAGACAGAAAAAAGAACTTAGGTATTATACGTTCTTTGAATGGACAACATTAGACAGCATACTTACCTTTATGGACTAAAACCACAGTGTAGATTAGTTCCTGTTTATCTTTAAGAGGTTGGCTGTAGCACACACACATGCTTCCTAAAAACAAACCAGCGACAGAGCAGTGGTGGATCACACAAAGTGATATCAATAAAAGATCACGTACATCCATGTCAATATTGATGATACTCAATGAGAAATGAAATCAGTTATGATACGTTTTGATGAAAAGTCAATTCACATATTAATACCTAGCATTAATACATTTTCAAAGGTGTATTAATCACAATAAAAGGGGTGAGTTATTGAGATTTTGTTTTTGGTTGAGAGATCAAAGATTATTAAGATCAATCAACAATTTCATGAATGAAACAAATTAATACAAATGACCCATTCCTTGTTAGAGGTTCGTCTTCTAATCTGATAGCATTATCATGCAATAATTTGACCAATTTTAATTTCAATGCACAATACATTACATTTACTGACAACAAAATTAATCTGGTATTCATTGATCAGCACCTCATTTCCAAATGAAACTCTTTTGATCATTGTAGTGTATCATCACTGAGATTGTGAATTATGTGCTGCAGATTATAACCTTGCTTTGGAGTTGCAACAGCGACTTACTTTCTTGTTTTCACAAAGAGAAATGCAAAACACACACAAGTATATAGAATTAGTCATGCTCTGTAACTGTAACGTCAGTTTGTTTACATCTGTTGAGAGAATATGTACACAGAATATGTGTGAAAGCATTGCATTATTCATGCACCAATGTATGTGTGTGAATGTGTTACCTATTCTGTCTGTGAACACTTCCAACCTAACAAGCTCCTGCTCTGGTCTCTCCATGTGATAATGGTCAAAACCCAGATTTACAAATCTGTTGGACACACAGAGACATAAACAAAGTAAATACAATCAGAATACTTGGGGACCTAGGAAGGTGTACAGCAAACTAATAACTTGCAACAGGAAGTGAACATTAATTAATTGTGGTGTCTTTAATTGCAGGTACATGTCAGTACCGCGTTATTATGGAACCCACGCAACTTCTAGGCAAGACACGCCCTTCAATATCATTCACACACTACTATTGGCCAGGCATCCATGCTTACGCAAGGTAACGTAACCCGATTCGTTGAGGTCCTATGCACTGACCAATCGGCTATCCTAACCTTAATCACTCCAGGTCAATGCCTAACCCCAACCAATCGAGCTGCTTCGTAGGGCGGGACTTGCCTAGAAGTTACGTGGGATCCATAATAACGCGTCAGTTCCATTCAAACAATGCAGAATATATAGTGAACATTCTGCTGAGAAAAGATATTTATTTATACTGTATTCGTAGTTGTTGCCTTACTTGACTGTGTGGAAAGGATTAGCAGGCAACTCTAATGGGAGTTCCAACTGTGGGACAGTAATATAAAGCAAAACAACTATATGTTATTATCAAGTCAAAGCAGAAATAACAATATATGGTTAAAACATGTGCAAAAGACTGGACATTTATTGACTTATAAGACATAGAGATGACCTACCACAGTTTCGCAGTTATGGTTGGGGTAAAACTGAACACATCGCATCAGGAACTTGTCCTGTGAAAGACACGTAATGCAGATTGTCTGTTATTCAGTGTACCTAGTCTAATGGAAAATAGTGTTGTGCTTTTTATGGATTAATTCAATGCAATGTCCTCACAGTTAGTACAGTTGTACATGCCTGTGTGTGTGTCATGTTATGAGTGAGATAGTAGACTCTCTGTGTGTGTCCGTCCCACTGGACCCAGCAGAAGTCCTCCACTATTCTCTCTGCGGTTTTGGACAAACGCTCGGGATTCGCCATCACCTGGATCACACAAACACTTTAATATTCAGCTTTGTAGACACACTGAATTTTTAATGCAAAGCTCCCCAGGAGGGAACGATACGAACGATTGAGATTGAATGAGGTCGAAACCATATATTCTTTGCGCTGGGTTATGCAATTACTTCCCCATCTTTTTGCTTAATTACTAGATATGTGCAGAATTTATACCCTTTTTAGCCAGAAACTTCCTCTATGCAATTTATTGTTAAGCTAAGGTCACTATCCACTTCCTTCAAAAAGAAAAAGAGCTAGCTAAAGGGAGCAATGTGGTGAATGTAGAGTCCAACATACCACTCTATAACCCTCCTGCCTTGTAAGCAGAACATGGTAGAGATCCGCATCTGAAATGCACAGAAGGATATGCATAAATATAACTATATCCAAATAATGTGGATCCGGAAAATGCTGTTTTTTCCTCTCCAAATGTAAGGCAAGGCAGCTTTATTTGTATAAATGTAGAAAGACAGATTATGCCTCTCTAAATTTGATGATCTGTTTTGACACAGATTAAAGAAATATAGCCCACATAGACAGATGAGCATAAGGGCACACAGACTCACATCCGTCCTCAGTCAGCAGCAGCAGGTGGCTCTCCAGCACTGATCTCCTGTCAGTTTCTGAATGGAGGAACTAGGGACAGCCACAGAAAACATGAGTCAGCACCTTATGGTTTACAGCACTTACCAGATGGAGAAATCTATTTGCTGATTTTCATATATCAGCAAATACTCATATTTTAATGCAGGCCTTAAACATTCTTGGCATATATTTAAATTTGTGGTTTGGCAATATGACAAGCAACCAACTGGAAGGTCTACAAGGGTTGCAGCCACAGTGGCTTAATAACATGTACATACATAATATTCCTCTGTTGATAAAAACAAAAACTTAACTTCGAAAGAGAGAAAGATCAAATATGATAAAGGAAACAAGATAGAGAATGGAAACTACAGGCCAGTGCACTTTCAGCCAAGTTAGCGCAATAAAAAAAAGTGTATGGCACTCATACACTGTTAGCGCAGATGCACCATAACTGCAACATCAGCTCGTGGCTGCAGTAAATCCTGCATGAAAGTGGTGGCCACACACACACACACACACACACACACACACACACACACACACACACACACACACAACCACACAACCACAAACTTTACCTGCACTTTGACCCTGCAGTCCACAGCCTTAAGGACTTTAGTGTTGTTGATTGGATGGATCTCAATCAGGAGAGTTAGACACTTGGATACTACAAAGACAAGGCAGAATGTGAGAAGACATGAATTGAAAAATGCACAGAAGATAAAAAAAAAATGCAATATGAATGGTTGATGTCATGGTCTGTAAATGAAATAGAGAGAAAAAGATCTTGGATGTTACTTGGTTTGAGGGGCTCCTCTCCTCTGGTGTTTTGTACCAAGCTGACAGCTGAGAAGGAAAAAGTACAGCCACAGGTGTGACTTAATTTACATATATTTTCCACAGAGACCAAATCAGTGTTTCTTTAAGTACGATTTGGCACCATTACAGTCAATAATATGCACCCAAACTGTGTCTGCGTCCGGTGGCTTGGATCAAGCTAAAGCTTCTCACTTAATTGCCTGATTTGGGGAATTTTAAAGGTATACTAATCAGCATTTCTCTAAAAAAAAAACAATGTTTAGACTCATACAAAGATAATCCCTTGCAATCATCACTTATGACCCACTAGAAGTGTGTGGTGGTGTCTGTATCTGCAGAGACCCTGCTGCCTGCCTGCATTTTCTCTTTTCTTTTTCTGTGTGGGACTTTCTGGGCATCATCAAAGAGCCTTTGGGCCCTACACACACACACACACACACACACACACACACACACACACACACACACATGTGCGTGCAGCGACAGGATGAAGCTCTGCATTTGCACAAATCTTGAGGTGTGGGTGTGTTTATTTGTGCTTTAGAACGTAACTGCCATGAAACAATCAGAAAATAACGTTTTATCCCTCTGATTCACGACTTTATTTTTTCCTCTCTTCATTCACTCCCTAACTTGCTTGACCACCGCTACTCGCTCTCTCTCTCCCTCCCTCTCTCTCTCTCTCTCTCTTTCTCTCTTTCTTTCTGGCTCATTGAGCCGGAGAGGAGGGGCCAACTTTGAAAGCTGTGTTTACAAACACCAACTGACAAATCCGTCTACAGTACCGTTAACAATGTCTGTTGCTGGTAATTTGTTATCTGTATATTACAGAGGCTTACCTAACAACGTCTCTTCCTTGTTCAGGGAGCAGCTGCTGACACACACCTGCTTGTCGAATGTGTACAGGAGCTGTTGGAGAGAATATACAGACACATGGGAATGGGTCGTGCAGGAAAACACGTACACAAAAGCGAAATCTGCAGCACTAAAGGGAAAGAGACATGGGACTGACACACAGTACCTTGTTCTGTTTGGTGTTGGAGTCATATTTCCCAATTCTGGTGGTCCCTGTTGCCCCCTATCAAAATAACATGGTCATTAAATCAATCAAACTACAGAAATAGAAAATCTGTCCTGACCGAGTAAACCTTTTTTTCCCACTAGTGTCTTCCACCACATTGGTATGTGTGGAACTTCATGCTTGACCTCCTCATTACCTTGGCTGACCTTGCTGATTATCCCGACTTGACATGCTTCACTTCAGACCAGCAAATCACCGCTTTTTCAGGTTCAGAAGATTTAAAATAAAAGGAAGAAGTCTACTCTGGCACAAAAATCCAAGGCACAGCGAGGAATACATAAAGCTGTGAGCCATGCACAAAAAAGAGATTATTTCCTCTATGCAGGCTGCACACTATCTTTAACCTACTGAACCCAAAGACTCTTTGGCGGGTCTATCATTAAAAATGTATGTTGTGAAGAGAAGCATGGTTCAACACACAGAGCTTTATTTTAAATTCTAACAAGGCTCCCAAGGTTTCTTAAAATATGTTAGGCAGATGTATAGAGAAATCTGTATAAAAGAAGTTATTGTTATTTTTTCTTTTGGTGGTGTACATTTTATGATCAATGGTGCAGAAAATGGCATCTGGGATTTGAATATTTCACTCCCCATGACTTCAGTGGACTGGGACAAGCTGATACAGAATAGTTGTCAAACAGTATGCATACTGTATAATGTTATATCTAACATACACTAAGCTACTTAAGCCCCTCCCTCAAGATAAACATATATCAAGTAAACTTGTATAAAAAGAAGTATAAAAATACATGGCTTAAGTGCAACAAAAAAGACAAGACAATGCACATGACATGGCAATGACAGTAAAAAGAAGTAAGACCAGCATAACTAAACTGTAAAGATCACTGGATTAATAGGATTAGAATAATAACACTCACGTAATGAGTACATTCAGTATAGGAAATGCGTAATAGGCAATGCCTTCATTATGGACATACAGTACCTTCCAGGAGTAAAGGATGCCCCCATCTGTTTCAATGTTAAGGATACACGTGTTCACTGCTCCGGAGTATTCTGCAGACACAGCATCATTATTTTGAACCATACTGTACATCTAATTATGTTTAAACAACAGTGTGCACTGTCAAACACGTTTTTAGTATCCCTGCCACTGCTCATGCTGAACATACCCCATGGTATGCTAAATGAGAATATAGTGTGTTTCCACTGTATAATAATGTATTATTACACACATAAAGTGTCCAGATGTGTAGGTGAAATATTTGCCCAGAATCTGTAAATGTGCTGCTTAATGAGACATAATGAGATGCTGATGCATTACCTGCATAACCACGTACTGCAACCATTATTTCTTATAATGTTACAGTAAACTTTTGATTGCTTAGTAAAGTATTGCTATAATATTTGGATCCTGCAAAGATAATTAAAGTATTTATTTTCAGTCTTAACCAAATACTTGTACTAAGATTGTATACACTGGAAATAAAATAATCTGCATGCCATTTTATCCAATTTAATATAGGATGTTCAGAATCAGAAATCAGTAATACTTTAATAATCCCAGAATCAGAAAATCATGTTAGGTGCTGGAATCATGCAAATCCAGATATTTTAAGACATTCATTGAATAAATTGTATTTTCTATAGTTATATTCTATATGTTGTAAGTATTTTATTTTGAAATTGGGACGTTTGGTTTTAAGGCATGCCGACCTAGTTTTTATACAGTCTATGATGACGACCACAGGTATTTTTAGAGAGGAAATGTGAAGAGTAAATAGCTCCATCTACTGGTATATACCATAAACTGTATATAAAGAGCTATTAACCTTAAACCTCATATCGATTCCGATTTTTTCTAGTTTTGAAGCTAAAGCTATCTAGGACCGTCATTATTTTGTCTCCAGTTAATTGACTTTGTGTGGGATATGCAATGTCATAGGCTACTATTACACAAATGTATAATACAGTTACATTCACTTTAGACTCTGTATAACAATGACAAGTTGAACTTAAAACCTGACACTTTTAGCTAGCACTTCAGGTCAAAGCATTTAAATGATGTACGTTATCAATAGTTCGACACCAAAAAAGCAGCTGCCCGTGGACACCTGAACGCCTCACCTTTCACCCTGCAGACCGACGCCTCCTTCCTGAGGATGTCACACACCACATCTCTGTGTAGGTCAAATTTTGGGTTTAATTTGAGCATGTTTAGACCTTTGTCTGCTCCTTGGCTTTCAGTTCAAAATTCCTGCTTTGAAAATACTCCGGAGTGAGTTTGTTTCCTTGAGAAGAAGAAGAAGAAGAAGAGGCGACGGGCGGCACCTGCCATCTGATGTTTCTTCAGGGCAGGCATGTGACCGAAACTACCTGCTAACTTTGGGAACTTGTAAAACTGAAAGCAGTAGAGCATACACGCACATATTCACATGAACTATCTACTTCATCCTCGGCCTATTGTTTTCAGAAACAAAATTTTTATTGGCATGCGGAAATGTTACGTTGTCCCTTAGGTAGCTCCTCCCTTCTCAGGGAGCAGCCAGCCGGGAGATTCGCTGCCATAGGCGGAGGAAAGCATCGGTCCAGCGGGTTGGAATTTCTCACCGTCCCGCTGAATGAGTGCGCCATCCAGGCTCAGCCAGGCAATTCACATTAGTGTGTCACAAATGGTTCCTATCCATAGGGTACATAGTCAACTTGCTAAATGTAGGCTGTTTAATGAAGGGCTGTTGATCAAAGAAAATGCATTTAAAGCTGTCACATTGGACTAGAAAACTGTGATGGGCATTTTTCTCACTTAAAAGCAAAATACTTTTCATACATAAACCGACATGATAAGTAAAGAAAATGTAATCAATAATGAAAGAAATAGTAATTACTACCCTATAGTACACTTAGAGAATAAACAAGTTTAGTCGCAGCATGATAGATTTTGTATTTCACAGCCATGTGGTCACTGCAGGAGACGCCAACATTTTGAGCTTGGCCACCCATATCAATTGGCACTATTGGCTCTCCTTGGCTTTTTTTAACAAGCTAGTATGATCTACCTTAGGTAGGCCTAATGGTGGGTATTTTCTTTTCCCATGTGTAGGCCTATTAACTTGATATGCTACACCGGCACTGGTCTTTTCACTTCTTCTGTATGATTAGACATCTTTGTAGAATGAGATTGATTGACATCTCCCTCACATTAACGCTGGCCACTTTTTACTGTTGCCATTCGTATTGGTTAATGGAGTTGTGCAGGGCATTTGACTATTATAATGTAAATTAATTAGAAATACAAATGCTTCCTGTGACTCTAGTAACTGCTTAAATAACCTGTAAATATGCGTATGCACAAACACACGGTAAGGCAAGGCAAGGCAAGGCAGCTTTATTTGTATAGCACTTTTCAGCAACAGGGCAATTCAAAGTGCTTTACATGAAGACAATCAAAATACAAGAATAAAAGTTACAGTGCAGTATAAGAAATGAAACATTAAAGAGCAGTTAAAAACAGTTACAAATATAAAAGCAGATAAAATAAGCAACGAAAGTATAAGAAATGGATAGTCATTTAACCAAAAGCAACATCAAAAAGAAAGGTCTTCAGCCTTGATTTAAAAGAACTGAGAGTTGCAGCGGACCTGCAATTTTCTGGAAGTTGGTTCCAGATATGTGGAGCATAGAAACTAAATGCTGCTTCTCCCTGTTTAGTTCTGACCCTGGGGACAGAAAGCAGACCTGTCCCAGACGATCTGAGAGGTCTGGGTGGTTCGTAGTTGACTAGCAGGTCAGAAATGTATTTTGGACCTAAACCGTTTAATGATTTATAAACTAGCAGAAGGATTTTGAAATCAACTCTCTGAGGCACAGGAAGCCAGTGTAAAGACTTCAGAACTGGAGTGATGTGATCCACTTTCTTGGTCTTAGTGAGGACTCGAGCAGCAGCGTTCTGAATCAGCTGCAGCTGTCTGATTGATTTTTTAGGGAGACCTGTAAAGACCCCGTTACAGTAGTCCAGTCTACTGAAGATAAAAGCATGGACAAGTTTTTCCAAGTCCTGCTGAGACATAAGTCCCTTTACCCTTGATATATTCTTAAGGTGGTAATAGGATGACTTTGTAATTGTCTTAATGTGGCTGTTGAAATTCAGGTCTGAGTCCATAATTACACCAAGATTTCTGGCTTTGTCTGTTGTTTTTAACATTGTCGTTTGAAGCTGAGCGCTGACTTTTAATCGTTCCTCTTTTGCTCCAAAAACAACCACCTCAGTTTTTTCTTCATTTAATTTAAGAAAGTTCTGGCACATCCAGTCATTAATTTGTTCAATGCACTTAGTCAGTGTTTGTATAGGACTATAGTCTCCTGGCGATAAGGTTATGTAAATTTGTGTGTCGTCCGCATAACTGTGGTAACATATTTTGTTGTTTTCCATAATCTGAGCCAGTGGAAGCATATAGATGTTAAACAGAAGAAGCCCCAGAACGGAGCCTTGGGGAACTCCGCATGTCATATTTGTATGCTCAGATGTATAATTACCTATAGATACAAAGTAGTCCCTATTCTTTAAATAGGATTTAAACCAGTTTAGGACTGAGCCAGAAAGGCCAACCCAGTTTTCTAATCGGTGTAGTAATATGTCATGGTCGACCGTGTCAAATGCAGCACTGAGATCAAGTAATACTAAGACTGCAGTTTTGCCACTATCTGTGTTTAAGTGGATATCATTAAATACTTTAACAAGAGCTGTCTCAGTGCTGTGGTGTGGTCGAAAACCTGACTGGAAGGCATCAAAACCATTGTTTAGTGATAAGAAAAGGTTGAGTTGTTGAACAGCCAAATGAGCCTTTTGTCATTTTTTTTATATTGTAACAGCATTAGATGACCAACACTGTCCCCTTCTGCTGAGTTTGAAAACTGCACATAAGAGTGGTTCATATCTATGTATGACTTCTGAGGAAATGAAAGCAAAGAGCAAACCCCCTAAAAAGCCCCTAAAAGCATTAACTTTTTTTAGCTAACCTTTTGTTCTCAGTTTTCCTACAAAATTATATCTGGTGGCACAGTTTGAAAGTTGTAATAAGTAGCCTAATGTTTCAACATTAATGCAAACATAACAATTATTTTGTCAGGTGATAATTATTAAAATATATGTAATTTGTGTTAGTTACAGTTGCATAGATGTTCAATAATCTCCAAAACATCTACAACTTGTGGCAACTTTAATTTCAAAGTATAAATGTGTAAACACAAACACAAAATCTAAGATGATGTGTTCCATGAGGTTAAAGAAAATTCCAAAAATTATATCCTTTGTCAATGAAAATACGAATTCATGTATTTAAAAGGCATTCGCTGAGCCTAATCATATAATGAATAGTTAAAAAAATATGTAAAGTGTGCAGTTTCTTTATAAAGGGAAGACATGAAAATCGTACTGACCCTTGGGTGTCTCACTTTCATTATTGAGTGATCATCTTTGTAAGTGTATACAATCTTTGATAGAATCGTGTTGGCTGGCCGATTAGAAACGAATATAGCCGAGGGATGCCCGACTTTTTTGATGACGAAAGTCCGCCCGCCCCTTCCCAACCCCGGTTCTCTCAGCTTGTCCTTCCCCCTACCTACCTAGCTAGCTACACCAGGCTGGAGTCCCCCGGCAGTACTGCACGTAACAAACTGACAGCTGCACAGACTCACAACCGAGGTGGGAAAGATGGAGCACAGAGACTCCGGCTTCAGCATATTGTTGGCGACCGATTCATATAAGGTAACGTTACCTTACTCATGGTGATTTCAGACAGATAGACTAGACTGGGTGGAGGGGAGCGGCTGATGGATGAAAATGGAAAGTCAAGGTGGTTTCAACGTAAGTCCCAAGGCCATCACATTCTGTGGTCGGTCTACGTCGGTTCAAAGCAGGCCGAATGGGCAGGAGGAAGAGGAGGAGAGTTGTGGTGCATCAGATATGGGGTACCAAATTCTGAAAGCAAGCATCCCCATTTGAGCTAACGTTAACGTTAGCCAACTTGTATATAAAACAGCTCTATATTACGGAGCCGGGTTCCCCACATAGACAGTAAAAGAAAAATGTTCCCCACCGGCTTTGCTAGTCCCGGTGGTATCGAGCTAGCTGTATCAGCTAAGCTTGCTAGCTCTCAGTGAGCGCAGCAGAGAAGCACAGGGGATTGTTATTAAAATAAGAAGAAGCTAGGCGAACGTTTATGTTAGCCAGCATGGAGCTAGCCACGGGCAATGCCTCACTTTCAGGAAATCAAAACCGAAAGTTAAAAAGAGTATCGGGGGTATTGCCTTCTGTGACACAGCTCGTCTTGCATGGAATTGAAATGCTCGGTGCCGATAAACGTTATTGAACAGTCGACCCAGCGTTACCAGATCGTACCACAGGCTAAATATTTCTTTATATACAGGCTATGGTTAAAATTAGGGTATTTTGAGGAAGATTATAATTCGCGAGTCATAACCACGACAACAAATAAAGGGCAAGTGTGTAATTTTACAAAACAGGTATTGAAACGACTTTTTGAGATGCCTGCGAATCTACCCACTTGGGAGGGGGAGGGGGGGCTGATGATGATGTGTGGAAGGGTAACGTTATGTGTCTGTAACTCCACATAACCATTTTTATAATAGCCTACTATTACAAAATGATATTACTAGACAGCACGACCGGAATGATGTTCATTATGCATGAAGACAGTTAAGGCCATAAGCTAAGATAAATAAATCAATAAACAACAACTGGACTTGAACACAGCATATCTGGTTTGCTGAGAAGTTGGAGGTGTGCAGCCTGCAGCTCTTCATCTAACAGCTCACTATGGTTGCTGCTTTTACTTCTATTCCATCACTGATCTGCTGTAAAAATGCCCCAAATTACTGTTTTGTAGACACATTATATTATTAACAATAGCAGTCAGCGTCAAGCTCGCTGAGAAACGCATTGCATTTTCTGACTACTTCATAATTAAGTAAAAGTAAAATCATGTGTCAGCAGTTAAAGGACAGATCCGGCTCAAAGTGAACCTAGGGGTTAATAACACGTGTACACTGTACCCAGTCGACCGTTCTCTGGGATTTGTTTTCATGCTAATCGAATATGACCAGTTTAACGCAAACCGCTAATTAGCCTATAACTCTAGTCATCAGGGCACGGGTAAAGTAAAAGAAATCACTATTTCTATACCACTAACAAGGCTCGAAATAGCAGCACACTTCCACGGTAGCATAATGAGGGTCCTTACGTGTAAACTGAAGCATTGAGAATGTTGTAAGTGTACAGACAGTTTATTAAAAAGATAGATTATAAAGACAGTACAGTTCACGTATACAGGCAGGCGCCATTTTGGGAAAAGTCACGACCAGTCAAACGACGAACACCGTGCAACGTCCACATGTATACGTGAACGGTACTGTACTGTACCCTCATTATGCTACCGTGGAAGTGTGGTGATATTTTGAGCCTTGTTAGTGGTATAGAAATAGCGATTTCTTTTTACTTTTGCATGCCCCGACGACTAGCGTTATAAGCTAATTAGCGGTTTGCGCTAAAACTGGTCACATTCGATTAGCATGTAAACAAATCCCAGAGAACGGTTGACTCGGTACCCATGTGTTATTAACCCCCCTAGGTTCATTTTGCACCGGATTTGACCATTTAAATGCTTTTATTGTGAAGCTGCAGCAGTGAGAAAGTTTAAGCTCCACCTCTGAAAAGCCCCCAAGAAGTGCGCCTGGCTTTGAAACAAATTGAACATAGTGGCAAAACTGGATTTACAATTCCTGGCCTGCACCTGATGTCCTTTCGCCCACAAATACTTTCTCCCATAGACTTACACGGTGAAATACACTTCTGTAAATCAGTCGCTTCTTTTTAGCGTCAAAACCCCCCGCGAAATGACTAATTTCACTATTAGAATTTGATCCATTCGGTCCTATAACACAGAGGAGAGCCTCACGATGAAACCATTTAATCCCCATTCAAGTTAGCGGAGCGCTAAACCGGAAGTAGTTTTATATACGTTTTGGCTCCATGATGGCTTCATGGGCCATTTAGCGACTTTAATAGGAATGAACGGGGCTCCGCCTCGAACGCTCTATCCCGTTCTTTTTATAATACATCAATGCCTCTGAGTCACAGTCTGTGGCCGCTGTGGGAGGTAGACAGCCATACTCGTGAGCACAGACTAAAACCATAGACTGTATCAATTAAACCAACACATTTTAAATTGTAAAATGGTCAAATTAACATTAGCATTATAGAACTTTTGGCATTATTGATTGTACAGAGGGCAATGCTGAGGCAACTGCAGACTTTTTAAGCATTGATGGCAAATATGACAGTGAGTAGCGTTAAAGTCCCATAATACCGACTACTAACAAACAATGGAAACGGAGAACAAATGCCCCTGCAAGTTTAAGGGATGTATCTTTTGCACATAACGAGTGGTTGCCGGGACAGTTGCCAGTCCAGTTGCCATGTACAGCAGATGATGAGACAGAAATGCAAACATTATAGAAAGGAAAGGGGAGTGATTTAGGGACACCAGCAGAGGTTGAGTAACAAAATACAAGCAACAAAGTTTAAAACCAAAAGGTTCAGACTGGGGTCACATAACAACTGCATACATGAACAATGAACTTTTAAATGTAGACTGATGTAACAAGGTGATGTTGTAGTAGGATTTATACCTCTAAAGCTCCATTCAGATATTGGCATTTATGAACCAACCATTAGCTTAATTATTACAAGAAGTGGTGTAATTATTGTCACTTCCTTACAATAATATACAACTCTAATAGAACAGATTTTGTACTTACGGACAGACATACAAAATGCACCTTTTTTCTGTTGTGGTCGTAAACAGCACATTCATTACTACTGATGGTTGTATTAATTCCAGGGTTAAATAATTATTGAAGTAATAAGATGAATGTTTGATAAGTTTACGATTATTTGTGTATACCATTGCATCTAGTGTATTAAGAGTTATTTTTATTGTGTTAAAAACCCAAACTGGGTTAGAGTAATGATTTATTTTTATAATAGGCTATATCTCTCAACAGAGTGCTGTACGAGTATATTTCAATGAACCTGTGTCTCCTAATGCACTCTTTTTGATTCTCAGCCAGGCTCTGAGAGTGTGAGGTTTTGATCAGAGGTCTTTTTTACGTGAGCTATATTAACATGTAGAGTAGGACAGGTGCTGTATCTTGTAATGGAGCTACTAATGCTCAGATAACTGCTGTAGCTTTCCCTTAAAGTCTCCTTACACAGTTAAGATACAGTTTTGCATATTTAGGGATATAGCATTCTTTAGTGTAGGTGAATAGCTTGGTAATTATAGTATTAAATTTAGTTTTATTTCCCATGGTTTACAATTCAATGGTATATATGTATTTAGTTTCCAAGTTGCAGTTAGACTTTCGGTTCTTGTTTCTTGGAAATGACTAGTTTTGGTTTCACTTTCATGGTGTTCCAGATATATTTATACATATTTATAGCCTATTTTCCACCATATTAAGAATTTCAAGGTTGCTGAGTCTTGAACCGAGCGGCTGTGAACGGTAGTGGTGAAAGAAAAGGCATTTCACCGCTAACTCCTTCTAGAGCTGCCAGTCACAATCTTACTACAAAAAGCTTTCAAGAACAATGATTTATCAAACATAACCGGCATTATTTTTCCTTTTATAGAAAATGGGAAGGTCTAGTATCTCGTTCTTTACCGCTCAAAATGCTCTTCTATGAGCTGCAACAGAAGAATACTGCATTTGCTCTATGTAACTACCAGGTGTGTGTGTGTGTGTGTGTGTGTGTGTGTGTGTGTGTGTGTGTGTGTGTGTGTGTGTGTGTGTGTGTGTGTGTGTGTGTGTGTGTGTGTGTGTGTGTGTGTGTGTGTGTGTGTGTGTGTGTGTGTGTGTGTGTGTGTGTGTGCCATCCACAACAGCTTTCCTAATTTCAAGTCTGCTTCCCGGACTTTCACTACAGCCTGGTGTGCATCACTTTTCTATATCTAATCCAAAGCAGAACATTGCTTGTCATGTCATGCCAAGATAGTTGAAGGCTAACAAGTAAAAGGCTCACGAGACGCAGCTAAATGAGGGTGAAGAGGAAAGCTTTGGGTGGTTCTGATCAGATTTCATGTTGTGTCTTTGCCTGGGGAGGTGCGCCTGTGTTGTTATACCAGGCTGAAGTTACTTCTATTGTCTCTTTGAGACAATAGAGTCTCTGAGTTACACAAAAGTAAACAGTAAGCCTACCAGACAGTCATTTAGGATCAGATATGAATGCCTGAGGTCTCATAGTATGCTAAATTCACAACTGTCACAACATCTGTGTTTACCAGGTGTGGTTGTTATTTCGATACGATATATTGATTCTTTGGACAACGATACAATATTTACGGATATCACAAAGTCTGCCATGATACAATGTGGATTTCATTCAATTCAGGGCCGATATGAGACTAGGGTCGGGTACCGAGCTCTGTACGTTTGGGGTGGGTATCGACCGAATTACGTCGGTACTACCGAGGAGTGATTCACTTTAAACCAAAGGTGCCAAATTTCGGTACCTGAAAGCGCATAAGCGCAAGCTTATCTGTCCTCTGCGTGTTCTCTTAATACATCCATGGTGTTGATAGAGAGCGGTGCTCCGACACACATACGCGCGCGCGCAGAGGTGCAGACCGAGCAAACTCGGGCAAACTACGTCGTCTCTGCAGTTTTGTAGAAGTCCCAGTGAGGCACTGCAATGGCGATTAAAGCGGTTGCAATTTATGGTTACAGTTTTTCAAAACTTCAAGTAGACAGCGTTCGTCGCGATATGAAATTAATGGCGAGGCGACAGTGGTCGCGGTGCTGTTCAGAACAAGCAGGCACGACAGTTTTTATGCCCTGGTGACTGACTGACAGGCTGGAGGTTGTAAGGCAAGGCAACTTTATTTCTATAGCACACTTCAGCAACAAGGCAGTTCAAAAACGCTTTACATGAAACATTAAAGCGCAATAAAAAAAACGGGCATGGAAATAAAACAGGCTTAAAAAGAATAATATACAAATACAAGAATAAAAGTTACAGTGAGTAAGAAAAGAATAATTATTGAATTGAATAGTTTGTAGGGACGGATTCGGGAGGGGAGAGGGAATCGTATTATTTTATTTTTGAGTGTTAAAGAAATAACAATGTTCTAAGTAGAGCTGGGCGATTTTTTTTTCCCTAAAAAGATCTGTGATTTTTTTCATAAAAAAACTCGATTTACGACTCGATTCCTAATTTCAATGGTTAAATTTTTACCGGTACCTGAAATTCTGTTCCAGTACACAACGGTACCTTTTTTCTGTACTTTCTGTAATAACAAAAAAGAGGAGAGGACAGATAAGCTTGCGCTTACGTGCTCTCAGGTACCGACATTTGGCACCGTTTGATTTAAAGTGAAGTTTGGTGTTCAACCCTACATTTTACAGGGTGGAGGTGTACAATGCTGTACATCACTTTTCAATGCACATTTTTAAAGCAACACCACAACGCAGGTGTGTTGGCGTATGACCACATTTACGTAACATGACATTTTTCTGACCCTTAAATCCAAACAGAATTATAGTGAGTAAATAGGTAGGGGCTAAGGATTTTGTGGGATAAACATTTTCATAGAGCAGAATGGCTACAGTGAAGGTTGAACCTGTGGCATTTAGGTAATGGGATGGTTTCATTAAGTATTATGCCACACTAACAGCTTCTGCACGCTTCAGATGTGCTGTCTGGGGAAAGTGTGTGTGTGTGCGTGTGCGTGTGCGTGTGCGTGTGTGCAAGTGTGCTCAAATGTGTTACATTAGGCTACAGGTAACCGACTTTGTTTGAAATATGTTTTTATTTAAAGTATCTGTGTATCATTGCCTAATACTGAAAGTATTTTCAGTACAGTGTCTGTTCAGACACCAGTTTTTCCTCTTCTCTGTATCGTGGGTGGTATTTAAGAACCAAGGACTTAAACTAACTAAGTGTAGTGCCTTTTTAGATTTGTTTGCACTAAAGGAAAGAAATCCAGTACTTTAAGCTTTTTCTTTGTTAAAGTCTCTAGACTTGTAGTGTACTTGCATTTTATTTATCTGCAACATTATATTGTATAATTACAGTTTTGCACAATACATGTTCTCAAAACTACATACTAAGTTTCTTTCTTTAAAAAAAAAAAAATACATTTAGCAGTTTGGCTTTCCTTAGGGTCTATGTAACCTGGTCTGAAATGGTTCTATTATAATTTATATATCGTGATATATATATATATATATATATATATATATATATATATATATATATATATATCTCGTTATCGCAAGAGGCTGCAATGTATATCGCAATATGGATTTTAGGCCATATCGCCCATCCCTAGTCCAAACATTTCATTCTTAACACAAGGTTCTGCCAGTATCTCATGTTCATGACACCTAAAATCCAAAAAGGGCAACAGAGAAGTAATTTGCAGGTTTTGAAATAACACTGTGCCAGTAAATTGCTGACTCCACCTGGGCTTTCTATACTTAAATATACAGTGTGTGTGTGTGTGTGTGTGTGTGTGTGTGTGTGTGTTATTACATTATTACATGTCATTTAGCTGGCGCTTTTATCCAAAGCGACTTACAATTGCTATATATGTCATAGGTCACACGCCTCTGGAGCAACTAGGGGTTAAGTGTCTTTTGCGCAAAAATCCAAAAAGCAGCATGTCATAGGACCACCAAGGCTACATGGTGATATGATTTATACTAAACTATAGCTTTCCTTTTTAAATGATCGTCCATTGTGTCATTATACTATTATATTGGATAAAGAGTGAATAACATCACTGGACTAGACTGTTAACATTGCGTGATTTTTAAATCTGTGTTTGTGTGTATACATCAGCATGTGGGCCAGTGAATGTGTACACACACGTGGTTAAGGCCTAGTGTCATGTTGTGTGTCGACTCTATTTTGAGTCCTCGAAAGCCCAGAGGAAAGGACAGACAGGGGTCAAAGACACTGAGTAGTTCATTGACATTTATCTCTTCTCTTCACATGCTGTAATGAGCCAGGAGTTGTTTTTGTTCCCCCCTTCACACAGTACATGATGCCGTGTGTTTTCTAGATTGTGACCAAGGCCATTTTCACAGGTTTATACCTGCGGTTCCAACGTTACCTTTATTTATTTACAGTGGTGAGACATTAAAGGTTTCCCAAGGTTGTAGTAACATCAAGAACAAGCCCATGACCTATATTTAGCCTTGTATTTTCTGTAGTAAAATGTCTTCCTTCATCACTTAATTATTTCTGTAGCTTCTTTTATAGTAGTATTTCCTGAAGGCACTTGAACCCCTGACATCTCTGGCCTCATGTGGTTGTAAATGTATTGCCATTTCACGTTTTAAGCTACATTTTGTATGGCTATCACTCTGAAAGCAAATGTTAGATTACATAAGGAGTAAGTGAGCTATAGCAGTTACTATCATCTTGTTAACCCTATTTGTGGAAGTTGCTCTTCACATGCCCCGGTGTACTCTCTGTGGCATTCCCTGGACTCATTTGGGATTTAATTGATGGCCTGATGGCTCCAGCTGACACTATCTTTTCCTTTCTGTGCGTGTATATTTAATGTGTAGTCCCTCTCAAACAGTGTATACTTTCTCTGTGCGTGAAACATGCCCGGACATGTCTCACACAATACTTACTTGCACGCTCTTGGTTTTAACCAAACTGTTGACAGTTGACATTAGATTAGAGGATCACTAGAAACGCACACAGCACTTGAAGTGGTATTTTCTGAATAATAGTAGAATAATGGAGAGCGTGTCTGTGCGTGAAAATTCTGACATGCCTCGTCCCAAATTGTGACATTATAGTTCTGAAATATTGGTTTAACACGATAGATTTTTTTGATGGGTCTTTTGTTGACCTGGAATGTTTTCTCTAATCGCAGATAAAATGCCACAATGGCAGTGCTTCGTAATCTTTGAGTTGTGACCCTGAATAGCTCCTGGGACTGTGTCTGTGTGAGCTACTGAATGCTTAGATTCCTTCATTTCCAAGCACGATGTCCAACAAAAAAAGCGTCCTGCGTACGGCGTGTGCCTGTGCGCGTGTCTGTGTCTGATATGAGTGGCAGTTATGACAGCAGTTTCTGTGCATGCATGTTCTATTAGTATTATTCTAAATCAGTTTATTTATTGTAAATGGCCACGCCAACATGTCTCATCTCCTTGCCGTTTGCGCTGTCTCTGCAGGTTACACATTACAAACAGTACCCCCCCAACACGAGTAAAGTGTACTCGTACTTTGAGTGCCGTGAGAAGCGGACGGATCCCACCAAAAGCAGAAAGGTCAAATATGACAAAACCGTCTTCTATGGCCTACAGTACATCCTCAACAAATACCTAAAAGGTAAGTCCTGACTTAGAATTAAATTGTGCTGCTCAGTGTTGTGTATTGAATGGAATAAAAGTGCCCTTGAGCGCGACACTGAAGCGCCCACCTCCAACCCAGTAGGAGCTTCAAACGCTGCCAGACTGAATGACTTTGCAACTTGCAGGTTTTGTCCTATGAATCCACCACCTCTGTTAATGATTACTTGTCTTGGTAATATAAATGGGTTTCCAGTCAATTTAACAAATGAAAAAAGGGTAACATTCCAATACTTGGATTATATAACCCAGGTTTTTTTTTCTTCTTTTTTTTTTTTTTACCATTATGTATTAAAGTCAACTACGCACATACTGTTGCAACCGCCATTCTGTGGGAGCTGCCCAGTACAGTTTTCTTCTGTTGTCCACTGAGTCTCAGTTTGCAATCAGGGCACATACTAAAAGTCTTTTGTGGTGCGTTGTTGGTCTCCTTGGAAGCATTTTATCTCTTTTTGCTCTCCCACCTCCAGTACAAGGTCAAGACTAGTGCAGGGTCAGCTTAACTGCATGCCTGCAGCTCCTCAAGATTGAGTGCATTGCTTGAGGACACTTCAGCAGGGCAGATGCTTCTATTTGTGGCCAGCAGCAGCAGTCCTTTTACTCATTTATGAAAGAAAAAGGGTACAATGTGCTTCACATTGGTTAGACTTTACAGAGCATAACACAAACCCAGCACGTTTAGAAGAAGAAAAAAGTAAGGGAGAAAAGACTGAAATGAGGCAAAGTATAACGCATCCAATATATTCAATGCTCCAATTAACTCAACCTTGTAAAGGTGGATGTTTAAGTTCATTAGTGTGATCCTGAGGGGCATGAGAGAGAGCAAGAGAGACGGAAAGAGAAGGACTTTTGAAAGAAAGAATTCATCTCCCTCCTGTCTCTTAAGAGGATTTCATGGTGCGGTAGCAGAGGTGCGGGGGAGACAGAGGGCCAGGGAGAACAGAGAGAGAGAAAACAAAAGCACAGCTGCTCTTTCACCGTATGAGGGAGAAGGACCAGCTGTCTGCGCGGAGCGTCACTCAGAGCTTAATGATTAGCCCAACTATTAGAGATGCATCCTTGATCCTCCAGCTTATGAAACCAATTTTGCATCATGATTCTCCTAGACAGAGTCATCATGGAGTCGATTTTAATTTTCTCTAACTGTATCTTCATTCTGAAAGCACAACGTCTGCTTACCCAAACCACCAGGTTAGGTTTTAAAAAGAAACTTCCCTATTAGGAGTTATTAGAACAGTTTACATTCTAGTTTTTCCTTCTCCCAAAATGAAAAGTATTTGATTGAATACAAAGAAGTGGTTTAGCCTTGAGATTACAGGTAGTAATGGCTTTTTAGTGAGCAATGTTAATAAGAGTTTGGAGACAGGTTGACAAATGTAAACACGTTCCCACCAACGCGTTTTGAAGAAAACAAATCAAGTCAAAGAGGAAAGTTTTAGATTTTGGAAAATTCGCTTTCAAGCTAAAAGTTGGATGGGCACTCTCATGTCTTTAGGGTAAATCTGAAGCTGGAGCCAGCAGCCAGTTAGCTTAGCTTAGCACAAAGACTGGAGGCGGTGAAACAGCTACCCTGGCTCTGTCCAAAGGTAACATATCCTGCGAGCGTTTCTACATGTCTTTCCCTGTTGTGGTTTGTTGTGTACAACGGTTTCTATGGTCTTGGAACTTGAAATGAGATGGTTGGTGTGTCAGTATGCACGGGATGCTTCTAATTGAATTACAGCAGTGGACAGTAGAGTAGCATTCCAATGCCTTCTCTCTATCAGTGTGTGTGTGTGTGTGTTTCTCCAACATGTCTTTCTGAACCTTCTTGTGCTTCTTCTTTCTTTTTCCCTTCCTCCTCTCCAGGAAAGGTAGTGACCCCAGAGAAGATCCAGGAGGCAAAGGAGGTATACAGAGAACACTTCCAGGATGATGTTTTCAATGAGAAGGGGTGGACTTACATTTTGGAGGTAAGAGACTGCAGAAAATGACCTGGAAAAACCTTTTTTTTTTTTCAAGGGGATACTTTGCAGTTGTACAAAACAGTGTTTTACATTTGTGAGAAGAATCATCCATGAGAGACTATTTACAAGGAATGGGTTTATTGAGGGAAAAGTAGGATGTTGGGACTAGATATTCAGGTGTACATACACACGGGTGCCAGGAGACGCTAATATTTGAATTGATGTCCCTTTTATTAGAGAGGCTAGAGGTCTGTCTGTGCACACACACTCAGCATTTAGGAGGAGTGTGTTCCTGATAAACAAACTTAATAGAGAAAGCTTGCAATCTGATTAGTCATAAGGGTTACATTCTGCAGTAGCAAAGTCGTATCTCATAAAAAAAAAAATGTCTTGACGCGTAAGGGAAGCCTGCACGCTAAAATAAGAAAAATCTGAACCACATTTGGTGCTGTGGTTTTCCGTAGGAGGAGGGAAGGCCTTAACTAGTAAAATTCTTGAAATAGAAGTCAGATTCAGCAACTACAAATGAATCTCAGTCAGTTTATATATCTTAGAAAATGTGAATACAATGTTTCTGTTTTTTAAGAGGTACTGTTTCAGCACCTTGGAGAGAGCACAGCGCTCTGTACTGACAACGTATTTTCTCAAGTGAGGATAACTTTCTACTCCTTTTTTTCCCTTTTGTCATCTCTTACCACATTACGAAATCAGCTCTCATCCGTCAGTCTTGTTTTTCGCAAATCACTGACTTGTGCTGATGATCTGTAAGTCAGTACACGGCCCACACCATGCATACATTGCACGCTTTTGGTAGTGGTATGTATTACGGTAGTGTCTTTCATACAGTGCACACTTTCCTTTCAGTGTGAAATGCAACACATTTACTTGAGACCAGGTGTGAAATGCAGGAATTCTCTATGAGTATTGAGTACATTTTAGCATAATCTCACTGCCTTTCTTCCTCATTGCCTCCAGGAATTAAGCAATGTCTGAAGGTTGAATCTCACCAGAAACTGTACCGACTCCAAATGTGTGTCACTTTTGTCTCCTTTTTTTAAGGTCATCTCAATAAAGTAACAGTCTGCACAACCCACTAAGAAGAAAACGGTCACAATGTCAATCAAATTCTGAGTGGAATATTTGTGTTTACAGAAATACGACGGACACCTGCCTATTGAAATCAAGGCAGTGCCAGAGGGGAGTGTCATTCCTCGAGGCAATGTTCTGTTCACAGTGGAGAGCACAGACCCTGAATGCTACTGGCTCACCAACTGGGTGGAGGTAGGTTTGTTTTGTTTGTCCTCTGGGCCTAGATTGGATAGCGGGTTAACTACTGTGGCTCCTGACGTGACTCAAGTATATTATTCAGTTAGACCGCATCAGGCAGCGAGGGTCTACAGTCAATTCATCTTCAGTTCTGGACTAGCTTTGGAAAGTGTCTCACCCCTATGGCCTGATATAACAGTTTAGATTTTAATGTGCTACCTGTATTCCAACGAAAACTACATTGCTAGGCGTATCAGTGAGATTTAATGGTTGGCTTTATTTGATTATTGATTAAAGGCTAAAAATATTAGCAACATCTGTGCCCTTTTTATTACATCGGAGAACTAACCGTTTAATAAAAGCCATAAACTAGATAGCTTGGCAGCACGCCCAAGGGCACCTCTTATCTCTCCTTAAATCTCAGAATTACAGCTGTGTCATAACTTTTTGCTTAACCGCTGCTCAGAAATGTGCTGTTAATGCATCAGAGTCAGTCGTACAAGTTGGCTGAAAGGGCAAGAGCAAGCAGAGCAATAATTTCAGTCCTAAAATCAACCTCTTGGCTTGACCAACGTTCTGTTTCCTGAGGCATCACACATTTTGAACCTATTCCAAACTGTAGAGAATGTGTGTCAACTTTATTCACTTTGTATTTTAATTAACTCGAAAACTGAGGTGAAGGGCCACTAGGTTCAAAAAGATTTGGTTCCAAGCCTTCTTTTTTTTTTTTTTTTATCAGTACAGTAGCTGCTTTGGTGCAGTTTATAACGTGACTGGTATTGTACCTTCCTGATATTCCAGCAACTGGTCCCAGTAAACTGTCGTTTTTACACTTGTCAAATTGACTGTACAGGCATGTGAGTAGTACCAATCTTCTCATCTAACCCTCAACAAGAAAGCAAATGAGCATATTTTCCAAAATGTCCTTTTAATCCTCATATTCATACTGTGGGTTTAGTTGAGTTATCAGGTGACATCCTTGATAGTCTGCCATGTCAAAGCATGTTTATCACACACAAACTTGACAGCGAGTGTTTTATGTGAGGAACACGTACAGCAGAAGTGAAATAGATGTTGTTTTTTGAAGCAGGCAGTCTGGTGTCTAATGCAGCCTTCTTAGTGCTGCGTTTGTGACGTCAAGCTAATGCACTCTGTGTGTGTGTGTGTGTGTGTGTGTGTGTGTGTGTGTGTGTGTGTGTGTGTGTGTGTGTGTGTGTGTGTGTGTGTGTGTGTGTGTGTGTGTCCTCGCCGAGATGAAGAAGGTCTCATAAACTCAATGCTGCATGAACGGACTGTCCTCAATGACTCTGCAAAACTAAATTCATTTACCATTAGCAATATCTTCACTATGTCTCTCCTCTCTCTCTCTCTCTCTCTCTCTCTCTCTCTCTCTCTCTCTCTCTCTCTCTCTCTCTCTCTCTCTCTCTCTCTCTCTCTCTAACCGCTCCCTTTGACTGATGCTCTCTCTGTCTCTCCTTCCTCATGTCAGCCCCATTCATGAATATCGTGTTTGACCTCTGCCACAGCGGAATCATGCAGCGATTTCTCTGAAAATGATTAGACAACAACAACAAGCTTTCTCTGTTTCAATCCATTGATGCAAAAAGAAAGCTTTTACATAAAGCTTTACAAAGGAACATTTGTGCAAGTCTTGCAGCCACATTCAAGTCATTACAAATTACAAATGTGTCTTTGATTGGGTATAAGTCTGTCTTTTGTTAACCGAAATATCTCATTCATTCATATCATTCATATCATTTTTTGCAAATCCAGTGTTTCCTGAATGTTGTATTAATTTCAGATCTATAACTTGACACATACAGTCAACTATGACAAATACACCAATGAAAGGGAGCAGTGCTTGAACGTAGGTCACCCACAGCCAGGAGCACAGTCTCAAAACACACACACACACACACACACACACACACACACACACACACACACACACACATACTTGATAATTTTGGATACACCACCCCCGCATACACACACACACACACTCCACAGCTGATATAAACATGCATAAACATACACTCACACACATTCTTCATTGCTCATGTAAAATCACCCATAGCGTTCAGCCTGCTGTCCTTGGGCTATTTCTCCCCTTTACTCTTGCTGTCCCTTTTTCTTTTCTTTTCTTTGTCATTCTCTCTGTCATATTCTCTTTTTTTCTTTCTTGCTCTTTGTCCCCCCCCCCCCCCCCCCCCCCCCCCTCGTTCCTTATCTTCCTCCATTTTGTTCTGGGACTTTGACCGAGAAGTTATGTTGGCACGAGAAGTTATGTTGGCACGCGTGTGTGTGTGTGTGTGTGTGTGTGTGTGTGTGTGTGTGTGTGTGTGTGTGTGTGTGTGTGTGTGTGTGTGTGTGTGTTTTGTGTGTGTTCACACATTCCTCCCGAGTGGTGTTGTTGCCTTCCCGCTGCCCCATTCCACCATTAGAGACATTACCCCTGACAAACTGTCACACCATGATCACATACTGTACTTTATATTATAGAAATGTCACAGGCATCTTCATTCTAAGAGAGTGTTCAGTTTAAAACAGTGATTTGTTATTATTTTAACTCATGAAAAGTAAACAGATCTCAGGAGAAATAGGAACTCTATTAGAACAGATTACAGTAAGCGTGGATCATATTATAGTGTTCTATATCACGTTAAATGCATATTGATTCCTCGTGAAAAGGTCACCGTGCGATAGATAAGGCGGAGGAACATGACTCTGTGTGTGTGTGTGTGTGTGTGTGTGTGTGTGTGTGCGTGTGTGCGTGCGCGCGCAGTCACATGAGTCCATATTATGGTTTAGATTATGATTAGTTTGAGGAGGCATGTGCCCTTCTCAGAGTTATAGGGTGAAAACACAGACTGCATAGTATTAGTAGGCAAAGTGAAGTGAGGAATTAGGGCTACGTTTTTTTTTTTTTCTCAACTATCTTTTTAAATTGCCGTGGAGGAAGGAAAGAGGGCTGTACATCCTGGTGTTTTGAATGTTTGTCATGCTTGCTCTCTTTATCTGCTGCTAATGAGGTTTGACACACACATACTTAGCTATCATTCCTATTATACACACATGGCTTCATGTTGCAAACGCAGTGTGTCATTTCATAATAATATCAACATCTCATATGACCCAGCGGTCGTCATATTAGATTTCTTTTTCTAGGAGGGGTGTGGTTGTGATTTAATATGTACCCCAAATATATCTTGAATTTGAAACCTGCTTTGGCACTTTTTTTTTTTTTTTTTTTTTTAAATGTCACTGTTGAATATTAAGGCACAGTATGATTTGCGATCATATTATCACAAATCCCAAAGCCCTCACTCACCATTGTCCGTTGTATGCTCGGTCTTGTCTACCCTGGTCTGTTATGGGACCAGGACTTTTTCCTTCTAACTGTCCCTAAAGTCCGTGCTAAACCTTCGAATCTTCGGGAACTGGTTTCATTGCACGAATTTAAAGCTATTGTAAATGACTTGGATGCCGGGCTATCTGGCTGAAGTTTTTAATATGTTATACGTCTATAATTTGTTCTCGAGTCTCCATTTTAAATTGCTATGGGGTTTTTTTTTTATGTCTGAAACTGTGTTAATTGAAAAAGATTTGTAATCTCATTCTTGGTTAAATGAAAGTTTTTTTTAAAAAGTATCTATTTGTCTGAAGATGGATAGGCAGGCAGACCTTCACACACACATGTACTGTGCACTTATGATTGTAGAACGTGTGTATTCATGACATTTCCCAGGTGGTGGTGGTGGTGGTGGTGAGTACAGATAAGCCACTTGTTTTAACATCGAAATCTGTGACTCTGGTCCAGAGTTGACATTAGGCATAGAGGAATGTATTTTTCCCGGAGTTTGTCTTGTGTGAATGAGCAGCCCCCTTTAATCCCTTTGAGTGTTGGTTTAGGGTTTACTACCAGTTTGATACTGGGAAAGTGGGGGGATTGGACCAAACATGCATTGGTCAGTTCAGTGCTAAAAAGACTTGGAACTTGTTTTAAGCTAACTTAGATTTAATGTTCACATATTAGATTTGTAGGCTTGAATACAATGTTGTTGTTTTTTGCTGAGATTTATTGTGAGTCATTGGTGCATGTGGGGAAATTAGAAGAAATTAAGCTTTTTAGTGAATCAGTCTGAAATAAAAAGTAAAATGTAGTAATCTGGGCTGTCCTTTCTTCCCTCCATCAGACCATTCTGGTTCAGATCTGGTACCCCATCACTGTGGCGACCAACTCCAGGGAGCAGAAGAAGATCCTCGCCAAGTACCTCCAGGAGACTTCTGGGAACTTGGAGGGACTAGCGTATAAACTGCATGACTTTGGCTACAGGGGCGTCTCCTCACAAGAGGTATACTTCTGTATACAATACAGTAGATATCGTATTGTATCGTATAGACCTACAACGGTGGAAACCTTCACTTTTTTTTTTTAAGCTTGAAAGTTAATTCCTGACATTGGAAATAGTATTTTCATAAAACAGTCCCAACTCACGGTCCACTTACTAGCATTTTCCTGAGCCTTCACAGTCTTCACCATGGGATGGAGTTTGCTCAGTTGTCATGGAGATACGTCTGTTGACCTAGTACTTAGTAGGTGTTCAAATTTCATCCGCACCATAGGACTTTGGTAATAACAGTTTGACAAAACAGTCCCGACTCAAGGTCCACTCGCTAGCTGTTCCTGGACCTTTCAACCGTATCACACAGTGTGTTACGGATGAAAGCTCTGGAACAAGCTAGTGAGTGGACCGCGAGATTGGATTCAGTCAAATATTTAATGTTTTTGTCTACTTTTTATGAGGCATAAAAAGGTGTAAAATAAAATAAGTGCAGAAATAACAGTTATCTAAAAGAAAATGACATGAAATGTGTAATGGGACCCCTTTGCCCTTTATCTCCCATAACACAATCTCCCTCCTATTGCAGACTGCGGGCATCGGGGCCTCCGCCCATCTGGTCAACTTCAAGGGCACGGACACGGTCGCCGGCATCGGAGTCATTAAGAAGTACTACGGCACCAAGGACCCTGTGCCAGGCTTCTCGGTGCCTGCTGCAGAGCACAGGTAGACGCCTTTCTCAACATTTTATTTTTCTGATGTTGCTCATTATAGCTTTTTCTTTTTTTTTTCCCCTGCTTGGAGACAGGATGTTTCTCCTTGTAGCCCACATTCCTTAGCTATAGCGTGTTTCATGGTTTTACCAGAAGAACGTTTCCACTGAGATGTAGGGCAGTAGTTCACCAGCCACTTTAAGCATTACACCAGTAGTATTCATGGGCGGCTGCCAACGTGCTCACTCTCTTTTAAAGGGATGTGCGAAGGTTCGCAGAAACGTTTATGCACAACATTTTACCCTCGGACGGCTGCTAAATTCCTGTGCAGATTGCTATGGATCAGCATAAGCCACGTAGTCACATGTATTCTGAGAAAATACTGGGGTACAGTAGGCACACCTGGGCTCTGTTCATCTCTGGGGAGAATGTCCACGTCTCGGCTAAGAGCCAGCTCTGGAAGCAAGCCAAATTGACTTCCAAAATAGAAAAAGTGTTTCAAGTAACAGCTGGTTAATCAACAAAGCTGTTGATAAAGGGAATGTATCGGCCCGGGTGAAAATGCACTCATCATTTGGCTGAGGTTGGTGTTGATTTGCTTCCCCGATTAGAGCTTGGTCACCCTCACACCAATTATCTGGTTCATCTATCTCAGATTGGGAACGGGGCTGCGATTGGCTGGATGTGAAGATTGTGATTGGCTGCTGCACTGACGCACATGCCCCTCACATGTCTCTGGTGTTGTTTTATGGCACTGATCCATTTGGCCTGCACACACACACACACACACATATACTTTCTCTCTCTCTGTTTCACTCTCATGCACACAGTCACTTCTTCCTTGCCACCAGGGCAGTTACTGCTGCTCCAGCGCACCCTTCTTCCTCGCACGAGTGCATTGTGGGATGGTGGCAGAAGTTGTCATAGTAACCATTACGTATGCCCCCGTATTACGTATGTAAGTCTGTTTGGTTTCTACCTCAGAGGGAGGAGTCGCAGTGAAATTCTGCATTGATTTTGATGTAGAAGGAACGTAACAGGCGCGGGTGTTTTTAGAGCAGGGGTGTGTCACCTTCAGAGTATTCTCCAGTGTTTACTGTAAACTTTCATTGTAACAGAAATGCCTTGGGAAGAAAAATAAAATACTTTTACAAATAGGTGTACATACATTTATATTGAAATAAAAAACAGTTTCATAGACTAATGGTCAGGTCTGCACTGTACGGAAACTGAATCAGAGGTACAATTTAGAACATGTCTGTTGTTTGTGTGAAATAGTATCTCTCTTAGTGGTTTTTAATTTATTTATTTTTTTTATGTTGACTTGAGTTCCAAGTAGCTGAGGTTTACTCTGTGTACACTGGACAGGTTTCACATGGAAGATAGTAGCTCCTCAACAGAAACAAAGTTTCAGGCACCTTCATTGTCCTGGGGTGGTGGAAGTCATTTCAGATAGCTCATAATAACCTCAGCACATAAAACTGAATTCAGGGCCAGCATTGACTGCTGAAAAGTAGAAACAGTGTGTCCTTTTTTGTAATGTGGGTAAATATGTCATTGGCTTTTTAAAAGTAATTCATCTGGTAACTAAGATGGCTACATCACACCTATTTCAACCTTAAGAAAATACAATGTAGCCCAGGTTTGATTTCACCCAAGACTAAAACCTGGAGTGCACTGCCCTCTTCTGGACGATCTTTGGCATTAGCATTTGATGAATGTCTTGTGACTGTCTTAAGTCTTCTTGTTTTATGGGAACATTTTTACCTTTTTAATGTGCTTCTCCTCTTGTTCAATTCCTCTTTTGCTCCCATCTTTTCCCCCCAACAGATAACAAATCTAAAGTTCGTGCTACCTGCGGTTCATTGCTGTTGAACCTCTTACTCTTTGCCTTCTCTATTTTTAGAATGAATGGTGGGAACTTTTTATGTGTTCATGTAAAGCACACGTGTCAAACTCGAGGCCCGCAGGCCAAATCCGGGCCCTCGCAAATTTTGATAAGGACCGCATATTAGTTTAGGTTCACAAAACATTTTGGCCTGCCTAGTTGTGGGCCAGACCAAAAAGACAGGAACCGGTTTTTCAAACTGTAATTACGCAACACTCAAAGCAGAATTTGGCAGATTGACGACTTGGAAACTTTGTATATTCAGGCTGGGAAACAGGTTGTTGTGAGTCGGCTGTGTGGTAGCACACTTTTAAAAATGTAATCATTGTTTTTGCTTGACTTGCTTAACTATAAGGAACTTTTTTTGCTGACGTTTTTAGGACTTTATGTCGACCAAACTGTAAGTGAGAAGACTGTACGAGACGTGCAATAATACAGTCAAAACTATGTTCATTTTTCAATTAAATAAAAGCATGTCAATGAACTATACATGTCTGGCCTTTGGTGTAGTTCTCATTTTCCAGCATGGCCCCAACACTATCTAACCAACTCCAGATGTTGTCCACAATATGTTAAAGTTTTGATCAACCGTATGGGAAGAGAAATTACTGGGACAAGAAATAATGATTCATCTGCCGTTCTCTCTTCAGTACCATCACAGCGTGGGGGAAGGACCATGAAAAAGATGCCTTTGAGCACATCATCAAGCAGTTTCCCAACGTGCCCGTATCAATCGTCAGCGACAGCTACGACATCTACAACGCATGTGAGAAGATCTGGGGAGAAGACCTCCGGTCGCTGATAGTGGCCCGCAGTGCAGATGCCCCATTGGTTATCCGACCAGACTCGGGAAACCCGCTCGATACGGTTTTGAAGGTGTGGTCACGTGGACAGCTTGGCTTTCAATTAGGGTCGCTTAGAAAACAAGCCAGGACACTAAATCCCCCCCCCCTTTCTCTACCACTTTTTCCTTTCTTCTTTTACTTCTGTCAGGTTTTGGAGATCCTGGGTAAGAAGTTTCCGCCAGTGGAGAACTCCAAAGGTTATAAGGTTCTCCCTCCTTATATCAGAGTCATACAAGGAGACGGAGTTGATATCAACACACTGCAAGAGGTATAGAAACATGCTACTTATCCATGCAATGTTATAGGAGACACAACACTACCATGACAATAGGTGGTGTCTCTCGCATAATGTTACTGTGTGTGTGTTTTCCCACAGATAGTGGAGGGTATGAAGCAACACAAGTGGTCCATTGAGAACATTTCCTTCGGGTCCGGCGGGGCTCTGCTGCAGAAACTGACCCGAGATCTGCTCAACTGCTCCTTCAAATGCAGCTATGTGGTCACTAACGGACTAGGGGTGAGTACCGATACATTAGAATGTAGTTATTGTGTTTGATGACCATTTTGTAACAGTTGTGTTAGTTAAACAGTGAGTAATAAACAATTGACAAGTTGGCAAGAATCTGCAGATGACCTGCCAAAAGTTTTTTTTTTTTTGCCTAATGTTTGTCTTTGGAACTTACAAGAAAGAACAGTACGTTCTCATTCATTCCTAAGGGTTGCATGTCTTTGTTAAATACTAAATTAGCCGTTGAGTTGGTTTTCAGTGTCTTGAGACAGTTTATAAATGACGGAGCCTTTGATAAATCGGTACAGATCTCTGCTTAAACCCATGTTTTGAGATTCCCATTTTGTTTTTAAAATGCGATATTTCTTTTCTGTGTGTTGGGAACAGGTGAATGTGTTCAAGGACCCAGTGGCGGACCCCAACAAGCGGTCCAAGAAGGGTCGCCTGTCTCTGCACCGGACACAGAGTGGCGACTTTGTCACCCTGGAGGAGGGCAAGGGCGACCTGGAGCAGTATGGCGTGGTGAGTTAAAAGGCTACAGTAGCACAGACACTTTTGTACATAAACATGTTTTAAAGTCTACCAAAATCTTCTCAGCAACACTGACCTGCCCCCTTTTTTTTTTGCTCTGCCCCTCCTTCCCTGCCTTGTCACCTGTTCTTCTGTATTCCTGTTTCTTTTTATTTACCCTCCAACTTGTTTTTCTATTCATCTCCAGGACCTGCTGCACACAGTCTTTCTGAACGGAAAGATTGTGAAGACGTACACATTCGACGAAGTCAGAGACAATGCTCAGCTCAAAGAGAGCGAGCTCAATGTGCTGCTGGACTGAGCGCAGCACTACTAAATCCCCACCCTCCACCCTAACCCCAAAACAAATCCCCCTCCCGTCAACCCTTCCTCCTTTTGGGTGCCGATGCAACCCCAGAAAAAGGAGGAGGTGTACACTGCTAATAGATCCCTCTCCCAAAGCGTGACAACTCCCCAAAATGTTCCTAAAATCCCGAAACTCCCTTAAAATCCACAGATCTTCACCCACAGTTCCAAAACGCTGTTGTTGGTTCTCCAACAGAGTGGGGGGGAATATGGAAATTCGCACACCACTGATGAACGGCGAACACCCCATGAGTGTGAGGTGGGGGAGAGAGAAAGATGAGAAAGTGTGTGTGTTTGTGTGTGTGTGTGTGTGTGTGTGTGAGGTACAGTAAACAACTAATGACAGACATGTCGAGGGATAGAAGTTGCGAATATGATGATAAACCGTGCGTTCACTCCCATGTGCCACTGCCCCAAATTGAACTTCGGCATATTGCACTGATAGGCTAGACATATTGCAACCTAAGAATGTGACTTGCTGCTGATAGACAGTGTGTCAGCGGACTTTTCAATGCTGACACAAAAGCAAGTAAGATGATTGCGAATGAGCTCCTGGCGGCTGCATGTGGAGTGGACCCATGGTGAGTCAAAGTGACAAAGATGACAGAGAGAGACAGAGAAATATGAAGCCACACCAATGACCGTGCTCCGTGAATTGTGTACAGAACTGTTAAGAAAAAAAAATACATGTCTGAATCTACTTTAGCTTTGTCTTTTATGTGAAGGAAGAAAATGATGGTCATGGTTTATAATGGTGCACCGATAACATTGACAGATAGCAGCTACAATGTTGCTTCTACTTGGAAACATGGTCATAATCACACTGTCATTATGGGTGATAAAGGAATTCAGTACCCCCAGTTTTCTTGTTTTTAGTTAGTAGTTTTGGCCCAAATTATAAAAGGCCAACATCTTATCAAGTACTACCTGAATATTGTGTACTCTTACTTTGCCAAATAAAATGTTATGGGTGCATCTCTGAAGGTATATAAATGATTATCTACTTGCCATTATGTTGGCCACAGAGCATTCACATCATGAAGGTCCAATCATAGCACAAAATCACAAATTCTGTTCACGGAGGGAGGATAGAACCATTCTCAAAGAGATGTTTTCAATATTTTTTTTTTAAATTTCAGACTAGTGTGTAAACAATGGATTATATTCCTCCAGCATTTGTGAAAATAGCAAATGAGAAAATTATGAAAAGCTAATTTACTATCGATAATTCCAGTGTTGTCAAAACCAAGATTAGAGATTAGATTAGATTTGAGTTAAAAGTTTCAGATTGGATCTTCATGGTGGTGAATTCTTCAGTCTTTGCTGTATAAGACCAAAAAAAAAAATTAAAAAAGATACATAACAGAAATGGTCTTCACTGGAATCGAGGTAATCTATGTTTTATGAAAAATGTGGCTCCTGGGTTGACATATATGTTAAATGTGTGTGTGTGTGTGTGTGTGTGTGTGTGTGTGTGTGTGTGTGTGTGTGTGTGTGTGTGTGTGTGTGTGTGTTGTGATTTTCTTCCTTTTAAAGGATTGTGTATTCCTTTATGCAAATGTGCACTTGTTTGATCGGGGAAATGGAGAACACTCTTCCTTTTACTTTGCTGGCCTTTTATTCTGAAGGGAGACACAGAGTTGTGACAAACGGTGGCGATAAAGTAGCGAGTGTGTTTTTTTTCTTTCGGCAATGTAAAAGCAAACAAAAGGCAGAAAAGTGAGACGCGGCGGGATCAGGACTAACTTTATGACAGTAACGTACCCGCCGTGCTTTGGCAGTTGGTGAATCGTTGCCCTTGGTATCACTGCCTTAACTCGGGAAAAGCACGGATACTTCAACAGCTGTGTTTCTGCAAAAATTGTAAATGTGGCCAGTGAGGTTTGGATTAATTGCCCAGGTATGGGATCTTGCTGATAATAATGCCTTCATTATCATTATCTTCCCATTCAGAGTATCCCAGTGGAGTGCCACTCCTGTTTGCAGGTGTGCGCTTAGTCACATTGCTGAGTTGGCCATTTCAGAGTGAAGGGATTATTCTTTAGCAGAGCTTTGAGGGATTAAAGAGGAGCTGGTGACATCACAGTAAACAAAATATTTTGGCAGAATTCTTCAGGCTGTGCAGTGTTCCTACCACCTGTTTAATTCTAATGTGTCAAATACTTTGAGTTATGACTAAAAGCATACAAAATGACGACATCCCCATCAACTTCAATTGTATTTTGTGTGTTTAGTGCTAATTAGCTACTGTTAGCATGCTAACACGCTAAACTAATATGCTAAACATCAGCATGTTGCCATTGTGAGCACGTTAGCATGCTGACATTAGCATTTAGCTCAAAGTATCTCACAAAGCTGCTAGCATAGCTGTAGACGGTCTTACTAACACTTTTAAAACTCAGTAAAACAGGTAATCGTTTATTCTTTGCCTGCACACCCTTTTTTTTAGACTTTGTTGTCCAATACTGGAGTAACAACACAACAGCAGTTCTTTTCCAGTTATTGGGTGCATTTTAGCAAAACTCTGATTTTACTATTTTGATACTGTCTCAGTTCTTACCTCCAGAGAAATATTATTTTGTATGTCAAAGGAGAGAAAATATGCCAGAAATATTGCAGTAAATATCCTTATTTACAAATGATGCGGCCATACTGCCTTCTCATTTGTACATACAACAACTAGTTTGACTAAAAGCAGAGAGGCAGGTTAGGGAGACGACCACACTAGATCATTTTATTATTTTTAGTCACAACAGCCGGGTTTTTTTTTACCAACAGAAGAATATCCAAACCTGCTTGTGTGTGTGTGTGTGTGTGTGTGTGTGTGTGTGTGTGTGTGTGTGTGTGTGTGTGTGTGTGTGTGTGTGTGTGTGTGTGTGTGTGTGTGTGTGTGTGTGTGTGTGTGTGTGTGTGTGTGTTCCTGTGTGAATGCATGGTGTGTTATGGATGAGAAACCGTTTGTGAATACTTTTTTTCTTTATGTTGTTGTTGTTGTTTTACTTGTATGTATATGTTGGGAGAGAATTTGGGAAAACCAACACAACTGATATTTTAACTAACATAACTTGCTTTATTGTCAACAATACATTGATTAAAGATGCCACCCTGTCAGTTTGGAATGGTTGATTTATTTTACCTTCTTTTGTATAGGTTCGATTTCAAATATTATTTCACTTGTTTAGTGGTTTTGTTTGCAGTTGAAATACCTTATATGTCCTCAGCCACTAATATCAGGGTCTTTAAGAGCCCCATTTTGGCAAAGTATAACCCAATTGACATTAAGGTAACATTTTCTTTGCTAATCGTTTTCCATGGACGTTTCCTGGAAGGAGGAATGCAATTTGGTAAAACAATTATCGGAACATCCTGCTCCATTAAAACCCAACTAAATATTAGTTCATTGTTCATGTATTATTGGAAACTTTATTTAACATATTGGTTGAATTGTTTGCTTGTCTGTAGGCAAATTTAACATTTGCATGTTTAGCTGACCTGTGGTGAAGCGACTAAAATACTCTGTAGATGAGGCTGGCACTTAATTGAAATGAATAAATTGGAAGTGTACAGATTTAATCCTGCTGCTATTTTCCATGCCACACTTCTTTCCAGGAAACTGGTAATTCTGTTACAATTAGATCTGCTTTCAAACAGTTTTGAAGTAGCATTTCTATGTAATGTCTGTCTTCAACATACAAGTCTGCTTGGTGTTGGTATGCTTTTCTTGTTAAGACACATCCTCCATTTAACAGAGACAACAACAACAAAAAAATCATCCCCAAAAGAAAATGCCGCTGTTTTTGAGGAATAAATCTCAGCTCTGTTTCACCATAACACTTTTAGTTAGTAGCCGTTTTGCGGTTGGTTGGACTTGCTTCGAGGCAGGGTAAGGGTTAGAGGCTGAAATATAAATGGCAACAAAATAGCATCTTTAATTTGACCTTCGTTGCCCAATGAACACCCCGATAGTTTAAACAACACCCCACACAAGATTATTTTTCGGGCTTTTCCGCCTTTAATTTTTGACAGGACAGCTAGGTGAGAAAGGGGAGAGAGAGGGGGAAGACATGCAGGAAATCCTCACAGGTCGGATTCGAACCCTGGACCTCTGCGTTGAGGCATAAGCCTCTCAGTACGTGTGCGCCTCCTTATCCCCCCCCCCTTTCTGCTCCACACCCCGCCCAGTTTTTAATGCAAGCTTTGTGTTAAAATGTTGAAGTCTCCAACCCTAAATCGAGGTAACCCAGATGATGTCATCAGGGTTAGTTTTTCCAGACTTTGAAAAGCTCCTCTAGAGCTACAGAAGACATTGTACAACTGTTATTACAGGTTTAGTAGTTCTCCTCACTAGACCGAAAGAAAAAAATATATAGACAGTATGTCATTCTACTTACTGTAAATACAATCAATCCATAGAATATCGATATTTCTAGCATCAGACTTAGGATGAGTAAACATATAGTTACATGTAAAATCGGTGGAGCTCCCCTTTAACAAATGTGGGTTCAAACAATCTCATGTTAGACATGTGATACGTACACTTATCAAGTAATGTCGTGGAATGACTCGGTCAGTAGCAGCTCATCTCTGAGGTTTTCTTTTTCTTGGTAGAGAGTCATATGACCCATTAAGCACCAAGGAGGCGTTTCACAGGGACTGCAAACTCAGCAAGGAGGATCATCCTGCGAATTCTGGCGGATGGATCCAATAAAAACTCAGTAGGACACGTCTGATGCCTTTTGTTACTCGGGCTGTAACGTTAGTCTCCTGGTGTTTACTGTGCATGACAATGCATTGCTTATATTGTAGTAGCTGCATGTATGTTAAGTTCTCTTTGAGGGATTTTATAATGTCATCGTTTGGTAGATTTTTTTTTTCCAGCCAGTAGACGAAAAACAAAACTGTCATGCAACAGTGTTGAACCCATCAGAAAGGGTCACGCTTTTTCATTTGGCATCCTTTTCCTGTAACTAAATACACATGACGCCAGCAAAAGCAACGCGTAATTTGGCACACTTTACGCTCTTTATCCGCGACATCGCCTGCGTATTTTGCGCATCACCAAATGGAGCGCTTAGACACTCGTTTTTCAAGCTACACTGCAAAAAATATCCACACTAATCATTTTGTTTCTTTGACGTTTGTTGTTAAAGATTGCTGAAACGCGTTCAACTGTAGTTTTAGTAAGTTGAATCATCTCACCTGCATGGCAGAGATGTGATTTAGTGCAAAGTTTGGTTGGGGAAGTTACTTTAAACACCTTGGACTGATCATTTTTTGCAGCGTCGGCAGTAAAACCACGTCATTCTGTCAAACAACTCCCCTTTTTCCTCCCTGTTGGACCAACATCCACAGTTTAGGAACAACTGGATAAATATTTTTGGATCAAGCACAAATCATGATGACCGGATTTCGGCTGAACTTGTCGCCTCTGAAGGAGCCTCTGGGCTTCGTCAAACTGGTGGAGTGGGTAAGTTGGATGCATACACTAAATATGTGTGTCTGTTTGTGTGTGTGTCATACCCAGAGGACAGGGAGGTTCAGTCCTTTTCTTGGTCCTTGGATTTTCCCTTTTCCCGGCGATTTTCACTCCTGAGAAAAATCCCTAATCCCGGGCAGATGGCAAACATGTTACATGACCATGACTTTTTCCAGACATTCATAAAAGCATATCATCTTTGAGTTTTTACACTTACAAGAATGAATAAAATGCATGCAGTAATTTAATAAATAAAGCTTAAACTTTGTTAGTGTTTATCATACAAGAATAAACACCCTAATACCCAATAATACGACGATTATCACAATAATTTAGGCCTATTTCTAAAAAAAAAAAATCAATTTAACTTGACATGTATCCAGATCTTTAAGATTCATAGCTTGAAAGTGAAGATATACTGACAAAGAAAACTTGGCTGAAGTGAGTTCAGCTCAGTTATGTCCAGCGCATTTGGATCATTTTGCTGGTTGCATGGGTCTGTCCTTCAGAGGACACAGTTATAGATTAATGCATCTCTCAGCAATAATTTACCACTGAATAACTGTGCAGTTGGCTGCTGACACACTCCAGTTTGTGTATCATGAGAGGACATGCAACAGTTTGTCATGGAAAGTCCAGTAATCAGTTTTGCTCTATACAACTGGGTCAGAGGAATCCAGTGAGGGGTAATGAGTCCAGCTACAGTTTCTCTCAGCTGTTCTATTTTCTCATAACACAAACACACACACATACAGAGCTATAGAGCTGTAGTAACACCCAGTCATCTGACTCAGGACAAGACTGTGTGTGTGTGTGTGTGTGTGTGTGTGTGTGTGTGTGTGTGTGTGTGTGTGTGTGTGTGTGTGTGTTCACACCGTTGGCCTTATGTAACACTTTTAAATAATGCATGTAGAATACTGTATATCTTGCTTTGAGGTTGCAGCAGTGCATGTGTGTTTGGCCTGTGGATTCCGGACATACTGTATATTTAACACAGCACTTGAAAGGGAACAGCAAGTTGATGATATCATTTTAGAGTTCTGACAGATGGTTCATCACTACCGCTGCCCATGAAATTGGAGGGTATCCAGCAGTTTGCCTCGTCTAAAGTCCAACATTTTCGCCCAATGTCCATTTACCCTGTAAACATCTGAGTCATCTCAATGGAAATTAGTTTACTTTGCACATGAATGGTTTAGCCTAAACTCTCATACCTCCCTCAATATTATCGCCCACATAGTTGTAAACCGGAAGAAGGGTTCGGAGTAACAAATGCTAAGAGGCTGCCCCATTCACTCAACGTGTTGAGTAATGATGATAAAGATAGTTCTCTCTTTTTGAACTTGCCAAAAGATGGAGAAACAGGTTTCTTTGGCTTCTGAAGGAAACCCAGTGACAAAATGGGCACGTGGTTTTTGGTCAGACTGACCTGGACTCAATGTCCTGTCCTCTGTGTAAGACACTGCTTATTATTCTGTTACTACAAGATATTTCAGATTGATGAGGATATTCATCTTTTTTAAATTATTATTATTATTTATTTATTTTACAGCTAAATGATCCCTCCGACCAGAAGCAATCTTTTTCCTTCATATCCACTTTTCATTGTTTGCATTGCATGCAGGAACCTGTAACTGCATATATTGTGAGTGGTTTCTATGTGTGCAAATTGCTGATGCTGTTTGGTTATAAGATACTGCCTGTGCTTTTAATTTGGCAGTGTCTGGAATGTCCATAAATTGGTGCTGTGTGGTTTGCAGATGTGTTGGATGTCAGTGATAAAGTACTGGCAGCTGTTTGTCCACAGTCTTTGGCAGTCGCCATGTTTAGAGAAGGTGCCACCTGTAGTCTTCATTAGGACTATAGGGTGATATTGGAAGCTTGACAAAATGTATCACTGTCTGACAATGTTTGTGCAGTACAGTGTTTATGCTTGGTTTAAAAGTGAACATCAACAAAATAATTAAAATGTTGAGCTGTGTGTGTGTGTGTGTGTGTGTGTGTGTGTGTGTGTGTGTGTGTGTGTGTGTGTGTGTGTGTGTGTTTGGTCCACCCTGGCTTTTACAGTTATTCATGCTGAGGCTCCATGACCTCGTAGTGGGAGAGTGACAGAATCAGTGAAACAAGAATGTGAGAGAAGTAGCTTAATGTGGTGTGTGTAGCCAGAAAAACAGGAAGTGGAAGCCAGTGACATCTGGAGAAACATCTGGATAGAGGCCTTGAGGTGTGTGGGTGTGTGTAGATGTACAGTAAATGTAGCTTTGCATGTGGGTGTTGTGGTGTGACGCTAAAGACCAAAAGTTGAGATGGCCTGTTGTAAGCATTTTTTAATGGTGTGCGTATGTGTGATACTGTTGTGCTGATGAAACAGAATTTAAGAGGTCAGTTAAAAGTGTTTCTTTTTAAGCAATGTGAGGTGTGAGCCAAAGATCATTCATTTGTCATATGATGTAATCCACTTCCTGTCCACTGCATGCTGTCTACTATAACAGAAATGCCTTAAAAGTGTATTATTAGTATTCTCATAATCTACATTTTTTTTTCATTTTCATTTTGGTGATTTTCTGACATGTTATATGCCACATTTCAGCCTTTAGTGTTGCAGTGCAAAGGGGACAAAGATCATCTTAAACCTTAGAGACAGACAAACTTAGCAACTAGCTGGTGAACATAGTGGAGCATTTAGCAGCCAAAGTTTCACATATTTCTGTTAAACATGCGTAAAGTAGAGTGAATATTAGACTAACATTAGTCAGGAGGCCAGAAACACAACTCCAAACGAATGCTAATGTTTCTCAAATAAGCCACTGTTTGCTAGCTTAGGTTAGTGTTGTGTTCACAGCTTATTGTGCTGCCCCCGGGGCACCAAAAAAAAAAGAAATGAATGCAGCTTTACAATGTTTTTGAAAAAAACGGGGATGTTACAACATGATTCTATAGACTTCTAGATTCTTGACTTGATTAACTGCATGAGTACAGTTTCCTCTATTCTGATGTTAAATCTTCGAATTAGTGTTGCACTGTAGCACAGCTGTCTGTTGTACTGGAAGGCTCACTGAGGATGTGTGATGATGCATGATGGGCAGAGACATAAAGCTATGCATGTCAAGACTGTGAAAACTGTTAACGACATATTTCGAGATAAACGAATCCAATCCATGAAGTCTGAGTAAAGCGATATCAGTGAGAGTCTGTATGAGCTCAATACCCTCGAATAATATGACCTGCCTACTGCAGCTTGAGGGTGAAGCTTAGCAGCAGCCAGCCTGACTAAAAGAATTTAGTATGTGTTGGTTTTAAGGAGAGTATTAGCGTCACATGGTCTACACACTGAATCAGATGCTTTCTGTCCCTGCAAGAAAGAATTCAGAAGCTGAATAGCAGCATTAGTGCGGCAATGCTAGTCACATTTTATTTTGTTTGTGAGAAGTCTTCCAAATCATCTCTCGAACCACACATGTATGTAAAACCAAACTTGTATTGCTGTTTTAACACATGGTGTTGCTGGATGACTTCAGCAGCAAATGTTAAAGGTCCCATATTATGCTCATGTTCAGGTTTATACTTGTATTTTGGGTTTCTACTCGAACATGTTTACATGCTGTAATGTTCAAAAAACACATAATTTTTCTCATACTGTCTGTCTAAATATACTTGTATTCACCCTCTGTCTGAAATGCTCCGTTTTAGGGCCTGTCTCTTTAAGGCCCCCTCCTGAAAAAGCCTAGTCTGCTCTGATTGGTTAGTGTTTCCGAGGTGGTGATGGCGCAGTTGATATGACACATGCCTTTGGTGTGGGAGATCTGGGTTCAATTCCCACTGCGATACATCAACCGATGTGTCCCTGAGCAAGGCGCTAAACCCATAGTTGCTCCAGAGACGTGCAACCTCTGATATATATAGCAATTGTAAGTCGCTTTGGATAAAAGATGACGTAATGTAATGTTTCCAGGATCTGTGCTCTCGGAGTTGCTACACTGTTATCGCAGCTGAGTGTCACTTTCTACCTATATATATATACAGTATACTGTACACAGTATTTATATAGCACCTCGACCTGCTTTATAATCAAAAAAGACATGGAAATCGTACTTTTTATAATATTTAAAATACCTTTAAAATGATACAGAAGACAAAGATAGAAATAAAGGTGTTCTTGAAAAATGTGGTTTAGATTGGGTATTTCTATCAGAGAAAAACAAATGTAAGAAAACTGATCTTGTAAAAATAGTTGAGTAGTGAGTTTTATTTTCAGCTGTTTGTTAGAGTAAAATGCTGGCCATCTGTTAATCCCTCTGGCTCTTTACTGCTGATGCTATGTTTTCGGTGCCAACTTCTTTCCGGGTGTGAAATTCTGGTGAAACACTTTCAAACTGTATTTTCCAAGAGTACAGACAGGTACGTCGGGAGGATCATGATCAAATTATGATTAGTATGTTGGTTCTATTTACCAGTCAATGTAACATAGTAAGTTGTTTGCATTGTAGGATTATCAGAAAGAATGTACTGAATATCTTCCCCTCAAATCTTCCCCACAAATCTCCAATATCTTAGGTTTCTTGATTTTGATATTATTTCCTCAAAGCTGAACAGGGTTTTCTTACATCAGACTCAACCATTTCCCCAATCTCTCCCTCTCTCTTCTCTGTCCAAACAGCTCACGGCCATATTTGCTTTCGGATGCTGTGGCGGATACTCAGGGACGAACATCATATCTCTCTTCTGCGGGGATGGCACGAATGAAACTCTCATTGCCAACTTTCACTACCCATTTAGGTGAGAATCACAACACACATTTTTGTGTTCTTTTAACGTCAGGCACAGGTTTAAAATATCACTTATCATCAGTTACATAATTAATTTCAAAAGTGCCGCCTGCACAAATGGATGATAAATTCATTATAGTACTGAATTTGAAGAAATTACCATCTAAAAATCATCTTGTATCTTGGCCAGGTTAAGCCAGGTCCCGCTCATTGAGGGAAACACCACTGTGTGTAACCGCTCTGTCACAACGACACACATGGTGGGAGACTCAGCCTCCTCAGTGGAGTTCTTTGTGGGCATCGCCATCGTCTGCTTTCTGTACAGTATGGTGGCTCTTTTGGTTTATTTAGGCTACATGCACGTCTACAAGGACTCTGACTTTGGACCCATTTTTGTGAGTACTGATCTTGCTGGTCTGTTTTCCAATAGACACTGTAATCAAGAGTCTTGTAGCTTCTGTCTGTAGCGCTGATGTGTCAATCCTCATTTCCAGGACTTTCTGATCACAGCAATCCTGGTCTTTCTGTGGCTAGTGTGTTCATCAGCCTGGGCAAAGGGCCTGCAGAATGTGAAGGATGCCACGGACACTGGAGGCATCAGCACCACGCTGGAAGTCTGCAAGGAGAGCAACATCACCTGTGAGGTCACTGAGTTTGCCAGCCTGCGCACCCTCAACATCTCTGTGGTGAGGAAAAAAATACAGAGCAGCATTAGAAATTAGATTTTGGTTACACTAATCTCAGTCAGCATTCACTTCAACTGTCGTTAATTTCCATGATAAAATCCAAATCATTGGCCACTAGAGAGGATATTTCTATAAGAATAAAATCAGAGTCGTTGATTGTGGCAGTGTCCCACCCCACTCGGTTTATATTATACTACGCTAGCAGATTTAAGCAGAAACATTAAGCAGCCTGACTCGCTGTCATGAGACACTGAGCAATAACACTTTGATTTTCCTCGGACACTGTTGCTGTGGTCTGCTCAACATTTTCTTTGTGTCACAAGTCCAAAGCAAATTTCTTGGAATGAACACAAAAATGTGACCACAGTGCAAGTCCTCAAACTGTCCAAGAATGTGTGGGTTTGCGATTGATATCATCAAGTTTCAAAATGTCGTCTTTTTGTTCCCTAGAGTTTTAATGTATCATCGCTCATCACATACAATATCACAGATTTACAGTACATTATAAGAAACCTCCTTTATTACATGTGCTTTCTAGTAATATTAATCTGTAGGTTTTTTTTTCTGTCTGCATTCTTCCAGGTGTTTGGCTACCTTAACATGTTTGTGTGGGCAGGCAACGCCTGGTTTGTATACAAGGAGACCCGTTGGCACTCCCAGAAATTCTCTTCTCAGCCCGGACCTGGAAGGCAACCGGTCCCTGCACCCATCTAACATATACAATATAAAGAAACACAGACACACAGTCACATACATGTACACAGCACACACAGAACAGACACAATTTGAGCACACGCACACTGTATGTGCATAAAGACACTATTACACATACACACAGCAAAAGCTGAAGATGAAGATGATGAAGAGAGAAAAAATGAAGGATAAATGTATAGATGGGTCAGTTTAAAATCTGATGGATTTGGATATGTATTGGATTTGGACCTTACCAACACAGTAGCAGCTTTGTAAGGTAGTACACAGAGCTGTTTTGTAACCCAAAATGTCATATCATTCCTCACACAATCATGGCATACTTGAACTGAGAACAGTTCTAAAAGCAATTTAAATTTCCCAGAAGATTTCCTCTGAAGGCCTAAGCACCCCTGCAGCAGGAGGAGGCTGGGGGATAAGAAGGTGTTCTAACTAAGGTTTGTTATTTTTTTATTTTTATTTTTTTCCTTTTTTATATACTATACATCTAGGAAGAGAGGTTTCCTCATTTCTCTGGTCCATTTTTAGGACAATGGCTACATGTATTATGCTTTATTATATACTGATGAATGTAAGGTACTTTGAGCTTGTCTCTTTGTCTATATAACATAAAACCAACCACAAGGAGCAAGGTTTTTTTTCAACAATTGCCGCAATAAGGATAATGTAAGTACAACTACTCAAAGCACCATTCACACAGGCATTCATACACTGGTGGCCGAGGCTGCCATACAAGGTGTCACCTGCTCATCAGATAAACACTCACATGCACATTCACACACCCATGGCGCAGCAACGGGAGCAACTCGGGGTTTAGTGTCTTGCCCAAGGAAACTTCGACATGTAGACTGCAGGGGATCGAACCGACGACCTTCCGATTGGTAGATCGGAAACCGTTCTACCACCTGAGCCTGAGCCACAGCCGCCCCGGGTGATCAATGTTTTCAGTGTAACAGAGAGGGTGAGAAAGTTGTCTGTAGTGCACTTTGTAGCATTAACACTCTATACTGTATTACCACACCGTTCATTTTAATTTATTGACATACAATGTATTGCATACATTTGATATTGGCCTTGAAATTGAGCCATGCATTTACATCTTTTTCCTATTTTGTATATGTTATAGTTTCAAAGCACGTTGTGTACCTAGAAAATGACTCACTCAAATATTCATTCATTCTTTCATTCATAAGCTCTCTCACAGTTATCACATTTGCTCCCTACTGGTAGCAAACAGGTACTGCAATATGTCAACAATTAAACTAGGATAATTAATTTACCAAACTAGTGTAGAAATTTCCTCTTTTAATGAAGCACACTGATGAGGTGAATCAATATAAAAGTATATCCTTCACCGATTTAAGGTACCTCTGTGCAGGCAAGGAGACAGGTTAGATATATTAAACCTTGAGACATTATACTGTCATAGACTGTGTAAAATGGCCTCCAACCCAAATATCAGGAAGGCAGTTTGTACATTCAGTGTATGATGTTCTTATCACAACATGCACAGTCGCTCATATGGTGGTTAATATGCTTTTATGATGTCCTATAAAGGACTGTGAGAGTGTTAATCCACAAAGAATACTTGATTGAAAGTTGGCTACTTAATTAGTTCAGGAAAATGTTGCAGCCAAAGTTTGAGATCTTGAAGTTTCTCTGTCGCCGAAGGCTTTCATTTATTTTAGTCTCAACTCCCTAATTACCAGATGAAGGTTAAATCCTTCCTTGATTGTGTTGAAATTTTGAATAGAGTCGTGACTCTTCCATACATTTTTTGCATCACTGTTAAACATAAAACAACTCTGCCAAAGCACTATTTCTTTCTTCCCTGTTTAAGTTTAGTCCATATCTTTATGTGATGTTAAATCAGTTATTTCGTTGTTTAAAACAGTTCAATTTATTTGATTGTCTAGTTTTTATAAATCCTTCTTGAGACACCAAACAGTGAGCTGGTGTTGTGTTTTATAAACTATCACTTTTTGTCTTATTTTTCATTTTTTAGCATATGTAGATGATTATTAGAAGGATTTTTTGTATCTATTGCTTTTTGATATACTAGAAATGTAAGTGGGATGATGCAAATTCATTTAACTTTGTCGTTTAGCAACATTAAATGAATATGTGTGTGGTGTACTGGTTATGCCTCTGCACTCTTGTAATCACCATCCAACTAGCTATAGCTTTGTCAATGATTCCTATGCATTTAATCTGACACATACATTCAGTCTGTGACGTGCACAATTTCAATGTACCTTTGTTTTTTCAATAAAAAATGAATGAGTTTTTTCATTAATCTCTTCAGTAAATATCCTGTCCAACTGCACACTTGTGTGTGGTTATTGTGTGCAGTGCACATACATGCACCCCATATGAAAGCCAAACAATTTCACAAAATGTCTATTCAACTTTAGTTTTCTCCCTGGTCATGTGTGAAACGGTGCAGGTTTAAACATCTGGAAAAAAGTACAGTTTTGTTTGGATTCATCTGCTCAGGTGAGATAAAAAAAAACAACCTAGCAGGTTAAATAAAAGAGTGAAAGCATTTGAAGACTCTGAAGTGTTTGTGACCCAAAACCATTGTTACGATCTTTGAAGAAACAGAAAAATAGTACTTTGTGTTTCCTGGTCTGTCCTGTGACCTCCTGATTTGTCCTGTGACCTCAATGATCACTGTGCAGGAAACAAACACAACATTGTGGTTGAGTCATCCTTTGTGTGTATGTGTCAGAGAGAGAGAGAGAGAGAGAGAGAGAGAGAGAGAGAGAAATAGGAGAAAATAGAGGTGTGTGTGTGTGTGTGTGTGTGTGTGTGTGTGTGTGTGTGTGTGTGTGTGTGTGAGAGGAAGGATTGCATTCATTCAACCACAGATGATTGTATGAATTGTGTGTGGATTGTGTGCGTGCGCGTGGATTTGACCTGATTTGACACATCACTATAAACTAATCAAAGTAATTTCCTTGCCCTCATTTCAGGCTGCCATTTCCTCTGTATCTCCACCCTTCTCTGGTTTTCCCACTCAAATTAGATGTCAGGCATCATCATGCAATTGTACCGTAGAACTGCTGTGCTGTTCATCTGTTAAATACAAGTTGGATTTAAGTGACCAGTTAGTCGTCATAATAGGAGAAATCACGTTTCTTGAAAAGGAGGCAATCCACCTTCATCGAGCCTGACTTTGCACTTGAAATGCAAGTTCTGTTTTCAGCCACAAGAGGTCAATGTAGTGCCATGAGTTTGACCTACTGAGCCACTTTGAGACGCTGCACCTCCTAGGACAGTTTGTTTCAATGACCAGAGAATTCAAACATATTTAATCAATGATGTCCTCTATTAAACTCAAACTATAAATGTAGCTGTGGAACCCTTGTTCCTCTCTGAAAGACCCTTGGTTATCCCTGGTCCACAGATGATGTTTTCTTTGCAGTGGTGTCTCTAATCTCTGACTTAACCTGCACAAGGCTGCAAAATCGTTTAGACCTTTTTAGGCTCTCAGTGAAGTCAAATAATCAAAATAAACGTTTTTCTATTCGCAAAATTAAACTGTAGCTGTAACGTTACAATATAATCTGAGCTACTAAAACCATAATGTTATTCATGGGTCTGACCTCCTCTTTCTAAAACCTATTATTACCATTACTTTGCAACTCCCTGGCAACCCCTTATAGTACTCTAATTTATTTTAATGAAGCAGAGAGATTTAAATCTAGCATTGGTATATTTTTAGAGTGTGGAGTTTGTCTACATGTTCATTCCTGCCAGGTCTAGTATTATACAGTTATTTCAGGTTACAAAATGCAAAATTGCCACCATTTTCAGTACAGTGTAGATAGCTGCATAGATCCCTTGTATATTAAGGATTGCCTGTGCCATTGTTAGTAAGGCCAGACCAATTAAGGCTAACGGTACAGATAGTGTTACCTTTAGTGGATAATGAAGGTATGGTCTTAACATTTACAGTCACAGCAACAGGTAGATGGATCAGTTCATTATAATGTCCCCTTGATCCTACAAATATATCCAACTGTTGACATTTAGCAATATTGACTGGATGAGGTAAAGTTATTATCACTACAAAATTGTTTTAAATGCCTGGCGAAGAATTGTTGAATGAAACATCCCCCTTTAAACATAGGTTTTGTTATACAAAACCATACAATAAATCTCCCTTCTTTATGATAGAATTAAAATACCAGGCAGATAGCCTATTGATACATTTCCTGTCTTTGTAGTTAATAGGTCCACTAATATCTAGTCAATAACTGACACTGTCATTTGCTTTTTACGGCACTCCGTATGTTACCCAATGCTAGTTAAATTAAAAGATAATTTCTAATGTTTTCTAATGCAATAGAATTTAACCGTATAACTGCCCTACAGTGAGAAATCTGTATAATATGAATAGGCTGTATGTACCACAGACTGTATATAAAGAGGTACAACAGTAGGCTATGCTGAACTTTTGAACTCGTACATTCTCCCTCTCTGTCGCTCAACATCCCAATCCCAACCCTCCGACAGATGCCGAACCAAGCCGGAGCCCACCGACAACGACGTCACTATATCTCGTTCTTTCGTTTTTCGCCTGCTGCGTGCGAAGGAGAGGAAAAACGGCTCTCAGCAAAGCAACAAGAAGGAAGAGCAATGGCGACACTGGATCGCCAAATACCAAGTCCGGATACCTTCCTTTGCGAGCCTTGGTCTTCCTTCGTCAGTGCGGCTAAATTACGTTTTGTTGACAGTAAGTTCGCACGTCGGTAGCGTTGTTGTTTTTGCGGACAAACTGTCGGGAAGTGCGTGGTCCAACTGCCTGTGTTTGAGTTGAGTAAGCTGCTCCACCATGCACGGTCTGTCAAAGCGCAGCAAAGTAACTGTCAAAAAATATTACTACGAAATGCAATATTAATGGGTTGCTGTAACAGTCGTGCAAAGGCGCGTGTGCGAAGCTAACCGCAGAGTTTGTACCATTGGCGCGTGCAGTAATGATATCCTCAACTGTCCAGCTGTAAGTTTGTTAGCTTTGACAGCTTCACTTGATTAGGAAGCCAGCTAATGCTAACCTGATAGCCAGCCTCGGACCAGCATGGCTCCACGCATGGCCCCAAAGTTTGTTGTAAGTGGCTGTTGTGTTTTTTTTTCTGACGCAGACTCGTCCTTGGATAGCAGCGAGAAAGAGCTTCACTGCCTCGCTGAAGCCGTGAGGCTCAGCAAAGAAGGTGAGGAAGTTACTGGTGGATACTTCACGCTGTCACTTACACTATGGTGGTTTGTTATTGTTTTTGTTACATGCTCTGCATCATTAGGATTCCAGGATGTTTCTGTTTTTAACCTCTTGTCACAGAAGCCACCATTGCTGGACATCATACATACTTTTTCTTTTTTTTAAATGCATACCTTAGTAAAGAAAAATGGTGTCTGTATTACAAAGCTGTATTACAGTAAGTATCCTGTAACTATTGATTGTTTTCTCCATTAATCGATGCATCTTTTGCCCATGAAATGTCAGAAGATTGGGGGAAATGCCCAGAGCTCTTTCAGATTGGTTGTTAAGCTAACCAGCTGTTCAAAAGCAAAATATATTCAGTTTGTTTTCATACATGACGAAACAAATCAGACAAGCTGGAAGCAGAGAATATGTTGCATTTTTTACTTGAAAAATGATTAATTGATTATCAATATAATTTTATTTATTAACTGATCAATGAATTGCCTAATTGTTTCAGCTCGACCTGAAAGACACAACACAACTCCCAATGTGATTAGTTGTTAACAGTATCAAATATAAACCAGTAGCTGTTATGTTGTGACACAGCATTAGTGATGTAACCTGAGGTCACTGGATGTTTTGGGCCAGGTGAAGGTGTTAAATGTCATACGTATTAAACTTAAGCAAAGCTGTTGGAGATAAAGGAGTATAGCTGGGGTTCAGATGTGTTTTCAGTATTACCTGTAGCCTCTGTCAAACTGTTTGATAAAAATACTGTACAGTATCAGCAGCAGTCAACTAGAAGTGCTTGTACTGTTGTGTGTTTTGGTATATTTATATGTATGGTCTATAGTGTGTGTGTGTGTGTTATACTGGTAAGACGTGTCCTTAATGGGTAAAGCCTGTGTATGGCTTAAAGTCTGTCTTATGTGTTGTCTTAGCTGTGTTGCGTTTGTGCAAGAATACAGTTATATAAATCATATATGCATTTTGAGGGGGGTTGCGGGATGCCCCTAAGCAGTGAGTAGGTACCTCCACAACCCCAACCCCCCAGGGACAGAGCCAGAAGAGTTCCTCCACACCTCACAACATATAAATAACCCACAGGACCACGCGCTGCACGCTGACACACTTGAGTCATCACTGAAAGTTTGAACGTGTTGCAGCCCTCGTACAAACACCGTGACAGACAGAGCCAGGGAAACTCTTCTCACTCTCCCTGGTCAAATACCGACCCGCCCTCAAACACACACACACGCACGCACGCACGCACGCTCGCTCACTCACTCACTCACTCACTCAATCACTCACACACACACACACACACACACGCACACACATGCTCACTCACTCACATGCCACACATCTTCCTTTCTCAGAGCCAAACTGGAGCAGGTTTTTATTTCTGAATTGCTGATCAGTTGGCAACATGACACTAAGTCCCGCTGAGAGTGATATGCACACAGACACCCATAAGCCTCACAAACACACAGGGAAGCACGTCTTAAATGCTTTGTTTGTAAATTTGTACCTAGCGGAGAGTAGTGTTAATTCATCGTTGATTTATACATTAGGCTACATGTTTGCTAACTTGACACTTCAGTGCACACACGCATATTTGTAGATAGTGAGCCCCTGGTTGGCAGTAATCTGTGTGTGCGGTGCAGGACATGATTGGTATCTATGTCTCTTTCTCACTCGCACACATACACAGTGGAGATGATGACAACCAACAGCAACTTTGTCGGGCTGGACGGGCAGCCTCTGTCATCATCTCACTAGAAATAGGCAGTGCTGTAATGCTTCTTCTCTTTGTATGTTGTTTACCACTGTCTTTAGTAGGGAGGGCAATTTTCAGGAACATCATGTCATTATAGCGATGCTTTAGGCGATCATTTATTCTTTCTTCTTTGAGTGTATTCAATATTAGTGCTGGGCGGTATGACCAAACATTTGTATCCCTGTATTTTTTAAGATTCTGGCGGTTTCTCAGTATTTTTTATTTTGTTGCATGACTGTGCCTTTTAGGTTTATATTGTATTATTCTACTGTCAGGAGTACATATAGAATATAAAACTGGCAGCATGATTTTGTAAATCTACAGTTATTAGTGTTACAAATTGTTACAAAAACATGCAGCATTTTATGCAAATTGTGCAAGCTGTGGCACAATACCTTTTTTTGCAATACATAAGCAGTTTCCTCCGGTTTTTGAAACCTTTTTAGCAGAGGCTTTTAAATTCAAAATTAGTCATTTAGTAAATGTGGTTCTGATTCATGCTGAAATGAGTCATATTACCCTGTCAATGCTCGAATGTAGTCAAATAAAATGATGCATACATTTCTTGTACTTTTTGCAAATGGTATAAAGCAAGGTGGTTTCAAAAACCTTAAGAGCTGAAAAGATTAGTCAAAAAAATTTGTCTGCAACTATTTTGAGAATTAGCTTTTTTTTTTTTCCTTCATCTTATGTGATAGTGAACTGAATATGACTAAGGCTTTAGGAAATTGTGACAAAAAATGAAGTCGTTGACATTTTGTAGACCAAACAATTAATCGATTTAATAGAGAAAATAACCTGCAGTTTAATTCATAACGAAAACAATTGTAAGATTTATCTGGTTGTAAGAATTGAAGCATAGTCTGAAGTAGAGGGAATGTTTGACAAAAAAAAGTAGAGTGATTGAATGAGCTTGTCCTTGATGTCAGTGTATTCAGTCTAGATGTTAGATTGTAACTCTAGTTTCACATTTTGTGATGTATCAGTGAAACCATTCATACGGTGTGTAATCCATGAATGGCTTCATATAGTAGTTTCCCTGACAGGAGTTCATTTTCAGCCTGGCTTTTATACCTGATGAAACAGATGTTTGACGCCTTATACTGTAATAACTTGGGAGAAGTAAGTTTAAACCTTTTATGTATTATTTTTTTTATTACGATTTCTTGATCATAACCCAGCACATTTGTTCAGTTTCTCCTTGTGACGTGCTGTCTTTACTGCTTTATTACTATTGCTAACAGGTTTGCTTACAACAACAAAATGACTTGGGATTGTCTTTTAAATACAAGATCCTAAAAAAAAAACATCTTGAACTCTGTAAGATGAACTCAGATTTAGATCTTGGAGAGTTTTGTGAAAATGGAGAGAATAGTTGAGTTTGTAGCCTGGGGTCTGCAACATTAACTGCCAGCCAGCTGCTGGTAAGCTGGTAAATTTACTCTGTTAGACATTTTGGTGCAGTACCAAAGATTATCTGGTGTGCCTGTTCAAAAAACTACTTTGAAGCAAAGCTGTTGTTGCCTGTACTCTCCTGTGAAACGGTGATTATTCAAAAGTGGCTCTTATGCCCAGGGTTTCCTCTAAGTTGGTTGATTGTAGGTCATTTACTCAGTGAAACATGTTGCTGTTTCTTTGCTACAGTTGCATTATTACTTACTGCGTGTGTTAGTCAGCGAGACCTCGGTTTTCTAGAGCAGGGCTGAGTAATTTGATGTTCTCTTTTTCTTTCCATGCTGATACTTTTTTTTGAAAGATTTTTTTTTGGCATTTTAGGCCTTTATTTGTGACAGGACAGCTTAGACATGAAAGAGAGGAGAGAGAGAGGGGGAATGACATGCAGTAAAGAGCCGCAGGTCAGAGCCAAACCTGCGGCCGCTGCGTCGAGTACTGAGCCTCTGTATATGGGCGCGCGCCCTACCAGGTGAGCTACCCAGGCGCCCTACTCTGAGCTTTTTAACCATTTTTGTTTACCTGTACGTTCTTTTGAAGTTGCTTTCCAAACTGCAGTTCGTCAATGGGAAGTTGATTTATTTCTCTAAATGTATGTTCGTGTCCAACGATTGATTGTTGTAGTAGCTCCAAACATGTTTATTCACCAGTGACTGATTGTTTTTGTAGTTCATTTTAAGGCCTGTCAGTCATTTGGCAGCTTGGCAGTTGGCTTAAGACACACACACACACACACACACACACACACACACACACACACACACACACACACACACACACTTCAGGCTGCAGAAATAGGCTACGCACTTAGTTTGCATTCAACTTGGCAGATGCAGAGGAAATTGCATTCTTGCTTTTTTTTTTTGCAGTACACCCACTAAAGTCCTTTGCATATTTTATTTTGGCTGGGCTTTCTGTGTAGTTTATTACACAGAAAACGATCACAGGAAAGACACAAACTGTGGGGATGCTGAGCAACTTTTTGAGCAGAAACCACTTGGCAGGTCGCTAAGCTTACATTGCTCACATTACAAAGTTATTAACACTTAACAACCTGTTGACTATAATGACAATATTAAAAAGTAGTTTTAGCCACACCTTTCCATTTGTGTTTGTATTATAGCTCAGATCAGGCCCGTTTCAGTCAAGTCAAAAACAAACACTGCAGTTTATTTGCTCGTGAGGGAAAGCAGTTTCTGGTCGACCAACAACAGGAAGCAAAGAGTTTGAATTGTGGCTTAAATTCAGCAGCATCGTTAGAAATGATGGGCATGGAAAATGAGTGGGAAATAATCTCTTCTTTTGTATTGACAAGGTGAACTTACCGCTAACTGCTTCAGTGCAGCTGCTTGGCATCTAACGGTGGGCCTGATGTGGAAGCCTCTACCTCAGCAGCTAATATCAGTTAGCGCTTTGGTATTACTATCTTGCTCTTCATTTCATCATTCTCATTACCCTTCTGTATTTATTTAACTGCAATCTTTAATCAGTATTAACATTACTCCAAAGTTATGAAATATTCCTTCAAATGATCAATGACAACCTCAGTGTTTATGTGTGTGTGTCTCTGAACACTCTGACCTTTGGCAGTATGTAAACACACACATAAGCACAAGCTCCTGTTGTCTACATATTTATAAGATATGCCTCTAACCTTGAGTCACACACACACACACACACACACACACACACACGCACACACACACACGCACACTCTGATGGGTCTGAAGCATGACTTCACAAAACTCGCCATGCACCCATACAACCCACGCATTCTCCAATTTTTCCCTTGCACGCTTTCACAAACACACACATCTAAACACACCCCACCTCCCCTCAGTAAATCTGGCCTAAGCCCCATGTTAATAAGTGCTGTGAATTCTGTCAGCAGAGCTTGTTTGGGTACAGGAAGCTTAGCCAAAGAGATAGTGGTTATTTTCCATTGGACATGTTTCTATCAATCTTCAGTTTAGTTTGCTGGGTGGGGCATCTCTTTTAACTCCTGGCACAACGTTGCTGTATGCTAGCTAGAACGCAGCATGCTAGTGTGTTGGAAAGGATTGACTGTCGTTTCTGTCCGTCTCTTTATGCCTGTCTGTTTAGTGATTAGAACACACATTATCATCCGTGTTTCTGTGGAGAAGAGTTGGTTATGATGCTCCGTGTTACTGATAATTGTCACTCATTATCTGAAAAGCAGCTCCAAAGCTCAATAATAATGTTAAGCATTATGAGCTTCAATGTCTGGCAGCTTTATTGGCGGGAGTTTTAGAAGCTTTTAGTGTAATTAAAGTACACCGTATATTTTCTTTGTTCTTTTTTCTACACAGTTCTCAGTTGTGAGGATTTTCATACCTTTTCTGTTTTGTATCCTTGTAAATTGAGTTTAGCAAAAACACACTGTTTTCCATTAAGTCTGATTGTTCTTTCTTTTTTTCTAAAATTTGGTCTCTGCTATTCATGTCATTCTCAGAGATGCTTGTCTGCAGCCAGTTTCCAGCACTGGAGGATTTTTGTCTTGTTGTCTGCCATGTCTGCAATCAGGTGGTCACTCCTCATGGCATCCTCACACACTATGGTAAGACACATACACAGGGCATAGTCACACATATAAACCTCAGGGCGTAATCATACACTTTACCAAGGTACACACACACACACACACACACACACACACACACACACACACACACACATATATATTTTCTATTTATCCCTGCAGGGCACTTTGAAACATAATCTACCTACTATTTATCTTCCACACTAATAATCACCACTTGGTTATACCTTCTAATACTCAGCAGGCTGATAATAACTGGAAGACACTAAATAATTTACAGAATAATGGACCAGATGTAGCATAGTGCACAAGCTTTTTTTTATCCAAAAAATAAGTAAATGGACACAGCCAATTATGAGAATAACCATTTCTGCTTTTAGGATTATGCTTTTGATAATCTTGTACGAATTCTCAACTTTCCTGATTTAATGCTACAGATTTTCCTTTTCAAACAGGGTTGGAAAATTAATTAGAAAAATTCAAATTGTAGAAAACAATGCTTTTTGGACCCAAATACATATGATACGCACACACATTGTTCAGCTGCATGTGCTTTATACACCTGTAGGCGTACTATAATTTAATGAAATGCAATATTTGTTGCTATGGAGACTGTAATCTTCAGCAACAGTACTTTGCTCTGCCACTATCAGTCATTTGTACATTAAACAAAGTATTAAAATGTATATTGAAATTTTAAAAAAAAGGATGGATTTTTAAAAAGGATAATGTGTAGATAGGAGGCTTTATGCATTCACCTTTTAAGAGTATTTGTTGTTAAAGTGGTAACACTGTTGATCCCAGCTCTCATTGGCCCTCCACACTGTCCATCTACCTCTTGTTTGTATTTGATTGTGGCTCCACTGAGCGCGCTCTCATCGGTCTGCTGCTTCCTTCTGTTGGCGGCACGTGCACCACCCTGAGCCGTCTGTTTGAGCCTGAGAGGGAGGGGGGAGGGGGGGGGGGGGGGGCATGGTCACGCTTAACAAAGACACACACCCTTCTCGCTGAGTGGAGAGAGCCCAGTGGAGTTTCATGCACACACATTCTCACTTTCTGTTTCTCTGCAGAAAGAGGTCAGTGGTATTGTGAGACACACACGCACACTCACTCACTTATAGACTCCTGGCAGGCGCTGTTGTTTTGTGTGTCCCCCCCCTTTTTTTGGCAGCGTTTCTGCTTACTGACACGCACACATAGTTGGTAACAACAGGTCTAAAACATGCTCATGCACACACACACACACACACACACACACACACACACACACACACACACACACACACACACACACACACACACACACACACACACACAGTCAGGAGTGGGAATCTCCTGAGAGCTTCCCATAAAACAAAGCTATCCGCAGGCCACAATATGATAACAAGCAGGCTTTGTAGTGAACTAGCAGGCCAAGTTGCAAGTCGTATGTGTGAATCATTTTCATCTTGTTTCATCATATACTTTTGTATTGCTTATCATTTTAACTATAGTACAGTGACCTATACACACAAACGCTCTTGTGTCATGACATGAAAAATGCTCCTCCTGACCTGCTGTTGAGTGGATTGCCTCTAGGAGCTGGCCCTATGGTGCTTCCTCCCATTTCCTCCCATTGTTGCTCATTCCTCATGTTACTGTAACATCCTCACAAGTGTAGTGTCATTGTTCCCTGCTGGGGATTCTACTTTAAATGTTGTGACCCTGCATTTGTATTCATTGCAAAGCATTGGCCTTGTGGTATCCATCATGGGATCTGCTTTCATGCTTGACCTGTGCGTCAAATCAGCACTGAGGCCTTACAAATACAAATATGCATGCACACACACCCACACAGAGGAGGAGGGGGTTGGCTGCTTCAGTGGTCAGTGGCTCTGAGTTATACACACCCCTTTTGCTGGTCAAGCTTTGCTGTGTGTGACGAAGAGAGTGGTCACAACTTTAAGCTTAGACCTGTGCTATATGGGCGTTAATATATGCCACGTCTTCTGTTCAAAAAGGTTAAGATAAACTGTATTTTATACGTCGGAGACTTGTTCCATTTAGTGGATTTGTTTATTTAAATCTCCTTAGAGTAAAGCAAGCATGTATATTCTTAGCATAAGTGGCCACAGTGGGATATCAAATAAATCCCTCACACTGGCAGTGTTTGTGCCATGATCACTCCCATGAGCTTGTAAAGAGAAAATGTGCAGACATTTTCTCAATGAAGATATATGATTTCACCACTCTTTAAGCAATGTGGAAAAGTATTGAAACTTTTTTCGTATTTAAAGTGTTTTCTAAGGGCTAGCATAATTAGTATGTGTTTATTCCAAAGAGCATTTCATATGTTGGTACATTTTGGGCCCTGAACACCATGACAAATTATGGATTTTGATGCTGTGTGTTTGGACAAATCTACGCTCCATGCTGTTCAGATATGTCAGCGTGTATTCCATCCGATTCTCTCATCTACTACAATTTCTTCTCCATTCTTTCAGTCTGTCTCCACTGCTGGTGGCCTGCTGTGTGTGTGTGTGTGTGTGTGTGTGTGTGTGTGTGTGTGTGTGTGTGTGTGTGTGTGTGTGTGTGTGTGTGTGTGTGTGTGTGTGGAAGTCGAGTGCACGGTGAAAGGGTTGTTGCTGTTGGTGGTGTTTGTCTCTCTCTCTCTGCTCGCCTTCCAACTTTACTCTAGTGGTGGATTAATTAAGCTCTGAGGCAGGTCAACAAAAACAATCCTGTGTTTCCTTTCGGTTTCATTCTTCATGCTTTGTGGTGCTTCCCTGTCTTGAGTTTATTGTTGTGTAACGGTGTGTGCCGGGCCTGTGGTGTAGTTGTTCATATCACATGATGTTTGTCTGTTGTTGGAAAGTTTCGCCCTTAACCACAGAGGTTCTGATTAGTTTAGTTTACTGGTGTGGTTGCTCATTCCCCTGTTGTGTTATTGCGACTTGGCTGTGTGAACCATTAGCCGAGGCCCGGGCCAATTAAAATGTCAGCTGCTACTATACATCAAGGTAGTTTCTTTGCACTTAAATTTGTATGGTGTTTAAAAAATGCCAAGTGCATGGCATCAAAATAGTTTTTACCCCATCTGAGAACCAAAAGGAGAGACATTGCTCAGAAGTCATCATCTTCTAAGATAACTGATCATTTATCAATTTCTTTTCTAGACTCTTAATACATAATAGTATCTTTGCAAGAGAGCAGTGGTTCGCAACCTTTTTTTAACCATGACTTCCCTTCATAGTGATCTTTTTTCATGGCATCTCTCTATGCTTAGGCCGGCGACAAACTGGATGCGTGGCGTCAGGTAAGCTGCGTGGATTTTTATGTCTTACACACCAGAAACGTGTTGGACGTTGCTGCTGCTGCTGCTAGCAGCCTTGTCTGTATACATGTATGTTTCCCATTGATTTACTGCACTCAAGCAGTAATATACTTCATGTTAAACATAAATATATACTGATTTGATTACAGCAAAGAGAAGAGTCGGCAGTCGGCAGTCGGCAGTATTGACGGCAAAATAGGCTACAGTATTGACAGGTGCGACATTTGAAAATCGATAATTATTTTTTTATTTTGCATTTATATCTGCATTTATGTCAAAACCTAGAGACTTTCAAACATCATGTTATTAATTAATATGTATTTGTGTCTAAATGACATATAAACATATTTTCCTATTCTATTTTGCCTGGAAACGCTTCCAACACCCTTGCGTGTTGCATGAAAAATAGGCGTCGGTTCATGGACACACCACGCAGCTGACACGCTCACGCCATGCATCCAGTCTGTGGCCGGCCTTACTGTCTGATTTTTTGTTTGGTTAGCCAGCTAATATTTGGTTACCTCAGATTTGAAAACATAGTATAAAAGTGTAGCTAATGTAAATGTTGCCTTGATTTTATGTGGGGATTGTGTTATTGTTCACTTACATTTATGAAAGACATAGACATAGATAGCCTTTTTTTTTTTTTTTTTTTTTTTATATATAGATTTCCAGTAGTATGTGTACTACCAGAATCCCAATGCTTTCAATATACTGGTTCCAATATAAGCTTCATTGCCTTTGACTCAGTATTTCTAGATAACCTGAATGATTTTGAGATTTTGAGCTCTGTGAGCCTCTGCTTCTTCATCACACAATGGCTCCACCCACAGGATGAGTCAGCAGCCAATCGGCAACCAGCTGGGCTCTCAGCATTGCCATAACAACAGGCAGGCAGGAGAACATAGTAGTGAGGGTGCCCTTGTGGTCGAGTGGCTTAGTGACCTTGCCTGGGCAGACATCCACGTATTGTAAATCAGGGCAGTTAGCTCCCAACTGGCTCCTTACTCACAGGAAGAGCTCTGTTACAAATAAGTTCATTATGTCTTACTGTAGATACATTAGCTGTAAAGGGTTTTATAATTTTGGTTGCCCCACAATTTAAGCTGCCCCTAATTATGATGTTTTAATTTTACAGTTATAAATCTAGTTAGCCAAACAGTACCTTCACTTTTGTTCTGTCATCTTGCAGAATTACTTTTTTATTCAAATTCATAATTTTTTGCTTCATACAGCATTTAAAAACTGTATAGAGAGTGAATTGAGTAGAAAAATTAACAAGGATCCAGAGATCCAAGAAAAGCATGCAATAGAACTTGAATAGCTAGTTGGTTGAGTTGGACCCCCAAAGTCTCCCCAAAGGGTTTATTTGGCTTGGCCAAAGGGCACATATATCATGTTTCTTAAGATTCAATGTTTGTGTTATTCCTGCCTGGAAAAATAAGAAAATGCGGAAAAAGTTCATCGCTATACATCTTCATTGAGCTGTACAGTTGAGTTGACTAAAATGCGTTGTAAAAATGAAAAAGAATGTGGGATTTAATGTGTGAAAGTATTACTGTTGTAGCTGCATACCTGCAAATGTGGCTCTGGACTTTGATCCTGCTACTCTGAATACAGCTGCCTCCCTGGCCCTCTGCGTCCACTGGCCTATTTACACACCTGTCACACACACACACACACACACACACACGCACACGCACATTCTCACGTATACTAATTTGCAAAGTACTCTTCAATACACACTTTGCACACACATTGTTCACACACTCTCCCTCAGTCACCTGCAGTACACTTTCATGTGCACTCATGCACTCTGAGCAAACACACAGGGTTGGTCGGTCTGTCTGCTCTGTGTTTTTTTTTTTTTTCTCCAACTTGCTGCTGTTACTACTACACTCACTAACTGGGTTGTAGAACATTGTGACACACACACACACACACACACACTGAATCCCTCATGCTGCTTACTGAGTAAAGCGTGACATCAATGCTACTTGGTCAAGAGTTTGTTTTACACTGGTGACACCCTTTCTAAAATTATTCTACAGGTATTTTGTAGCACTTTAACATCAACCAAATAGCTTTAAATGAATAGTTTGACATTTTGGGTAATGCGCTTATTTGCTTTTTTTTACAGAGGGCTATATGAGAAGATAAACACCGCTTTCATGTCTGTGTGGTAAATATGAAGCTACAGGTAAGAGCTGGCCAGCTTAGCTTCGCACAAAGACAGGAAACGGCTAGCCTGGCTTTGTCTGAAAGTAAGAAAATCCACCTGCCAGCACCTCTGTAGCTCACTAATTAACACGTTATATCTCATTTGCTTAATATGTACAACAACAAACAAACAAAAATGACACCTTGTGGTTTTACTGAGGTTATAGGACTATTTTTTGGCCAGGCTAGCTGTTTCGCCCTGCTTTCAGTCTTTGTGCAAAGTAAAGTTAACCGGCTCCTGGCAGTGGATACATATTTACTCTACAGACATGAGAGTGGATCAGTCTTCTAATCTAACTCCAGTCAGAGTTGGATTATCTCCCTCATCACACTGGATGAGGGTGAGAGGTCCCTTTGCTCTGTGTCCTATACGTGCCCTCAGATGCTATGATAGTTGCACAACAGGTTTTTTTGGAAAATCTTTGTCACCCGTGGACCGCGTGTGAGGGTAATCCTATGACGGCTCAGCGGCTAGCTACTGGTAGTGTTGTACAATTTGCACAGGTCACGAGCCAATGGGAACCTCAGGGATAGGACGTCCGGTTTTTTGTGCTTGCTTCAAGGTCTGTGGGGGCACCACCCTTTTGGGATTTACACAATCAGGTTATGTGCGGCTTTAACTTGAAGGCCTGTGGTTAGGCTGTGGGAGCCCCAGGAATGCAGCACACAGGTGGCGCGTGCGTGTGTGAAGAACCAGTCTAGTGTGTGTGTGTGTGTGTGTGTGTGTGTGTGTGTGTGTGTGTGTGTGTGTGTGTGTGTGTGTACAGATTTATTAGGGAGTTGTTTTAGCTTGATCTTGGCTTGTACATGTCACACTTTCTGTCAAATATTTTAAAGCAGGGCCTGTGGACATTAGGTTTTGTACGTTTACTATTAAAGGTGGAGTCACTCATTCTGGAGAGAGATTATTGATTTGAACTCAACACCCAAACAAATACACCCCTCCCGTCAGTGCTCCTTCAGAACATTAGCATGTGCCAGATTTGCCGTCGGTATAGTTTTGTGTGGCTCGGTGCGAGCCACTTTGTTTGTTTGCCATTTACAGAGCCAGGGCGGTGTATGAACACCGGATTTTTTTTTTTTTTTCAGTACGCACACTGAAAGCTAACAGACTGTGAGAAGATATGCAGAATTTGACAAAGTGTATTAGGTTAGAATTGCAGACTTCATCTTTTTAATCTGTGTAATTGTGAGCATATGTGGCTATGAAGTTGCGTACTTGTTTTGTATGTTGATGATTGTGCATGGTTGTACATTTGAAATAGTATTTGTGTTGTATGTTTCCATGGTGAATATTAACTGCTGACTGACACATAGCTATACATGGTCTGTTATCAAAGCTCCTGAGTAAATATTGTATATATTCTACCTGAGCTGCTGTCTTTAGGTGTATTTCACCATCTCACTCACGTTCTTTGCAGTTTTCGATTTGCATCTTATCGGCAGACAGGAAATTTGGCTAACCACATGGGCTGGTCTTATCCCAGAACCGCTGCTTTTCACCATCTTATCTATCAGCTAAATCTTTCAGATGTTGGTTATTTACCTTCTGAAGCAGCTGGTAGATTAGAATAACATTGTTTTGGACTGTGAACATAATGACATTGCACCTCATTTTAGAGCTAAATGTTATATATAATTTGATTTGTTTTGTACATTGTACGCAATTCAAAACACTCACTATGAGTTTTCCACACCTCCTTTCTCTGTTTTTTTTGTTACATTTTTGCCCTTTGTTTTCACTCAGGTAGCTGGGGTATAGTTTCCCTGTGAGACAGTCAGAGAGAGACAGACAGTCCTGGACCACACCCTCTCATTCCCTCTCCAACTCTCTCCCACAAAGACATGCATAGCAAAAACCGTAAGTGAGAGCTTCTCTCCTCTCCTACTTTTTTTCCTCCCACAGCCTTGTGATTTATTCCCCTCTGTTTTATTTCTGTGTCTCAGCATCCTTTCACTTGTGTATTCTGATCAGATCTGGGTCAAATGCATTAATAATTGTTGGCTCTTGTTTGAACTTTGCATAATAACAGATTGGTGGAGTTAATCACACAAGGACACTTCAGAGGTGTCAGGAAAGATGCTAATTAGAGCAAAGTACACTAAATTAATTTAAAAAATACTTTTTTTTTGTGAAAAGGTTCTGGCACAGATTTGTATCACGTGTGTTACATCACAGCCACCTGGCCCCTAAGCAGAGTAGAACAAAATAAATATTAGGGCTGGGCAATATATTGATATTATATCGATATCATGATATGAGACTAGATATTGTCTTAGATTTTGGATATCGTGATATTACATAAGTGTTGTCTTTTACTGGTTTTAAAGGCTGCATTACAGTAAAGTGATGTACCTTTCTGAATTTACAAGACTGTTCTAGCTGTCTATACTGTCATTATGTGCATTTACCCACTTAGTCATTATGTCCACATTACTGATGATTATTTATCTAAAATCTAAGTGTGAAGATATTTTGTTAAAGCAGCAATTGTCAACCCTAGAATATCGCCGCAATATCGATATCGAGGTATTTGGTCGATTTTCTCCATATCGCCCAGCCCTAATAAATACCAGTGTTATATATTATATAATCTCCTGTGTCTTGAGCTGTCACACATCTATGTGACCTTACACACTTTGTCTCTGTCTTGGCCTGTTCCAGAGAAGCGTCACGGCTCCCCCGCTACCTCCAGGAGCCCCCTGGTCCCCATGAAGCCCAAAGCACCTGCAGTGGCCCCCGCGGTGGCTCCCAGTCCTGGGGACACGCTGGCCTTCAGGGTCCCTAAAGATTACCCTCACTCGTGCTTCAGCAAGGTGCCTCTTGCTGTCTATCCACCAAAGGGGGCACGGAACAAGACGTGGTGGGCACATCATTCTTTATTGAATATGATGACTTTCTTACTCACATCCCCACAACATTTTTTAGGAGCTGTCGGAGTTTCATAAAATGTTGCTTTTGCTGCTCCCAAAACCGTTAGTGCTTTAACTACACTCTTCCCCCTCTGCAGTGTATCCCTTCCAGTCGTAAGCCTGGAGAAGATGCCCTGTCTCAGCCGTGCCGACTCCACATCACATGTGCACCTCACCTCTTCCTCTTCCTCCCCCGCCTCCTCCCTCAAACCTCCGTCCCTCACTCCCCCGGCCTCCCAACGATCCAGCGACAAGCTCATGAACGGTCGCGGCGCCAGCGGGCCGTCCACACCACGCTCCACCGCTTCTCCATCTTCTCTGGACGGGCGGCCCAGTCCGGCACGCTCTCCACTTGACAGACGGTTGTCGTCTACATCTTCTCCTTCCCTGCTGGACCGGAAACCCTCCCCGTCACCTTCCCCTTCCCACCGATCTGGCACTCTGCCGCCCTCGTCGTCGTCGCCATTGGGGAAGAAGCAGCATAACGGGCCTAAGGCTTCCTGCGGGTCGCAAAAAAGACTCTCAGGTCAGTCTTCAGAATTATTTTCTATATTGATCCAGGTGAAATCCTTGTGCATGCATGTTGTTTTCCCTGCAACTTCATGTTTCACAGTGACACTCTTTTAATCTTCGGAGCATCACAGTGCCTCCACAGTCCTCTACTGCCGACTAATAGGTGCAGTAGTTGGAGTCTAAATCTGTGCTGGAAGAGTTAAACATTTCTGGCTGTGCTCCATGACTGCTCAGCTTTCTCCTTTTTTAAATTAACATTGATGTGTAACGTCAACCTCGCGGTCATCTCAAAGTAAGAGAGGTAAAAACATAGGCCTACAGAGCAATGAAGTCAAAACACGTTGATGGATGTTGTCATGTTTCGCTATCCAGCTTTTCTTCTTCTTCCCTCATTTCCCTCTTTGTTTGCGATCTCACTGTGCCTGAGCCTTTGATTTACACCCTCTAATTCGCGAACTCCCGCTGCCAAAAAGCTGCTTGTCTTCTTGAGAGATTTCCCCCACCTCCTGTGTCTCTATATTTTGTCATCATCTCACTCTCCACCTCCTGCCTCGACCTCCTTGTTTCTCTCTCACACACTCATACTCTGGCCTCATTTTTTTTTCTTTCACACACTCCCGTCTCCTCCTCTCTGTTGCCATTTTCTCTCTTTCTTCTCGGTCTTCTGAGTGTTTATCACTCATCTTGTTCTTCTGCTTTTTTGGGTTGTTTAGTTTCCCTTTCTCATCAGTGTCTTCCTTCAGTCTGTGTTTACACTACCTTTCTTCCTCTCTCGCTATTTCTCTCTCTATCTCTCTATCTCAACTTCCTTTTTAAGTTTGTGTGAACTTGTGAGTGAGCGTGAGTTTAATGTCTGAGAGCACGTTTGTTGCTGTTGAACATTTGCATGTTTGTCAGTCTACCCATATGCATCGTAGTTGCCTCACACTGCACAGAAGGATTACAGGGATTATTGCAAAGGCCAGCACTAGATTACAGCCCTCTGACCGTAACACTGTTTAAGATAACCTGCTGACTGGAGGTTGATGTTGGCCTGCTAGTTTGTGTGGGCAACAAAGGTCTCTCTGTGTTTCTGAGCAATAATTTTGCAATCAGCATAGAACCTTCACAAAAGTTTGGTTTGAGAAGCCTCCATGCCTTAACTTTGTTTGCGCATTCACCATTTGATCCAGGATGCAACGAGTAGTTGAAAGTAGCAAGTGGTATGAACCTTGAAGTTAAGTTAGTTTTTTTTTTTTATGCAAACAGAACATTTGTAACTTAATTCTTATTTTTGATCATCATTCTTGATGGTTTTAACAATTTGTTTCCCCAACTTCATTGCTGAGATGAAAGGACTTGGCAACTACTTTACAACTAAGTTCATTATGATCATTACGTTTAAAACAATGGTCTGGTAATATGGTTTTACCATATTATCTAAAACACTTTGAAAGTAATTGCCCAAACAGTCACTTGTAAACATATAGCAGAGCTATTTCCTGGATCAGCTTTGACCTACATACAGTTTTACAACAGAGTGAATGAATTGTTAGTTAGTATGATTATATTATTTAAAATATGTGCTGTCATTATGATTGCTCTTGTTGCTACCTCAGCAGGTTGTGAAAATGTGGGTTTAATGTGGGTTTTTATTTACCCAAAAAAAAAAAAAAAAGTAACAAATTTATTCTGAACTAAATTGGGCCCTAAAAGAATTTACCAAAACAGAACTGAACAACTGACTCAGACCCTATTTCCACCTGGTATTAATGTGGAATGTAATGTGTGTAGAAACTAAATTTCAACTAAATTTCAAATCACAGAGATTCAGTTATAAGCTCCAAAAGTACGGAGAGCTGATGAACACAAAGACTTTTAAGGCCTGGCAACCTGCAGTAGACATCCTTATATTTATGTTCATAAAATGTTTACATAACGCCTTGGCACAGAGAAACGTTGTGTCTTTTGGCACATAGACAGACACTAGGCATTGCTTTTCATTAGTCATCGCACGTTTCTATGTGAGTAAAAAACGCAAATGATATATATACACACACACACACACACACACACACACACCCAGAAATGATGTACATGTTTATTTCCATATAGAACGGGGAAGTGAAATACGATCACAAGTGGTCACTCAAGACACATTTGGAAATGCATTCTACTGCTAGGTGTGAACACATGTACAGTACTTAGAGCTGTCCACATTCAGGACAGATTTTAATACCAGGTGGAAATGGGGTCTTAGACCTAACTGAATGACAGAGGGGAACATATATTCTAGTTTAGTTATACTAGTGTAAAAATGTAATCTGCTTCTTTAGCACAGTGTGGATGTGGTTTGATCAGATTTTATTGACCGTGAAACTACTCAACAACTGTCATCAGATTCTGATTTCAAATGTTGCTGAATCCTGCACACTTCAAACAAGTGAGAGGAGCACGGAGAAAAAAAGTAATACAGAGATCTCTCTTGTGAAATAACCTTAAAGGTATAATGGAGGATTTTCCCGAATTTTAGAAAAGAACCGCCCTCTCCACTTTTTGAAAAAATGCTCCCGAGAGGGAACGCCTATTAAACGTGTGCACGAAAGAGCATGCACGAGCCTAGTTCTCCTCGTGCACGCTCTGTTTACAAGTTGCTGTCGGCATGGCTCTACAAGCCAACTTTCCAAAAGAAGATTTGCACTTTTACCACTATGTCAGACTCGCCACCGGTAAGTGGAAATCTATTTACGACAAGCATCTCTATAGCTAACTTTAGCATGCTACAGGACAACAAACAAGCTATCGCCGAGAGCGGGGAGGGCCTGGCAGCGGTCGGAGGCTTTTATATACTGTCTATGGTCGGACACCGTGGCCGTGCTCGCTGACCTGTCACGGCACGTACGGCCTTACGTAAACATATCCCAGAATGATTGACAACTAGGAGGACCAATAGTCTTGATGATCCACCCAGAAAAAGAAAATCCTCCACTATACCTTTAACTGTTCCAACTTTGGCACAAAACAGTGTGTTCATGTAGGATCCCATTAGTCATACAAAGAAGCTGACTGAGGAAATGTATTGTAAGAATGTCCCATATTAATCCTAAATCTGCTATTTCTAACAACACCTGATGATTTTTTAAAAACATTTCTGCCATGGGAAGAGCTCTTTACGATAAACACCAGAGACTTTTGGCTGCAAGCTGACATACTCTTAACAAGTCAGTGGCTACATTTCATCATCAAAGTACATTTTTTTCTATTCATTAAAGCGGTAGAGAGTTTTCCTAGGGCTGTCAGTCACAGTTGACTCTTGTCCGGCTGCCAGTATGCTCTGTTAGCTGATTACAGCTTACAGGATCTATACACTTTATCATTTTGAAACTGGAAACACTGCTAATCATGTCACACAGAATAGTACTATTAGACTGCAGTAGACCACAGCTGAATGATTAAATGAACAATGAAATATGTGAATAGACAAATGTCAGTGAGTGAACCGCTTTGTCTAAAGAGACAAATGAATGCACTTGTACTGTGAGGCTCCCACTCCCAGAAAATGTGGTTTGATACTTGACAGAGGGAGGGAAGAACCAGTCTAATGTGTGTGTGCATGTTTTACAGGGAGAGTATTTGATCCTAACAAGCACTGTGGAGTCCAGGACCCCGAGACTAAGCGGCCCTGCACACGGTCCCTCACCTGCAAGGTAACAAAAACACACACACACACACACACACACACACACACACACACACACACACACACACACACGATCACTCACACTCTCCACCTGTGTGTAATTTCTGTGGAGACAATAACAGTTTGTGACCCTCCGTCCTGCTTCCTGTCGATGGCCGTCTGACCAGAAAAGCAGCTTTGTTTGTTTATGAGAGTAATAATATTGAAGGGTGCACTATCATTACTACTGTAGGACTCCAACCCACAGCTATGGCCCTGTCTGCCGCCCTGTCTGTCTCTGTGATACGTCTACACTTCCCATTTCTCAGCGCGCAGTAGCAGTGCTGAGGCATTATAGGGCCCACACTTCCCTTGATGAGGTAATTACAGATGTTGGATGAGGCTACAGCATCTTTCAGCAGTAAAACTCTATTTTACTGCCCTTTAATTACTGCTAGCAAGCTTTACTAATCACTTCAAACTGGTTATTAAGTAATTGGAGAAAGTGGCTTGTGAGAATAATGAGGTTTTCATAATTTTTGTTGTTTTTCATTGTCTTCATTTATACTGGCGGTCCCAATCGGAACCACAAATTTAAAGAAAGGGACCTGGGCCCTGTTTTCCAAAAGCATCTTGAGGCCAGTTCGGACCAAAGATTCGCAACAAGACAAAACCGCTTTAGAACGTTGCAGGGAACAGTTGCAGCAGTCTGAACTGGTCCGTCTCAGCTTGACTCAAGCCAGCTGATGGTGTTGCCTGCGACTCGCCGATGTCACCTGTTTCAACCGATATATAAGATGCACCTGTCGGGTCTCTATAATTCTAAATATTATCTCTGAGTGAGTAAAAAGCCACACTACCTGTTTAAACCAGTATTTCACCAGCCTCACATGTCCATCCTTTTGGAGGAGTTTTTGGAAAACCAAATGTTTGATAGCTGGTAACCTTCCAAAGTAGTTGGAAATGAAGACAAACTCGCCATGCACCGGCAATATTTACCCACGTTAGTCTGGTGTGACGTCGGCAGCAGCATGGTGCAGTGATTATGGAAACTTTCCTGAAACCAGAGAGCCATGATTCAAGCCCCTGTGAGTGCCACCATTATGTTTGAGCTTCAGTCTGAATTCTTCACAGATCAATACTTTCATTAACAAAATCTCTCTGGAAATAACCCTAATATATCTTTGCACTTAGGGCTTATTAGCTTACAGACGGACAAGTATGAAATTGCTATTAACCTTTTATTGTGTGTTTCTTTGGCTGCCACAGACTCACTCCTTAACCCACCGCCGAACCGTCTCCGGCCGAAGCAAACATTTCAACATCCTCCTGGCCGAGCACAAGGGGCGTGCAAAATTAAATGAAGGAGCGAAGGAGAAAGACAGGGACAGATCGCAGGGAGGGAAGGAAGGCAGCAGCCAGAGTACCATGTCACAAGAGACCACATGTCCCAGCAAGCCTCACTGCCCAAATGGACGACCTGTGTCCATGCTGAAGCTACGGCTGGCAAATGCACACATACCCAGGTAGCACAGCGGATACCCACACACACAGTATTAACTATGCATGTGTATACTGAACTATTATTTGGTTCCCTTTTTAGGAACCTATTTCCTAAGATTAAGTCAAACAATTTACTGGTATTCCAACTAATCTGATTTGACGATGCATTTTTGTAATGCTATTTCTTTACGTTCTTTCAGTCAGGTTTGTAATCTGTACGTTTCAGGAAACGCAACATTTTCTGAACAAAAGTCTCATCTTTTAATTTATTAAGCATTATTTATTTATTTTACCTATTTTTGTGCACACAATATACCCAATTATTTAAGACTTTTTTAGCAATGTATCTTTACTCTTGCTTAATGTATGTGACTTTGAATACTTTTTCACATCAATGGAGTTAAACTGTACTGGGCCCGGACAGATGCATGGGAAGTCCTTGTCTGTTCATGTTTTTCCCACCAGGGGATGCTGTAAACAACAGCAGAAACAATAGTAAAGTAATGGCAAGTCTGTCCTCATGAAAGGGTTATGAGAAACTCATTTCCTCTTTCTATTTAGAAGATGATCCTCTGTTTGAAAAAGGAAGTTATTTGGTCACTGTAACAAACATTAAGAATTACATTGATTGCAGTGTTTTTGTGTTAAAACTTATCTGCCATTCTGTCTCTTCTTCCTTTTATTTACTTCCTTCTTTTTCCTCCTCCACACTGTCTCTCAATCTTGCTTTCCTTATCTTTTCTTTCTTCTCCTCCTTCTTTCACTCTTCATCTTCATATTGTTATTATTATTATTATTTTCCTCTCCCATTCTTCTTTTTCTGCACATTCATTTCTATTGCACATTACTTTTCTGTTTTCTTCTGTCACATTCTCTTTCACTTCCTCTCTGTTAACCCTCTTCTCCCTTCTTTCTTCCAATCTCTTCTTTGCTTCACCATACCACTAACATATCTTCTTCTTTCCCTTCCTCTTCTCCTCATTTTCATTTCCGTTTCCCTCCAACTCCCCCCTCCCTTGTTCCCTCTCCTCTCCTTTCTTTTATTCACCCCTCTTTATTTCTACCGTGTCCCCCCTAGGGTTCCAGGCTCCACCACCTCCACCTCCAGTCCTCTGCCCCCAGCCCCCGCCCCGGCCCTTAACCCAGAGCAGTCTCCCCACAGTTGGGTGACAGCAGCAGGAGACGGCAGTCGACTTTCCAGTGATGAGGGAGACGCAGAGACTCTAGAGGACACTGACCGACCTGCCTTTCACTACTCCAGTCGCCACCCACAGCCTTTAGGGGTAAATAATTTGACTAATAATGCTCCACTAACAGACATTTTTATAGTCCATAACTGTGGGCCATTAAATACCCACTGGCACAAGTTTGTGGCATTATCTTCCATTTGGACCCCGCAGGGTCTGCTGTTAGGTGCCACTTAGAGGAATTATTTTTGTCGATGTTCAGACACTCTAATCGAGTGTTTTCAGTGCACACAAAAAAGCGGGAGAGTTGTGTGCAGTTTTGATGTCAGTATGTCGATTGAGCAGTAATATGTGGCCATTATGTTACTGTATTGAATGTTTGGTATATACATGTTGATTTATTTTATATATAAATTGCTTTGCTTTCTGCAGTTAAACAAGTGTAAAGAACACACTGTTTAACAAACTGCCCACCCGAAGACGTAGGATTAATTGAGAAACTGTTGTTCAGAATCTGGGTTAAGACCAAAAAGGTGATCCCAGGAAGGATACATGACTCCCACTTCCTATCGTAATTAAATTTGACATTATTGTGTATATTGTTCCTAAACCAGTGACAGTAAACCATTGAGCTGCCCACTCGCATAAGTGTTCAAAACAAAGTCACATCTTTTGTTTGAAACTAAAAAGAGGCATTGATTTGGTAATATTGTCGTAGTTTAGGAGATAGTCGGGTTTACGGCTTCTTTTTTTTAGATCTCTGAACGTGTTAAGTTCTTGAGTAGATTTTAGTATTGCTCGTGTTATCAGTCAGTCTCAATGTCTCAATTTGGTATTTTTCCATCACCTCTCTGCTCTCTCTTGGTCATCTGTTATTTTCCATCAATCTCTCAGTTTCTGTCATTTGATGCCTCTTTCACTCTGCGTCCTGCTCTGTCTACCCAACTCTTAATTAATTCCTCCCTCTTTCTGTCACCCTCTCATATTCCTTTCTTCCTTGTTTTTCTCTGCATCCTCTTAATTCATGTGCCTGTCTTCTTTCTCATGTGCCTTCTCCTCTTCTCCCATCAATATCTCTCTTCATGCTTCACCTTACCTCCCTTCTGTTTTCTCTCCAGTTTTGCGTATTCAGCAGCAGGCTCATGGGACGGGGCCACTATGTGTTTGACAGACGATGGGACAGGATGAGGCTGGCGCTCCAGAACATGGTGGAGAAACACCTGAACGCACAGATGTGGAGGTGAGTGTGCAAGAAAATACACTCTGTGGAAATAGTTTCTTTGGTTGGGTAGACCTTTCTCACAGTAAAGTCAACGTTAAGGCACACATCACTCATGAAATGTATTTCCAAGCTAATGTATGTACACAGGAGTAACTACAGTATGTGATTTGATTTTGTCAGATTGACTGTCCCTATGAGCACGTGTAAATATGAGAGGAAGTGATGTGTGGACTGACCTCTGTTTTGAGGGAAATAAATACAATTTAGTGGGTAGACAGGAAGTGATTTTTAATGTCAAGTCAGTTAATTTAGGGTTAAAGGGCAGCAGAGAGAACCGCACAAATACAACAAGAGAAAAAGTTGATAGGTTTGCATGCATGTGTTGATTAAAGAATCATAAAAAAAATGTTTGGGAAAGGAATAGTTTTTGAGTTGTGATCATGCTATTAAAACCAGGAGAAGAGCACCAGTAGCTAATAGGTTAAAGATGCAAGACAATCATACTTAACTTCCCAATTCATGTAAACACAGACAGCCATTGTTCAGTAAAATACAACATATTGATTAGTATTTAAGGTTTAGTACTCTGAATCTATAATGGCAATGAAGCAACTTAATTGGTGCATTTCTTATCTTCTAACATCCTCTTCCTGTTTTAGGAAGGTGCCTCTGGCTGCTGAGAGCCTCCTCTCCCTCTCCTCCTCTGGTACCTCCCCCGTCACTTCCCAACAGACTCCCCTTCCCACCGCCATCACTTCTCCTCCCCTCTCCTCCCCCTCCAACTCTCTTTCCTACACCGCCACCTTTCCATCCATTGCCGGGGTGTTCAGCATTCGAGACGCTCCGCAGCCCGTCGCCCCAGTTTCTGCACTGGGCAAAGCCCGTAATGGCACGCATAAAGCCAACCACCCATCCAAAGACATGGTGGACTCTGTAGTGGGATCTAAGAGGAGAAAAAACTCGTCCCACTCCTCCTCCTTTTCTCCTTCTTCCTTGTTTCCGACTGTGGATAATCACAAGAGGAACGGCAGCAGCTATCATCCAAGGTTACAAGGTTCAGGGGAGGCAGCAGCAACAGCAGCAACCCCAGCCAGGAAAAAGGGACTTGGGCACAGGGGAAGTAGGCTTTGGAGCGGCGGAGAGGACTGGCTGTCGAGAGCCGATGGGTCTCAAAGCCACAACTCACAGAACAGGTGGGTACAGAGCTGTTCTTAAAGTTTAGACAGTCATAGCAATGTATTTGATCAGCCTTAAAAGAGAGCCAGATCTTAAAAGTCAGGACTAAAAACAACACCATACAGGCTCAGCTCAACACGACATAGTACAGTATGTTGAGAAACACATGAGGGGGATTTATTAACAGGAGAGCATTGTGTAAACAGAGAGGACAGTGTCACCATTGCTAAGGCTGTGATGACAGGTGTTTAACTTTCCTGTCAAATATACAGCACTGTAAAATCTGCTGTGATGATTTCACGGCAGTCCAAATAGGTTCGACTGTACAGCGAAAATTGTACTGGAGCTGACAATGTATCATGGCAATTTCCCTCCTCTTCTGGTCTCCAGTCGCGAACTCGGCACGACCAGTATACCCTACTCACCTAACAGGGAGCCGGCCTCTGCCCCCCATCAGCCCCTGGCTTCCCCCACAGGACCCCTGGCTTATAAAGAAGGAGCAGAGGGGAGGAAGAGGAGGAGTCCCAGCTCGTACACAGGGAAGGCCAGCAAGCTGAGCAGACCGGGCGGGTTGGAGAGCCTCTTTGGGAATGGGAGCGACAGCGTGGGAATACTGGCTTCGGGGCCAGAGTCCCCAAGGCAGGTAGGTGTTGGACTGTCTCCTTATTATCCACTAGTACGAATATACCCTTGAGTGTAATTTGGTGTGCTTGATTCTGAATTGTCAAACCAACCTTACTGCTAAAAGTCTATATGTACACAACCTTCACATCCAGCAATGGATGTGAAGGTTGTGTACATATAGACTTTTGAGCTAAACACATTTATTTATGATCAACAGCAAAGAAAACCTAAAACACATTTCAAGTCTGACAAAAAAAAAAAAAATCTTAACATTTGCACTTAGCTCAAAGCACCACTGTGTCTAAGGACAGCCTCACGTTGCTGTTTGCATGGCTGTAAATACTTGGCCTTGTTAAACTGTCAGCAGTCTCGGTTATAACAGATATATTCTCTTTATTGCCAGACCTGTCTCCACAGAGCTGTGGAGTAAGGACTTGCTGCACCACAGATTCTGGGATAGGAGAAGAAAACTCTCTGGGTTGTTTGCATTTCTTTAAACCAATAGCCATCATTTAGGCAGCGCTAAGTTCTGGACGCAGCGACCGTGGCTCTGCAAAATGGTGTCCGGAAGGAACTTGTTTTGGTGGAACATTTGCACCCCACAAAAGAAAACGCCACATAATATAATATATTAAATGAAGTTAACTGTTCACACAATACAGTAATGTGAGCTATTTAAATTAGCACGATACATGGTTAAACGTAATTCGCTCTCACCAGTGTATCGCCGTGTGTACTTTACGTCTACATTGTTGTGGTATGTGTGATGGTAGTTCCAATTTTTTATTAAAGAGGGCAGTCCTAATATGAATAATTGGTAAAAAAAAATGTTTTATGTATATTTCGATGTTAGAAATTGCTTTACACACAGTAAAGCCACCACTGAGCCAATAATGAATGAAAGCCAGCTAATAAGTCTCTCTCTTCTTCTCCCTGCAGGCCAAGTTGCATCACTGACAGAAACCTGTTTCATGGACAGAATGTTGGGCAGCTGTGCAGCCCACCACCGTTTGTGACCTTTGACCTCACCACTCTTCCGCTGACAGCACCAATCAGACTGCTTTATCTCGACCGTGTCACCCCTATTCATCCAATGACGGTTCAGTTCACCTGCTGTGACATTGGGGCTCTGGAGTCTTTGCCCACAGTTGGCTGGCAGTTACTTTCACCCTCCAACTTTAACCTTTGATAATGGATCGCTCTGATGGAAAACTGCTGTGCCTGACTGTGTTCGCAGTCTTTAAAGAACAAAAATCCAAAAAAACGCATCCTCTGAAAAAGGGAATATGCCTCACCTTTTCAAGGCATTGGTAATATAATACCACCACTGTACAATTTTGGGGGAGACATTTTTTTTTTTTTTTTAAACAATCAGTTTATTTTCTGGTTGTTTTGACCATTTTCCTGGTTCCTGTGTCTGGAGGAAAGAGGTCTGTGATTGTTATTGTGAGTAAGATGGTTGAAGGACCTACTAACACGACTACTGTAGGACTTCATTTATGCCACCTCAACACCCCCCACCCCACCCTCTTTCTCTTGATTTTAGCTTTCCCTTTTCCTCATAGATGGAAGACAGCAGCTTTAGTTTTAGTTAAACTTTTGGTTTTATCGAGCTTTTTCCTCTCTTTCAACCTCTTTTTCTTTATTTCTCTCCATCTTTCTTTCCTACTTTTTGTCAACATATCTACAATTCTCATCTTCCCTTTGTCCCCCCCCCTCTCTCCCTATCCATCCCAGCATGCCTGTGTTTCAAAGTGCACTTACAGCCCTCACTTCCCCCTTGCTTCCTTCTTCACTGACTTCAGCAGTGCCACACCAAGGACCTGTTCACACAAGGGAAGAAACAAATATCGTATGTTACCAGTGATGCCGATGTATTTCAGTATAGGAAGAAATCCGATTTTATTTGAAGATTGTTTTTTTTTGTTCTGGTTTTAAATGTTGCAAGAAACACAAACTCCTGTCTGCGTGTGTCAATGACTTGCACAAAAAGGAATGATTACTACCGTGTTGGATTTTTTTTTTAAATTTTATTTTATTTTTTATAATTTATCATTTGTTTTCCAACTGACCCTCGGGGTTTGAGCTAAAGAGACTTTTTGAGGAAAAGAGTCATTTCTATGGCATTTTGAAGAAATGTTGAAAGTATTATGATAGTTGATATTGTTGAAAATGTGTACATATCGATTATTATTTTTGTATTTATTAATAATTGTCCCCTTTTACTAAATATGAGCGAAACAGAGTATTTTTGCCCCCGTACCTAGGTCTGTGTTAAATGATATTGATGAGATTGGCCTGATTTCTCAAAATCTTCAAGGAATTTGTTCATTAGCAAAGTTTTTTAATTATTACTAATTAATACGCAAACACAGCAAGATATGAACTTTGACTGTGGCTGCTGTGTATGCCATTTCCATTTTGCTGTGCAGACAGTTCACATACGTGGCCAATTCTAAGAAAAAGAAAATATATATATATATATATATATATATATATATATATATATATATATATATTAATTTTTCTTTTTATTCAGGTGTGTTCTAATAACTAAGTGTTATTATGTGTAGCTTATATTGTTGTCTGACAAAAATATCTTAACTCAAGGAACACTCACATGTGGTTGCAAACTCCAAAAGAACCTGTTCCATTTCCATAAAAGTCAGAAAATGTGCTATTTACTAATTGTTAAAGAATACTGTAAATTATACAATACAGTACATGCACCAATATATGTCAGCCAAACTGCAACTTTGTGAAGTTTAATTTGCAGTAGCTTTCCAATAAGAAAGCGGAATACTTTTTCCAAAGATTTAATAGTGTGGTTTTTTTTGTTTGTTGTTTTGCTAGATCTTTTTGTCTCACCACTGCCTGCAGATGTTTTTTTTTTTTTTGCAGCAATAAGCAGCTTCTCCATTTCCATAGAGGTCCAACAACACATTCAAAGTAGTATGTTATATCAGTAATTTTTAGAATGCATGCTGACTTGACTCTTGAGTCTACTTTTCCAATGTGAACACACTACATACTCAAAACCTGCATAGAATTAGTCTGTAGTTTGAAATGGGGACATAGCCACAGCCTTCATCAGCAGATGGAGTGTACTCCGTTGCCCTGGAGACGGCTCAGGTGTCATCACATGAAGAGGGGGTCTAGTACATAAATAAACCATGAGTTAAGTTTTTGTTATTTAGGTATTATATCTAAGATGAATATGGAACCTTCACAGTCAATTACTTGGTCCATAATGTAAGTGGACAGTCATGTTTCTAGTATACATTTCTAATAGCTCAACGATTTGTATCCGACGTACGCTAATGAACAAAGGTTGATTTTGTGACACCAGGCCTTGGTTAGTATTTTCATATGAAGGGACCCACATTCCTTTTTGCCTGTGGATCCACCCTTTTTCATACTTCTTCCAATGTTCAAAACTACAGCTATATTTTTCAACAGTCTTTATCTTTCAGTACCGATTGGTCTAGTCTCAATTGCAATTATGCTTGTTGTTGTGTATTGTAAAAATCAAAGCCTGGTCCAAGTGCTTTCACTTACTTCTCAGCTGCACCCGTCAAGCTTGGTACCAATTCTTCTCCTCTGGCTCAGTAATTCACTGCGCTGTAAATGCAGCACATTCATTCCTTTTGAACTTTGAATAGTCTTTGAAATAACAAGATTAAAAAAAATTGAAATTGGTATTATTAAATGGTTAAAAAAAAACTTTACAAATGTCTGAAAAGTACCCTGTCTATTCACCCGGTGTTGCTGATAAAGCCAAAGTAACTGAAATCATTTAGATTTGCTTGATAGCAGCGTGGCGCCGTGAGCGACGCTCCCACCTGGTACTCGCTGGCTGCTTCAAATCACTATTTGTTGATTGTTGTTTTTGTTGTTTGTTTTTTTTTGTCTCAAAAGCATCGAAGCACTATTGATGTACAAAATCGGTTGTATTCGTGTTAAGCTCTTTCAAAGTACTTCCCATGGTGACACTTTATTCTTCAATGTGTGAGATCGTCAAAGTACTCTTAGATCAGTTTAGTGATACTTTGTTTTTTTTTTACTGTAGACACGCAAGGTGTATCCGGGTACTCGTGGTGTACAGTTAACTCGTTGCAATTACAGTGTACATTTTCTCTATGTAACGCAACGTACCAACAGATGTACTAGTAAATAGATGGTTTCTGTTGGTTTAATGGCTGAAAACAACGGGAATTAAAGATTTAGTTTCCGCTCAGTTATCTTCAGTCTGTCCGCAGCTCAGAGATGACGATCTTACCGCTGACATGTTTTTGGGGAATCCCACCGTGACTTACTGTTTATGGTAATAGGAATGGGAAGTTGCCATCTGATGCAGCTAAAATTAAGACAACGTTCATGAATTTAAGAGCAGTTGTATATTATCTTTGCTGTTGAATTTTATGGAGGTATTGACAGTTTTTTTTTTTTTTTTAAGCCTCCCCTCCTTTTTCTTTTTTTTACACTTTGTTATAATGCCCAGATCTTTAATCAACTTCTATTTATATAAATATTTGAGATATTAAAAACAAATCTATATCTATATATTTGTAATAGTGTCTCTGGCAACTACAGTAAAAGAAGATGAAGAGTATATTCTCAGTGAGTTGGCCCCTAAACCAGTTGTTGTATTTGATCCAAACTGTGTAGAATGTCTGAATGTCTCTCACTGAAGTTGGATCAGAACAAGGATTGTTCCCATCAAAACAACTAAACAGTTGCTGTATAAAAAAAAAAAAACAGTCTTATATCCAAGCTTTTATTAAATGATTGAAAGTGGATGTTGTGTTATTTGTAAATCAAAGATGCAGCTTTTTGAATTGGAAGGAAAGTCCCACTGATGATAGTTTGTTTTTGTATAAGTTGAGTGGTTTCTGTGAAAGGTTTCTTGATCATTGATGTCTTAAAAGATATTTTGTGTTACTTGAGACGAGCAAATACGTCTTCTGTGGCTGTCAGTGTTTCACAAAGGAGCTTCAATTATGTATTTTGTGCTTAAATTCCTACCAGATGCATCTGTAATTGCCGTTTTCATGATTGAAAACACTAGGCTGAGGCCTAAGAAGAGTTGCAACATTTGACACTTTTCCCCGAATTTAGTTGTCATGATTTCTTTTCCCCCAGCATCCAGGCTCCCGTGACTGGCTCTTTGGTCCAGAGTGAAAGATCTCAACAGCTGTCAGACGAAGAGGATCAATCCTACTGACTGGTGATCCCCTGACCTTTCCTCTTAGTGCTACCAGCAGGTTTACATTTTTTTGGGGGGGTTTCGTGATTATAGCTTGACAATTATTGGATGGATCACTATAGAATTTGCTTCAGATATTCATGGCCCCAAGAGGATCAATCTTATTTTTTTATTTTTATTTTTTGTTTAATATAGCGCCATCATCAGGTCAAAATTTCAATTTGTCCAATAATTGGCAATTCTTATAAGCCACACCTGAACTTTGTGTACTAAGTAGCAAATGTTGCCAACAGAATGCTAACACTCAAGAATAAGATGGTGAACATGGTAAACATTATACCTGCTAAACATAAGAATTTTAGGTTACACTTTATTTGAAGGTGTCTACATAAGAGTGACACGACACTCATGAACGTATCATAAACAAGTCAAACATATGATGTAACGCTTGTTTTAGTAAGTGTCATTCGGTTTTCGTCATGACGAGTTATGGTTAGGGTTCATGTGTTGCGACAGTGTCATGCGTTCATGACAGTGTCATGTCACTCTACTAATAATAGTAATACATTTTATTTGTAAAGGACTTTTCATAAAAGAATCTCAAAGTGCTACAGAAACCACATTAGAATTAAGGAAAATACAGCATAACATGAGGAAAGAGGAGGAGGAAAAAAAAGCAACTCCCAGACTATGCTCCTGTGAAGAGTACAGTGAGGGAACAGGAGAAAAACACCTCGGCAACAAGCACATAACAACACGACTCGACAACATGACTTGCAACAGGGGAGGGGAATGGGGGGTGGAGGTAACCCAGCACAGGCAAGCAGCCATCCGGTCCTGCAGCCGACAAATGGCGCTGGTCACAGACCCGCTTGTCAGACTGGGGGGTAATCTCTTACATCTCTTATGTAGATGCCTTCAAGTAAAGTTAAAATTTTAGCATGCTGACATTAGCATTTAGCTTTTTATAAGACAGTTATCTCATAAATTAAAGTAACTTGCAGCGCCATCAGACCCTTTCAAAGTTTTCCATTTTCATTTATTAGTGTCAGGTTGTGTTGGGCAACACAGTATTCATAATTGAATTAAAACAAGACATGTTATTAACTTATATTTCAGTGCAATCTAACCAGAATCCTTCTTGATTATTAGTAAAGGGAAAGATTATATTGGATTGTGACTCTGATGCTTCTTCTCCGCAGCAGGATGACTGGCCAGCTCAAAGGCTGATAAAACAAAAGCACTAGTTGTTTTATTGGAGCTATAGCTCAGCAGGAAAATCACCTATGTTGGCAATAAAAAAAGAAACCAACAAAAACATTTTGTGCAGCACATAATTAGCAATCTTTGGAGAGTCCCTCTTGGTGCTCCTAGTTGGAGCTAAGCTACCTTTCTCTCTTTATAGCACTGATTTGATGTTGTTATTGTTTACAGTGGAAAGTGGACTTCTGAGAACTAAGCTCTGCTCTGACCGGGCATTTACCAAAATGAAAGGACACTGCTGGCAGTAAACAGACATTTTCACGCTCTCCTGTGCTTTTCTACTCGTCCTTACCTGTGAATCTTGATGAAACGAGGTCAGGAAATATGTAAATAATGCATTTTTGTTATGATAACAGTAACTGTCTCGTCCAAACTTTAGCAACGCATTCCTTGTGTGTCGTCATTGTTTACAAATTGCCAAAGTTTTGCTGTGTTTGTCTTGTGGTAGAGCTCACAGATTATTAATATAACTAATTGAGTCAAGGGAAAAAACAATTAAATTGAACATCAACCTTAAAACCGAGGCTGGTTTTGATCATTTTACTGATTAAGTAAATGTTAACATGAATTGTAACTCAAAAGATTTAGCAGAAAAGTAGAATTTTCCAAGGCTAATAGAGCATTATTAAACATCTTCATTTCCTGTCGGCTACGTTTAATGTGCATTAGATTGATTTTTAGAAAGGGAGCACAGCATTTATCTGGATTCTTCTGCTTTGCCATTGTTTAAAAAAAAATGTCTTTTACATCCAGTCTCTATCATCAACCCTGGCATGATGGAGATCAGTTGTTGCATATGTAAATACACACACACACACACACACACACACACACACACACACACACACACACACACACACACACACACACACACACACACACACACACATACACACATACATACATACATACATACATACATACATACATACATACATACATACATACATATATTCCAGTAACCTGATTTTATATCTGGTGATCCAAAAACCCAGATTCCTTTACACCAAACTTTCATTATTTATCTTTCTTTGATCTTTTCACCATTATTTTGCTGACAGCGATGACTGAGAATTGTCTTCTGTTCATCCCTTGCAGGTGCTTCTTTCCACTGTTGTGGAGGTCAGCGAATTTGTCCTCAAGTCTGAGTCAGATGTAACTGTCGACCCCCAGAGAATGGTGACTGCAGGCCGATTTAGAAAAACAAGAAAAGAAACACCATGAACATGGAGAGATTGCAGCCGACCACAAAATATACCGTGCCCGCATTTTAACACTATAACATGTGTAATAAAACTTTAAAGCAAGACTATTTAACGTTTGCTGAACAGCGTCCACTGTCCCCCAAGACAGATGATGGGATAATGGTCAATGTTTAAAACTTAGAGTAACAGAACCATAAATATAGAGGAGTCAAAAAGGCAGTGACTAATTAAACATCTACCTTAAGTTTACTATCACAAACTAACATTAGCAACCGTAGGCTAGTGGTCAGTAAGGCTGTAACGGCAAACGCTGTGAGTAAGACTGCATTTTATTGTTTGTGAATTCAACTGTTCATTTCAGAATCCGCTTTAATGGCCAAGTAAGTGTGTGACACATACAGGGAATTTGACCCTGGCTTTTTGTTGCTCTCAATGTACACAGAAATACAACGGCTAAAAGGACAAGGACAACAAAGCTGAACAAAGGTAAACATGTGACTACTATATACAGATATAAATATATATATTAAAAAGAACGTGTATATATATATATATATATTATATATATAATATATACATATACTATGTGTAATAGGTTATTTTCTTTCAAAAGAATCTCACTTAAACATTTTGATGTTTAAATTTCCTTCTACAAAATTAGGGGATGGGGTTGTGTGAAAAAATGTCAGTTATAGGCTGGAAACTATAAGCAATTTGATTGATATTACAGTAACAGTCAAATTGTTCATAAGGTCCTGCAGTTCAAGTGAGTCTAGACACCCATTTGGCCTTTTTCATGGTAATTATCTTATCTGAGAAAAGGGCATGGCACGTGATAAAAATCAGAAGACATGAGAGTAAAGAAAAAAAAATAATAAATGTGGCCAAAACGGTGCATGATCAGGGTTGGTGCCTTGATGTGTAGCCCCATAGATTGCTCTAACGTTTGCATTTGAGGCTGGAGTTTGAGAATTTTTCCACGAAAGGAGCTGCTGCATTATTTTTTCATGATCACTGTTTAGCACAGCGCACTGCGATGTCGCTCATATGCCTCCACCCTTTCCAAACATAATTTTTCTTTGAAGAGGAAAGATTCAGCCTAAAACATACTGTATGTATTGGATCCGGTTACATTACATTGGGCAGTTTTAGGACATTTTTTAAGAGATTATATATGTGTAAAGTCTGAAACGGAGGCCTTTTGTAAATACTGATTTGGCACTGAAGCAGTGGCTGTAGTTACATGTACAGATGGCTCTACTGCCATCTATTACTGCTCTCCAGACAAATCACTACATCCAATTAGATTTATTTGAGCATGACATCCAGCAGGCAGTTTCTACCCGCTGCTTTCTTCAGTGCGTTTTACATTAATGGAGTGAAATGACAGAAACCCACATTCCCAACAACATTGACACCTTGTGGTCAGTTACCTCTAACACGACCCCAAATCTCATCAGCCACAAATCAGTTTAAAAGCACTCTGGAAGAAATGCAATGCAAGAGAAATGATGTTAACCTCAAAGTAAGGAACAACCCTTATTTAGTCTTCATTTATTCCGATGCTCCCGCTGGGATGAAGAATTACTGCACAGGTCGTCCACTGAATTCATAATCACAGCAGCTACCACGCGACAGCCAAGGAAATCACTCACATCCAAGGTATAACGAAAATTTAATGAAAATAGACTGCAATTTTCTGCAAACTGTAAGAAAGTTTAACACAAATGGGATTACAGATTTTCATAACATTTATGTAATTGTCAATCAAAATATTTGCTCCAGTTGGAAAGCTTAATTAGGAAAAACAAACATTCATCTTGTTTGTATTTTACAAAGTGGATTGCACTGGAATCAAGTTCTATCCTAATCTCCAGCATCTTCACCAGTCCCTCCAGACAAGCCCCACTTGTAGCCCATGCTGTAATTATAAACAGGCTATTTAAACTACCAACATAACAAATTATGTGTCATGCACAAAAAGTGTCCAAACATGTAACTAGGTTTTGTGATAAATGCAGCCGGCATGTAATTGAGAAGATAAAAGCTCTCAGCTCTATTCGGCGACGTCTATGAATGCCGAGGAGTTTCTCCCCCCATTGCAAACAGCATTCTTATGATAATGGAATAATGCTGGTGCTTTAGTTAATTGTGTATAGGCGATAGTGGTGGGCACCTTTTGTTGTGAGCTCTCATGAGCCTAAAGGAAAGAGCTGGCAGGGATTATAACTCTTATAGAACTTCTCAAATTCCCCCACTTTCTACCCACTTTGCATTCAATGAGTTGAGTGTTTTTCTTACTGGATTCGAGATCTTGTAGGATGTATTCAGGATATGTAGGGCATTTCTGTATCACTTTACACATATCTGATATGATATCCATCAAATCCAGCCTAACCTGGTGGCTAAATAAAAACAGTTAATAAATAGCTCAATATGTTGAAGAAGGATCTTTCTACAGCAGGTGTAACAACTTAGCCTAAGTGGGACACTTTTCTTAACTATACAAATACTAGAATTCAATCTCTTTGAATGGGTCTTTTGCTTATTGGCTGGTTTGTCATCCTGTTGATGACAGCCTGCTGTCTTGAATCACTATTGATAAGCCCATACAATTGAGTTACCAAAACAAATAGCATACCTTAGACGTACAACATAAGGGTAATAATAACAAAACATAAATACACTATAAAAGTAAAAGCCAGTAACTGTTATTTACAGCCGCCAGTCATAGTGTTTTTGTTAAATTACTGGTAACAACTACTACACTACATGCTAGAGTAGTAGGATACATGATGGCATTACTTGTACTACTTCTGTTATACTGTAGGCAGGCATAATATACTTTAAGATTGTATTAAAATACTACCGTACACCTCTTCCAGAGAAGAAGTGTATATAAGGCTATAGTGCTTCCATTGTTAACACATTTTTTTTGTTGCTACAAACTATGCCACAGAGTGGGCCTCCATGTTTTAGACCATATTGCTTTTGTTTAAGTAGTATTTAACTGTTAAATTATTCCTATGAAACTACTTCTGTTGTATTATTATTCAATACTTAAGTAAACATTTAGACTACTTGCATAACAACCTATTTCACTTTCATTCATTATTTGAACAGTCCATGAGATGCCATGTTTCACACTGAGGAAAACGACCTATTGCTTCTATAAAACTGGGGTAACACAGCCGTTCACTAAGTAGGCTACTAATGCACTAATAAGGTTTTATGAGCTATTTGATTTGACCACTGCCTTTTATCATATCAGTTCACTCCATATCTGTCAATTCTTACTTTCAAAACTTTTAGGTCAATGCAAAGGTTCCTCTCCATCACCTCCACCCCACCTGCATAAACTCAACTTCACCATCACCTTACATGTCAAATGTTTGAGCCAGCTGCACCTAATTAGCTTTTCCAATCTGATACTTTCTCATTTACCCAGAAACCATAGGTTGGTTAGTTAATACATTAGCTAGCTAACTTTATCTTAATATCTTGCTTGCTATGGAGCATGTTTAGGCCTACATTAATATTCAGCAAAGTTGTTATGCGGTCAAAAGGTGTGCATCTCTGACATAACTCAAATTTCCTTTATATTTCAGATGATAAGTGATGGACCGAACACAGGTTTCTGTTCAATAATCTGGGAACAAGGTAAGGATTTGCTGTTTTAGCATAAAGTTACATTTGCTTGTAAACTGTTTTGTGCTCACAAATTATTAAATTTAAAAAATAGCTGAACAGCCGGGCCACCTCTCATTGTAAATAACAACATAGCTAACCTTGCTATTATGCTTGTAGCTGTTGCTGATGGGCTCTTGCGCAACTTAAGCTAGCTAGCTTTGGCACAAAATTGATATATATCCCATCGAAAATATTCCCACACCTGTCATTTTATTAAACTAGAATATCACAACAAACTTTGGTATTCTTGGGTTGGTGTCCTGGCTTGGTTATAAGCAAGGGAAATGTTGTGAGAGGGAAGTAAGTGGGCTAAACAGTTAACGTACCGTTAACGTTACTTCTGCTATTGCTAAATTGATTTAACGTTAGCTAGCTTTACATCAACAGCATGGCGGTAAATTAGACTTTATTTTAGTTAAGAATAGAAAACATGTTAAATGCTTCTACGTTTGTTTGCAGGGGAATTGTGTGATGACATTGTAAACCAATTAACATATAGCTAAAACAGTCAATACTAATAAATGGTATTCACAATGGGCTAACATGTTTTGTCAACTATTGATTGACTCAGTGGAACAAGTTGGCCTTCTATGCTCTGCATTTTAGAGTTTATGGGATTTGAGTAGTGAGACTAAAACCACTGGAATCAGCATTGTGATGAATTAAGCTAGCCACCCAGAGTTAAGGGGTCCCAGGAGGGACTTCAGTAGGTACACATGAGGGGATAGTTCATTAACTCTTCCTTTGCACAGTGCAGGAAGTGTGTTGAACAAGTTAAATATAATATTTCTGTTCTTTGATTTAAAGAAAAATAAACTTCTCAGATATGTCTCCTCTGAGGAAATTTTACCAAATGTAGGTCTATTGTCCAGTGTGTCTATACTTGAACCCTCTTTTTGGAGAACGTTGTGATCCCCTGGACTATATAGCTAATACTACGAAATGTGTATATTTTTAATGAGTAAATGCCACAACTTTTGGCCACACATTTCTGAATATCACTTTAAGTTGAGTCCTCTTTGTGCTACTCTCTGGCGAATGAGTAGGCCTATTTAATTGGTAATATAAAGTGGGACTATTTTATCTGTTGTAGCCTATTAGCTAAATTTTGAGAGGGTGTCTCCACCTGTTTTATTTCGCGTAAACTTGCGTCGTGGACTCTTGTGGAGTGCTCTGTGTTCCTCTAAGGTTGTGCGTTTTGGGGGCTAAATCAGCACTACAACCGTGGTTTTTGGCTAAAAGCTGGATATTAATCAAAGTTTTCTTAATTTAAAGAGGTCTAATCTATCCTTTTCCCCGCAATGTCGCCCTGATTTGTCGACATTTCCAGCTGAAATTGGACGTAGAGGGTGCACCTTTGCGCAGAGACTGGTTTGATGCTGAGAGGCTCCTCTGGGTGCACAAAGACAGCGGCTCGCTGACGAACTTGTTCAGAGTGAACCGGGGACGCTGGGAGGCGAAATAAACAATCTCCGGACTCGAAGTAGCCACGACCGCGTAGTTTTACCTCGTCAAACACACTATCCCACCACACATCCAACAAATACAAGGTAAGGACTTGTTTTTAATACGTTTTAGCGGGACTGGAGGGCTGCGGAGCGGGTTAAACCTCCTTCGCTTTGGCTTCCCGAGCATGGTTGTTTTTGCAGAAAATGGCGTCATCGCCCTCTTGTTTCTGCCTGGCCGCGGCGGGGAGAGGAATAGTTTCCGAGACTTGTAGCAGCCTTTGCGTGTAGCGTTTCCCTCTTCAAAGATGAAATCACCTACTGCAATGTGTTGTATTCAACCGTAACTCGTCAAAACACGAGATAGTTCGTGATTTCGCTCGGTAGAAGGACGCGCAAAGATGGAAGGGTCACCGGTCCTGTGCGCCAAGCTGCTTCTTGGAAAAGGTGGCACGGAGCCGCAAAACGCAGCGTTGTACATTCATGATAATGCCATCTTTACCGGCTCTAGGCTAATCCAAATGACCAAGGATGGTTTAGTGTTATTACCAGGGTGGCGATGGACGTAATTTGTGGGAGCACTGCACCTTGTCTTTGTGTGTATTTTATTCAGGTTAGCTCGTTTTTACGCCGCACTCCCCTGCCATGCTGCAATCGTTATGAGGGGCCTCTCTTTTACGGCTCGAAAGGTGCATTTTGTACTTGGCTTTTCCTTTTATCAAGTCAAGCTGTCCCATTGTTATCTCAAAATACAGTTTTTAGGCTGACAATATAACCGTGTAGAAAGAGATTTTCGGGGATAATGGGGGCGATGCGAATCGTGCCATGAGAATGGCGACTGCTCTGCGCTCTGGTTCGCTGCTTGCCAGGCGAGGACAGCCTGAATGAGGTAAAAATAAAAAAGTCTTTTGGACGAATCACATAGTTTGCACAAAACTGGGGAAGTCCGGCGCTGCGCAATGATTGTGCTGCTGCTTTGCGCAGAGCACAGTGGCAGCTGCTGTAACCGCCGCCACCATTTCGCCGCGATATTTTTTTGTGTGTGTTGGCCAACCTTTTGTAAATAGTTGGGGACTGTTGGATAAAAGAGCACAATAGTATTCATGCGGGCCCTTTATGGCCTGTGAATGCGATCCTAAGTCCCACTCCGGCTGTCCTGTCTTTCTCCGTACGTGCATGCGTCCTAGCACTGGCCACCACACATCCACCATAGCGAGGCCACTCGGTTCCCTGTGTATGCTCTGCTTGGTTCCTCCTGTGACCAAAAGTCGAGGACTGATTGTGTGCTGAGTGTTATGGTACAGGCCATCACGATCAAATCGAAACAACGTCAAAACATCAGCCATGGAGACTGCACATCGTTTGCTCCGTGCACATTTTTATTAAGTTTCCTGAGTTATGCAACCGCATCCCCTTAGAGCGAACTGATTATCCGCCTTTATTTACTCGTCACCCACCATCCGATGGATATTTGTGTGCAATATCTTGTCAATTGGATCAGTCCCCGTGGCGACGACACTGAATTAGGAAGACATGTCATTTGCAAATCACCCAGTGCAATTTGCGTCACAGCCCGCGGCCTCGCACGCCCATGGGGGGCGATGGAGTTGCAAATGGAGACTGTGTGTGTGTGTGTGTGTGCTGACGCTGCCCCAGCTGAAAGGGAACCAATAGACACGGACCCCGGCGGCAACAATCGCCGTGCGCTTCCACTCTCCAGTAGTGCACCGACTTGGGATTCTGTATCAACACGGAAGATCGCGCAGTTTTTACGGGATGGTTAGGTTTCCTTCGCCCTGCCTGGGATGCGTAAGTGGATGCGTACACTAAACCAGCTTCAGGGCTCGACAGGCCAGCCGGAGAGGAGTATATCCGTCCGGTCCTTCCCTTCCCTCATGGTGCTCGGTGCATGTGGCTATATGGAGTCAATCGTGTGAGGATACATGTCTTTCCACTGGATAGGGATTATATGACCGTAAAACCTTTATTAACAGCGCAGAGAACACGGTTGGATTATGTTTTGGACACTGGATACACACCCGCGTCGTTTTATTACATCCACACAGCGCGCCACGCGTTTCTGCTATGGAGATGAGCAGGGCGTTTATGTCCTGAAACATTTTATTTGTTGCTGTTGCGCTTTTGGGCTCTGCGCATGGTTTCATCCACCAGAGCTCAGAGAACTTATTCACGAGGCAGAAAGTCCTGAAATTCTCAAACTAGAAAGTGCAGATTCAGTCAGCATTTAAATAATTTAGTTATGGTGTGGAGGGAAAGATTATAATTTATATTTTATCAAATATACCGGTTGATTGGTAACTTGCTGGTACCATAACACTTATTCTAATGATATGACAGACCTGTAGTAAGCATTAAATATAAAAGCACTACTTCAGAGAATATGACAAAAATGTCCAACTGCAGCATTATAGGTATACAGTAATATACTGTAGCAAAGTTATACTGTTAAAATAATGCAAATATATAACAATTTGATTTGTGCAATTTAATTTAACTATAGGCTACATATATTCTAATCTTGCAGACATTTTTTTTCTTGCAAAGTATATGTTTCCATTTACTTCATTTTTAAATTTAGACGACAGTGTCCCCTTCCTGTGCTTTATTAAAAGCTGGGGGTGATGGTTAAAACCAAATCAAGGAATGGAGACTGCTACCTGAACCCCAGAAAGATGTTCCCCAAGGTAGAGATTCACCCCAGAAGGCCTGAGTCAAGCAGCCCTGCTGCTATGGGCTATTTTTATCCTTGATAATTTATGGTTCAATTCAAGGTTCATTGGGGCAACTTTGAACCTACACATGGCTGTTATTTTACGGTATGGTATGGAACATGGCTCAGTCTAAGTTCAGATGTTGAGCTGGTTCTACTGTACATGTGTTGTAAAGTAAATTAGTTCAGATCAGGCCCATTACCATCACCCCCTTTAAACACTTTACAACACAGTCCATGAGTATTTCTGACACAATGGAGATGGCCAGTCTAACCTTGGGGAGGATTATGAATGGGTAACTAGGAAATTAGTGTTATAAGTAGGGATGTAACGGTATGAAAAACGGTTATAGTGACCAAAATTATCACGGTTTTCTGTATTATCGCTGTGTTTTTAAAAGTGTGTTCAATATGTTCAGAAAGCACTGATAGGCCTACACAAGCTGAAATAGTTTCAAAAAGTGTAACAGTGTTTATTATATTACAAAAATATAGGCAAAACCTTATCAAAACTTTTTTTCCTGCATGTTCTGCAGACAGGATAACTGTCTTCAATCAACTGTCCTTCGGCATTCTTATAATAAATAAACCAAAATATGCCCATGCTTCAGACTTAGTCCTCTTAGGCCGGCTCCACACTGGATGCGTGGCGTGAGCGTGCCAGCTGCGTGGCGTGTCCGTTTTTATTTCGGTTCCCATGTTAACAGGCTAGAGCTTACACACTGCCTGCATGACACTCACGTCTCAGGCGCGGCTTGAGCCTGCTTACCTGGCTCCCCGTCATCTCATGGGACTTTGGGTTATAGCAACCTGAGATTAGTCTTTTTCAGCCAGGACTGCCAGGCTCTCCTCCCTGATAAAAGTTTCCCAGGTATCATGTTGACTGCAACAGTTTAATGATGTCACTGTATGATTCAGTCAGTTAAATGACGTAGTGCTGTTTTCAGTCACTGAGTCAACTTATCAAACCAATGTGCTAAGTTAAGTCAGTCAACAAACCCATTAACCTGCCGGTCATATAACCAGTCAGTGAGGCAAACAGAGAGACGGACATTAATTAAGATATCCATCCAGTCAGGCAACCAGAAAATTGGCATCAGCCAGTCAATAAGTAAGTCAACTACAGTTATCCAATAAAGCAGTTAAGTCTTATTATCTGCAAGCCAGGAAGCTGTGGTTATATATATTTTGATAGGTGACACACCAGTTAGTAAGAACACCTTTCTAAACTAAACAGTTGTCTTGCTGTGACACTGGTTATTGTGAACACTGAGTTTCCAGCAGCTCGACATGTCAACAAAGACCCTCTTTCTGCCCCTTGTGACAGAGCGTGCTCCGATTACCTGGAGAAGATCCGTTCAGTAGTCTGTTATGTTATCATCACTCTCTGTTGTCATCACAGGGTGCCATTCTCAGTTGATAAGTAATACCTTTTAGATATCACAGGAATTGCTGCTTTGTTTTGCTTTGCCATTTAATGTTGACATCACCATATACAGCACTTAATTATACATTTACTTGTAATTTTAGAGGCTCGATTTCAAGGATCATATGCTGCTCATCCACACACCTGGGATGAAAATGTCCATTATGCATCTCCCATGTCTGTATTTATTTAAATCTGTGTTCCTTTTTCACACTCTGCTACTGCATCCCTTTACGTTGCTCCAACGTACCTGCTTTGAATCAAGACTTAACATACTGTGCAGAAGTTTCCTTTTTATATTTGGTTTTGAAGATCAAATAGCAAATTCATATACAACCAATTGTTTGAATACCCGCTGTCCTGCCACCAAGTGTTTTCTGGCGTGATTGGGTGATGAAAGCTGTCACAGAAAAACAAGTGGAGCTTATTGCAGACCTTAAAACAGCATATGTTTCAGTCTAGTAAACTTTGTTGAGCAATGAAATATAGATAGTAAAATGTGCTCTTTGGGAGACCGAATAGTATTTGTATAAGTTGGTGTACAGTATGTGTGCACACGATTCTGCATATGTGTGTAATTTGTGTGTGCACGCCTCAGGTATTTCCCCATTTGCAAAGAAATCTGCAGAGAATGATTTGTTGTCACAGTGATTTATGTTTGTGAGTTTTCCTAATACAGTTGTTTGATAGTCCCACACTGGAAATATCATTCACAACTGTGTGCGTGTTTGTAAGATCACGTCTGTTCATGAGCACATGTCAATTAATGTTGTCACATTGTACATTAGTCACCGGCAGTAAGCACTGTCTAATCTTAGGCAGTCATATTTGAAAGTCAATGTAATGTTTTCTGCCACTGATGACTTTCCTGAAGTCAGTGGCATTTTATTTATGGATAGTTTTTTATTATTATTATTATTATTATTATTATTATTATTATTATTATTATTATTATTTTAAAGTAGTCAAAAACACATCACTCGGCAAACTTTAGCATATTTAACATTTTCACATGCGGATTTACATTTGTATGTCATTCACACTGTGGTGAAGACCTCAGTCCTGTCAAACTCACACGTGAGGAAAAAGTCTTATAGGAGAACTGGGATAGTGATACCTTTGGAAATACACTAGATGCAAGTTTTAAAATGTCCCATTTGGAAACAGCTCCTCTGGTTGTTATTTTGTTGGGCACAGAGATGCTGTAGTGTAATTTTATAGAATGTACTTTGTGTGTACTGTATGTTTTTAGAACATATCTATCTAACAGAACTATCTATTTTTTATATATACTGTATTTATACTGTGTGTATGTGTGTGTATATATATATATATATATATATATATATATATATATATATATATATATATATATATATATATATATATATATATATATATATATATATATATAGTTTGGTGTTAAAGCCCCCAACGTCGTCTTCCAGGCAGCGTTGCTGTCAAACGATTCAAATATTTAATCGCGATTAATCACATTGTCATAGTTAACTTGCACATAAGTTAAATCGCACATTTTTATCTATTCTAAATGTCCCTTGATTTCTTTTCGTCACGTTATATTTTCTCATTTTAATGCTCTTATCGACATGGAAAAGTGGATCAGCTGCTTTGTGACAATGTTTTTTTTATTGAAAACAACATTGGCATATACGTAATGTTTAGTGGTGGGCCGTTATCAGCGTTAACGTGCTGCGTTAACGTGAGACTCTCACCGGGTGATAAAAAAAATATCGCCGTTAATCTATTCTCAAAGTTGGGTTGGGAGCTGGGTCTATAGGCTACTACGCAAGCTATGATGACTTTCACCTTGATATTTTAGCGAGGATGTATACAGCCTACTGACTGTAAAACAGTTCAAAATTAATGTTTAACTGAATAAACAGTAACAGTGTTTCCCACACAGACTAATGTGCGGCGGTGCGCCTCACAATCAACACCGCCTGCCGCACTTGCGTTTAATATTTTTTTTTACCGCTATTTAAAACATGCAGCGTATTCGTTCAGCAGCATATTTCCTTCCCTGCTCTCCTCCGTCTCTCTGTCACTTGTGTCTGCCAGTGTGTTAATGTTAGAGTCCCGACCGACTCTTAGCAAACAAGCGATTTCGCCCGCTTTAGAAAGTTAACTATTCGTAGTTAGTTTGTAATGCATTCAGTGCATTTTGGAAACAGGAGATGGGCCCCTGGTCTAATGCGCCACCTGGCTTGAGAAACCTATTCTCAAAGACCTACTTTTAGTCATTATTTGGGTAGCACACATATTCTGAATGCTTTCGGCAGAATTCAAATGAGCCAAGATTACAGTGAGATTAATCTAGATTAAAAAAAGAATCTATGCCCACCACTAGTAATGTTCAATTTCACACTAACATTCACACTTGGAGCTAATAATCTGTCACATAATGTAACACTGTTACCTCGATTTTCCATTGCAGATAGTACTGCCTCATGCCTGAGGCGAGCGTTGGTCGTCGTCATAGCGACTATGGTTTTCCCCAACTCATTTCCTGGTTGTCCTCCTCCATAAACAACGTAAAATCAAGGAGAGGGTTAACTTCTCCTGCTCCAGGTTTCCCACCGTGGTCAGAAAGAACAGGGGAGACACTTTGTTTCTCTCACCGACTGTAGAGTCGCTACTCGCTCGCTCCGAAGCTAATCGCCGTCACGAACCTACTAGCTACGCGGCTCGCAAGCCCAAACCGGCCGCGGCTTGTGTCTGTTTTGTTTCCGGTCTGCGACATTACAAGACCCGCCCTTCAATCACTACTATTGGCCAGGCGTCCAAGGTAACGTAACCCCATTTGTTCAGGTCCTATCCCCTGACCAATCCGCTATCCTAACCTTGAGGTGAAATGCCTAACCCCAACCAATCAAGCTGCTTTGTAGGGCGGAACATGGAGCAGCCATAGACAGTTAAAGAAGTGGACCAACAGATCCCGTTGCTCTCTCTATGCGTTAATCGTGCGTTAAAAAAATTGTCGACGTTAAAATGGGTTTGCGTTTACGCCGTTAATAGCGCGTTAAACTGACAGCCCTAAAGTGTGTGTGTGTGTGTGTGTGTGTGTGTATGTATATATATATGTATGTATGTATATATATATATATATATATGTATATATATATATATATATATATATATATATATATATATATATATATATATATATAAAGTCATAGTATAACTTGATACGCTTCGTTTCCGTAGATTTCCAACATTAGGTGCATCTGAAGTAAGTAGGTAAAAGGTCAGAGCCACAGTAAAAAATTCCCAGAGAAAAGGCAGGTTTTTAAGTGCAGGGCAACTCTTTCAGTAGGCCACAGCATTGTTCCCATCCTATCTTGTGGTCAGGTGGTATCCCTGGTGTGTGTGCCAGCAGTCAGCATCATGTCAGTGAGTGTGGTGTCCCTCCATTAGGAGGAAGTCTTGTCAGTCCGCCCCCACACAGCCATCGGAAATAACTATGAGAAGGCAGTGGTGATTGCAGGCACACATCAGTTGGGTCAAGAACCACACAAACATTTAAACGCATACATACATGTATGCATACAGTATATACAGTACATAATGAAACATGACAGGCTAATGTTTCTTTATGGGGTAGGGTAGTAAATAAGCTGAAGCTCCAAAGAAGAGAAAGTTCTGCTCTTCTGACATGAATTTACCTCATTTGTTGCCTCTGATAGGGCAAACGGGGATTTGTCTCCTAAAATAAGAGATGTTCCCAAAAGGGAAACGCTTTGACAAATTGATTTCTGGCTGCCATAAACAAAATTCATTGGATTATCACTGGAGATGAAACTTAAACATGTTTTCTTATAAAAGATGTAACACTGGAGAAGATATCATCAGGTGTATTTGTGAAATATTAAGCAAAAGTAGCATTTTTGCTGAAAAGGGTTAGTATGTGAAAATAAACTTTTAAATGTGTCTCTTAAAATTGGTCTTTCAGTTTGTGTAGAATGAGGAATAATTTTTCTTTCTCACATTTTCACAGCACATCTGAATAATATCACGTTTCAGTTGTTGTGTAGATGTGCTGTTTCTTAAAATCAAAGGTCAGGACATCAATAATCACTGCTTTAATTACAAGTATTAAGCCTAAAACCTAAGCAATAGTGAGTTTTTTAAGTTTGTAACAGAATATGAATGATGTTCAACTGTCATCAGAAGACTTTGGTATGTTTTGGCATTTGTTTATATAGAATAACTTGAAATTAGCACAGAAATAAAATTTCTTATCTTTCAACATTACAAGCATCCCGTATTAAGCAGTAGCCTAAGTGGAGTGTAAATTGAGGAGTTGGACCGTAGATGCAAACAATCCTCAGTTTGAGCCCAGGACACCTATTACCTGAGTCAGAACAGGAGTTGCTACTTCACAACCACGTCTGTCTGTTGTCATGGAAACGGGAGAGTCCCTCATGTTAGTGGGTGGGTGTATTGGGCGCATTTGTGTGGCTAGATGTGTTTGTTTTAAACCTTTTGTAGGACTGTACATATAGCCTCTTTAGAAGTGAGTTAAGAGTGTTGTGTATGGTCTCAGGCAGTTGGGGTTTTTAAGCCTTGGTCAGCACGGGCAGGCTGCTGCTTGTCCGGTTTTTATGAAACACTTCTCAACAAAGTAATAAGGCTGCTGTTGGTCTGGGTTGGGATTGGCAACCTTCTTGGTAGGGCTGGCACGGTATGGATTTTTTCCTACCACGGTTGAAAAGCAAGAAATTCCCACGGTATTGCTGTATACTGCAACCCCCTTACAAGAGTAGCGCAAGTTAGAGCGAGAATGGCAGGGTGCCTTAAAGGAGAATTCCAGTCGATTTAAACACGTAGCTCTGTTGTTTGTAAAGTTGGAGTGCTGTCAGTTGCAAGAAAAACGAAAACAATCGGTGTTGCCTACACCGTGTTATCCTCCTGCTAGAGTTAGCACCCAACAGGCTTAAACAGGGCAGGTTTTAAACATGTTTTTAGCCTCTAAACATGTTTGAAATGTCATTACAAGTGCCTACCCATGTGCAGTGATTCCTTCCGAGGGAACACACATTTAAAACCTAAACCTGCCCTGTTTAAGCCTGTTGGGTGCTAACTCTAGCAGGGGGATAACACGGTGTAGGCAACACCGATTGTTTTCGTTTTTCTTGCTACTGACAGCACTCCAAATTTACAAACAACAGAGCTACTTGTTGAAATCGACCGGAGTTCTCCTTTAAGTGAGTGACGTCAGTGCCCGTGTGGTCGTGCAAGGAGAGCTAGCGGTAACGGAGAGTAGCGTATGAGTGCCGCTGTGAGTAAAAGAGAGAAAAAAAGAGTTAGCAAAGTTGATGTAAAGTGAGTTAAAAGTGAACAATAAAACAACAAGCTAGAGCTTCTCAAGACACGGTGGCTTTATCTGTTGTAAATACTCCCGGTAAAGTGAATGATGTTACCCCCGAAAAAACATCGGCTTAAACCTTAATACCAACGTATGTTGCAGCCATAGACTGTAAAAGATTGCAGCACAGTGTTTCCATTTCAGCTCAGTGTGAGAGTCTTTACTGAGTTTTGCTGTCATTTAGGGCCACAATGGCAGTTCAGAAAGCTCTTTTGTCAATAAAGTAAAATATAAATAAATAAAATAGTTTAGAGTGCAGCCTGTCTAGCAGCTGAGCAGACAGAGAACAGAGAGGGCGACTCAACAGTTCGCTAACTTGTTGCCCTCTCTACCAATATAAGCCGCTCTGTTTTAGGCTACGAAACATGCATGCAGGCTAAATTCAACCGTGTCGTTTTATCGGGATAACGCTATGAACAGAGGTCCGTTTCAGGTAGGGGGTTTAGTGGAAACTCTGAGTTTGTTAAGCCTGAGATGAGGGAAACTCTGAGTTTTCCGTTTCAGAAAGAGAGGTAACTTAACCTCAGAGTCAGTTACTATGGTAACTGAGCCTATGAACCTAACCTGGTCGGGAGCAGGTTTTCTTCAAGAAACCTCGAGTTTCTCTCAGACTCCTCCCCATGGATGTATGAAGAGAATTAACGCTCCTCCCTCTGACACAGCGCTCTTCATTTCCTCATTCATTCACTCAGTCTGTATCAGGCGCATTTCAGCGCAGTTTGTTATATTGGCGTGAATAAAATAAAACATTGTTGTTGTTGTTAGGCAGACTTTAAAACATTGTTTTTTCTCAAAACATGGCATTTCCTGTTATCGACGATCCGTTGATGAAGACGCTGTATGGCAGGGAGTTAAACATATGTTGGAAGATGATATTGACGCATTTTAATTTCCAGATAACTTCCTATTTGAGCGGTATGGTTTTTCTTCCCAGTCTATCAGTTAGGCTATGTAAGCTACATAACTTTATCCGTCCTCATATCACTAACGTCACCCATCGTGGACATGCTCTATATCCCAGCACATTCTTGCATTACAGTTGTCTCTACAACATTGGTGATAATAATAATTTTAATAAAGCGCCGTCAGAAGAGATCGCTCTGAAACGTTGTATAACTGCTATACATCATCTCATGCTTTGTGTTTGGGCTTAATTAAATCCTGACAGTCTAAGCTTTCAATAGATGTGCTGCATGACCATATATTTTGAAGATTTAATGCGTCAAATTTATAACAAAGTTTAAGCAGCGTCCACTTTGCGCGTGAGTGTCCCGTATAGGCTACGGGTCAGTGAAAGTAAGGAGTTTAAACATTTGTAGTGTTCCCTGGACACAGACCAGTCAGAGCCATTAAAAAGGAGTTCCACAGATTGCAGGTGAATGATGTAAACCCTTTGAAATGAAAGATTATGAATTATAATTCCGTTAATGATGGTGCTGCAGCCTCAGAATGGGATTAGTAGCCTAGGACTTTTTCGCCCGCAGTATTGCACCTAACTGAAATAGATTTGAAGTAATATTAGCTTATAAGCTAATATTACTTCAAATCTATTTCAGTTATGATGTATATTCCAATACATCATATTGGAATATAAGCATTTACTCTAGCAGCAATTTTCTCCAGCGCAATTTCTCTCTCTTTGCAGCAGCCGCTGTGTTGCTTTTTTAACGAAATACATGTTCAAACTCGCTGTCTGTGCGCATGAGTATGTCCACCGACCCGTTTGTTTGTGGTTGTTGCCATGGTGAATCGTAGTATCATGGCTCCATTCATGCTGTCTTTGATGCACGCGCGTAACCCTGAGTCAACCTACTCCGAGTTGATTGAACCAACTAGAATCAGCCGTTGTGAAACAGAAAACTCAGTTTCCCATCTCAGGCTCAATCAACTCAGAGATCAGGCTCAGACTCAGAGTTTGTTGAACCTCCTACCTGAAACGGACCCCAGAAGGAAACTCTGCTAGCTGCTAGGCTAATGTGCAATTGTAAACACTGCAGCTTGTTAAGCTAGTTAATGCGTCTACCTCAGCTGAGAACAGAGAAATGTTTTTGCCTTTCCTACCGTAATACACGGTAGGAAAGGCAAAGACATTTCTCCGATACAATACATTACACAGGTCTCGCATATAGGCCTAATAGTCAACACGAATGGAATGTTGTTATGTGTCATGGAACATCGCGCTCCCCAACTCATGAAAGGTCAGATTTGCTCCATCTTTTGATGATAAGTTTTGTTTAGAAAACCTTGAATCCATGTAAGACACAATGTCATCAGACACAATCCATACATAGTCATTGGGCGCCATGAATAAACCGCTCGTACAAACAGATGGCACATGCAAGTGATTTAAGAGAATCTGTGGCATTCATTTCATAGGTATGTATGAAATTACAAGTGGTGCTGTCAAGTATAGATGGTATACCTTTCTTCACAGGGGAGAGGGGTAACATAGGGATGAGTCCACTTGATTTTGAATTGTATCATGTTAATGGCCAGTGTTAATCTCCCTCCCTGATATAAATAGAACCTGGTGCATAATGCATTAATATCCGTGGTCTTAATTTTGTTAGAATAAAAAACATGTTTTAATCAAATGATCCAATTTAAATGAGTTGTCTTCATGACAGTTAAACCTCAACAAGGCTAACCTGATCTCAGGAATAAAGTCCTCAAATCAGACTCCAGCTGTAGCATCTCTACGATGTTTTAACCCTTGACACAGAATTTGATGAAATTGTGGTTTGTGGTGCTAGGTGTCAGATCCTGCCGAAGCCTATGTTAAGAGCAACTTTAATTACCCGCATTTGTTTTGAACATCCCCTTGTCTGCTCTACTTCATGTGATGCTCAACTCCAGGTAGGTAGGGGTGTGTGTGTGTGTGTGTGTGTGTGTGTATAAAAAGTAACAGCTCCATCACAAGTAGCCTCTGCTATCATGTTATCGCACATCGTTCTAAATTGGTTCACCCTCACTACTGAAAGCATATTGTTTTATGTGTCAAACTCAGAGTTCTTATAATGGTCTAAAAATGAGTTTTTAAAATTCAGGAACAAACTATATATGTTCCTTTTTTTTTATTCAGTGCAAAAACTCCCTAATCCCAGTGATACCTCTGTGTTCAGGACCATACATGTGTGTGATAAATACTTTAATTTCCCATTACAAGGCAATAAGAGCAATCTGACCTTTGTCTTTTCATGTACACAGTGGCTCCGTGTTGACATTGTTGTGGCAGATAATTTGGTTGGGGAAGTTGTGTAGCGGCTGTGTTGAAATGTAATCATCTCTCCTGCTCCTCTTTGCTTCAGCTGCTTTAATTACCAGGCAGAACTCCATCTATGTGCATGCGTTAGTGAAATAGTACAGCTAAATCACATCCTTTGTATTGAGACATACGTTGGGGCAACCCCTCTGTGGCCCCATGACTGTGTTCCCCTGTACTCCGTGTGTCTTGTCTTTTGGAGACATCAGCAGACTACAAAACTTTTCAACTCGCAAAACATTTTACGCACAAGCTTTGTCTCCCTCTGCTGGAGATCAAGTGGAACTACAAATCTGCTCAGGTGGAGATTTTCCATGTGCACATGACGCTGGCTGTATCATCAAGCATGTGACATTGCCGACCCTGTTACTTTTCACTGTCAGTGTTGTCATGTAACTTCACTGTAGGTGTAGGCGCAGGCTCTACTGTTCAGTTTCTTAAACTATGTTTCTGTCAGATTTTCTTATATTGTTTTTGAATCTAAGTTTTCCCATAATTGTAAGGCACAATGATTAGTTCTAGCTATTAGTCTCTGTATTTACTACTTTACAATAGTTTACCATAAAATAACTAATGTATGTCGGCCCCAGGTGTAGAAGAGATGTTATCTTATTTTAATCAAAAATCAGTGCTTTCCCTTTCCCATATTCTGCTCAGTTCTTTGGTGTTGTCGTGTGCTGTCGTTTGCTTGTGTATGAGACCTCTTTGGCTGTCATACCCAAAAAGGCACCTGTCTCTTAAAGCTCATCTAATTAAGCCGCCATTTGACTCTTGGGAAATTGTTTTATCCACTGTCAAAAAATGTCAATTTCCTGATGTCTAGAGCTATCTGTTGGTCCACTAACTTTGGTGGCAGCTAATGCTGGCCTTCTGTAGCTAGTAGGTATGAGAAAGAAAACAGTGAGGCTGTACCATAGCCGTAGTGCAGCACTGGTGTGGTGTCAGGTGCATCTGGCTGAGTTGGACCAAGCTGTTGTAACCTAAACAGCCACTAGAGGGCAGCAACAAATGTTGTTATACCCATGATGCTGTAATATAATTAAAATATGATGAAATAAAGCACACGTTTTTTTTGGATGAAGGTTAGGGTTATCAAAAGTGATTTACACATAAGTGGGGTCTACTTTTCATATTAAGACTGTAAAATTGTCCCTGGGATCTTAATTTAATGCCCAGTAAGAGATACAACATAACGACAAGTGGTTAAAAATGTCCACCCTCACATTGATTCTCTAATGCCAAAAGTAAATTATATATCAGAGTAATAAACCAGAGGTGGATATTGATCCCAACTCCCAGTACACATTTCAGAAGCAGGTTCTTCTTGTTTACTTTATAATACATGTATGTTGACCACAACAGTATTTATTTGCATACATTACATTACATTACATGTCATGTCATGTCATTACATGTGTTTTTAATGCAGATCCACATATAACAGTGATCCTAGGACTGGAAGTTCCTCTAGGAAAAACACATTAGCATTAGTGTTTATTTTAGTAAGGCCAGAGTACTCATTTTAAATGCACACAGGGACAGTGTGCCTCCTACGGAGTAATGGTGCAGGTAACATGGGTTTAATTGTCCTGCCAGCAATATAACCAGCAGATTTAGCATTTTGGGAAACCATTACTTTGACCTTTTAAAATGTTCAATTCTGTTTTTATATTTAGATCCAATTTAGTGGTTTCTGGTAAACACACAGAGTTGTTATGTTTGCTGCATGTTTTGAAATGCAAAGGCCTTTCAAATCACACATACTTATTTTGTGATGGCTTACAGATGTGGAAAATCTGGTCATTTGTTTTGTATGTATAATTAATTTGAAATGTAACAATATTTCGTAAATAATTGTTGTGAGTATGAATGAATGGAGTATGAATGGAAATACTTAAGTAAAGTACAAGTACCTCAAAATTGTACTTAAGTACAGTACTTGAGTAAATGTACTTAGTCACTTTCCACCACTGGTGTTAAGAGAATGAACATGTCTGTTAGCATTTCCATTGCTTTTATAATGTAGAAATGTGGGGCTCTAATAATGTCATATGTAACACACAGAAAAGTTTAGTTGTTGCAGGTAACAGATAGCCATTAGGTAGGGCTTTGCAATTAATCGGAATTTAATCATGATTATGATTTTTGGCTTAGCCTGGTTGACACCAGACCCTTCTCAGTTGTAACTGAGAGTCGGACGCCGCTCAAATGCCTCTTGGCGCCATTGGATAGTCCTTCAACCAATCAGACCAACGATCCGGGTGACGTAGCAGCAACAGCAGCATCAACGGGTTTTCCCAGGCTAATTTTGGCTCTCAATGATCACAAAAACAGAATAATCGAGAAAAACAATTATTTAGCTCATTACATTTTGAAAGTAAACTCTTATTTTCTCATGTTCTGAATGATTTTTTTTTAAATAGGAAAAGTATTAAGGCAAATTTCACAGTTCTATGTTTTTTTTTTACTGTTGATTTATTTAACTTTTTCCACCGTTCAAGTTCAATAATTGCAACATCTTTCCAGAAGTCAACAAGTAATCGTGTTAAATTATCGTGATTTCAGTATTGACCGAAATAATCGTCATTATATTTTTTTTCCCATAATCGAGCAGCCCTACCATTAGGTGTAAATCCATACATAAACCAACAGAGCAAAGATGAGACATGAGAAGCCTCTGTAATGGTTATATATTTAAAAAAAAAAAAAAACTAAGCTCAGGCTCAGAAATAAACAAGCATTTTATATTTTAGAAGTACATCCAGCAGCAGTGGTACTTCATTAAATGTAGTTCTTGGCTCATGTGGGGTGTTGTTGCAGGTTACAGGAGTGTGCTGGTAGGACCGTGTGGTGCAGCAGGCCACTCTTGGCGGCATGGTGAAGGTCCAGAAGTCAACTAGGAGGAAGAGCTCTCACTGTCTGCGCAGACTGGAGGTACTGGAAACAAAAAGATAATGCCTAGATGATATTGTCCAGTTTCACTGCCTTCACTGTAATTGTGGAAAACACACTTCCTCTATGTTAATCCATAACTCGATCCACCACCCCAAGTCATTTGAATAATTACAATCACGTAATGGTCAGATTTGACTCTGTGTGTCAGTGGAGATAAACTCCAAATGCTGCACAGTATATCCCACTTAATACATGTGGAATAATTAAGAAGGCACCATCTGAATGTTTCTTTCCTATTTTACGAGACACCGTGCTCTCAATTAGCAGATGAAACAACCCTACTTTACCCGCTTTCACTTTAGTCACACTAGCTAAAGTAACAGATGAAATCATACTTTGATGTAAGTTCTATTCCATTACATAGGAATGTGGTAAATGAATTATGTTGAATAATCAATCATAATAATTATAATCCATCCTGTTTAATCCAGGTTTCACCTGTCTATTTTATTCTTTGTTCCAACTCGTTGTTTTATTGAACAGTAAGTGGAAATGAATGGCTGGTCCGCCTACTCTAATCAGTACCCTTCTCATGCTTCATGTTCACCACTTCCCAATAAAAAATGAGGCATGAATAGTTGGTTGACTGATTGATTGACTGACTGACTGATCAGTTCATATGCTATCTGAATGGTGGCACTACCTGATGCTTCCTTTTACTTGTGCGCTGGACAGTCAAAATGTGTAATGTTTCTTTTCTTGCCATAGTAATAAAGACATTTTAGATTTTAATGAAATAGGTACCATTTCCCTTCCATCTCTTCCCCAAGAGCATGATCCACTGGTTGAGATAGAAAGTATTTGTGTTCAGCGGCTGTAATGGTTTGTTTGTGTGGGTTTACTGGGCATGTGTACCATACTGTTAAGCTATTTTATGGTCATTGGATTATGCCATGGTATGCACAGTGTATTTGTGTACAAGGGGACCACTTGTCCGGCGGTGATGTGCTGTAATGTTCCTGAACGGTGGAGTCATTTATTTCTCTTCAAGGGCGCGGGGATGCGAGGAGTGAGAGAGACAGACACAGGCACAGAGAGAAAATGAGGATAAATTGGTGGGTGGGAGAGGAGAAAAGATTGGGGACTTCAGAGAGAGAGAGGAGGTCTGGTCAAGAGACACAGCCACACACACACACACACACACACACACACACACACACACACACACACTCACAACACACTCACAACACACTCACAACACACTCACAAAGACAGATGTATGTGCGCACACTGAAGTTGGTGTGGAGTCACTTATCTGCTGAAGGGTGGCTTTGTGCGACAAGGTTAATATCCCTCTACAAAATGTCTGGGTGCTCTGGAGACATGAAAACACACACACACACACACACAAATACACACATTCTCTCTGTCACCTGCTGTGACCCCTCATTCATCCCAACAATATGGTTTGTTTGTTTTTTCAGCAAGGGGTGGCGACTAATTGTATTCATGATGGACACTCATTCCTGATCAAGTTTAATTTATGAGATTTTGTGTGAGTGTGTTTTATATATCAGTCATTACAACTAGATTGTTAGTGTGTCTTTCTTAAAGCCACTATTTATTGAATTTGAACATTTCTGACTTTGGCGCCTTCCAGTGGTAGTATTCAAAGCATTCACTGTGGCAGACAGCAAGTCTGCTGCTTCCGTCACCACTCACAGATTTGACCCAGGGACACTGAAATTATTTGACTGAAAGCAACACAGACTGCACCATTTTTCACATGTTTGTGTCTTATTACCGGTAATCTACAAAAGAAATGCTATGACATAAAAATCGTCCTTTTTACCCTTTTTATTTATTGATTTGTGTCCTCCTTTTTCTGTAGCTCATGTTTTCATGTCTGATTTTGGTCCCACAGAGTGGTGGCCAGACAGTGATGGAGGAAGGCCAGCTCCTTTCAGACAGCCAGCATCCACAACAGGAGGAGCCCCGAAGAGCAGATCAGTCCTCTGATCAAGCCCAGCTCCAGACCTCTGCTTCAGATGAGGCTGTGTCGGAAACGCCGATGGATGACCAGGAAAAGAGCGACTCTGAGGCCCAGCTCCAGGCAAAGCCTCTGTGGAAGCCCATTCCCCCTCTGATGCCTGAGTCCCACAGGAGCGCCACCGCTGGGACCAGGGACCAAATCTGCCAGACTGAGGAGTGGCTTCAGCAGACCAGCGCCGGCAGCCACGGTCATAACACAGGTGGGTCAGGTTTTCTTCCCACTACACTTCCTGCTTTGATTCATCCACCTACAGGCTAAACCTGTCTGTCAGCCTCCTGTGTAGCTTCACTGCCAGAGCATGGTCGGCTGAGTGCTCCAAATAAGATCAAATGGTCTGTCCAAACAGACGAAATGGAAACCAAAAGAGGTTTTTGCATTTAGTGTGCATTGCTGTCTATTTGACAAACATTTATTGAAGTTTTTTTTTTTTTTGGGAACTTTCAGACCGGAAAAAGTAATCTTATCTCTGCCATAAGTTGGGAAAGCTTAAATCTTTTTGGTTTGTGGCAAATTACATAAAAATAAGCACAGCCTGAGCAGCATGAGAATACGGAACGTAAAATTTGTATTCTTAAAAAAATAAAATTCTTAAAAGATATTGCTTGAATGAATTTATATCTTGCTATCCAAGGTGCAACCACTTCATCTACAGAAATGTTGCTGCCTCGAAATTAGGCCACACTTTCCTTAATTTTGGCTTGGCTGCCCATGTTCCTCTCTGCGTTTCATTCACCGTAGCTTTACTTTAAAAATGGATGTAGACATCTTGATTCAGATGTAAATCCAGCTACTGCGAGTTCATTTCTAACAGTGCTGCTAAGTAAAGTGCCACTCGTAGTAAAGGAAGCTGTTTGCGTCGACTGACGCTTCTCATTGGTTGATCTTTGACCCTCTTGCAGAGGGGGATGTGGAGGTCGGCCGGTCGCTGACCTGCCCCACTGGGATTATAGCAGTTTGCCTGGGAGATGTGTGGGGGGATGGGGATTGGCAAAACACATTCTGTCACACATTCATACATAATCTCCATCTCTCTTTCTGTCAAACCCACTCACACAGTTGTCATTCACATTTCTAGCTCTCTTTCTGGCTGTGTCTTTCTGGGTGTGTTCAGTCTGTCTGCTGGTCTTTTTGCCTTCTGTCTTTCCTTCATTCTGTTTCCCACACACACACACACACACACACACACACACACACACACACACACACACACACACACACACACACACACACACACACACACACACACACACACATACACGTGTGTGTGTTCAAGCATATATTGGGCTAACAAGGCTTTAAACTTGCAAGGTGCCTGCTTCTAGTCTGTTATCTGACCAGAAGTAACTTCATCTTGGATAGAACAAAACTAACAAAAAATCTGAAATAAACAAAACAGACAAAAATCACTGAATATATATGTTGACGTGAATTAACAAAGCATTGTCTTTGATGACAACAGTGCATCTTTGCTAAACATAAATTGTAGTTTGCAGGCTGTAATTGAAGTGTGTGCTTCAAAACTGAACAAACATTTTGTCACAGTTGGAAACACTGACAATGTTTTAATTGGAGCTCTGTCCCAGTTACCACTGTTACAAAATGCTCCTTTTGTTGATGCAGAAATGATGTTCGTCCTGTCACCTTCTTCCACACCAATATAAAGTGAGAAATTAGATTTAAGCATTTGAGGTGATTACATGGTCTGTTGTGGCCTTTGTCCATGTAATTGGTCTGCTCTTGTGGCGGTTTACTCTGTTTGTATGCCAATCGCCATGAAAGTCAACAACATAGTATTGATGTAAAAGTTAAGTTGCTGAATTAAAAAGAAAAATGGAGCCACCGTCAGCTTGTATCAATAATGCAGGAACCATGGCCTCACTCCTGCTATTTTATTTTTTAAAATCAAATTAAATAGTTTGGCACTTAGATCAATAAGTACAAAAAACACCCTTAAGGTTTTTTGGTAAATTATTTTTGGTGTTTCACTGTTCCAGACAGAAATGTGTGTTGTTGTTGTTGTTTTTTTTTTGTAAATGAATTTGTTCTATGCAGTGATTTAGTCAAGATTGAAGATTTAGCATAAGACAAGCCAACCTGTTTTTTGTTAGAAAAATACACGTCGCACTGATTTTGAAATAAATCTCTGATCTAAATTGCATATATTGCCCATACTGAGCATCATGCTAAATTGCACTTTTGACTCTCTTGACTAATATTGATTGCAGTGAGTGCAATAGTGGGATATTTTAAAATTTCTTGATCTACAATTAACCTTACAAGCAACCAGAAATGTGCAGGGTTAAATGTGATTTCCTCACTGCCCTTACAGTATTATTGGGGCCATTGAATGATTACAATTGAAGATGACATAAAAGCAAGTCCGTTAATTACCTGGTTACCCATGTACAGTGGCTCAGTCCTTGTCGCAGCAGCCGCGGGTTCAGTTTCTGACCTGCGGCCCTTTGCTGCATGTCATTACCCCTTTCTCTCTCCCACTTTCCGGACTTAATCTGTCCTATAAATAAAAGCCCAAAAAAAATCTTTCAAAAAACAATAAAGCCATACCAGCATGAGGGCCACTGTTCACTAGCTGACCTTGCATTCCCTGGCGATTGAGGTCGAGCAGAAGCAAAGCATTTTCCAATACATATCAATACATTTCCTCCTGGTCACGTCCCTGTTTGGCCTGATAAAGTGGCACTAAGTGACACCCAAGCTGAAGTATCAGATGCTGCACTGGCTCTCATTACTGTTGGACGAAGCACAAAAAATGTTTGTCATCAGCATGCCTCTGCCCCCCCATTACATGTTTGCCAACAGTCCCATTTGAGCTGTAGTCCTCTAAACAAGCATCACAGAGATATCAATATCACTAGTCTTTTTATTTTTGCACCCTGCAATCTCCTTTTTGATCATGTCCATGATAAAGCTAAGGAATGAGGGATGTATTTAATGATTTACTGAAATTATAAGGAAAAGACAGATGACCTGCTTTCTCATAGTCGTGTGTGTGTGTGTGTGTGTGTGTGTGTGTGTGTGTGTGTGTGTGTGTGTGTGTGTGTGTTAGCATGGAGCTAATGAGGTCACAGTGAATCACTGTGTCATACAGACCTCATTGTATGATTGTGATTGTGTGTATCCTTAAAGCACACTGCAATATATCTTGTGTCTTACCAGGTCCCCAGAATTCCCAGGTGATGGTGTATTTCTCCAAGACTGTCATACTCTGATGTAATTATATGCTGGCTTTGATGAAATGCAATCTTTCTCTCTCTCTTGCTTTCTAGGTCTGTGTGTGGAGCCCGGAGATCCTCCTCTACTCCAGCAGCCTCTGCAGACGTCCAAGTCAGGGATTCAGCAGATAATTGAATGCTTCCGTTCAGGTTTGTGTCTGTGTGTTTTCTTATTATCCATTCATTTTTTATTTAGTTATATTTATTATGCAGACACGGCACAAGTGTTTTTCCAGATCACAGAAATGACATGTTCTGCGTCTTTATGCCTTGCAATGTGTAAAACTGAATCACCAAGAAAATAAAAGTATTACATTAAAAAAATCAATTTAAAAAAAATTAAACAAGCACTCCCTTCAACAATAACAAAAAAAGAAACAGAAAAACCCACCCCAAACCATACAGATGCCGCAGTATATAAGAATAAATTTGAAAGAAAGAGAGAGAGAAGAAAATATATATGTATATAAATTGTACAGGAATATGACAGAAAATAAATAAGTAGCACATACAAACAAAACGATCAGCTATTGCCTTCTAGGGACAAGCGAGTCAGAGTCTCTCTAGGAAAGAACCCAAGGGTTTCCAGAGTCTCCATTCCAATTTGTCTGGGAGATTGGGATTCAGTGCCAGAGGGGACCAGACAGAAATGACAGAGGGAATTTAAATATTTTCTCAGATCCCTCCAAACCAGTAGTGTGTTCCAAATAATTACATTGTTAAGAGATACTATCTGATCTGTATTGTAGATAAAGGTGAGGGATTTAAACCCTCTAGGATAACATGAAGAATCCATCTTCGTCCACTTATCCGTTGTCAGGTCGTAGGGGGAGCATCTCCAACAGGGGACCCCAAACTTCCCTTTCCCGAGCCACATTAACCAGCTCCGACTGGGGGATCCCGAGGCGTTCCCAGGCCAGGTTGGAGATATAATCCCTCCACCTAGTCCTGGGTCTTCCCCGAGGCCTCCTCCCAGCTGGCCGTGCCTGGAACACCTCCCTAGGGAGGCCCTGGGCATCCTTACCAGATGCCCGAACCACCTCAACTGGCTCCTTTCGACGCGAAGGAGCAGCGGCTCTACTCCGAGCTCCTCACGGATGACTGGGCTTCTCACCCTATCTCTAAGGGAGACGGCAGCCACCCTCCTGAGGAAACCCATTTCGGCCGCTTGTACCCTGGATCTCGTTCTTTCAGTCATGACCCAGCCTTCATGACCATAGGTGAGGGTAGGAACAAAAACTGACCGGTAGATCGAGAGCTTTGCCTTCTGGCTCATCTGCGATACATTGAATGTAATACCACCCCCGCTGCGCCGATTCTCTGACCAATCTCCCGCTTCATTGTCCCCTCACTCGCGAACAAGACCCCAAGGTATTTAAACTCCTTCACTTGGGGTAAGGACTCATTCCCTACCTGGAGAAGGCACTCCATCGGTTTCCTGCTGAGAACCATGGCCTCAGATTTAGAGGTGCTGATCCTCATCCCAGCCGCTTCACACTTCATACTACAAACAGGATTGGTGACAAAGCGCAGCCCTGGCAGAGGCCAACCCTCACCTGAAACAAGTCCGACTTACTGCCGAGAACCTGGACGCAGCTCATACAGAGATTGGATGGCTCTGAGAAGGGGCCCGCTCACCCCATACTCCCGCAGCACCTCTCACAGTCTCCCGGGGGACCCGGTCGTACGCCTTCTCCAGATCCACAAAACACATGTAGACCGGATGGGCATACTCCCAGGCTCCCTCCAGGATCCTTGCGAGAGTAAAGATCTGATCCGTTGTTCCACGACCAGGACGGAATCCGCATTGTTCCTCTTCAACCCGACGTTCGACTATCGGCCGAACCCTCCTTTCCAGCACCAGACTTCCACGCAATGTTGAAGAGGCGTGTCAACCAAAACAGCTCCTCCACACCCAGAGCTTTCAGCATTTCTGGACGGATCTCATCAATCCCTGGGGCTTTTCCACTGTGGAGTTGTTTGACGACTTCCACCAGGGAAATGGACGACAATCCCCCATCATCCTCCAGCTCTGCCTCTAACAAAGACGGCGCATCAGCTGGATTTAGGAGTTCCTCAAAGTGCTCCTTCCACCGCCCTATTACCTCCTCAGTTGAGGTCAACAGCGTCCCATCCTTACTGTACACAGCTTGGATGGTTCCCCGCTTCCCCTTCCTGAGGTGGTGAATGGTTTTCCAGAAGCACCTTGGTGCCGACCGAAAGTCCTTCTCCATGTCTTCTCGGAACTTCTCCCACACCCGCTGCTTTGCCTCGTTCACAGCAGAGGCTGCAGCCCTTCGGGTCCTTCGGTACCTTGCAACTGCCTCCGGAGTCCTCTGGGATAACATATCCTGGAAAGACTCCTTCTTCAGTCGGACGGCTTCCCTGACCACCGGTGTCCACCACGGTGTTCGTGGGTTACCGCCCCTTGAGGCACCTGAAGAATCTATCTTATAAATAAACCAATGTCATAATTTAAAGGTGGACTGACCAATAGTAGAGTTGTAGATTGGGCAGGGATAAATCTCACAGTTCATTTGGCTTAGTAAATTTAGAGAACCGAACTCTCTGATGTTTGTTATTCCAAATAAAATGAGATATATAAGAGAAATAAATAATTGAATCTAGGTAGGATTTTTGTTTTTATATCATTGATTCTCCCAAAGAAGGAAGTGGGCAAGGATGTCCACTTCTTCAAATCGTTTTTTATTTTTTGAAATTGATTAAAATCAGAAGTGACAAAAAACCTTTTTGACCAATTTTTTATAAGCATAAGCAAGTTGCACAGATACTGACTGTGTGAGTCACAGTAGTAGTGTTTTCTCAGTAATTTAGCATGAAACGTATGTGTAGTAAAACATCCAACAGAGCAAATAATACATGCTGTTACTTCCTGCAAAATATGAGTCAGATATCCAACAAAGCACTGAATACTTCCACATGGACAAATTTAATTGAAATTGAACATGAGTCAGCATGCTTACGACAATGACAGAAAAAGTAAAGGTGATGACTGCAGTGACGCAAAAGTAGCACTTAACACAAAGGCAATTATCACATGTCAGAGACACAGGCATTTTACACAGACTGGAATTTATCAGCTTAATTTCTCTGTTCAACTCTTGTTTTCCCTGTTTTCTCAGCAATATGAGATTATATAAATGCCTGTACTTTTCCAGACAGTTTTCCTTTCAAATTTGAGCTGTTTCAGCAAGATATTATAAACATTTCAGTGTATTGAAACAAATCTTGTTTCTACAATGTGCAGTGTATTTGATCAGCCTGAAACGACTCCCCACCATTATACATCTTTGCAGACTCCTTACAACTACACAACTAGAAATATAAATTCATTTAGATTTTCTGAAATGAATTGTACAATAGTCTGCATGTACATGGTGTACTGTATATCGTATAATTCTCCCTGAAATCACTGGAAGTAATCATCACTGCTTTTCTTTGGCTTGCAGGCACAAGCCAGCTGAAGCACATGCTGCTGAGGGAGGTGGACACCATCTTTGAATGTAAACTGTGTCGCAGTCTGTTCAGAGGCCTGCCCAACCTCATCACACATAAAGAGTACTACTGCCTATCACGGCTGCCTGAACCCGACGGTAAGTGACATAACGCATTAGCATGCAGACACACGCGCGTCTATAATACGTGCACACAAAAATCAAAGCACAAAAAATTTAAATGACTAATAAACTCAAGAATAAAATAATTTCGGCAGACCAGGTAAAACACGGCCAGAGCGTTTGTGCATGCTGAGGACATGCAAATGCCAACTTGTACAGATCACACAGACAAACAGAGACTCCTTGAACAAGGCAGGGATCAAACGGACTTGAGCTACACACCTAGTTACACACACCTATGCACAGAATCATTGATTACTTTAACATTTCCTACGGCTACTCCACATTTGACTTTATAGTCTGCCACTCCAAGGTTTCTTGTCTGTCTTTCACGCCATCTGCCTCCTACTCATTATTCTCCTCTTATCTCCTCTGTCTGTACACATTGCTTTCATTCATTTGCACACAAACTCACATGCGCATTGTAACATACTCAATCCATCAATCATTTCCCTCACTCAAAGTGCTGTTTTTCCTCTGCTCTCCTCTCATATCACTAAGGAAGTTTACTTTGAATATATCGCAGAATATTGCAACATGTTTAAAATCGCAATAACATCGTATCGTGACTTAAGTATCATGACGATATCGTATCGTGAGGCTTCTGGTGATTCCAACCCCTATGATCTGTCAACATTTGTGTTTATCTACTTCTCATTAGCCACAGTATGTGTCCACGTCTCTTTTCTTTGCTGCTTAGAATTGGTATAAGACTTGGGGAAAGAATTAAGCCTAGGAGACTCTGTTTCTCTGTTCTAGTTTAACTCTCCTCCTAAAAGAGAAATCAATCTGAACACATACTGTCAATTATATTTTGCTGTTTTATCCACTGTAATGAAAAAAATGACCTCACAATCTTTTTTCCATCTGCTTGTTGTCTTAAGCTGTTTGTTGGCTTAATTCTTCTCAATCAAGAGTCCATTACCAGCAGATGAAAGTGTATTGCATTGTTATTTTGATAAATTACTTAATTTGTGTTTGTTTTTCACCAGTGAGACACTGGGTATTAATTGTGTGATTACAGGATAAAAAAAACAACTAAATTTTTCACCAGCTAGCACTGACAGAGGACCTATACAGTCTCCAGTGATGATTAGTGGCCCTGTGTGCCTAAAATTCAATTACTCTCTTTCCATCCTCTCTTTATCTCCTGTTGTGAAGAACAGTATGCAATGAACTTGCACATTTACCAAAAGAGGAATATCCACATAAAGGAGGCTTTCGAAAGGCAAAATAATTGTATTTACTCTAAAAGAAAGCACTGTGCAGATAAGTGCCAAAGCAAAAGTGCACAAACAGAAAATGTTTTGTAGCCAGAGACCATCATCTTCTCAGTACATAAATGGAGTCACACTAACACTTTGTGGGCATTTTAAATGGGTTCAATAACACAGAAGAGAACTGAAGAGAAAGGGTGACAGGCCTCTGTGAGATGATGTTACCTTTTTAGATTTTTTGGGGCTTTTATCTGACGCACGATTTGCAAGAAGTAGGCATGCTTTGGTTCAGTGTCTTGCTCAAATACATGTCGAGATGACACACAGGCTGCTGATACCCATGCTAAGGGTTCAGTCATTTTTGTTCATAGGATGATTTTCTGACCATAGGATAATTTTTCACCAACTAAAATATTTTTCATCTAATATCAAGACTAAATGTGTACCCTTTTAAAGGTGCTATGAGTAAAACATGGCTCTATAGTAACATCAAGAGCAAGTAATGGCAAACTAAAACAGCCAACGTGTCCTTTTCCACAACCCTTTCTTGTTGTTATTTTGTTTGTTTTTTCTAAGAAAATCTATATTTTGTTTACAAAAGTTTAGCTTACTTTCACTTAGGTAACCGATACAGCGCTGCAGATATAAGACCAGAGTTTGGTATGTCTACCCTATGTTTCAAAATTGTACACATGCAGTACTGGATGTTTGTTAAAAAAACATCTAACTTCAAAGCTGTGGCAAAGTCCCACCTGTTATGTTGCATCAGCAAAACCACCATGTGTTGCTAACATTAGCTACATCATATGATGCCTACTACAATGTTAGCTCCACACCAGTTCTGAAAATAATTCACTTTTTGAAGCTCCCAACACTAAACCATTGTTTTAACCCTGGGAAATTCAGGCATCCCTACCATTAATGAGCTGGGCGGAGTCTGTCTGTTTGGAAATATTTCAGCAACAGCAAGTAACAGTAGTGATTGGCATATTTACTTTTTGTATAAAACTACTTGAAGAGACCCTGGTCAATACCAGGGTCTCTTCAAGTAGTTTTATACAAAAAGTAAATATGATATTGCTAATTTTGACCTAAATAGTATTACACTTTTACTAGTTACTATGCTACTAATGTTTATTATGAACAATTTCATTTATTTTTTTGGATTGTTCTTTGCTAGGTCCGTCGGGTGATGACAGACAGAGTGTGGCCATGAAGGATTTATTGGACGCCATATATCCCAGAGCCCCGGACTACGTGGTCCGACTGGAGCCCATTCAGACCACTACCAAGGCAGTGTTCCAGTACCTCACCACAGAGGAGGAGCTTGCTAGATTTCCATCACACACACCCAGGTAGGTGGTATGATGATGGATTAAAATGTACTGTAGCTTTTAAGATGCAACTTATTGTATTAGTTGTTCACAGAGGAACACGACTTCATCAACACAAATCCAGTTTGTGCAATGTGGTCTAGACTTGACTTCTTGTTATCTCAGACCCTCATCATGTGAATGGTATGTTAGGCTAGTCCCAGTCTTCCCTAGTCTCTCACTGTTTGTCTCAATGTCCTTCACAGTGCCAGAGAGAGTCCGGTAGCATGGGAAGGAGAACCAGTGGAGGGTGTGGACAACAACCAGCCAAGCCAGCCAGGAGGGCCAGAGAGCCACAGCAGCCCGGGACAAAATCTGGGACAGAAGAAATGGGAGGCTGAGGAGGAGGCTAAAGAGGAGCAGCCACAGCAGGAAGACGAGGGGTCCACCAGTGGGGTAGGTGACTGGACACGTCAGGAAGCACAAGTGACTAAGTGAAGTCGGGGTGCTCAGAGTGAATATGCAACGAAAGTCTTTTTTACTGATAAATACATAGGCGTCGATTTCAGTGGGGACGGTGGGTACGCGTACCCATCAGATTTCGTCATGAGTCATTTTGTATCCACCACTTTTTTTCAAAACCTCGATCTCAATTTAGTTAAAAAATAAAGTTCATAACACATAATTCTTGAGCGACAGATGCCAACAAATCCACAAAAATCTCTATCCTCACAGGGCCGGCACAGACACACAGCCGTTCTGCTGCTGCGCTGGTTACACGCTTCTCTGTTCACAACACTGCCTGTCGGGACATTCTAAAACGCTTAACGTGAAAAAGCGTAACGTGGTTTAATGTACCTGAACAACGATCAATGATCAGCAAATCTAGTCATGAACACTTAAGCCTGTCAATAAAACTAAACCGAAATCCAACGATTATAGAAGTTATCTCACATTAACGTTTTCTTCTTCATTGGCGCCTATGGCGAGGAAAAAGCTTAACGTGGTTTAATGTACCTCAACAATGATCAATGATTACCACATTTCTCTCTCATATTGCTCCTCATAACCACTGAAAACTGTCAAAAAATCGAAAGAGAAATTTGGTGATCATTGATCGTTAAACCACGTTAAACCACGTTAAGCTTTTCGAATACATTTTTATTAATTTACGTTAGTAAGCTACAGGACAGCGTCTTTTAAAACATGACCTGCGCAAAAGAGAAAACAAATGAATGCGTCATTGTACCCAGCACTTCTGGAAATGCACTTCTGAATGCGCCTGTGTCCCCAGCACATTTCAAACCAAACTGACGCCCGTGGATAAATACCTGTCATTGCTGAGGTGTGTTGCATTCTCATGATGCGTAATGATGGTCTAATTATCCACATTTCCTTGTTTATCAGAGTCAGTCAAGCGCTCTCTTCTCGGTTCTCTCCCTCCCATCCAGGTTGAGGATGTGACGATCTCTTGTTGCCTCTGCGGTCAGGACTTTAACTCACGCCGCAGCATCAGACGTCACTGCCGCAAAATGCACCAGACCAAACTCGAAGAGCTCCGAAAGTTCACCGAGACACGTACAGTGCCCACAAGCCTACTCTCTATGGTGAAAGGTAAGCGTTTATACAAATTACAATGAAAAACGACAAACAATATTGAATATGGTGATTTAGAAATTGGTCAGTAGGATAAGATATTGATTAAAACCCCATATAGGGCCATAACAAACAGGTTGACTTATTAAACTTAATTGAACAATTGTACACAAAACATAATGGCCATGATGATGGTGTTTCTTGCTTTAGCTGAATAGTTACAGTATAGATTTTCTACAAACTGCCAGAAATAAAAAAAAATGTCAGTACTTTGTTTTATGCGTGCACATTGGATGTAGAGGCATAGCAAATTGCCCATTGCCATATATATTCAAAGGAAACATGAAATAATATGTATTGCTTTTGTTGCTGGAGGTCGGCCAAGGACTCTCAGCACACCTACTGGAAAATCCTGTCCAGTGTGCCTCAAAACCTTCGCTACCAAAGCCAACGTACGCCGCCATTTTGACGAGGTGCATCGTGGTCTACGGCGGGACACCATCACACCCAGCATCGCCTCACGGCCTGGCCTGCCCTTCTCTCTGGAGGTCACACCCCCCAGGAAGAGCAACAATGCCTCTCCAACACGGGCCCACAACTCCAAACCCACCCCTGTGACCTCTAAAACAACACATTCCAACCAAAACCAGTCCAAACAACAGAGTCAGCCCGCAGCCTCTCCACAGGCGGCGCCGACCTCATGTCGCTGCACGCTCTGCAAGAGGAACTACAGCTCTCAGGTTTGTTTGTTGCCCTACTGGCAGCTTCAAGCTTTTCTAGCTTTTGGTGTTTTTCAAATCTCAGGTCCTGGCAGCATGAGGTACACTCAAGATGTTCTTTTGGATGGTATTTTATTATCTTAAATTGGTTGAAATAATCATGTTTGTTTTTTTTTCCCAAAAGAACGAAAACATATCAATTGATCTTTAATTTTTCTGTGTATTTCAGCTTATGTTGAAGAGACACATGCGTATTGTCCACAAAATATACAGCATCAAAAGTAACAAGTCTGCTACCACGGCAACCTCCTCTACCCCGGCAGCCACACCTAACAGTAGCAGCGCTAACTTAGGCCCAAGCAACAACATCCGAGTGAAAGAGGAAGCAGTAGAACCTTCAGATGAAGACGACGACGGGGAGGGCTTTGACAGTAGTCCGGCCCCTTCTCCCAGTGACAGCACCGGGACAGCTAAACGGGTTTCTGTGGCACACAACACCATGAAGGTGAAGGAAGAGGAGGCCCCGTCGAGCCCAAAGATGACGCCATCCTTATCTTCGTCATCCTCGCGTGGTGGCAACATGTGCAGCGGGGGGGTGCCCGCCAAAATGACCAAACTGTCAGTGGGTTTTGACTTCAAGCAGCTCTTTTGCAAGCTGTGCAAGCGACAGTTCAGCTCACGTCAGAACTTAACAAAGCACATTGAGCTGCACACGGACGGCAACGACATCTTCATCAAGTTCTACCGCTGCCCTCTCTGTCGCTACGAGTCGCGTCGCAAACGTGACGTCCTGCGTCACGTGACTGTGGTCCACAAGAAGTCCTCTGGATACCTCGGCAAGATCATGCCCAAACTGGAGAGCAGGGCGGTAAAGAGGCTAGCTGAGGTAGTCCTCAACAGTACGACCCCCAACAAGAGGACAAGTGGCAGCGTCAAAGAGGAAGTAAACGGACGTCACGCTTCTTCGCCATCCTCCTCCTCTTCTTCGCCCCCTGTCACTCGCAAGCTAGAGTGCTCCACGGCTGCCCCAACCACTTCATCAGCTTCCTCTTCCTCCGCCCCGCCTCCTGCCCCTGTCACTCGGAAACAGCTGGACCTCTCATCGCCAGCGGTCACCCCGTCCCCTCCTGTCACCCGTAAGCAGGAGAGGGAGCAGACCCACCAGCCCCGTCCCATCAGCCCCCCGCTGACCCGCCGCAGTGAAAAACACACACAACAACGCAACTCCTCCTCCACCACTCCACCCAGCAACCAAACCCCACACACCCGACGGCACGACACCCAGTCAGAGAGCAGCGGCACAGGGTCGTCGTCCTCCACTGAAGTCAGAGTGACCAAGAATTTCTCCCTCCACGCCTGCGACCAGTGTGGGCGGGCCTTTGCCAAGAAGGTACTGGATTTTCAATTACTGGCATAAATCTCTCCTCTTTTAAAAGACACACGTTGTAGACTTTCCCCGGTGAGGACTAACACTCATCACTAAACAAATAGAGTAGACTGCTACAGTGGAAATGATCCAGTGTATCAATTCCAGTCTGAGGGGTCATTGTCAGGGCATAGAGTGTGGTGGATAAGATCATTATCATCACTTGGTATGCACTCATGAAGACTCTACATCAAGAGAATGTCAAGAGAGTGTCTTGCTTATAACTGCTTTGAAGTTTTGTAAATTGACCCCTGGTCCTGATTAGTTGATTAAGTCATTGGTCGATCGAAAGAAGATCAATCGTCTATTTGGATCATTGAAATGGAGTTCAAAAGTCATTTTTCAAGCAAAAGTTCTCGGGATCCAGCTCCACAAATGTGTAGATCTGGTGTTTGTCTTAGCTTTATATATATTGTAAATTTAACATCTGTAGGTTTTGGGCTGTTGGTCAGATGAAACAAGACATTTAAAGACACATTTTAGAGGGGTATGTTTCACTTTTTTGTGACTGTATAGGCCCAGAAATGAACAGTACAATGGAGAAAATAGTCTGTAGATGAATCACTAATCAATATTATTGTGAATTGCTGTTTATGTGTATGTTAATGTATCATGATAAATTAGCTAAATAATGACATCCTGTAGTTACACCTGATAAGAATCAAGTCTTCTCTTTATCTGGACTCTGCTGACTGTTACATTAAAGATGGAGCTTAACTAACTGAAACTAACCTCAGTAGCATGTATCTGTGTACTGTATGGGTTCATAAATACAAAGCAAGTGATCTTTTCTTTAAATTGTTTTTGTCAGCTGTACCTGGAGTCTCACAAGCGAAGTCATCGTAACGCAGTGACCGCAGCAGCCAGCAAGAGGAAAGGAGTCAGCACCCGCTCCAAATCCCTGGTCTGGTGAAACACACACACTGTAAGTACACAGGGGGCTTACCTCCCTTACAAGATGTGTGTTTATGTTTGTGTAGAAGACCATTCCCTTGGGCAAAGGTAAGACACCACAATCATTCTGCAGCCTTTAATTGACCGCTAAGCCCGTTTGCCAGCCGCTTTCCACATTCTCCCTCTCGCTTATTTCTCTGTGTATCATTCTGCTCATTAGTAATCTTCCTCTTTGGTCTAATTGTTGCTTTTCTTTCTGGATCTTTCCTCTTTCTTTCCTTGTTGTTCTCTCTTGATCTTTTCCCGTTCTCTCTCTATTCTCTTCTTCCTTTTGTCTTCCCTCTTTCCTCATCTCTCTTCTTTTTCTTCTCTCTCTCTCTCTGCTTACAGTCTGCCGGGGATAATGGACGAATGAGCGAACCTCTAACAATGAAGAAGCGAATCAAAACTTTTAATTGGGAGAATAATGGACGAATAGAACGAGCACAGAGCAGAGATGAAGGAAACAAACAAAAGGAACAATGGAGCATGATAGAGGAGTGAAGTACAACGGATTTTCAGCTTTTGCTTAAGAACCAAACATTTTGTTGGAATCTGACTTTTTTTTTGTATGAAGCCAGCCAGCTTGCTGGACGGTGGCGCTGCTATCCATGAAGAGACTGTAGCGAACAGAAGATTCACTACCACTGTATATATCTGCATTTACTTACAACAGTATGTAAATGTAGACCCATGTGCAGGTGACTGATTTGTACGGCTTTGCTCTTGGTAGCAAAGGGATGCAGATAGAGAGTGTGTGTGTGTGTGTGTGTGTGTGTGTGTGTGTGTGTGCGTGCGTGCGTGCGTGTGTGACAGAGGGACTCAAAACTGGATCGTGACCTCCACAGAAAATAGACTGGAAACTAATTGTTGTTTTTTCTTTTTTCTTTCTTTCTTTAGAGAAAGCAGAATATTGTACCCTTGCTGTCCCGCACAGATACACAAAACATATTTGGGCCCTTGGCTATTAGCATTGTATCACTTTTCTGTATATTCACACCTTATATAGTATTTTAGGGTGTTAACAATTTGATATATTCAATACAACATTACGTCAGATGTAAAAAAAAAAAAAATTTCAAAAAAATGTCCCTGACATTTTCCCACTGACAATTGGAACACTGTTGTGTCCTGTTATCTAACAGAGAAACCATAGCCAACGTGTTTCCATCAAGTCTTTAGAAGGCTAGCTGCTTGCTTTGAGTTGAAAATTACTTTTATCTTCCCATATAAATGTTACGACTGAAAAGCAAACAGATCACAGATCAGAATTCCAGTAGTAATATTCTTCACACAAAGCAGTCCATAGACAGATTTAGTTATATCTGCTTCGTAGTGACCAGCTGCAGCTGGAGAGAATTGTTCATTAATTACAGGGTATGGTCAAAGTAAGGGAAACCCCCTAAATATGTTTTTCTGTTTACCTTGAAAATTGTTTGTGCTTTAAAAAAGATTTTTTGTTCTTACATCTCACTCTTAATGTTCTGCTTTTTTGTTTGACTGCATGTGAATTGTACAGGGTGTTTCCTTTACTTTGACCATAGCCTGTTTTGTGTCCATATATTAGCTGTAGTCCCAGTAAAAGCCTGGTTGGAAGAGAACCGCCAGGCCATGTGACGCAAGGCTTCAATAAGACACGAGTCTGTGGACTAAGGGAGTTCTGTTCTGAAATGAGGCAACCATTTCTGGAGAAAAGTGTCACCTTCCCTCACTCTCAAGTAGGGATGACAAAATAATATGAGGTGATACAATTATGATATAAGTTTTTTTATTTTGTATTTATTTTTATTTTTTTTTTTACAAATGCTTAATGGATTAAATCAAATTCATTTTCTTCCAAATATGAATTCATTTTTATTAAAACAGCTCAGTTCAGACTGTAAGGTGTGCTACCACGGGGGACACATTCAAACTATCAAATTAACACCATTGTTAACACCCTGTAAATGACTGGCGTTAACGTGTGAGAATCTAAGTTACAGTGAGCAGGAAAGATGGGACTGCACGTCGTATTAAGGAGTAGTGTGCGTTTTTTGCTTTTGGTGTTACAGTAACAGCCGCAATGGATTAGATTTTAGAAACCATTAACTGGAAGAATTTATTTTCTGTGTTCAGTGAAATATTGTCGACCACCGTCATCGTGCTCGTCGCTAAGCAGAAAGCTGACCCTAGATGCCATGTTGACATGTCTCAGCTGTAGTGCCTAAGCATCAGGAGTAACAGGTTTGGATGGACACCAGCTGTTTGGGAATCTACCGTTTGTGGTGCTAATCCTGATTTTATTATGGGCCAAAATGTGGGAGCTGTAAACATGGGGGTGAAAAAAAAAGAAAAAAAAAAGCTACATTCCCTCGTACGCTAAACAGTTCTATTCTCCAAACCTAAAAGTTTACATTAAACTTTTTGTTCCATTAACTTAAAAATGCCGGGAATCATTTTTTGTACTCAAATTTAAGGGGGCTGCATTTGTTTAATGACAGCAACAGGTACCCCGAGGTAGTCTTTGAAACACTGGCACATGAGTTGGGAGGAAAGTGACTGAGGAAGACCAAATGTAGATATGTCTTAATGTTCAAACAGAAAGCCATGACATTGAGCAAACCAGAAAAAAAAGGAAAGACCAACCTTTATTTTTATAAGTAAAAACGCTACCGCGACAAGGTCTTGAGAACATGTATATATGGATTCATATAAATAATAGTTATAATAGCCACAATAGTTATTGACATGTACTTAACTGTTGGTTGACCATATGCTTCAAACATGTCCAACTAGTTACTACTCTGTCACTGTTTAATGCTGAGGCAAGTTTGCGTTGTTCCACGATTAGTTGTCTTTGGTTTTGTCTCTCATTCCTTTTTGAAGGAGTTTTTTTTTTGTTAGAATGTGTCAAGAAAAGAAATCAAACCTCATAAGACTTTTGTTTAAGATCTTGTCATTAATTCCTCATCAGCTGTAATATGTTATTAAGCTCACTTTCTAGAGAACTTGAGAAGAGTTAGAGAAGCCTTTCAGATGTGACAAGAATGTTAACCAACCACTTAATAAATAAAAAATGTACTGCTTTAAACCTCACAGGGAAGTTTGGTGTTTTTTTTTTTCCCCCCCTCTGATATGAGTCATATACTTCCATCAATCATGTTTGTTTACTGCATTTGCAGAGGGGAGATTTCATTTGCCTTCTCAGGAATTGCATTTGTGGACATCTACATTTTCGCTTATTTGTGAGTTCTAGTTTCCCTTCCCACAGTATTTTCCTGTGCTGCAATACATTTCTTTTGACGTCTCAAAGAGCAATACAAGGATTTATGTTGTTTAAGTCAATAAGAGACAGTGTTTCAGTGTATCTTTACTCACGTAGATTGAAAAATAATCAGCGCAGGATATATTTTGTTTAAACTTAGCTCAAACCACTTAAAAACACACAGTTGTATTAACTAAATGTGCAATTTGAAAGGATTTGAAGGCTCTTTACTGTGGCTTGGAGACTACAAATGTATAAGAGAAAGCCTAGACTGAAAATCGGGGATGTGGAAAAAATGATCAACTCAACGGTCTACTTACTATCTTTTTAACTTCCATGTTTAAAAGTCGTAGGTATTTACCAGGCATGGAGAGTCTGACAAATGATGGTTGCATCATGGGAAAGCAAAGATTTGGGTCATAAAAGTAGCATCAGGATATCTTGGCCTCTGCTGCTTCAGTTTTGACCATTCATCATCAGCAGATCAGATCATTCAAATATGTCTATCTGATGGGATCACTGGAGTTTTAACTTTAACCATCATGTTTGTTTGCTAGGGTCTTCTTTCAGGTAATAGGAGGGAATCTTTTTAACAAAACAGGGCTACTTCCAAAGGAACCTAATACTTTAGACATTAATTTGCCTTTATTTTGCTGGAGACTGTCTGTAGACCCCGCAATATTTGATGCTGTAGTTGGTCAAGGGCTAATTTGAATCCACTTCATATATTATATAGTTTGATCTATACTAATGCATCATATTTTATAAACTGATTATGTGTTTTGATGTTTGATTCATGTTGTTTAATCTTAATTTGTAATTTAGCACAAACTATAGTGGTCAGATAAATGTAGTGGAGTAAAAAATACAATATTATAGTAGAATTATAAAGTTACATGAAGTGAAAGTACAAGTACCTCTACAGGTAGAAGTTACATTCCTTTCTTTTGTTTTTCCTGTTGCAATAGCACGACGTTGGCCACGAGATGGCGCCATTGCTCCGCGTACCTCCACCGCAGCGATAAAGCCACAAATTGGGACATGTTGCGCACATCTTCCACATTGTCACAAGAGAGACCACCCGGGTCTGTTTCGATTGCCTGGTTTCTCAGTCCACATAGCTTATCAAATTGTTATTACACAGCAGATGGGATTCGGCTCATTTATTTAATTCCATTCACCACAAAGAGCCGCGGCTCTATGGTTTTACAAAAGGGGGGGGGGGATCAATGGACGCAGTAAAAATGGATTGAAGTTCAGGCAATTAAGATTGTGGCGCAACGCCTGTGTGAGCATATTTTGATGACTTATTAATCTGTTCAAATAACCAAAGCCCTCTATTGTGGAAAGTATCGATCCGATTGATTAGTAATAAACTTGATTGAATGTGTGGAGTCTGCTGGCCGACGTGTAGCCTACAGTGCAATTAGACGATGATTTTGTGCGGGCTGTATGCCTGAGATAGGCTACATATGTTTCGTGTAGAGAAGGGCTTTTTTTTGCTTCATTTGGCTGTGTGAGTCGCGCGCTTGTCCCTTTCAGCACCGACGACCGGAGGAGCTGGAGAGGAGTGTGTGCGCGCGCGCGTCCGTGGAGCAGCACGAGCGGACTTCGCGGCAAGGGTTTTATGCGCAAAGTGCGGGAAGCTGAGAGAAGACCATGGATAAAAAGCAGGTGCGTTTTTGCCAACATTATTGATCATGGCTGACACATTCCGTGTACGATGAATTCCTCTGCTCTGCTCTGCACTCTCCCTCTCTCCCTCTCTCCCTCTCTTTCTTTCTTTCTCTCTCTCTCACAGTGTATCTGAGACTCATTCTTGGGTATTGACTTCATTACAGGCAGCTTCCCTCAACTGCCACCTTAAACAAGTGCAGGGTTAATAATTACATTTTCACCACTAAATGCAGCTCTGCTAGTCACGACGGAACACTTTTTTTAAGTCGGCTATATGTATATTTGTTTTTGTCTTCGTCTTGTGGATGGTCTAATTGTCTTTAAATCCGTTTGCTGCTGTGGGGAGGGTGGGGGGGGGAAATCTGGTTCAGGAGGACTGATATTTGGGGGGAAAACTGCTGAGCTCCGCAAGGAAGTTGCCTGAGGCGGACAGGGACCCCAAGGAGGAGTGCGCGGAGGAGGCTGGAGAGACGGAGCTTCTCACCCTTCACACTGTCGGACCAATTAGATTTTCTGAGGTATCTCAAAATATGCTATCAATTCGCATGTTTTCCTGCATTCTGGGCAAATGTTTTTTTTTTTTTTTTTTTTTTCGTTTTTCTGTGGGTGTTTTCTCTCTTATCCTGGCATTCCTCTAGTGATGGATTTTGGGGCAGTCTGTCTCATTTATTGTCTCAATTTGTCTTGCTGCCTATCTTTTATGGCATTTTATTGATTTTTACACATCACTTTCATTTCACATGCATTCTGTGCAATACTGGTTAGGTTATTAAATGTCTTCCTAGCATAGAAAGAGGTATGCTTCACTTAGTAACTCAATATTGCGTGGCTATAGAGTATTGAATAAAACATGAAAGTGAGACATGAAAAACCTCCATAATTATACCATTGCAATGTTGCTTCTCTGCTCTTACTGTGGATGGCACTGTCTTAATCAGGGTGCAATCCCTGTACCACCACTGTACAGAAAGAAGCCAATGGCGCTCCATAATGAGCGTAAACCCCTTCACAACATATAGTCTTATATTTCTGAACCTGTGGGCTGTGCTTTATCTCCAGGCACATGGCTTAATCATGTCACAGGCATGCGTTTGAAATGATGCGTGAGCTATCTCTGTCTGTTAGTGATGTAAGCTGGGCTTTTATGTGTTTACGGTATCCACATATAAACACAATCAGAAACCAATATAGAAAATATGTTCACTTGTAGATAACATTAATGGGAAAATAAGCATGTGTCCAAAACAGAATATTACGTTGTAATGTATGTCATCTATGTGGATAGTACAGATATGTCTCATATACCTATGCATTTAACTTAATATGCATTTATTTATTTGCTGTGTGGGTAAGCCCACACTGAATTGGGGGAGGGTGAATCCACAGAGGTGTGTGTGTGTGTGTGTGTGTGTGTGTGTGTGTGTGTGTGTGTGTGTGTGTGTGTGTGTGTGTGTGAGAGAGAGAGAGAGAGAGAGAGAGAGAAAAGGGGGTGTACTGCCCCATGGGCTTGCTAAAATCATAATCAAAATCCATCATGATCAAAGCAGTTGTTGAACAAGAGACTCTGAGAAACCCCTACTTACAGAGAGGGAGAGAGGGAGGGAGAGAAGAGGACAGGGCGGCAGGAATGCTATCACTTTCTGAAAAGAGCAGCAAGCTCCCCAGAGAGATGAGGAGGCCTGCAGAAGACGATAGAGGATAGAGGCGAGAGGGAGAGGAGGAGACGATGGCAGAGAAGCAGAGGGTGGTAGAAATAAGAAAGAGGGTAAATAAGAAAGGGAGACTAGTGGAGGAGAGAGGGAGACATGAAGACGCTGGGGAGGTGAAGGAGGACAGAGGAAGGGGGGGGGAAGAGGAAATGCAAGGAGGACAGGTGTGGAGAGAAGAGAGACAGAGAGCTGGAGTAAAACAGAAAAAAAAGACAGGATAAAAGCACAGTAGAGCAAGAAGTGGGCAACACTCACAGCCAGATGTGAGTGTATATTAAGAAGAGTGATGAGCCAGCTGCAGCCCCTGGGGCTTTAACCCTCTTCATCTTTGAGCCACTTACCTTTACAGCAGAGGAAACCTCCTCCTTCGGGAGGTCCGCTTCCTCCTTTTAGGCTGCCTAATGGGAGAAAACATCTTTTGTTAAGAGTCAGAACATGCAAGCACAGGGAGGTTGCCCTGGTAGCTCACCTGGATGAGCGTACGGCACTTACTGCAATAGCCGGGGGGTTGGAGTCCGACCCGCAGCCCTCTGCCGCATGTCATCCACCCTCTCTCTCTCCCCCGTCCTTCCCGTCTTCAGCTATTTTATCAAATAAAGCCCCAAAAAATAATCTTTAAAAAAAAAAAAAGTACAAGCATTGGACTAAAAGAGTATAGCTAAGATTACAGTAAGTCCTTAAGAATAGCAGGTGTGTACTGACGTATGTACATACAGACGATGATGTCGCTACTTTTCACCCCCTTGGAAATGTGATAATTATCAGTGAGCGTAAACGAGCCATGGAGCTTTTAATAACCTCAGGGGGCCTTAGCTCTGTCATGAAACACATGTTGCACTGATCTGACTTTTTGGCGACCCCTCTCGAGACGTTTGCATGTAGTTACACCTCGGGGGAATGTTTTAAATCATGAATGCGCTCTCCCTGGATTTAAGACGTCCATCGGGTCAACTTAAGTCCATGCTGTGGCTCCCTGTGTGGGGAGATCCCGATTACATGCCCAATATTAAGAGCCGAAACGATGAAAAGCAAGGAAGATGATCAAGAGAAGCAGAGCGTGTGAGCTCCAGTGGATCCTGTTAGATTATATTTAATTGCAGTTGTTTCATTAATTCAATAAATTGTGCGTAGTAGGGCTTGATAACAGGGATCCAAACCCTCATTTGGACCCTTTGTGTGCTTGAGCCAAGAGAAGCCAGGGACAAAGTGTTGAACAAACAATATTGCGGCGAGTACAATACTGGCCAACCTATATAAAGTAGGGTTTTTAATCATACTGTGTGTGAGTGGCTTTGACCTACTTCCCTTTAGAGTGGAGAGGAACTGATACATTAATTGGGACAGAATAGAGTTATAAATGGATTCATCGAGAGAGCTGCTCAGGCTGTGATGAGCGCTGAGCCCGAGACCTGTTCACTCTGTGGGTGAAATTAGGTAGGCTTGCTAAATATTTCAAATGTTGTGAATGATACGTTGCTTTAAGTATGTACAGTCATTTCCTGTTGTTTGTTGTTTTTTGTTTTGTTTTTAACTTATAGGTGAGATAGTGGGAAAGCATTTTGGAATAATAGTGTTATTATAATTTACCCTAAAATCATCAGAAGGATCTCATGGAGCATGGAGCATAGGCAGGGCCACATTAACCCACTAGGTGGCCCTGGGGCAGAAATAAACCAGAGGACCCCACCCCCTCCTAATAGATGAGTCCTCAAGATCAATTAATAATGCAGGTGCTGCCTTGAGGCCGTCTTTAGGACGGATGTGTGGACACACCTTCTTATTATGTCAGTTGTGTTCTTAAAGGATTTTGTCACTTTCAGACAGCTAGCCAGGTGTGTCCCACTACTTTTAGTATGTATGCTAAGCTAAGCTAACTGGCTGCTAGCTGGAGTAGTAGTTTCAGTAGTCTATTTGTGCTGAGAGATTATTCTCTGAAACAGAGATCTTCAACAGGGGGTCTGGGACCCCTAGAGGGTCCTCAGAGTTGCTATATATATATATATATATACACACATACATACATACATACATAACCATTAATCCAAAATATTATTTGTATATATAATTTTTTTTTATTTACACAACATTGATGATAGGCTTACTGGCCTATAGGTAAGGTAGCCATCAACAGATAAAGCTACTGTTCAACATTTTACCATTAAAATATGATGTATAAATATATGAATATGTCAACAATTGTTATTTTAACACCTTAGTATTGTATGCACCATAAAAAGGTATATCTAAAGGCTCTAGGCCTCCCCCGCACGTTATTGTAGGCCCAGTTTAATGTGCAACTCAATTTTATTCATTATATATAGTAAGGGGTCCCTGCTCTGTCTCTTTTTCTAAGAGAATATAAGCAATGGAATGAGCTACTGGCTAATTTATAGGCTGTGGGGAAAAAAAAGACCACCTCAATAGCAAAGCTTGTGTGTATTGAGGTAAGCAGGATGCCTATAATAAAGAGTGATGGCCTGAATTTGTAGAAATGGTGTACTGAAATAAATGTCGGCCATACAGCCTTGTATGGCACTGGGCTGAATTTAATGCAATATCTTGTGTAATTCTTCATTTAGATTTAAATTTCTCTGTGCATTACATCTTTACTAAGAGCTAAATATCCCTCGCTAGCAATATCATGAATGCTATATTTGTTAACTTTAGATTTCAGGAAAAATGTAAGGAACAAATTAACAACTAACTCACCTTTTAAATACTTATTTAGGGATCGAAAGGTACAAATTGCTTCCTCAATCTGCTAAACAGTCTCCATGCAGAAAATAAAATCAGCAATTTTGGATCATGAGAGGCAAATGAGAAAATAAATCCCTAGGGCATCGGCTAATGAAAACACATTAGCATTCCATTGGTTTGGCACAGCCAATTTCAGTCCCAACCCAGACCAAGTTATAGCACGTTTTAAGGATACGGCTGCAGTTCAGAGGGTAGAGCATGGCATTGTTACGGCTGTTAGGGAAAGAGGTGCAACCTGCCTGCAGTGGGTGAAGGCAAAATGGCATATCAACATTGAGCACTGTTAATTTGAAGAACGTTCAACATTAAATCTACCTGTTGTGATTTGTGCTCTCTGTGTGTGTGTGCGTGTGCGTGTGCGTGTGCGTGTGTGTGTGTGTGTGTGTTGCAGGGTGTACTGGATGTAATATGTTCATTTAGCTGCAGCAGAAACAGCAGGTGTTTGAATGATGCAACACACTCGCTCCGAGGCACCGCTCTCTGTCTTTTTTTTTCCCACTGTCTCTCTTACACTGTTTCACATGGTTTCTCTTTCTATCTCAACTCCCCTCGTTCCCCCCCTCCTCCTCATCACTCTGTTCCTCTCTCTCTCTCTTGCTCTTCCTCACCTCCACTGCAGCAGGTAGTCTGCGCCTTCGTGAGAATAGCCCGAGGCTCTCGCCAAGGTTCTCTGCTGTCATTTTAGCAGCTGTTCCACTCATCGATATGCCAAGAGACGTGTGTGTGTGTGTGCGTGCGTGTGTGTGTGTGCGTGTGTGTGTGTGTGTGTGTGCGTGTGTGTGTGTGTGTGTGTGTGTGTGTGTGTGTGTGTGTGTGTGTGTGTAGGTGATTACAAACTGACAGATTTTGGGTTTTCAATTATAAAATGGTAGTGCACATTTTGACAGGTCTACTGGAAAGACTGTACCCATGTGAGGGTGTGTATTTCTGACTTGTTTTTGATATGCCTGACTGCATTTTTGCCTTGCCCGTGAGGCGGTTTACACAAGTTTGTCAGGTGGACTGTTCATCCCTGCAGCAGCTTGATGTTCACATCTCACTGATACTTAGACATCCTCTCCCTGTCTCTCTTCAACAGGCTCTACTGAAGATGTGACTTAGTGGATTACAGGCTCAACTCCTGAACTAGATTTCTACTACATCCCTGCCACGTTTCTACGCTACCGCTCTCTTTATCACTGTCAATTCTGGAATGTGATTTGCTCATGGGGCTCGGCTAGCTCCACCCCTGGGGTCCTTTACCCCTCTGGTTTTGACCAATAGGAAGGCCCTTCTTTTAACTATTTCCAAAAAACCCATCCTCAGTTTTGGAATAGCCATCCCTTTAAGATCACCTTGGCTCTTGTTTGGTAATCAATCGTTGATCATGGAACCACAGTGGAACCCCACCTCCTACCCGCAGTCTCCCTCTGTCGTCTTCCTGCTCATGGCTACTTCCTACACTTGGCTCCTTCCAGTCACCTCAACTCAGCGAATCCCAATAGACCCCCAGGCAGCGCCTGAGTACGCCCACTCCATCCGATTGGATGGGGACATCATCCTCGGCGGATTATTTCCTGTGCATTCTCGGGGGGACCGTGGCACACCCTGCGGGGAGCTGAAAAAGGAAAAGGGCATTCATCGCTTGGAGGCCATGATGTTCGCCATAGACCTGATCAACAAGGACCCCGAGCTGCTGCCCAACATCACGCTGGGGGCCCGGATCTTGGATACCTGCTCCAGGGACACGTACGCTCTGGAGCAGTCCCTGACTTTTGTGCAGGCCTTGATAGAGAGGGACGGCTCCGACGTCCGCTGCGCTAACGGAGACCCTCCAATCTTCACCAAGCCGGATAAAATCGTAGGGGTGATAGGAGCCGCGGCGAGCTCGGTGTCCATCATGGTGGCCAACATCTTGCGCCTGTTTAAGGTAGGATTTAACTGCTAAAGCTTCTTTTCTTTTCTCTTCTCTTCTCTTTTCTATTCTTTTGTGTGTGTGTGTGTGCATTTCTGTGCATGCCGTTTGCACCCTTCCCCTCACTCATCATCGCTGGTGAGATAAAGTTCAATGATGACAACCAATTAAAATGTCGTCAGTCTTCCTGGAGTTTTCAACAGCGGCAGCAGTGCCACCTCTTCCTGTACCGATTGGGATGGTATATTTCATTTTAGCCTGTGCGTTTGCTTTTAGAAGTCTAAAGTGTGGTTTTATCTCTTGTGTTCAGATGTGTGTGTGTGTGTGTGTGTGTGTGTGTGTGTGTGTGTGTGTGTGTGTACAGTATGTGTCAGAGAAGCGATGTGTCAAGATGTGTCAAGTGATGCTTGAAAGGAAGGGATTTGTGTGTGTGCGCTGGGCAGGTTAGATCATCCCTGGCTTGTGGTTGAGCCAAATAAATATGGCTGCCAAACACGGGTATCAGTTACTGCTGAAACTTGTCAACAGCCACTTCATTCACTGCAACGTACAATTGTGTGTGTGTGTGTGTGTGCTATCCAATAGGACATCTCTTTGTGTTAGTGTGTTTTCGAGTACATGTGTGGGCCTAATTGAGAATCCTCCTTACCAGTGCTCATGTGTATGCATGCGACTGTGTTTCATCCCTTTGTGCTGCTCTTGTTTGCGTCCTTGCAGAAGCTCTCATAGCTGTGACAGGGAATACTTGTACCTCTCTAGGTGTGTATTTGTATGAGTGTGCTTGTGTGTGTGTGTGTGTGTGTGTGTGTGTGTGTGTGTGTGTGTGTGTGTGTGTGTGTGTGTGTGTGTGTGTGTGTGTGTTGTCATCATTAGTTGAACAGGGCTGATGGATAGCTGTATGATTATGAAATATGAGTCCAGTAATGACGCCCATGACATTTCACATCCACATCTATCCCACGCAGTTTTACAGCAAGTGTGTGTGTGTGTGTGTATGTGTTTGTGGCCACACATTTTGTGCCTCCCTTCTTTTGGAAATCCATACAGCGCATGTGTGTGGGAGAGCATACGGGATTGTATGTATGTGTGTGTTGAACGTACTTGTTAACAACCAGCTCATGCTTTGAATGGAAGATTTGCATATTAAACAACAACAACAACTAAACATGATTTATGCCAGGATCTGTCACAGCAACAGCACTTGAACAGAGCGCCTTTCTGGCTCGGCACTGCCTCGTTCTCATTTGCCTAATACGATTTAGTGCATTGTGTGTGTCTGCGTACGCTTGTGTGTATTGTATGTCAGTGTGGGAGTGAATCTTGTGTGTGTCCACAGATACATAACAGTATGTTTGGTTAAGTGTGCCAGCGATTTTGTGTGTGTGTGTGTGTGTGTGTGTGTGTGTGTGTGTGTGTGTGTGTGTGTGTGTGTGTGTGTGTGTGTGTGTGTGTGTGTGTGTGTGAGATGAGGCCCATGGCAGTGGTATTATATGACACAAGACTGTATCTTTTTCTGCATGGTTTAACATGAATAATGCAGCATGTATCACAGTCTGAAAATAGTATGGAGGACCCGCACACACACACACACACACACACACACACACACACACACACACACACACACACACACACACACACACACACACACACACACACACACACACACACACACACACACACACACACACAAACAAACATGTTGCAATAAACATATGTCTTTTTTAACTGGGCTAATCTAACAGTGCCAGTCACAGCTAGTCGCCCACTCAACACAAGGAGCATAGAAAGCTAACAGCACTGAGTGTGTGTGTGTGTGTGTGTGTGTGTGTGTGTGTGTATACCAGCAGACAATTTCACAACAAAATCCTCCGCAAAACAGCCGCTTTTTATTTCTTTTTCACCACGCTCAGCCGCCGGAGGAACCGCGTGCTGACAATCACAGAGAAATCAAGTCGAACAAAAGTTGTTAGTGTTTCTTTTGTTACCGGTTCCTCTTTTGAAGATTATCTGTAACCATTTGTGCATTGTGGGATTACGGAGTGGAGAGAGGGGGATGACATGAGATATAATAAAATGAAACTTTGTTAATCCTCGTAGGGAAGCCAGGCCTGCGAAAGCAGCACATTTCAGAGGAAATTCCAAAGGAATTTAGCATATTCAAAGAACAGAGCTAATGAGGGTCATCTAAACACACTAAGCTGGCAATTTCAACACTACGTTAAAAGGAAATGTACACAGAATAGTTGTGGTTTGGGTTTATGTAGAATCTATCTGATCGTCTGACTGTTGGAGTTTCCTGCCCTGTGGTGCTTCTTTTCAGTGATCTCGCCGCATTCACAGATCTAAGCATCCAATATGATGAGTACAGTGTTATTAATACTGATAGGAACGATGGCTAAAACTCCAAAAAATAAGAGCTGTAATAAACTGTAAGTATCCTTTAAATCAGATGATTTCAAAGTGGGAGGCGGGCCTCCCCAGGCGGGCTCCAAACAGCTTCAGGGGAGGCTCAGTGAATGGAAGTGAAAAAAATATTACATTAATTATTAAAAAAAAGCCAAATATGTGTGTGATTTGGTTAGAGAGATAAATTACTTTGGGGGAATGTTACTGTTTTTTCCCATTTTCCCAGAGTCAGAAACCAATAAATGTCTTAGGACAGACCTTTTTCATATAAGGCCATATTAGGCCATCTTGGCTTAATTTTTGAGTGCTTTAAATAAATAAATAACATAGTCATGATCACCTCTTGAGGCAAGCCTTAGCTATAGCTAAACGATTTTAAGCTGCTAATGTTTGCACTGGAAAACCTGATGAAACATATAAACACCAAAACTGTAGGTTAACTCTATGAAATATATTAGTAAATATACCATAAGAAATTATCTTTTAAAGAGCGAGGAGGCGATAGCTGCCTTCACATCAATAGCTACAGCTGTCTATATGTGTTTGTGGCTGTTTCCTCTGTTACCGGGAAGTCCTCCTCACTATCTTACAATGAAGTGAAGGGCGCCTCTTGCTCAGTTACACTCACCACGCTGTGTGTTGGAAGCTGCAAATTCAATTCAATTCATAAATTGATAAGTGGTGGCTGTCCCCTGGTGAGAGCAAATGGGCTGACTTTGCCTCAGGGAATTTAAGAAACTCTGGTATTACACACACGACACACGCTGAAATCTCTACCCTTCACTCAATCAGCGTCAGTTCCACTTGATTCCGCTTGAGGCTTTCACACACACACACACACACACACACACACACACACACACACACACACACACACACACACACACACACACACACACACACCTTATTATCTGTGTCTCTGCTGGTGGTTTTTATGAAGTTGTGTGTTCCAAGGCCAAGGTCAGAAGCAGAAGTCATTCCCACGCTCTCCCATACTGCCTTGCATATGTCCTGCTGTGCATGAGCTGGTGTGTGAGCAGAGTGTGTGTGTGCGCCATTACTCAAGGTTTGCATCTTGGTAAAGTACGACCACATATGCGTATGTGTATATCCATATGTGAGCCATTGTATGAGGAGAAATAGCTGCAGACGAGCCCTCCAATTGCTTCCATAATTCAGCCGCAGCCTCCTTTCCTCTCCCTCTGTCTGGGGAATCAACTGCAGCACTGGATGATATTGCTGATATATTCATCTGCCCGTGTATTACCACCCGCACTGATTGCTTTCATGAGTACTGCTCTCCCTGTTGTTTGAGGTGGATTTCTGCGCCATACATTGTGTAACATGAACATCCCCCGCTCCCAAGAGGCACTTGTGACAGAGAGAATGAGTATACTGTATATACAAAACTTCCATGCATATGCAAATGAAATCACACACTTTCTGATGTAAAGCAAATTAGCGAGGGCAAATGTTTGCTCAAACCCTTGGAATGTACAGCAGGATGGGGCTTTTTGCACACTTAAAAGCCATACTAGAGCAATCTCCTTTTCAGGCACAGCAACATCCTCTGAATTATAAATCAGTTTGGCGTTCACCTTCACAAGGATGACAACAGCTGCATTAAAATGCAATTAACAGGAAAGGTGGTTAGTTTATTCACATGCCAATTCAGACGCAATCCACCACAGATTTACTGTTATTCTCAACGTCAGGCAGAGTTTAGTGTTACAGACTTGTCCTAATCCTGCAGACTGTTGAATGATGATGAATGAAATAATGACGACGGCAAGAAGGCAGAGAGGGGAAAGAGTGTGACAGAGACGTTGCGTGGAAGAAGCAGAAAGGCAGAGCAAAAGAGAAAGGATTTAATGAGGGACAGACAGGCAGAAATAAAGACGTGGAAGAAGAAAAAAAAAAGACAGAAGGATAAAGACAGAAGAGAAAGATAAAAAGCCAAAAAGAGAAAGCGAGCAGGAGAAGCCGTAACATCCTCTAGAGTGTAATGATGTGGTGTTGATTTCTTTCATGGAGACATTATGCATTAAGAGGGTGATAATAATGAAGCCACAGAGCACACTGAACAGCAAGCAGAACAGCTCATTAGGATAAGAGTGGGTCTTTGTGTCAACTTGTGCTTGTGAACATTCCTAAAGCGGGAAAACATCACAGTCTCTACAGACAGGCAGGACGCGATCATTCAACCTCTGCTAACAAAGGCAGCCTTAATTAGCAAATGGTTAATGAAGGGGGACTTAATTGTCCTTCTGAAATTATTTATTACTTTCATTTGTTAAGTGTTGCCTGGGGATGATTCATTTACAAGACCCATACTCTATATTTAATACGTGAACACAGACTGTAAATTGGATTTATAGCAGCTGAATGGTGTAAATCCTTTGAACTATAGGTTTGAAAAAACTGGGCTTTCAGGTATTAACATGTTTGAAAATGTGATAATATGGTCAAACCTCGAGGGATACCTGAAATGTTTTCATAGAAAGAGAGGCTCTTTGACTGTAAACTATGTCCTTGTGCAGCAGGAAACGTTTGGGTGCATGGGGAACGGACCAGGTTGCGCTTACACACAATCACAATCACAACATTTAGACACGCGTACGCACACATACAGGGATCAAATAGGAATGTAATTTAAAGTATAATCAAGTTCTCTGATAAAAAAAAACCAAGAGGTCATTAGAAATGTGTTTAATGAAACTGCTGACTGTGTATGTGTTAATGTGTGGATTTATTTGTGTCCACTTGACAGCGTGTTTGTGTGTGTGTGTGTGTGTGTGTGTGTGTGTGTGTGTGTGTGTGTGTGTGTGTGTGTGTGTGTGTGTGTCTGTGGGAGAGAGGGTTTCCTGAAAGGCATTAATTGAACATGTGTGTGTTGGTGTGTGAGGGAGATGGAAAGAGTAAAAGAGATAGAGGCGTGAGTATTATCTGGGTGTTTGTGTGTGTGTGTGTATGTGTGTGTGTGTGTATGGAGAAGACCATTGTATAGAGTGCATTAAAGTGGAATGAGACTCTATCTCTCCTCTTCCTTTAATCAGGTTTGTGGCTGAATTGATGTGAAGATCAGGGATAAGTGAAGCCTTACACACAGGCAATGGTTTCACACATCACAGCTGGACAATGCAGACCATTTGGACTTGTCATAGAAGGAAAAGCACAATTTAACTAATGACACTGTCACATTTGTGTACTTTACAGACCTTTCTCACAGGTGACATTTTAACTTGTCAAGTACAGGTGTAACTAATAATATTAAAATTAATTAATTCCATAGCACCCCTAAATGGAACGGAGCCAACATGAATATTATTAATTACACCTGTGGCTTTCTTGTTAAGCCAAGTAAAAACAATCCACTTATTCATTTTTGTCAGGTAACATTTTCTCTACTTTGATTCATTCTAACTATTAAGGAGAAGTTGGCAGCCACGTTGCAGTGCCGGGGGCTCAACTCCAGTCAGAAGTATTGCTAATATAAAAAAAAATATGCATTTGAGATTCAAGGAGAGATGCTTCATGTCTTCTGGGGGTGCAAGGAAGCCTGTGTTAACATGGAGATAATTTGTAAACTCCATAAAACTCTGATGCGATTTGTGGTTGTATAAGACGCCAATGCTAACCACATAGCCAATAGGTATGTTGCCATGGTAGTTTAGGTGTGAAGCTGTGCCAGCGAGCCAGCGTGCACAAAGCCTGGACCCTTGCACACTTACACGAAATGCAGACATTATTAATGCTATTAGTTACACCTCTATTTCACAAGACAATATGTACACTGTGAGGGAGAGCAATAAGCTACAGCAAGAACAGCACAAAAGAAGATAACTATTGACTGAAAAAAATAATACGTTTTCATATTTTATTCTGTGTGTTGCCTGTGTATCAGAGTGGGCCAAATCATCATGCAAACAGTGTGCCTAGTTATATGAAAGGACCCCATGGTTCAAACACTTGAAACTTGTTTACACAGATGAATTTATATTATAAGTTTGGTTCCCTGATGAAATGTTTTCAGCATGCATGAGTTCACCACTTGCATTGGAAGACAGTGTATCTGCATTGGAATGATGCAGCTGTAATAGATTCCCTCATTTGAAATAAATGAACTCGACAAGGAGAGAAAATGAGAGTGAGGGAGAAGTCCCAGAGGGAAAACTTGTTTCAAGAGAAGAGGAGTTGCATTTGAAAATTAAATATTTACATTTTTATGAAGTAAAGTTGATGCCTGCTCTTAGCAAATGGTTGCTGAAATGTAAATAAAGCTCATTGCAAATTATGTTTGAGTAATACATGAGTGTAAATGATGTAACTGTCATTTTAATTAAAAAGATTTTATTTTATTTTTTTCATTACAGTTTATTATTTTTTTTTGTATTGGCCATATATTTGCCAGTATTCAGTGAGTGTAATAAATGAGTTAAACAGCGCCCCCCTGGTTTGGCTGGTCAATGGCAGACCGGTTGTGTGGCCAAAGGTGGTATTGCACCTTTACGGGTGAGGCTGGAACAGAAGGGGAAACCAGCCAGGTGAATGCAATCAAAAATAATGAGTAGCAAAGTGTTTGATGCGCACACTGCCATGCTGCAGCGCAACTATGGATGCATCATGCACAAGTATGTAGAAAAGAAACTCTAAAGTGAATTGTGAAGTTTGTTTTACTCTGGACTCAAAACAAACAAACAGAACGTTAACAACATAATTCAGTTAAATATAACAGAGAATGAACGTCAGGTAGTTTTCCAGTGTTGCTAGGGTAATGAAATTGGCTAACGTTAACCTCCGACTGGCAAGGCTAGCTAGCTAACAGTGATATAGCTAGGTCTGGAAACGAGCAAACAACATGACTAGCTAGCTAGCTATAACTGCAACAAATACCATGGGGGTATTGCTGGATATTGGATATTTAAACCACTTCTTCCCCGTAAAAGGAAGAAGAATGGACTTCGACGTCAAATAACGTGAGTCAAATACAACCTGTCTGTCTTTAAATCGACTGTCTGTTTGTCACTTGCTAGCTGGTTTCTTTCCTGCTGGTTAAATGTAGTTATGTCGTTTTGTGGCAGTCTGTGTGTATTTAACTCATATATAACCGATATAACTGTTAATGGAGTTTATATTATGTAACGTTACTGTGCCATGAGTGTCTGGTTACACACTGAAGCCCCTGTGTTTAACTTAACACACAGTCATGCCTACAGGGCATTCAGTTTTGAATTTCTCCAATTTTACACTTACATAGTAGGTGTGATTTGTGAAGGTCAGCTAGTTGCTTGTGAGAGCTTGGTTTAAGATATGCTATTGTGATTTATTGGCTTACTTACCGAATACTGTAGAATATGCTGTAGATGAGAAGAGTGTAAGTCATGTATTTTTATACATGCATTGATACTTTTTGATAACAGCAACTTCAATTTATGAATGTATTGTCTGTGTCAGAGTAACATTATTTTGGATGCAACACGTTTGATTGCCTAAATGATTAACTGTTTAATTAACCAAACATGCTATGTGCTGCTTCTCTCTGTTTTATATACAGTAATTGTTAACTACGGTAGATATCTTTGTGTTTTGTCCTGTTTGTTGGACAAACCTAATATTTGAAGATGTCACCTTGGGCTCTCAGAATCTGATTTCTCACTTATTTTTTTCTTTTTTACATTTCATAGAGTCTATACTAAATGATTAATCAGTTTATCTAGGCTACATTATACAAATTATCTTGAGTTGCAGCTTTGTATACAATAAGTAGTACTGTGGCCTGTATATTTTTGTATGCTAAGAAAGTGCATAAGAAACGTGTAATGTATCGATGACATGTGCTTTGTAGTAAACCTAGTCGGTGGCCCCTGTTTTTTAGTGGCGAGCTGATTAGAACTGTGCATATCTGACAGGTGTGTGAAGATCTCTTTAGGTGTGTGTTCTTGTCATTTTATTTAAATTTTTTCATTACATTTGAGCAGTGGAGAATGACAGCACTGTTAGATTGGTAATGAGTAAGGGGAGTGTGTCATATTTGCTCAGTGAGAGTTCTGCATGCTACATCTTCCAAAACTATTTGGGTCATCTTTCAGTCTCGTTAGAGAACCTTAACAGACACATACACATGGGATTATTCTGCTATACACCTGTGAAATTTGGTGGCGGGCTGAAAATTGCTAGGGAAGGTGTTTGAAATGGTAAAGACCCCCACTCCAAGTCTATTGACTTGCTGTTGTGTCTGCTAGATGTCCCCGTCTTGTTTTTGAAAAAGACCAAATGCTGTTACAGCATTTGTCATTTTTGGAATAACAAGAAACCAATCTGTGCTGGACAGCTGCTTCATAATCTGCTTTTTGTTATCACAAACGTTTGGTTGGTTTGCTTACTGTAATCGATCTGTGTGGTTGCTAAATGATCTCATTGCTTACTTGTGTTTGCTATCATAAGTGACAGAATGAACACTTGGGTGATAAGTCAGTTCAGCACTCTGCTGCGGAGCCACATGGGTGGAGACAATGTTGATTACATTTCAACTGTTTCAGCGGTTTCTCTTAGAAATTCTTTAAAAATGGACTGACTCATAGATTCTTTCTTAATTTCTTTCTTTTTTATTTCCTGCTTTTCCCCTTTTTATTATTCACATTCACCTCTTAATCTGTTTTCACTCTTCTGTTGTGTCATTATCTTGTTTCCTCTCATCCATATTATTTTTTTTTTTTTCACTCTGCTTTTTTCCATCCCCTGTAAGAGGAGGATAAGGCCAGTGAAAAGTGATACACAGAAAGAAGCAGGGCAGTAAAGGTGATGGATAAGGAGATGGAAGGCAGTAAAACGGTAATCGTCAGAGGAAAAGAGCAGCGGAAGACTCCAGGGGGAAAAAGGCGGGTTGCGCAAGGTGTTTTTACATCTCAGCGATGTTACATTAGATCAGAGAGAACAGGTGGGAGGATGAAGGAAAAAAGAGGTTAAGTGTTTGGCGTTTCCACATCCCTGCTTTCCTGCTCTTGTCATGCCTCAATCTATCTTTCTTCCTTTTGCTGCTGCGTTCTTGTCTGCTCTCAATCTCATGCAGCCTTTTCTGACCATGTTAATAGCAGCAGCGTATTATTTATGAAAGCAAGGCGAGAACGAAGACATGGAAAGAACATTAGCAGAAAGCCAGGGTCCTCCTGCAAAAAATGTCTTTTGACGGGGCATTGACAGGATGCGTGCATACTCGTGTGTTTAAAACAGATGTCCTCGTTTGAAGATTTGTATAGAACATGACGAATGCTGGGTAATGCACTCTTTCTCTCTCTCATTCTCTCGCTATTTCATCACCTCTTCCCCTCCCTCTGTCTCTATCTCTCTTTTACATCCCCCGCTCCCTCTTTTCTCCCCAAACTTAATACTCCTCTCAGTCCTCAACCCTCTCTTGATTTTCTTTTTCAACCTTTTCATCTCTCTCTCTCCATATGTAGCGGTGGTAATTGAGCGCTGGAGGGAAAGGAGGGGAAGAAAAAGTGAGTGAAACATAAAGGCAGACAGAGATGGACAAAGTGAAGGACAGGTGTGGCTTAGACTATTGATTAGCTTCATGGGATCTTTCCTTTGCCACACACACACACACACACACACACACACACACACACACACACACACACACACACACACACACACACACACACACACACAGGCCTATACTGTAGCATTTCTATCCCCTGTATTGTTGTTTGTCTGTTCAAATGGAAGTGATTGATATACAGTAATTGATTTATTGATAGACAAAGAATAAAATGGGAATTGGGAGCTCATTTATGGCGTAATGGTTTGCGTTCTTTCTGGTAGTGTGTATTTGGCTGGTATTTCCGTGTGAGATTGGTTTACTGAGAGTATTATCATGTGTGTTTGTTTGTGTTTGTGTGAGAGGAAGACAGGGAGGAAGACAGGGAAAGAGCAGGAGTGCATTACTTGCACGGTTTTGCCAATTACCCCCCTAAACTGGAGGTCAAGGAGGAAAGAGATGGAAAACATTTTGTTCTTTTAATCTTTTAATCTGCATGCATTGCCTGCCAGGAGTAGTCTCTCTCCCGAAATGTTCTCCTTTTCTCTCTTTCTCTTCATTATACCTCTCTCCTACTTCCATTTTCCCTAAGGTTGTGTTCAGACGGACGTTAGCACTGTGTGTAAAAAAAAAAAAAAAAAAGGGCGCTCATTTATTTTATTAAGACCGCATGCTTAACACAGTGACTTTGCAAATGCAGGGGGCTTTGTCAGAAAAAATGCAGGGTTGGTCAGTAAAACTGTTGAACCTAACTTAACTTTTGCCACAAGGCAATGCATTTATATAATAATAATAACTTTTTTTAATATAACACCTTTTACAGACAAAGTTACAAAGTGCTTCACAAGAGAATAAAAAAAAGACCCAATAACAGTGAAATAAACAAGTCAAAAAAATAAATATAATAACTATGGAAATTAAAATTTAATATCTTAAGGAGTGTATTTTTCTGTCTCATAGTATTATAAATCAAATGTTGTGTTTTGGTATCTGATAAGACTCAAATTCACACCGTATTGTTGTGACTGGATACAATTTGAATATAACACAGTGAGGTTATGCTTCCAGTCTGGATAATGAATATTGAAAGGAGTAATTGAGTCTGTAAACGGTCTGTGAGAGCAATGCCGCAGCACAACACAAGCTAGAATAAGGGCTCCTCCATTTCCAAACACAGTGCAGCAGTGTTTCTAGTCGCCAACCAATGCAGTTCTGCATAGTCAAAGCTGAACAAAGGTGAATACTGACCCGCGATGTCATCGAAGCCGGATGGAAATTGAACCGAAACAAGAACCACATGCTTGAATTTGTTTGTCCTACGGACCTTAAAGTGAATGAAAGATGAAGCAAATATTCGCAGAAGTAAAAGTGATATGACCGTACTTTTACTCTCTTTCTTTCATCTCGTGCCTGTTGGCTTTCGCTCTTTTGCTCCAGCTCTGTCATCTCAGCACCCGTGCACCCTCCTTTTCCTCCCTCCTCCTTTCTCTGTTCTCCCTCTGTCTGCCCTCGCTGCCCTAGCCGGTCGTGCTCCTCCTCCGAGGTAAGGCAGTACTAAACGGCCTCGGCGCAGCGCCCCCATGTATTTTTAATGGCCATGCCCGTCATGCTGGAATCTCAGCTTGAATTATGCATAGAGGATGGGTGAGAGAAAAGAGAGAGGGAAAGGAGTAAAGGCCAAATTACAGTAGCCGCAGCCAAGCTGGCGCATCCAAATGTGACATCATGGGATTGCCGTGAGTATTTATACCGGCGCGTGGTGGTCACAACACTAGTTGCAGTCTTCTCCTGAACAGCAGTGGCGCTAAGGAGCAAAGACTACCGATGTTTTTCTTTCTAAGGACGACGGCGCGCGCCACCTCCAAAGCGTCGAGCATAAATTACGTTTAAGGGAGGACACAGGGAGGAGAGAAAGAAGGTATGAAACGGAACAAAAAGATGGAGAGAGAGAAAGAGAGAGAGAGAGAGAGGTATTTTAGAATAATCGCAGCTCGGAGAGGAGAGTGCATCCTCTCAACTCCCTCCATCATGCCTTCATTGTCCATCCACATCCTGCATCCATTCATTTCTCTCTTTTTCTCCAGGGCTTCCTTTCTTCTCTGTCTCACTAGTTAATCATCTCTTACCTTCCCTCTGTCTCTATCTCTCTTTTGCATCCCCCACTTTCTCTTTTCTCCCCAACCTTAATACTCCTCTCAGTCCTCAACCCTCTCTTCATTTTCTTTTTCAACCTTTTCATCTCTCTCTCTCCCTATGTAGCGGTGGTAATGGAGCGCTGGAGGGAAAGGAGGGGAAGAAAAAGTGAGTGAAACATAAAGGCAGACAGAGATGGACAAAGTGAAGGACAGGTGTTTCTTAGACTTTAGACTATTGATTAGCTTCATGGAATCTTTCCTTTGCCTCCCACACAGACTCTCTCTCTCTCTCTCTCTCTCTCTCTCTCTCTCTCTCTCTCTCTCTCTCTCTCTCTCTCTCTCTCTCTCTCTCTCTCTCTCTCTCTCTCTCTCTCCTCTCTCCTCTCTCTCTCTCTCTCTCTCTCTCTCTTCTCTCTCTCTCTCTCTCTCTCTCTCTCTCTCTCTCTCTATACGTGTGTGTATATATATGTGTATATACATATATGTATCTATGTGTATATGTCTGTCAATCAATTCAATGATGTATGCTCATCAACATGGGAGCAGACAAATATGCAAATGTTTATTATTTTTGCAACAATCCAAAACAATGACAAATACTGTCTAGAATATTTTCCAGAATAACCTCAAAGTTACTGTATGCTCAAAAAATATGCTGAAAGCATAATATGGCAAAATCAAGCTCAACAACAGATGGGCACATGACCACATGACATATTATCCAGCGCGGCCCGTCTTTGGCAAGGGGGGGAGGGCTCTCTGCATCAGCCGCATGCTTGGCCAGCAAGTGGTATTTGAGAATTGACGTACTCCGGTGGTAACTCAATTCACATCAACAGTACATGTAACTGTATTATTGTAATGTTTGAAGTGGTATTGTGAAAAAAATAAATAAAACTGTAGTCTTGTTGAGAGAACCATCTTGAAGGGCTTTGAAACTGAACTTGCCATTCAAAAGACCCTTTTCTTTATCCAGTTCTGCTCAGGGAGGATCGTTTCTGCTAGCCATCCACAACGTTACTGCTGCATTGCTTTCTGATTTCTTAAACTACGGAGCGGCCCGGGGGCCCAAATCACAGAACACACGTGCGTTAATAGCACGTCAAAGAAATTAGTGCCGTTAAAAGGAATTTGTGTTAACTCGTTACTATCGCGTTAATTTTGACAGCCCTAATATCATTAGTGAATCCAACAGAAGCCATTAAAGTGCAATGTGATTTTCTGCATCCTCAGTCTGAGGGAAGGTCAGATATTGTGCTGGTAGGTGGTGTGCAGAGCAGCCAGTTACAGTGCCACACCATTATTTTATGTGCATTCATTTTAGTTTTATTCGGACAATACTGTTATATGGTCAAGGCTAATAGTCCAAGTTTCTAGAAAAGCCAAACACAAAGTGAGTTAACCCCAACACTAACATCACAGTCTTCTCCTACCCTATTACATTTAATGAGGCTGTCTTTTTACAAATCTAAAAACAGCCTAAAATCGTGTTTGTCCAAACAGCATAATCCAACAGTTTTGTAGATAAATTATTGGGACCAAAAGTTTACATATTTACCTCATTATTCCCACTCTGACAGTTCATATTTTATTAAACACATCCACAGCAGTGTAGATACAGCTACAAGTGTTTTATTTTGAATTTTTATACAGTCTATGGTTCATACGCTTAAGGCGGTGTGCAAAAACGCTTAGGCGCTGTACCTAAGCCGTATAATAGCAGGAAAAACCATGTGTAGAGGACTAGCCTATATAGTGGGGAAAAAACGACTATTTCAGACAATACTCAGGTCACAACCCTCATCAGGCAGTCCTCTAAATTTGCCTTCTTTGCGCTGTACAGGGTGGTAGTTAGCTGTTGGATAATTTTAGTCCGCAATATGGGGTATAATAGTTCTTTGAAACTCCTGCACCATCTGTGAAGGCCTGTGCCAGATTAAAGAAAATAGTGGTGTCACCAGCACTAAAGTTAGTCCTGGTGGTAGTGGTAGTAGTAGTAGTAGTAGTAGCTGTATCAATGCATTGCTTTAGAAGCAAGCCACCTCGTAATGATTGTGGGGATATATAGTACCACTAATGGTACTAGTACAAGTAGTCCTAGAAGTAGTTTATTCTTGGAAGTCAGCAAAGTTTACCTTTGGTCATCACCGCTGTCTGTATGCCAGATGTGGCTCATGGTTAATCTCACACACACACAGCCTGACTTGCTGTTGACCCTCCTCTAGTTCTGACAGGGCTTTGAGAGCTGAATATACATTTGGTGGCTTAGGCTACATGATGAGAAAAGAACTTGAGGCTTTGGTATTTTGGTATATTTTTGATATTTCTAGGTGACTTCTGTGATAATTAGGATGACATTTAGAAAAGCTTTGATGTGTTTCTTCTCGTCTGTCAGGGAGCACGAAGACAGGAACACGGGCACAGAGACAAAACGTGCTTCCTCTCTATATGGTTTGTGTTTTGCTTTGGCTACTCCAAAATGTCCTCCAGTCATTCCAGTGAAGTCAGTTTTATGGGCCTAATTGCTGAATGCTGGGCTGGTGATTATTAATCAATGATTAACATGATTTATTATGCAGTGTTTTGAAAATACAAAACATTAAAGGGCCATAAATATGACTTCTGTCAGTTAGCCCATGCAAAGTCTGGCTGTCTGGATAGCACTGGCAAAAATAACAAACACCTGCCTCTGCTAGTTTGATTTGTTTTCCAATTATAATTAAATGTGCTAAAGACTTTTTAATATCGACACCGCAGATAAAAAAAAGTACAGCCGACTATCCTAGCGTCAACAATTAATGTGGACAATCTCACAACAGGGATTGTGAATCAAATAAAAAACAAATATAGTGCCAGGAGAGCTTTTAGCTGCTTCATATGACCTTATGTAATTAATTACAATTTGAACTGTTACTTCACACTGGGTTGTGTGCAGAAAGTAGAGGGAAGCGGAGGTGGAGAGGCAAGTGTGAAGAGAAAAGATGGGATGCAGATCAATGGCTACGTGAATACAGAAACTGAAACGTACAGTAGTAACAGACAAAAAGAGAATGATGGAGAAAAAAGACGTACAGAGATAGCAAAGAGTGATAGAAGAACACCTGCAACAGGCTGCCAATCACAGAATAACAAAAGCCAGTTAAGGTTTGCTCAGGCCCAGGAAAAAAATAAGTGATATTATTTAAAAAATGATTTATAAAGAGTTATCACATCTGTTAATAAGCACTTTAAACCAATCAACAGCAATTGCATTTAGGAAACGCAGCTGATCTGCAAATGAACCTAGTGTGAAATGAGTAGTTTTCTTCACTTTATTTCCTCCCACAACCACTGTTATACTAAATGTGGTGTGCGATCGTGGAAGGCTTGTACCATGTGGACGCGCCGACAGTTTTGTTGTCATTACTGTGAGTTCCTCATGGGGGCGACAGAAACTACGCTCTATAGCTTTAATGATACAGCTTAAAGGTGAGAAATAAAAGCATAAGCTACACTAGCAGAAAAGCAGCGATGGTGGATGTAGACTTGTGGTCAACATCATTGTCAAAGTAAGCTTGAGCGATATGACGGTATATACCGTGTTTCCACCGGTAATGATTTGGTAATACCTTTTCCACCACGAGAGCTATTCTCATGTGATCTTGTGATCTTGCGAATCCTTGCAAGGTTGGGCCAGACATGGGGGAGTGAAATTTTAAAAACAACTTGAAAATACTGTTCATTTCTGTTGAAGCTGCAGTTACATGATTACCATACCTTTGCACACTCTAGTTTATTTTGACAGTGTTTTCTGAGGTTTTTTAAATGAAAGATGAGCAAATCCTGCAGGAAAAGTCTTTTTTTCTTTTTGTATACTCTGAAATACAAATTTGTGTGGTTTAATATTGCACTGACTAATGAATTATTGTTCTCAGGAACCTTACAGCTTCCATTTTGAAGTGTTGTCTCTTGTGAGGCAGTTGTTTTTGTTTGTGTGTGAACGTTCCAAATAAAAGAAGAAAATAATCAAATGTGATGAAGTATGGCATAGCTATTTTAAACCACTTAATTGAATTTACAACCAGTTCATTTAATTTGCATAAAAATGTATGGTAATGGTGAGCGTTAAATGACATATACCGTGATAGAAGATTTTGGCCACCCCTATGTCAAAGTAGTTGCAAATATCAATTTGCTCAAAGTGTCAGTGTGGCTGTATACTGATATTCAGTTCACACACTGTAGAAACCCGAGAAAGGCAAGTCAGTGCTGTGGATGCCACTACAATCCCATATGCTGTCCCTATCCCCCCCATAATTCAGAGTGGCTACGGCACTCTTTATGATCATCCACAGGTGTGTTTTTTTCCTGTAAAGTTCAATACCATAAATGGCTATAATGCAGCGTAGTTTCATTTTCTCTAAACTAAGCTGGGATTTTCAATGCCTTGATCAGTGGGTCTTGTTTATAACTTAACTAAGGGTTGTTTTTTTCACTGTCGGGTTGACTTCTGTCTAATGTATACTGGATGTTGTTTACTCCTTGTTCTTCTCTGACTGTTTTGAATCACTGATACTGTTATGCGATCATTTCCTTTCAAGCCACGTGCTGCCAGCTGCTTTGAAACTTTGGACTGGTGACATTTTGATCACAAGCTCACTCTTGAAGCCACTCAGGTACTGACATCCCCTCCTGTTGGCCCGTATTAAACATGAGTGTTTCCTGGTGGGATTGACCGTTTCAATCCCTCTTGTTCTTCAGCCTCTCCTTTAGCCAGCCAGCCAGCCAGCCTTGACCTTAAGAGCACCATTCAGAGGGACTCCCCCCTGCTAAACACCTGCTTTCTCTCTCTTTCAAACACACAGAGCCTGAAAGTAAAACCTGTAACATATACCCAGGTGTCTTTAGGGCCATATCTTACTTAGTAATTACTCTTCACTTTTCCTTTAAATTACTTTTGTTGACCTAAGTCTACTCAAGCTTTACTTACCCTTATCTATTACGCTAGTATAAGTTAGTGTTGATTGACATTGATGTTTCTCCAGCAAACTAAACTCTAAACATTTTTCCCATTTCAGAAGACTTCTATTTTTACACAGTACACAGTATCAGTATCTAGATTAAAGCTGCACAGTCTGGAGCCCTGTAGAGAGTTGTTTCCACAGACAGAAGCCATCTTCTGCTGCAGAGCGATATGGTTGGTCATTCTGGTTCATTAACCGTTCTAACTATCTGTCGTAACATCAAGGACATTTTCCGTTCAAATTAAAAGGGGTGAGGTCAGAAAGTGATTGATTCCTGAGTGAATGCCCCTGCTGCAATTTAAAATCACATTTACATAATAGGAATTTAAATTTACATAATTCTGTGCTAATAATTGAATTTGCATACAACTTGTAGGCTATAGAGAAATAGATCGGTTATCTGCTTTGAGTGTTTTGTTTAACCAGTTCTATAACGTAGTGTACATCATTTAGTTGTTTCTCTGGAAACTGATGACATGGCTTCTTCTAAAAGCCTTTGTATCATAATACCTGTTTGCGAGGCCCTTGAGAAAGCCCTCAGGGGTGCTTAACACTGCTTAACTCCATAAAAAAGCAGCTCCGCAACAATACACAAAACTCTCTGAGCATGTTTCACTTGCTGTCTCAGAGGGGATTTAACCGCTAAGACAAGTCTTTGCCTTCTCTCACTGAGCTCTGTCCAAGTAGAGCTGGACACCTGCCAACGTTTATGCATGGAAAAATAAGTGTTGTGCATGTGTACGCACTAAGATGTACAGGGAGACACACACTGTACAGACAGATTCACACTGATGCTGTTTTGTTGTAGTTGGGAGAGGGTTTTTAGAGAGAAGTGTCAAACATTTTTTGATCCTGCTCCAGATTCTCCACCAGGCTTACTGTTGGATGGTTCACCCTGTAATTTAAACCAAACTGCCTGGATTCTGAAGAAATGTGCAGTGTACTATTTGCGTCATCTACTATTTTGAAACTGCAGCTCAGGACTGAAGGAACTCAAACCTTTAGGGACTTAAGGAAGCCATTTACTTATTAATTCACTCAAGGTTCAATGTCCCGTGTTATCTTACTACATAAGGATGTTTTTGCATCTAAGCCCACTATTCTGTAAGAAAGTTGCTGCAACATGATCACGGATATCATATTTCCGAAGACAAAGGTCTCAAAGTTAAAGCTCATAATTAAACCTGAGGGAAAAATGTAGTTTATTTTTTTAACAACATGACTGGAAACAGTAGGTACTGTATATTTCGGTGCGTTTCCATTTTCTGCCTTTCACAAGGCTGTTGCTGTGAATGCTGTTAATTAAACATGATTTATTTCAAGGGTGAAAAACATGCCTTAATGTTTAAAAACAGGTGTGACAATTGCAAGGAACGCACACGTCGACACAAATACGTCTCAATACAAGAAGCTACAGGAATAATCTAAAAAATAAAATCAATTCTGGTGTGGTGATTTCAAGGTACTGCTCGATGTCAGCTTTAGTCTTTTATTTTAAAGACAAAATAAAAGCTTGTTTTCAAAAGACACATGCTGTGAACTCATGTGGGTCCCATTGCGGCAGCTCAGTTGGCTAGCCAATTGGGGAATCTTTTTCCTGCTCTGAGGCTCAAGTATTTTCCATTTCATAACTAGACTTTTGTCTTCATTCTTCAAACGTGATATGGTGGTGGGGGGCAGTGTTCTTTAAAAAAATCCTTTTTTTTATTTACCTTGTTCTAGTTAAAAATATAGTATTGCAGCCAATAATCAAAAGGGAGCGCTAAGCTAGTGTGTATGTAGCCTCAGAACAACTTACTACTCCATTACCAATAACCTTTTCAGTCATATGCTTGGGTCACTGTCGCTGAATGTGTGGTGTGTGTGCTACTGGACAAGTCTGCTCAGTCAACCTTCTCTGGACCCCAAATGGTTAATACAAAAACCCTAAACATTGATGCAGACCAGTTTAGAGAAAAGCTCAGTAATCATTCAGTAATCCAGGGCTCAACATAAAAAAAAATCCCCACTGGCCCAGTAGATCAGAGTTTTGCTGGCCCCTTCTACATTTTTACTGGCCCTGAAAGAAATATCATAGGTGTGATTGGCAAAGGACAAAAAAGCAGGAAAATATATGCCGCACCTACCATGAAGCTTCAGAAAATGGTTATAACCCAGCTAGCCACTGTCACTGTATGTTGTGCCATTAGCAGTAAAGCTAGACCAGGGTCATCAACTACATTTTTCCATGGGCCAGAATTTTTTTAAGCTGACAATCTGGGGGCCGGACTTTCAAATAAAGGAAATAAAATGTATTTATACCTAATAAGCATATTCTTGTTTGATATTTCACTTTCTTACTAAATTAATGCTATATTTTTTTACATGTATTAGTGTAAGCAAACTTCTAGAAAAACATGGACAATCCATAACGATAACTAGATAGGCTACTTAACTAGAAAAGTTCCCAGATTAGGGGGCAGTTCACTCAGTGATGATTAATTGATTACTGAAAGAGTTTTAGTTAGTGATTGATTACTGAAACGTTGTTGTAGTATGCAGTGTCCTGATTGGCGGAAAATGCTTGCAGAAAGAAAGGCCTGTTGTCAGGTAAACATGTCACTGTCAAAGAGCCTGAAGCTAAAAGTTGATGTGGAAAACAGCAGCTTTAATGATGAATGGACTGATAAGCAGGCTAGCATTCATCGTGAATGCCTTATTTGAAATAAGACAATGCTGTTGCAAAAGAATACAACTGGCAACATCATCAAGAATGAAGAACGCGGACATAACAATCACGTAATTGACGTGCATATTAAGTAGCCACATGTAGCTATATGTTTTGGTCTTATAATACATCCACAGGTTACTGCTCCAGCGGAGAGGACGGTTCGTTAAGACAGCAGCTAAGTTTACAAGAGTTTGTCCAAAGTTCAAGATAAACAGTTAGACTAAAAACTGACAGCTTTCATTTTAGCTTGTTTGTAAAAAGTCGCTATTTGCAGAGTAGAGCTGTGTTTGCACAGCGAGTGGACAGAGCAGACTGAAACATATTGATGCCTGTAGAACAGGTAGGTGGGTATTGATAAGTATTTTTTTAATCATGGAGGTTTTATTTTAGGCTACTTACAGTAACGACTGTAGCGTTAGTTCATCCGTGCCAGCGGCAGTAGGTTAAATAACCCTCGGTATCGTTTCCAGTCAGTGAAATGTGCTGCGTGAAGTAACGCACGCACCTCGGCTCTGCCGTGTATGAGAGTGTGTGTGTGTGTGCGTGCAGCGCGGACATCGCTGTTCACAATCCCGTCTATCTTCTAAAATGCAACGCTTGTATCCAAATGAATTGTGTTTGAAGCTGCGTGGCATTTTGTTGGTTTGGCTGGTCGGCTTTTGTTGGAAATTGCCGGCAAACGAAACCGTCGGCCTACATGCCATCATGGCCTTTCTCCACCCAGGTGTAGGCTGCTGTGTTTTCCGTGACACTAAGAATGCCCTCTTTCTCACATTAGCTCCATAGTTCTTTGACATTTTAACTAACGTTATAAATTACCTGAGGTGAAAATGTGAAATGTTAGTTAACATTCACAAGCTTCGCGCCACTCAGTATGACGTTTGCTGATGCAGCAGACAGAGACACTGTCACTGGCCCGTGCAGGCCAGTAACTGGCCAATCAGCTAGCCCGACATACTCTTTTACTGGCCCCGGGCCATCGGGCCATTGCTTATGTCGAGCCCTGAGTAATCATTCAGTATTAAGCGAAACCATTTCTCGTAAAGATCACATCACTAAAAAACTGTGACCACCATTACCTCATACATCTAGTGTTGTGGCTGTGCTATGAACGTCAACAGGTGAATCCTTTTTTGATTTCCTGTGTCATAGTACCTTGAAGGAAAAATATAGTTTAGCTTTAACTGTTCTGCCAAGCTGCATATCTCACTGTCTCCTTGTAATGGACACACTTCTTCACTTGTATAGCCTAATTTCCAGCCTGGTAAGTGAGGCTGTGTTTAAGCCCTGTCTGTACATCCGTATGTCTGTTGTGCTGCTAATGGGCTTAGCCCATTAACTCACGTGTCAAACTAAAGGCCCGGGGGCCAAATCCGGCACATTGCAAATTTTAGATCCGGCCCACATTTCAATTTAGGTTCACAGCAAATTTTGGCACGACTAGTTGTGCACCACACCAAAAAAAGTCAGGAAAGTGTTTTTCATACTGTAATTATGCGACACTGCCGTGCAGAATTTGACAGATTTGCCGACTTTGAGACTCAGAATTCCCCGCAGAAGCAGAGAGTTGTTTTAATATTCAGGCGGTGAAACAGGTTGTTGTGAGTCGGCTGGGTGGTAACTGCTTTAAAATTTTTGTTTGTTTTTCACAACTTATACAATGGCTAAGAAACTTTTTTACTGACTTTTTTTAGGGTTTTATGTCGACCAAACTGTATGGGAGAAAGCTATATGAGACATGCAATAATACAAAGTAAATTGACTTTTTTTGTTAAATAAAAGCATGTCAATAAACTCAACATGTATTGTGATTGTCATTTCCAGTGAAATTGTGTTTGACACCCCTGCATTAAGTGAAGAATTGTTTTGAACAGTTTTAAACCTTATGGTCGTTGTAAACAACTGTGCCTTATTGTGAAATGAACTTTGGATGATGTCTGCTACTAGCACAGAAGGAAATTTTTCTGTGCATAGGTAGACACTCAAACAAAGATAGGAGTGCATTTGTACCATGACAGACACGTAGGCCATGTTAAGACCAGATGCGGACTTATTCACCTACCACAAAAGTACTAAGTTTTTTTTTTTTTTTTTTTTTTTAGTTAAAGGCACACTTTTATTACTAACTTGGCCTGAACTGAAGGTACAGTTAGCATTGGGTGTGAGGTAAAAGGAGATTGAGTATTTGGTTGGAATTTGTCATGTGCCCAGAAACATGACTGTAAATCAATGCCATGCAGTGCTGCTCTGTGTCTGCTGGATGTACAATAGACAATATTTGTAATGGCCATACAGGTGTACTTTTTATGTATTTGTGCAGGGTCCTGCCTCAAAAACAAAACAAAAAGGTACAACTCTGTTCTGCCTTTTCCTCACAGTGTGTGTGTTTTGGGACTGTAGGTGTTTAGTGAGTATAATGTGATCTTGAACAATGTACTTTACGAGAGTTAGGATGTTTGAGTAGGCTTCAACTTGTGTGTGTGTGAAAAATGAGAGGGAACAGGAGCAGGCTTTCCTCAGTTGGAGGTGCCATTATGGAAATGGCAATTAGATTTATACTGCTGCAACACACACACACACACGCACGCACGCACGCACGCACGCACGCAAGTCCACACTCATTTGCATATTTTGTACAGTATGATGAACACAGAATGATTCATTCGTTTTTGTCTTAACACCTCATAGACATAATAAACATTACACGACTTTTACAAAGTGCCTTTTCTCTCTTGTTTGTGTGTGTATGAGCGTGTGTGCATACCCTATATTTCACTTGGTCTCAGTATTTCTCCATGGGGTGCCATTGGGCCTGTTTGACTCTGAGTGATGCCTCTGCAATATTGCAAAGCATATGACTCGTGTGTGTCTTGGGTCAAGAGGCCTGAGGGGTACTGATTCATTTAGAAGGCTTTTGGCGATAACAGACTGCCTTGAAGTATGACTCTGGGTAGAACACAAACACACACCTAAACACACATATACACACACACACACTAATTTAGGCAGATGAAATGTGCTTATACATAAACAAACATTAATTGCAGCCAAATATAGCAATGTGTGTGCTTATAAAAAAAAAACACATTTAAGAAAGTGTCTGTATACTCCTTTGAGAGAAACAGGGTGAACAACAGAGAGAAAAAGAGAAGATGTGTCAAGTTGAGCTGTTCTGGTTTCTGCTGCTATAGCAGGTTTTTGGCAGCCAGAGACAGCAAGGTGTGTGTGTGTGTGTGTGTGCTTAATTGTGTGGTGTAGCAGATGTATGGCGTTATTTTTTAGTCAAAAGTTATGAGCGTGTAACACACGCTCACGAGCACATTATTTCACACGCGCAAAAATGAACCTTCAGCTGGCATGATAAAAGTACTCGAGCACAAATTCAACAACCGAGAGGTGTAGGTAGCTGCGAGCGAGCGCCTTACTCTGCTTGTACAGTGGAATCCTGCTCGCGCGCAGCGGGCTACCTGCTCGCGGAGTGCTGTTTTGCTCGCGGAGTGGATTTCTGCTCGCTCAGCTGATTTCTGCTCGCTCGAGTACATGACTTTTGACAATTTGGGGGCGGAAACCAAGGAGGGCACTGACCCTCTTATGATTGGTCACTTTCCCACAGGGACATCCTTGATTGACAGCTCTCATTACAGGAAGCACGGAGTCACAGTATCTGACGGAGTTCAGTCATTCAGTTAACACTGCACAGTGGACGGAATGGCGGCGACACCTGAAGATGTAGATGTAAGTGATATTGATGATATGATGGGGGCTGTGTGTTTGACAGTGTTATAGCAATTTAATCTGAAATTTGTTGAGAATAAACTCATTAAATATTGAGAATAAAGTCGTTGTATTTCAAGTTTTTTTCTCAATATTTAATGAGTTTATTCTCAACAAATTTCAGATTAAATTGCACTTACACTTTCACATTAGCTGCCACCTCAGCCTCACCTCTACTGGGAAGTTTGCATATTTAAAAAAAAAAAATTTAATTCTCAGAGCTCTGTCCCTCTTGAGTACAGTTTTCAATTCAGTTTAATTAAACCCATTACTGTACCTGGAATTTAAATTCAGAGTAATCTCTTTGTTTCTCAAGATGGTAGAAGGTAGCGTCTTAAGTTTAGCTTCTTTCAATGATCCAGCGCATATTAGAAACCAAAGTTATGGAGAAGAGGAAAGGACAATTCACAGCATTTTAAGATTAGCCAGGAAAGACTTGTGCGAAACTGTGTACAAATCTTAGCAGTGAGTACCGTTGGATTATATTGTACACTGCATTGATACATTAGTATTAGCCTAATGTGTAACTAACTAAACTAAAAGCATTCAGAAAACATCTTGAGTTTGATGTATTGTGAGGCAAGGCAACATTCATCTGCAGTATTGGCATAGCCTTTCACATAACTTATGGGGACATAAGAGATAAGTTATGACACCAAATAAGAAATAAAAAAATAAAAATAATATGCCCTGCATATAGGCCAAGTGGCTCTTAAATTCCCTAATGTAATAAGCAGTAATAAAGTCTTTTAGACACGTTGATGGGTCTGGGGAGGGTGAGCCATCAGACGATACAGAGTCACAGTAATACTGTCATCACATCATACATTAAGCGTACAAGACAACATATAGTTTCACATTCAATATAGTACAAGAAAACAGAGTGCAGTAGACTACAAAGGTACAGATTAAGTAGGCAGTACAAAGCCGGCGTAAAGTGAGGTATAAATAAGTACGTTGATGGAAATGCGAAGGTGGAAAGGTGATAACATAATATACATGAATAGACAGTCTAGAACATTGCTGAGATGTAGTAAAGAGTCAGAATACAATTTGTGCACAATTAGTAAATTGTGGTTATAACACAGTATGTATAAAATAGTGTATAAATAATATATGAATGCTGAGAAGTGAAGTCAATATACAGATGCAAGATATAATCTAGTTAGTGATGTGGGTCAGTAATAACACAGTGAATATGAACAGTCAGTTTGTCTAAATGCAGAATACACTAAAGAGTCAATAAACCATTAGTGCAAGTATTTGTCTAGTATTTGTAGTGGGGTATAAACGGAAAACAGTACACTATATGTGTAATATTAATATGTAATATGTCTATACAGTTATAGACACATTGACCATAACCGTGGTTTGTCTATGGTCTCATGCCGGAGACAGACTGGATGCGTGGCGTTTCTGTTGCGTGTCAGCTGCGTGGATTTTTCTATGCCTCACACACACCAGAAACGTGTCTGATGCGGCGCTGCTGCTGAGCCTTGTCTGTATACATGTATGTTTCCCATTGATTTACTGCACTCAAGCAGTAGTATACTTCATGTTAAACATAAATATCTACTGATTTGATTACAGCAAAGAGAACGTCGGAAGTGTTGATGGCAAAATAGGCTACAGTATTGACATTTAAAAATTGATACATTTTTCTTTTTCATTTTACATTTATATCTGCATTTATGTCAAAACATAGAGACTTTCAAACATTAAAATGTTATTTGTGACATATAAGCATCTTATACTATTCTATTTAGCCTGGAAACGCTTCCAAAAAAATAGGCGTTGGTTCTATTTCTAGCAGGCACGCGTTTTAGACCTGCGTGCTACGCAGGCAGTTTGCAAGCTCTAACCTGTTAACATGGGAGCCAAAATAAAAGCGGACACGCCACGCAGCTGACACGCTCACCCGACGCATCCAGTCTGTGGCCGGCCTTACAGTTTCAGGGCTGCCACTCCAACCACCCTACTGGCCTGCCAAGTTATGTAAAATACATTTAAAAAAAAAAAAAAAAACATTCACAGCGTTTACATGGCTTTCTATTTTTTTTTCACATTGCAAGAATGTTTTTTGTATATTTGGCTTCACATCTGTCCCTGTTTTGGCTGTGAAGACTGTGCTAAATGTTTATTTGTGGATACTTATCATCCTATACACAGCGGTTGTTCACACTAGTGCTATACTTGGTTTGATTTTGAGGCAAATTAAGTTAAAGTATGCTGTTTTTAAATCACTCATTTGCTCAGGATAATGTAGGTAATGTAGTATTTGCCGATGACTCCTTTGTCTTCATCCATCTGTGGTGTTTTCCAGATACCAGCAAAGAGTAGAGATGTTCATAAGACAAATAATCTCTGTGCCATGTCTGTATTCACAGGGTATATGTGCAAGAACTCATAATGTGGCTATACTCACATTAGTCTAGAGGTTAGAAGAATGATTCATAATATTTCCATTTTCTGCGCATGTTATTAAGAGTGAGCATTTGGCGCATGCATTTTTAATCGTTAAGTTTCTTATGCTAAATTAACTTCTTCAGCAGCATAAACACTCATTTAATATCTGCCGCCTCCTGCTCCTGCCGCCGCCTCCACCACAGCTCTTTCACAAACATTTCTAATTTCATCCACTCCATCTCTCTATTTCCAACTCCTCTGCTCTCCTTTGCTCCTGTCTACTCTCCTTTCCTCTCCACTGGCTGTGTCATGTTCAGGGACATTAATGTAATGAAATATCTAGTCAGGGTTAAAAAAAAAAAAAGGGATACTGTTTTCTATTTCATCCTCTCAATGCTGTCTGGCAGTAATTATGGCTGTTTAATTGGGCCTATGGAGTCTGTGAGAGAAAATGTGTGTGAGAGAGTCTTAGAGTGTGTCTGTGCTATTGTATGTAGGAGAGGTTGTGCATGTCTTGAGCTGAATACAAAGCGAAGCTGCCTCATAACCACAGAGGGTTCGTTTAAAATCAAGAAGTGTCTTACATTAACATATGCATATTGGGGATGAGATCCAATGAACAGACAATGAGCAATAAGTAGCGGACTGTACTGTGAGCACTTACTGGTCAACTTAATGAATCCAATAGCAGAGTGTTATAGTTTGATGACATGGATGAAACGCAGACATTTAAAGTGCCTTTTGGCTTTTCACAAATTGGTCCCTGACTTCAGGGAAGACATTAATTGGCCCAGAATGTAACGTTGTTTCCCTTATAACAGTGATTCATAGCCTCTAGCTTTGCTCAGATGTTCTTCGCTTGACAATTATTTATAGATCGCTGGGTGGATGAACAGATAGATGGGTTGTTGGATGAAGGAAAATGGCACATATGGGAAGGAAGTAGAGAATACACATACTTTGAAAAATTCATCACACTCTGAAGTACAGTTAACCTCATGAAAAGGCAAAGAGATGTCCTATTTCTCTAGGCTTTCACACGCTACAATCACTCTCCCCTTACTTACTTGTTCATTCACTCACTAGTGTGCAGTTTTACCTCTAAAGGCATGGGCTCACGTTATGATTGGTCCAAATTGGACCGAGTCTGTTTCAGTCTTTTCTATTGGGGGAATACAATCTTACAGTATGTCACCCAAAGAATTCTAATCCTCTGCTTTTTGATCCAGTCGCTGCCTGTCTTGTCTTTCTAGATCAGGGGTTTTCAGAGTCTGACACTGTGGGCCCTCCTTAGACATAATCGAGACAACTGCAAACCACAAATATTGAGGTTTATTTGTGATGGACAGCGGAGATAATGATATCCTTGAACAGCAATTTTACACTGGTTACAATGTCGTTTTCTCTCTGTATTACAGTTGAAAGGTTTTGAACAAGTGAAGGGGTGGGGGGAAACGGGGACAACCTAAACCACGTTTTTGACATTTCAGCTTAGAACAACACAAAAAAAGTAGAACTATTGTCGAAGTGAGCTAGTGAGTTGGTGGTTTGGTAAGGGAAGAGCTTATTCTAATATAGTTGGTGTGCACGCACACAAACACAATCCTAGACACACACACACACACACACACACACACACACACACACACACACACACACACACACACACACACACACACACACACACACACACACACACACACACACACACACACACTTAAACTCTCTCCCAGACCTTAGTACGTTGCCCATAGGCTGGTACCAAAACCAACCGTCTGTGACACTAGTCTGGAGAGAAGGTCACTCGACAGACACACACATACACTTGCACACACACACACACACACACACACACACACACACACACCCCACATCAGTATGTGAGAAGGTCTCTTGGTGCCTACAGCTTTTAATTCTCTCCTCCTGTCATGCCTGACAGGCACCACCGAGGCCAGCACGCGAACAGACACACACAGACCCAGAAACACTCGCATCCAGACTCACCCACGCACACACACACACACGCACCACTCAAGCACACGTACTTCTATCGGCAATAAATTGGGTGATAGTTATATAGTCCAATTCAAGAACTTGGCTTTACGACAGATGTGCAAGTGACAGGCATCTACAGACACGCACACACAAAATTTGACATCGGCCTGCAATATTGCCATTTTTTCTCTCATACAGATTTTAACGCACACCTGGCCGCTTCACTAACTCCTCAGTCAGTGTGGCATTGAGCCGCCAGCCTTCAGGCAATTTAGTCCTATCAGCTCTTAGTGTCTTCGTTCTGTCTTTATTGTTGCCCCAGACATTGTAGTTAAGCTTTAGGGGGCAAGTAAGTAGATTGAGCGATAAACTTTAACTTCTGTCTCTGTTAGAAACCATCTGAGTCTGATATGAGTCTTTATGAGATAATGGGAAGGAGGAGGCAGAAAAAAAGAGTCTATATTTCTGTCCAACCACCATCTAAAAACATGAAAAATGTCTGCACTATTCTGAAGTGATTGGATTTTTTTGAAAAAAATGTAAGCGAGAAATAGGCCATGCAGTTGCTGAATCTGTCTTCATTTCAGATCGTCAAAGGTCAGTTCCAAAGATTTTCGTCAGATTTTGAGAGACTCTAGTCACGCTCATCTCGCTCCTCGTTTCTGGGTTAGCACTCTACCAATCAGATTGGTAGAGTGCCCGTCCTCCAACTGAGCACGTCAGGTTGGCCAAAATGAAGGCCGACAGCTCCTCTGACGGGCGACGCCAAGGAACACACCGAACAGACTCGAGTCACTGACCTCGCCAGACTGTCCGACAGCCGATTATCGGCTTGGTGTGTCAGGGTCATAATAATAATAATAATAATAATAATAATAATAATACATTTTAATAGCACTTTTCAGAGACTCAAAGTCGCTAACAGGGTAAAAAAGGATCGTCAGATGAACAGACAGACTGTAAACAAGCCAACAGTTTATCTAAACTACTTTATTAGGTGATACAGTGTAAAGTGGGTGCACTCAAGGTGTGTTTCCGCATAACTACGGCATGTTTGTCAGGTCAAAGTTGAATCAGTTAGGTCATTCGTAAACGTTATGGATGCTTGGGTTATAGTTTTACATGGGTTAGGGATTTGTGCACATTTCCACTTTTAGTCATTTTATGCACTGTAGCTTTAAAGAAGGAAGTCATTTATTCTCACACAATCATTCAACGTCACCACCTTTTCTATCTTTATCCTTCTTTTCACTTTCTTCATGTTTGCGTTGATGGCTTGTTTCTCCTAACTGCCCTGTCTAACACTCTGTGCTGTTATTCACTCACTTCCTTTTAACACATTTTCTTTCTCCTATTCTCCCTTTTTCTTTCTTTAGTCTGTCTTGCCCTGCTCTCTCTCTCTATCCGTCTATGTCCATATAACAGATGATGGCTGGTTGTCTTCCCTGAGTCTGTATTTATCTGAGGCTGGTAGGCTGTGAACGGCAACATCACCCAAAGCAGATGAGCCTTGAAATTCATTTTGGAAAAACAAGAAATCAATTTTTTTCCTGCCATTTTCTCCTCTCCTGTCATCATCTACAACCCCAAATCAGAAAAAGTTGGGACAGTATGAAAAACACAAATACAATAAAGTAGTGATTTCTAAATGTACTTTGACTTGTATTTCATTGCAGACAATGTGAACACAAAATATTTCATGTTTTGTCTGGTCAACTTAATGTCATTTGTAAATACATCCTTTCCTGTCATTCAGACCTGCAACACATTCCAAAAAAGTAATCAGGTAAATTGGTTAAATAATGATGTGATTTGAAACGGGTGATGTCAACAGGTGATTGTAATTATGATTTGGTACAAAAGCAGCATCCAAGAAAGGTCTGGGCAAAGATGGGCCGAGGATCGCCAGTTTCACAACAACTACATGAGAAAATTATTGAAATGTTTAAAAACAATTTTCCTTAAAGAAAGATAGGAAGACATTTGCTTATTTCACCTTCAACAGTGCATAACATAATTAAAAAATTCAAGGAATGAGGAGGAATTTCAGTGCGTAAAGGACAAGGGTGCAAGCTTAAGCTGAACAACCGTGATCTCCGATCCCTCAGGCGGCACTGCATCAAGAATCGTCATTCATCTATAAGCGATATCACCACATGGGCTCAGGACTACTTTGGCAAACCTTTGTCAAGTACCATAATACGTAGTTACAGCCACAAATGCCAGTTAAAACTGTACTGTGCCAAAAGGAAGCCCTATGTTAACAGTGTCCAGAAGCGCCGTCGACTTCTCTGGGCTCGGAGGCATCTGGGATGGACCATCACACAGTGGAAACGTGTACTGTGGTCAGATGAATCAGTATTTCAGGTATTTTTTGGGAGAAATGGACGCCGTGTGCTCCGGACCAAAGAAGAAAAGGATCATCTAGACTGTTACCAGCAACAAGTGCAAAAGCCAGGGTCTGTCATGGTATGGGGTTGTGTCAGTGCCCTTGGCAAAGGTTACTTGCACTTCTGTGATGGCACCATTAATGCTGAAAAGTACATAGAGATTTTGGAGCACAATATGCTGCCTTCAAGAAGACATCTTTTCCATGGATGCCCATGCATATTTCAACAAGATAATGCAAAACCACATTCTGCACACATTACAAAGTCCTGGCTGCGGAGGAAGAGGATACAGGTACTTGACTGGCCTGCCTGCAGTCCCGACCTGTCTCCGATAGAGAATGTGTGTCGCATTTTGAAGCGCAAAATGCGACAACGAAGACCCCGTACTGTTGACCACCTTAAGACTTGTTTGCAGCAAGAATGGGACAAAATTACACCTGAAACACTTCATCACTTGGTGTCTTCAGTCCCTAAACGTCTTTTAGCCTAAGTGTTGTGAAAAGGAATGGCAACATTACAAAGTGGTAAATGCTTTATTGTTTCAACTTTTTTTGAAATGTGTTGCAAGAACCAAAATAGGAATTTAGTTTTTTTGAAAAAAAAAAAACAACAATAAAAATCATGAGGAACACATTAAATTATGTGCTGTTGTATTGTCTGCAATGAAATACAAGTCAAAGTACATTTAGAAATCACTACTTTCTTTTTATATTTGTGTTTTCCATACTGTCCCAACTTTTTCTGATTTGGGGTTGTGTATATCACACTTTGTCTTCCTTCACCCGTCTTCCATTTCTTGTTTTGGTAAATGAGTGTTCGCTCCCGAAGATGTTTTTTTCATATGTCGTATGTGCGTGTGTGAATGACAGTAGCCGCTTTTTGTGTTGCCTCCTTTTGTCATAGCTAATACATTTGAAATGGAGAGAGAGAAAGGACAGGAGGGGAAGGAGAGAGGAAACGGTTGCTTGAGTAAGTAATGAGATGAGTTGAGGGGCATCTTGACCATGAGCCAGTTTAGGGTTAGGGCCTTTACACATCAAAAATGTGAAATACTCATCTGTGTATATTTCACATCAAAACTATTAACACAGGCATCGATGCAAATTTGCGACAGTTGTTCAATAAAAAGTTTGAAATTTGTGCAGGCAGAGGACCAACTACTGGCATCCTATTGACCCAGAGCAGCGCCTGTTGGTCTGTCTGAGGTAGGTTGTTGTGTAGCCTTTAGCTACTGTAAGTGAGTTTGAGTTCCCTGTGGTAAACGTTACATAGTGTACACTACCGGTCAAAAGTTTGGGGTCACTTAGAAATTTCCATTCCACTCCATTACAGACAGAATACCAGCTGAGGTCAGTTGCATTGTTTTTTTAATCAGGGCAGCAGCTTTCAGGTTACGTTATGTGCTTACAAATTGCAAAAGGGTTCTCAACTGTTGTAGAAAGAAGTGGCTAATCTTTAATGCAATATCTACATTGCCCATTATCAGCAACCATTCATCCAATGTCCCAAAGGCACATTCTGTTTACTAATCTGATATCATTTTAAAAGGCTAACTGAGAAAACAAACCAAGCAACCCTTTTGCAATTATGTAAGCACATATTGTAATCTGAAAACTGCTGTCCTGGTTAAAAAAAAAACAATGCAGCTGATCTCAGCTGGTATTCTGTCTATAATGGAGTGGAATGGAAATTTCTAAGTGACCCCAAACTTTTGACCAGTAGTGTATATGTGTGGGATTTTATTGTAAAAAGGTAAGAATGGAGTGGATCTGGGATGCGCTACCTTTTGTTAAGGTTGAAAGGAGTAATAACGTTTTCCGTCTTGGTTCAGAGTTCTGGACCCTCCGTAACGAGGCATGCAAGTTAGGGAACACATAAATTAAGGTTTCACATGAAAGGGCACTTTGGCACCCATAGCAAAATCGAGGCACGACCCTCACCCGTGTGCACATCACTGAAAGGCTTGCGTGTGTGATTATTGTTCATTCAGTGGTGACTTGAGAGCTGCTTGCAACCAATTTACACTTTCTACGTATGCAGCTACCCAAATTAGAGGTGAGAGCTGTACACAAGTGTGCTTGTTACTCTCATCCCGTTGGAAAGTGGTAACAGGCATGCACGCACTGTAAGAAAGTGTCATGCATGTGGGACAGAGTGAGCGACAGAGAAATGGACAAAGTGAGCATCTCATCAATTACGCATGATTGAAAATTGGACTTGGTGTGTACTGTAAGTGAGAGGCGAGAGTGTGCACGGCAGTGTTTTAACAAATCTTTTATACAGTGCACGGTTTTACAGGCTTTTACCCACCTACAAAGAGAAATCAAGCAAATAAGATGAAATTGTTCAAATGCGATAAACTGCACCACTCTGAAACTCACTTTATGGTCTGTCATTAAAGGAACTCGCATTCGGAAGAATTGCAGTTTACCTTATCAGTCAAATTATTGAAAAGGAGACACCAAAGTCATACACATTGATGCAAACACCTACAATATCATAACATCATAGAGAGAAATTGGTACACAAATTGCAACTACTTAGATTTATTTCTTCACAAATACTGGCAGTTTCTTCTTGTTGACTTCCTTTTACTAATCCTAGTTGCCTGAGGGCATTAACATGTTTTTTATAAATTAATATTTCCTTACAGATAAAGTCAATTTATACAGACATCTGTGTTAACACGGAGCACAAGAGAAAATGTTCTGAAGTGGACATGCTGTGAAGATATGTGTCCACGTTGACTTCAGATAAAAACAGAAATATGAAAGAAGCAATAAGGAGTTACGTAAAAATACTCCCCCTGTGATAACAATACTGTTGTATGAGTGTGATGCAGAGTATAGAGTACAAATCGTAAAAAAAAAAATACTAATCCCGATCATTATGCTATAATTTGATCCTCCTCATCCACTCCCACACCGTGTGCTCGGCCCTCTGGTCACAGATTTACCAAACATTAGTTGGTCTCACTTGAGTGCACTCACTGCGTTCTGCTCCCAGGCTGTATAAATGTTTCAACACCTGAAACGTGACCTTTTAAAATGTCACATTGGAGGACATGATGGATTTATGCATCTTTGTAGAATGAGTTTGCAGGCTCAATATCACTGTAGTACATCGTGGTGTATTTTCACAACAGTTGGAGACCTGTTGGCTGGACAAGCTCTTTGTGGTTTAGTGTGTCCATGTTTACTGCTTGTGTGTGGGGATTGCTCTTTATTTAATTGCATGTGTCTACACACACACACACACACACACACACACACACACACACACACACACACACACACACACACACACACACACACACACACACACACACACACACACACACACACGATGGCAAGTGGAAGAAAGCAGACAATTATTGAGTGTGTCTGTGTCTTAATGCATGTGTGTGCACGCTCACTGCTGGGTTAGAAGTAAAGCTGTTCATTTCACAGGGTTCACGTTTTTTTTATCCCCTCCACACTGCTAATCACCTGCAGAGAGGTAGGAGGAGGAGGAGCAAGATTGAAAGAGAAGGTGAAGGTGAAAATAAAATGTTGAGAGGGCTTGAAGGTACACCCAAAGGTGGACAACCAGCAGTAACAGCAGATACAGAAGGTGTGGGTGAGAGGAGGATGGTATGAGATTCATTTGGATGAGGAGAGTATTAGGATGCGCAGCAGCAGGGGAAAAAGGAGGGAATATCACTAAACTGATCGACAAGAAATGGAGAGAGAAATACAGAGAGAGAGAGCAATTAAAGTCGAGGAAGAGAAAGGAAGAAGCAACGAGGGAACAGGAATGGAAAGCAGTGAAAAATTGAGAGAGAGAAATGTAGGGGAATAAACCTTAGCTGTCAAGTTTCCATCAGAAGAAAGTACAGCCTCAGGGCATGACCACCTCCTACTAGTAACACTGGATTAATCACTAGTACACACACACACACACACACACACACACACACACACACACACACACACACACACACACACACACACACACACACACACACAAAATGTGTAAGTGGAAAGATTTATCTACCAGCACATTAAATGGGATCTGTAGGCTTATTGGATGGATATAGCTCATTTGTGTGTGTCAGTTCTTGCGTAAGTGTGTGCGTTAGGGTTGGGCGGTAATAAGGTATACCGCGGGGTCTAAAAATAGCAACGGTATCAGTTTCAATACCGTCATTAAAAAAATGCAATGCACTTATATAGGAGGATTAAATATTAAATTGTGGTGACCCACAAGTAAGACTGAAAGAGACATTCACCAAGGTACTGTACCTTTAAGGGAGAGGTGTTATGATATACGAGTTCCGGGTTAACGGCTGAATTATGTCAAACGTTGGTGAAAATGCTAATGTCGGTGCTATCTACGCAGCCACCATCAAGTTACCGGAATTTTGGCAGCACAACCCACGGCCGTGGTTTCAGCACATTGAGGCCCAGTTCCAGCTGAGAGGAATAATACAGGACGTCACAAAGTATTTCCATGTGGTATCGGCCTTAGATGCCTCAACAACAGCCAGGGCTATGGCGCTGTTAGAGGCTCCTCTGGCTAACCTCCTGTTGGAACTCTTTGAACTGTCAGAGCTGGAGAAGGCAGACCGCCTGCTGTCCCTGAACGGCCTTGGCGACAGCAAGCCGTCCAAGTTAATGGAGAGGATGCTGGCTGTGCTGGGCGCGGTGGATCCCTCATAACTCTTCGCCCACAGTTTTTTATAAGTTGTTATGTTATTATTGTTTCTGTATTAGTGTTTGGTATTCAGTTTCTGAACGGTGCACAAGCCAACAGTTTGACGCCGTCTGAGCCTTACGTCATCATTTTTAATTAGTCACGGTAATACCGTATACTGCGGTAAAATAGGGATGAGGTTTGAAGGTATCAAAATTTGGATACCGCCCAACCCTAGTGTGCGTATCAATTGACTGATAGACAGAGCTGGCCTTGTTTCTTCAATTCAGATTCATTGTCTTGTTGACTAGGTCATTTTTTGATCAGATGGTTCCTTTGCCAGTTATAGACATTTGTTTTTGCTATAGTTCGTGTTCAGCTTAGACAAGATTTATAATGGATCATTTCGGCACAAGTACAGACACTCGGGTAACGTCTTGGCACTATAGTATAAAAAATTTAAATTATACCAAGCAACACTTGACAGTAAAGGATTTGAGTGTCTGATGTGTTATGGAATTTGTAAAATCCTTGTCACTGAAGCTGGCGAGTGCCTGTAGGGATGGCAAACTAGCTGAAAGCACAAAACACGCACATCACTGCATACAAATGTGTGTGTACCTTTGTACTGTTTGTTTCCTGACACTCCACACCACCTGGCACAGATAAAGATTTATCTAACACTGTGCGAACACAGAGGGGTACAGAGAGGCGGTCAGCCAGAAAAGGAAACCGAGATGCTGTCCCACAAGGCAACAAAAGAAATGGTGATATTTCAGAGCAGACAATGACTCGCTGACTGGCGTGGAGGCCAAAGTTTTTATATTCCCATCAATGGTGTCCTTTGGTTTGCACAGTCGGGCCAAAATTAATTTCTGCAGTACTTAACTTGCAGCTTTATTCTACCCGATGTCTTCCTCACATCCTATTCTTTGCTCACTTCTATTTTCACTAAATTATCCTCTGGAGCTATTTCACTTTCATCTTTGCTCTTCTAACACCACCACAGCGTGCATGTACGTGTGCGTACATGTGCGGTCACGTGTGTAAATTAAGAAAAGTTATTTTTGTGCCATTTTCCACAGCCTAAGAATAAAGTAAGAGGTTTAAAATTCTGTGTGCATTTGGAAGTGTGTGTGTGTGTGTGTGTGTGTGTGTGTGTGTGTGTGAGAGAGAGAGAAAAAGATAGGGTTAGATTCTGATGGGAAATCCCTGTGTGTTACGAAAGGAGGGATCTGTCAACTGTCAGCCTGTGTTTTCTGCCTGGAAGTTAAGTGACTTTTTTGACTAATGTTGTCTGACTTAATGGAAATTCCTCCTGTCCATCAATGGCTTGGCGTCTGCCCACCCTCTTAAAATATACATTATATTCCCCTGCTCATTTTGTTTGCCTGTTTCTATAAGACACAATCTGCTCTGGGCCTCTTCAGTTGTCAATTCTTCAACAAATTAATCTCTATTTGTAGCTTTTGTGACTCCCTTTCACATTCTGTTTTCTCCCCACCGGTTTGTGGAGTATATTCATCCATCTGTTGTCACTAATCTAATTTTGCTTTGCTGTCTGTCAAATATACTTTCCCTATTTTAGTTTGAACCTTTCAGTAAGTCGCTGACTGGCTCAGAAGTGTTTTAAAGTTTCTTGTTTATTTTTTATGCATGTCCACTTGGATTTCCTCCATGTCCCAACTGGATTTGCTTTTTCAGTGGGATTGTTTACTAAATGTGATGGATGGATAGGAGAGAAGGTCACTCAATTTTGAAGATCATCATCAAATGTGCATGTGACATATCCACCTCATCAACCATAATCTGCAGCTAGAACAGAGTCATCTATTAATTTCTTCTTCTTTGATTGATTTAGAGAAGAAGTTCGTCTTATCTCCTTTGCTTTTACTAGTGCTGGTACTAGTGTCAATTCCACCTGTGATATTAGATGTAGCACAGTCGTAACATTTGTCTCTGGTTTGGATTTTACCATCAGGATTATTTTTACTATCCTCTCTTTAACCCTGAACACACTTTTGGCATTGAATGGTCGACCTTCATTTGCAGTGAGTGCTCTGACATTTGCACCCAGAACCATATTTGACAATACGCCAAATTCAATTCCAAATCCAGTACATGGGAACCCCTACTAGTATTCTGTTTCCCTGCCTCTCTGTCAGCTCACCTCCACTTGCACCTCCAAGTGCTTATCTTTTTTTTTTCTCTACCTGGTAACTTATCCTTGTTTGAATCTGCTGCTAAATGCCGTACCTGTACTCGGCTTGAGAAATTAGTTTTCCTCTTTAATACATATTGTACTTGACGTAAGGTAAGGGTGCTCCGATTGATCGGTCACCGATCGGTATCGGCCGATAATGGCTTTAAATAGTGGTCTCCATAAAGGCCGATCTGATAGGCCGATCAGATGACCCACTACTCGTGAGAACATTTTCTACATGGAGCTAAAATGGCGGCCTCCCTACATTCACCGGTCTGGCAGTTCTACAAGGTGTCTGAACGGTGGCAGAACAGCAATTGGCCCACGGAACGAAGGCGGTAGGAAGGCGGCTACCGCTTTTAAAAAGCGGCTGCCACCGGTGGTGCGCCGGCAAACGTGTTTGCAATTACGCCATTCTGACGCTTCTACTGCCTCTGGAGCACCGCCGGTGGTCCGCTGACTCATTGCCATCTGGGAAAAAGACAATACATTAGCGATTTGCAACGTGTGTGCCAAGGAAATACCACGAGGCGGAAAGCTCCAAAGACATTTTAACATCACCAACCTCATCAGACATTTGAAGGTTAGTCACAGAAAGGAGGATAAGGAGTTTTCAAAGTTAGCTAACGCTAAGGCATAGCGGAGGGTTGCAGCTCCGGCGCCACTCACTCAGCTGTTTTCCCGTGTGTGACTGTGTGTGTGTGTGTGTGTGTGTGTGTGTGTGTGTGTGTGTGTGTGTGTGTGTGTGTGTGTGTGCTGAAGAAATATTATTTAGCAGTGCCCTGGCTTACACTGATACAGCCGTCTTTTTACTGTTGGCTGCTAAGGACTTCCTATCAAGTCGATTTAATACAAATTGTGGATTTACACAAAGACACATTAATAAGAACACCAGAATGTAATAAGATGATGAATAAGATGATGATCAAACGGTTGATGGAAATCTACAGTGCTGCATACTGACGAAAATCCCACTTTCCATGCAGTGATCTCGTTTCTCCCTTGATCTCTGCATAACAAGTAGCTGTTTATCAAATCAATCAGTACTGTGTTTCTCTCTTCTCTCTTGTTTGTTTATATTTTGGTTTAATGGATCAAGATCTCTAGGGCAGTTTTAGTCAGGATTTTAAAGTGTAATTCCAGCGAAAATTGAGCAAAAGGTGTTTTCTGCATTAAAACACGTCAAATAAGCCATGGAGACAGTATTTTTCGTCGATCAACCACTACAGAGCTTGGACCAGCTTATGCTACAGCCCCAAATCGCAAACTCTGTATTGGTTGATCGACGAAAAATACTGTCTCCACGGCTTATTTGATGTGTTTTAATGCAGAAAAACACCTTTTGGTCAATTTTTGCTGGAATTACACTTTAATCTTTAAACTCACAGGTTATCCTGGCATTTGGTTTGTAATATAGACCTTTTCATATTATGCACATTTTGAAACATCAAAACAAACTCTGAAGTGTGAAATGTATTTCAGCAGTTTGGGATTACTCAGAGCTCCTAATCTTTCAGTGTATTCCCCAGAAGTATCGGCGTGCACAGCAATTACAGGTACTTACGACTATATGGATTTAGGATGGGCTATATTGATATTATATCAGTATAAAAGACTAGATATTGTTTTAGATTTTGGAAAAACGTAATGTGTCATACGTGTCTATTCCTGCACCAAATCTGTCAAGAGGAGTGGTCAAAGATTCAGCTAGAAGCTTGTCAGAAGCTTGTGGATGGCTACCAAAAGCACCTAATTGAGGTGAAAATGGCCAAGGGACATTCAACCAAATATTAACATTGCTATATGTATATTTTTGACCCACTAGATTTGGTATTTAATTGTGTATGTGTCTATCTCTGAATGAATACTAGAGGCTTGAGCTGAAGTGTATATGTGCAAAGAGAAATGGGCAGGTGTGCAAGAGTTTCAAAAAGCTGTCCTCTGTGTGTGTGTGTGTGTGTGTGTGTGTGTGTGTGTGTGTGTGGAGGCCACTCAATTAGCTTGGGCCTACATCAGATATGGGGCCTGGAGCTCTGCCCTAAGAGCACCTATCAAGTAACACAAAAACACACATCCCATCAACCTGCCACTCACACACACCTACACATATACCCATCTTGCAGCTGAGCTACTGGGGGCTGGGGCTTGGCTAATTGAACATAGCTCATTGATTGTCTGGTTATCTGAGATGGGAAGTGCTTGGAAATCTATAGTGGCTGGCCACAGGGAGATGGTGATGTGCCTATGTGTGTGGCATGGAGACAGATTTTTAGGATTTTGGACATTGACAGTGAGACAGAAGTGATCTGTGTGTGTGTATGTGTGTCTCTGTTACAGATTTATTTCAACTCTTGTTTATTTGCCATTTAGAAAGACCGAGGAATCTTGGTGTTCGTCTGCATCTTGTAACGGCTGATAACAGATGAGGCTGTGCGCAAGGATGCATGAAAACAATCATTAAAATTCTTTCACTTTGTACAATACTTACCACAAAGTCTGTTCACGGACATTCACATTGTCTGTGACTTATTCAACCCCCAAAATGGGATTCTAAGTGTTATTCAACCCAATTTGTGAATGAACGCTTCAAATAAAACTACGGTAATGAGCTGGCAACAGCTTGAATCCGAAGACCATCTGGGGAAAATATGGTTGAGAAAATCAGTCAGCGTCTCCTTTATTTTAACAACAGCTTTATGGCATACTCCTGCTCAGTTTAACTTCTGCAGTGGTCAACAATGAAATGATTGAGTATGTACGGGACAGCCCTCTGGTGTGAATGTATGGTATTGTATTAATGTGATGTCCTTACAGATTAACGCTGATTTTGCAGACTTTCTCCCAAAGAGTAAAGTGAGAGTGAAAAACAGAGTAAGATGTTTGAAGTTGGTAGTAACTTTCTCAACACTTCAGCAGACCAGCCTATTGCCCTCATTGCAGTGTGGCACTACCATTATATACTATAGCTTTTGCGTCACAGAGACGACCCTATTTTTTTTTTTTATCCACAGGGGAAGTAAAATTTAGCCTGTCATGGGACTGAGTCTCAGCGGGATGCAAGTCTACTCTTGCGAGAGCCCAGCAGAAGTAGGTCTTTGTTCCATTATGAAATTTCCGTCACCGACTGTTTTGCCACATTTGCTTGGAACAAATCTACATTTTTTCCTGTCTCTAAAATGGCTTGTTAGCATTGGTGGTGCTCTTTAATGAAACCAGCGGGTACAGATTTCCTTGCCAGCCCCCCCCCCCCCCCCCCCCCCCCCCTCTCCTTTCTCTCTGCATTGTATGAATCTGTCCATGGTGCCTTTTTTGATAGTATGAAAGCTGCTTGAGGGAACTTCCTCCTTCCTGTTTGGTGACACAGTGAAAACCTTCACAGCAACTAGTGCTGGGCGGTATGACCAAAAATTCATATCACGTTTTTTTTCAAAATTATGCCGGTTTTCCGGTTTTTGACGGGTTTTTTTTTCATGCATATTCAGATGTTCAATGCATTTTCTACTCGTTGAGAGATGAATTACTGCAGTAAATTGACTTAATTGACTCATTACTCACCACTGTATTAAGCGGGACCATGTCTTTAGCTAGGTGGTTGGTGATGGAGTTTGTAATCTCGATCCACCGTTTGCTTTTTCTGTCATAGCAAGTCCCTCTAGCAAACGCGTCTTTAAGTGACATTTGGCTCGACTTTTCTTTTGCTTTCCCCGTGTTACCTGCTGATGTGGAGGGCGCTGAGCCTGCTGACTTTAATTTCATACATTCTTGATATTCCAAGACGTGTTTGCAGCTGAGGTGGTGGAGCAAATTGCTCGTGTTGCCGCCTTTCGCAACTATTTTAGCCCGACAGCACTTGCATAAAACGGTTGTTTGGTCAACGTCGGATTTTTGGAAACCAAAAAACCTCCAAACAACCTCCTTTTTTTGGCACAAGTTCGTCTGTGTCCTTACTTCTGCAGCATCCATCTTCCGTGTGACGTCCCTCTGGTGCACTGCTGTTTACCGTCGCTGCTTAGAAGTGCAGCATTTTAAAGGGTCCGTCTAAAACAGTGTCGCGCAGCGTAATGTTCGTTCAGGATGTTGTGTTATTAAACACACCGGTATGGCGGTATATTAAAAATGAACATCGTGACGAAAATATACACCGGTTTTCGGTATGAACCGGTATACCGCCCAGCACTAACAGCAACACACACACACATGCACACACACCCGCAAACATCTACCTACCCCCGGGAGTTCAGAGAGACTGATAAAAGAGTATCTCTGTCTAAGTATCCGGAAGTGTGTAGCCTATGTACAGTGTGTGTGGGTGGGTGGGTCAGCTCTGCTGATGGGAACGAGGGATGGGAATGAATGGAGGAGCATTTCTCTGTAGATTAGGACAGATTGGTTACCCAATAAAAAAAACCATTTTCTTCTTTCTCTGTTATTCTCCATGGGAGATGGAAACAGACTTTGAGGGTCAGCTGTGGGAGAGAGGGTGTGTGTGTGTGTGTGTGTGTGTGTGTGTGTGTGTGTCCCTAGGGTCCCCAGGTTTAGTATGCAGGGTGTGGTCCTCCGCTTTAATCCATGCTGAGGCCTCTGTAGATTTTGATTATTCTCTCGGTTACATACAAGCACCTGCGCACACATGCACGTATGGCCTTCATTCTGAAGCGCACGCATGGTTGTCTCTGAGGCTTTGATTACTTTCTCCTGTCTGTACCTTTCCTGTGTGCTGGGGGTTGCGATACATGATCTCCGCCACCTAACAGAGCTTAAATCAATGCACGGATCACTGTGTGAGTGTTTGAGTGTAGGTGTGTGCGAGGGAGAAAGTGATGCATAACAATGTTTCTAGAGTATGTTCACGCACATGTATTTTATAGACACACGCTTACAACAGTTAAACTGACAGATAACAGGCTCTTATTTTGTAAATCAACTTGTGGAGTGCGAGGAGGCAGTGGTGATGTGGCTGCACATGGAGACAGTGTAGAATTAGGTAGAATCCATGATGTATTGACAGTTTGGTAATGGTGAACACGGTCTGAATGAGCTTCTGCTGAGAGGAAACTAATATTCTCACATTGGACGTGGAGTGTCACAACTGCAAATATACAGCAGCACAAATGTGCTGGCAAGGGCGGATATCTGTTTTTAAGATGAATTCACATTTCTAGACGAGTCTTTAATTGGAAGTCATGATCTGACAGTGTGCAGGGACAGATTAATAAATGCAGAACACGTTTTAAGAGCAAAGTACAGAATTGAGAATGAGAGATGTTTAGAGGACACCAGAGGAACTGTGTCTCCAGATTATAGCAAGCAGCAGGGGTTTCCTTTGCTCGGTATCTTCAAAGTTGTTCTCTCGCTTTTGTCAGTTTGATCATGCAAACTCAGAGCAGAGTAAACAGCGGCACCTGGGTCTGAGTGTGCAGGTGCATGTACAGAATGTGTTGAAGGTTAGTGTGTTCTTGTTCTGCTATTCCTGTGAGATCCAGTTTCAGACCTTTGCAGGAAAGAAATTGTGAAGAAGGGCTAATAATTAAGGGCTAATTTCATACATTCATCGTGTCACGATTCTCAGCACAGCGGTCTTAGCAGCTGAGCAGTCAGAGAGCAGAGAGGAAGACTCGGCAGTCCGCTAACGTGTTGCTCTCTGTAATATAACCAATATACGGTAAACTGCTCTGTTTAGGCTAGAAAACGTGCATGCAGGCTGAAATTCAACCGTGCGGTCTTTGGGATTAAGCAATAAACAGAAGGAAACTCTGCTAGCTGCTAGGCTAATGTGCAATGGTAAACACACAGAATATGGTACACACACATAGCAGAGCTTGCAAACTGTGTTTTTTTGGTCGACAACGCGAAAAAAAACGCAATGAAAACACAAAAATACAGTGTGTTTTTCCTCAATGAGATCTTAATTACAAGAAGAACAACTTGTGACAGTTTAACTGGAGGTTAGGCTAAACTTAAAGATATATGCGCTGCGGTGCTCTGAAGCAGCGGAACCTGCTGCTGCGAGCCGGCCTTCTTAAACAGAGACCCTCGTTTGTTCCAAAATAATAAATAAAAAGAATCACGTTAAATAATAACTTAACCATAACTTAACCAAAAACATAATAGCCTATACTACTTAGATATGACAGGTTTTGTCAAAATGTAACTCAAAACTATCCAAGGCACGGACAAAGCCTAATATAAAATAACCAGTAACTCACATACACCTTCTGCACCAGTCTACTGGTTTTTGTTGAGAAAATTAAGCAGGTTGACATTTTCTGGGGTCAGACGCGACTGCTACCTGGTGTCAGTCCAGCTGCCGAAAACACCCGCCTAAAATAAATGCAATCCATGGAAGATTAGCAGAACTAGGTTCTGTTTGCGTGTATCCACTCCAGGCATTGCTAGCAGAAGCGCCAGACATAGAGGCACTGTTGGTGTTTATATCCTGTAATGGCAATTGTAGAATAACTTTCCAGCTGTGCAACCTTGCTTGTTTGTGTTCTCACAGTACGATCTTTTGGCCAAGGTAAGCGCATGAGAAGCATTTGATCCCCAGTAAACCCGACCTGTTTCAGTGCTATTGAGCAAAGCGCTGAAATGTAGTAGACCTCAGTTTGCCAAGCATCACCATGTTTCTTGCTAAGGCTGTCAGGTTAAATAAAGATGAAGTAGGCCTACTTTTTTGGTGTTTCTTCCCAGTTCCAGCTTTTGAGGATGTAGCCTATTACTCTAACTTTCTCGCATTCATATTTCATTACCCTCCATCAAATATGAATGTGGTTTCTAGATGACATTACATGCCTACAAACAGACCCACTACCATTTTAGTGCCAAATCAGTGTCAACCTTTCAGCGCGTGTTCCCACCTCCAGCTCTCTGTGTAGAATTATGATTTTTGAATTTGATGTTACAGTGAAGTAAAAAGCATCTTTTAAGTAAATGTACTGGCTTTGTGGGAAGAGATGTGTTTTAAAATCAAAGTTATTTCACTTTCAACAAATTCAACAAATGTATTGAGTTTAGAAAAGCTGGATGCTCCCACTTATATCCTCCAGCAACCTTCTAACCATCTTCCTCCTCTCATACCCTTCCTCTATATTAACTCTCTACAATGGAAGGCCATTTCTTCCTTTATTAAATGACACTCGATCAAATAAAACATTGTGACAGTAGACTGGCTTACAGATGCAATGGCGGCTCAACGTGAATGGCAGTTGCCATTTATTTCAGTGTCAAACCAACATATGTGTTTCTGAATAAAATATTTTCTCACTTTATGCTGTTTGCTTTAATTAAACACTTTTATTAGATGCCCACAAACAACATAGCGAAATGTTACCCACCCTCACAAATTCTGTACTGTATCCCTGGATGCCTGAGAAGGATTAATTTATTTAACTTTTATTAGTTTTCTTCTGAACAAATTCAATTAGAAGTGCTTGAAAGCTTGTAGACACCACTCCAGAATGGTTGCCAACTTTTCAGTGCCAATCTCTTGTTATTCTTGCCTGTATATCCTTCACTATGAAACATGTTAATGTTTCCTATATTATTTTTGCTTGATCTAATATGCAATTAGATGTGTTTATAAGGGCACTGGCACCTCGCTGCCAACTGTTTGCTGGCTCTCCATCGTCAATATGTCGGTGCCAATCTTTTGCAATTCCCTCCTCTCTGCTATCCTTTTTTGTACTTTGATTTGGTTTTATTTGATTAAATATACAACTAAGAAGGTTTGTTACAGGCTTACAGATCCAAAACTGGCAAGTGTGTAACAAGTGTTAGGCTAGCGGTGCCAGCATCATTTGTCTATGATCTCTGTGGACTCATGAAAGAATATGTTTTGCCCGAAAAAATATGTGCATCTCTTCAGTGCCAATAAATCACTCCTAATCCTTTTTACACCCCCCCCCCCCCCCACAATATTCATACCTTTCTCAGAAGATTTCATTTGCCCTTTTTTCCCAGTTATTTTAAAAAATCTTATTTTAATAATGTAGTTTTGTTTCCTGCTCCTTTTCTTTCTATTTAAGCATTTTTCTTTTAAATGGGAATGAAATAGTCAAATTGAAAATCTTTTGTATGCACACTTGTGTCTTTGTGTAACATAGCTTAGTCATAAGCTTGATTCATAATTGTACGTGAAGGGGTTACTCTGAATGAAAGAGCGTAAGCACTGTTATTGCACAGCAGTAGTCTCCTATTCAGTAATGAGCCAGAAGGGTTACATTTTACTCAAAGGTATTTGCATAAGAGTGACATGTCATGGACGTGTCATAAACATTATAAACAAGTCATAAACGTTTGACAGAACGCTTCTTTTAGTAAGTGTCATTCTGTTTTTGTCATGACAGGTTAGGGTTCATGTGTCATGTGTTCATGACAGTGTCTATGGCATTCCAACCAATAAAAATAGTCAGAATCTCAAAACGTCTGGTAGCCACAATTTGATCCAGTAAGAAATTACTCAAGTTACTCATTGAGATGGAAACGTTTGACCATTCATGCTGGCCCAGCCTCTCTGTTCTGTCCTCCCATACCCCGCCTCATCTCATTCATCCAAGCAGCGCTTGAGCTCTGACTTGTTGTTGCACCTTTTCCCATTCACAATCTCACCCTCATTAATTTCCCTCATTCTCTCTGCCGCTTGTCTCGAGGGAGCCCGCCACCGCCCCGGTTCCTTTTTCCACCAGGTGATTAAGATTCTATCTGGTGACTCTCAGGTGCTCTGCTAGAGAGAGCTCTGCAGGGCTGCTCCGCGGGATCCTCCTGTACATCTTGAGAAAGACCGTGGATGGTTGTACATTTTAATTCATAGTGTGGCAAAGTCTTTTCTGGTTCAACTAAGAGAAATGGATGGATGGGCTAATACTTTATTGATCCTGGCATAAGTTAAGCTACATGTAGGTTGCTGGCAAAATGCTTGATAACTTATTCCTTGCTTCACTGCCTAATAGTTCTTTTTATCATTGAATTGGTCTGCATAGTCACAATTTGCCACCAGATTTATATTTCCTGTGTGTCTGTGCATCACTGAGTGCCAACTGTCTACTCGCCGTGGTGTTCCCCTGTATCAGGTCTGTACTTCCTGTGCCACACACTGAGGGCGGTGTGCCAAGGGGAGATCCAGCTTTTGCCAGCTCAGTGACCAGTCAGTTATTGGTCATTCACCACAGGGTTGTCCCTGTACACACACACACACACACACACACACACACACACTTACAGTAGAACGTATTAATCCGACAGTTCAGGAAGGAAATCTCCTCATGAGCTGCATCCGGCACCACTGAAGGTGTCCTTTCGGTGTGTCTGCAGCCGTGAGTGTGTGTGTGTGTGTGTGTCTGCAGCCGTGTGTGTGTGTGTGTGTGTGTGAAGCACTGTGGCGGGTCGTTGAAGTCATAGCATGTGTCTTTGTTGGTAAGAATGTATCTCCTATACTGCCACATTGCACTGTATGTATTGTAATTGTCTTTCCAATAAGTCTATCCATTTGAGCCTCTGTGAGTGTGTGTGTGTGTGTGTGTGTGCGTGCGTGTGTGTGTGTGCGCAGTGTGTCCCACTCATGCAAAACCTCTTCACAGCAATTTCAAATAAGAGAAAAATCCAATACCAATATATCGTCTTCAGTACCACTGTCCTCAGCTGTAGGAGGGGAAAACAAACAAAATAAAAGCAAAACATGAGCCAGTGCATCCTAATGTCTGCCCTGAGTAGCCAACACACACATGCATGTACACACTCATTCCCTCGTCTGCCAGCTTGCTGCAAAGGAAATGGAATTTGATGATGAAAGTACCCTTGAAGCAGACACAAACGCACGCACGCACACACACAGCTCCTAAATTTCACTGACATGGCAATATGACAGAAAATGTGTTTTTTTTTCCACAGCGTGGCGGCAGGCATCAGTGGCTGTGCTCTTGGGTGAGAGGAGTGATGGAAGGGTAGAAGTGCTGGTGGAGGAGAGAGATGCTGCTACAATAGATATTGAAAGAGAGAGAGGGGGTAAGAGATATCAGTAGCAGGAATTTAGAGGGGAAAAGTGGAATAAATGGAGTGGTCCAAAAGCACAAGACCAGCAAGGGAAATTAGGGGGGTCGTGATGATTGAGAAATGTTTAAGGAAAAGATCTTGAAAGTTAGGAATAGAAAGAGGAAGAGGAGGTAATGAGAGAAGGTGTGAGATAACAGAGGTGGTTAAAAGGAAAAGGGAAGGGAGAGCTTTACAATTACTCCAGAGTAACAAATGAAAGGAAATGCTTGGTTAGCACTTATTGCAAAGCTTGCTATCACATAATGTACTTAGAGTAAATGGACCAAAAACACAGTGAAAGAACAAAGTGTTCATATGTTTTTTGTTGCAAAAACAATTGAGAGAGGATGTGAGAATGCAGCATTGATTATGTTTGACAATCAAATGGCTACTGACCAAAATGTGGCTTGAGAGTGCCAGGAAAACACATTGAATGATAGATTTGGATTTACCCAAGTCGGTCTGAATACAATACTCATGCTAAATCGTGTGTTTTGTGGGACACAATCCTCAGTCTTTGTTCAGTGCGAAAATGCCCATTTTAAGTTCTTATTTTATTGTGTTACTTTGCTGGCCTACATTGTGATCCCACACCATTGTAAGAATATATAAGCAAGCTTTTTGTGAAAAGCTTACACCACATTTTTGTGCCCTTACCTCCCCACAGATTAGGATTTAAGATAAAACACTAGAATAAGGCTGGGTAATCCAACGATAGCAACCCTCCAAGGTTACAATGAGACAGGCCCCCTGAGTGCTCAGATCACCAAGTGGTAATAACATGTTGTGCCAAAGGCGGACTTCTTTCCTTCAGCTGGGGGATTACACCTCACATGTCAAGATCAAACTGTAAGTGGGCAAGGTGACATCATAGAGATGTGTAAAAAAAAACAACAACCTTAAGGCAGCGCAGATTATGTAGGGCTGGAGTCATACGTAGCTCTAATTGTCACATATAAAACCTTCCCTGACTGATTTAATTTCTGTTCATCATTTTGAGCTCTTTCCCTAAATAGCTCTTGGCATTGAACTTTTCCTATTTTGATCAATAAATGGTTGCCATTTGCCTGTTAAGGTCAAGGAACTAAAAAAAAGGCTATTATAGTGTAAGATGTAATAAGTTGTAAAAGAAAGGAAGCAAAGCTCTTTGGGCAAGAAGTGGTGGAGTCAGAGAGGCGAGAAGAAGGGAAACGGACACTAACCCAAAGAAAAAGATGGATGATGAAAGAGAGCAACACACACACACACACACACACACACACACACACACACACACACACACACACACACTATGCAGGGGACAGGAGGTGTTATTTTGTACTCTATCATAACACTGTGTACTGGCCGCCGGCTCAGCCTAAACTCTCCTCTGCCGCATCTGTTTATCTTCTGTCTCTGCCCCTTAATCCCTCCTTCCATCTCTTCACCACCATATGCATCTCTTTTATCTACCCTTTTCTGTCTCTCCCCGCCTGAATCCATCTTTACTCACTGTTCCTCCTTCCATCTTGACAGCCTCTACAGTCGTATTCCTTTAGCAATCTATAACGGTATCCAAACGCATTATTTAGACATTTTCAATAAATGTTCAAAATATCCTAATGTGATATTGAGCTGTGGCTTCTTCCTGTAAAATCATATGAATCACGTTGTCTGCATCTTCTAATTTGTAACTGCCATGTATTTACCATAATAAGGTAAATCAATAAGGGATAATTGCATTTACCTGGATTGACCTCATCACACACAATGACTGATTTATATTGCTGTTCACATCCTCTGATCAAAGTGAGTATTTGGCGTTGCTGTTGGCTTTTTCATCATTAACAATATCAGCAGGCGTGTTACCGTTGGCTCTTCCAATTATGAGTGTCCGCTTCAATTAGCTGTGACAGCACACGTATTGATCAGAGTCCGCCGGCTGTTTGCACTCAGACATCCTGCTCCTTTAGAGGTCATTCAACAAGCATCACCGCAGCCTGAAATAAATACTCTCACACAACTCGAGATCATTTTGGTTCATTAGTGTCACACTCCCCATCAGAGACAATGAATTGTTATTAGGGTGAAGCAGTAGTGATGAGTACACTGTACACCTTTTGGATGTGTCAGTCCTAATAATTATTTGATAGATAGAATATGTGAATCCCTTAAAAGGATACTTTGCCAATATTCAACCAACTTTGTATCATGATAATGTTGGTAGTATGTGTGAATGACCTCCATCTTACCAGTGCCCAGATCTCCCTACTCAAAGGCCAGCAGAAACCTTCAACTGATGCAAAACACATCATTTGGAGTTTCTCTGCTTGTTTTTTACTTGCTAGGGCTTTAACTCACACTACAGATTGTACTTCGGCATATGGACACAAAGAGTATCTCTCTCAACCATCAGACCAAACTCAGATTAAACTAAAACTAGTCAGTCCTGATCAAATAACCAAGGTTCTGTTACTGTATTGCCTACTTCTCTCCTAAAATGTCTTCAGAAACCTAACCTTTAACTGTTATACGATTGGTTGGTACCAGCCGGCTGCCATATTGAGTCCGTGAAGTGCTCGCTTTACGCCACTCACCAGTGGGAGCATTTATTTTATGTGGCACAGTGCATTTTGGTAGTAGTTGTAGTTTTTCTACGTTTTGCATGAAAGGAAATACCACAGCACCTTTATCCGTTTTCTCTGGCCATATAGCACCAATTAAACAAAAAAAGAAGTTGTGGGAACAATAGTGTGTAGTTCCTCTTTCACATTTAATCTAGTGCCACCATCGGTTTGTGCAGTACTTGCAGCTTAATAGTTGCAAAAGTAATAACATTACCATTATGGGTAGGGGAAAAATACACGGACGCCAAGTATCGATCATTTATTATATAAATAGTACATGAGAATGTAACTTTTTGGTACTACAATAATTAGATCAATTACTTTTTTCAGTCTACTATATGGTACAGAGGGTTTTTTCTGGTAAGCTCATAAGGGGTGACTGTCAGCGTGCACAAGGAAGTTGGTAAAATAAAGATGGCTGTATTAAAGAAGGAAATAAGGAATTAAATTACAATATATCGCAGACTATTTCAATATGTTTAAAATTGCAATAATATTGTGTCGTAACATAAGTATTGTGATAAAGATGTATTGTGGGGTCACGCACACACACATGCTACAGACTCTTCCCCCCCTTTCCTCCACCCTCTGCTACTTCTCTCCAGAGGTCAGTAACATCCTGCAATCCTCTCTAGATCAATAGGTCACGTCATTATGCGGCCGGTGGAGTTTCAACCACGACCTAGGACAACCTCCTAGGACTGTCTCTGCACACTGACCACACACACACACACACACACACACACACACACAAAATAATAAATATTGCGCTTAGAAACTTCCATTCAAAGTTCCATGTTTGCTCTTCCATGAGGGAAGGAGGTAGAGTTAGATAAATGGTCATGGACAGCCAGTAGCAGCGTGGGAGACACAGGAGCCCTGTGTGATGCACCACTGTGTGTGTTGTGGGCCAGCCAAGGATGGTTTGCTTTTTAAAAGGTGTTTCAGTGTCGTTCCTGGAGCAGAGTGAGGTTAGAGGGGTTTCTGCCTGGGGGAATCACCAGTCAGGCTGAATTAATGGCCCCCAACGGGGAGGAAAGAGCCTGAGAGGTGTTGAGAACGGGTAGCGAGGGGGCCATGAGAGGCAAAAAGGGGAGGGAGGGGTGGACGCTTGGAAGAGGGATGTGGAGAGACAGGGTGGATGGGTGGGTGGGTGGATGGATGGATGGATGGATGGATTGATTGATTGATGGAAAGGTTATGACAGCCAAGAGGGTTTGAGTTGGAAAGAAACAAAGGAAAGAAGGGATGGATGGACAAAGATCTGGTAGGCAGAAGAGTAGCAGTTAGAGGATTTTTGTGAGAGAAAGAGAGCAGAGCAGAATGGGTTAGATTGGAAGTTTGTTAGCAGAGATGGGGTAAGAGGATTTGTGTGGAAGAGACAAGTTTCAGTCATTGAAATTCCAAGAGGGATTTTGCATCTTGCAGTGTCATGCCTCAGCGTGCCTGAAGAAACAGGATAGAAACCAGGCCACCCCGCTGTGCTCCTCAGTTTAACTTGACTACATCTTGAGGTGTTTGCCTGTAATCTTAAAGTACTGCTCTTTTTAAAAAAAAATATCTTTCTCCTGCAGTTTTTTCATCCCATGTTCTGCTTGCTTTCAGCTGCAACATGAAAATGAGCACATTATCAGCGGCCTTGTTGATGCTGCTGAGCAAGTCATCGCTCACGTTTTTATCTTTTACTTCATGTGATTTTTTTTTTTTTTCCACTCTCTTTCTCTCTTCCGCTTTGCCTTTTTGTATCTCACTTTTTCTGCTGTATGCGGATTTCGTTTTACACTGTTGACACTCAGTTCTGATGACACTGCGTCCCTCTGATCTGCCTGTCGCCCTATGGGGCATTGTACTGTGTGTGTGTGTGTGTGTCTGTAGGGTTCGAGCATGCCTGTGCTTTGAAACGTGTGGGTGTGTGACACTCAAAGAGACTGTTTCTTGTCACATCAATCACCGGGTCGCTGTGTCAGCTGAACATGCTCTCTCTCTGTATCCTCTTGAAACCACCAAGCTTGGGGAAAACAGCAGTTGGGTTTGGATGAAATTTACAATCTCTTCTCCTGTTTTTTGAGTGGCCTGCTAGCACTGTTGATATTCATAATATTCTAACTCTACAAGTTCTGAATCCATTCAGAAATGAGTACAGGGCTTGGGAAGCCATCTGATATCATGCCACCCTCATCTGACATATTAGCTGGTAGGAAACTGCATTGTGCTTGTGTTCAACATTTAATGTGTGGCGTGTCCTCTTGTTAGATCAATAACACTAAAATGTGTGAGTGGATCTGCATTATTGCATTTTCTGGCTTGTAACAGCAGCAGTTTAATGTGATAGTTAAACGGAATATTCGTCCCACGAGATCTCGCAAGATTAAAATGTCACGGGACTTCTCGTCGAGGACGCACGCACGCGCACGCACAGCCGCATGTTCAGATCAGTGTGGCCCTGACTCGCACAGATCGCTCTCTTCCTCTCTTTTTTTTAAATGAGTCGGAAACAGAAAGTAAAACCTAACTTTACTTTAAATGATATTAAAGAGAAATGTTCTCCCTACTGAATATTAATAATATAAATATTCTTAGAAGTAAGCAGCTTTATTTTTCAACATCACCCACGCTGTCCGCAACCCTCTTAATTCTTAGTGTGTTCTGGTGAACTACGCATTAGAAGTTTAGTTATTTCAAGAAACACCCATCTTTAAAATATGTATCCTGCTGTTTCATAAGGTTAGCACCAAACCGTCCCTCGCCACCAGTGGTGTAGTCTACGTGATACGCAGGTATACGCCGTATACCCACTAGGAAAAGTCAAGGATTTCCGTATACCCACTTACAAAAGCGCGATGATACGTAACAACATTGTTTGTGACAGAACGTTCTCACTTTCATTCATAACTCACCCCGTCTGTGTTGGGAAGCTCTGACATTTGGACCTTCGGCGTTTCCGTAGCCGTGCCCTGGATCTGACGTGAGGTCACTTAACGTTACTAAGCAACAACAAGTTGCATTCTTTGCGCGGTCTTTCCTTTCTCGCAACTAGTTAGTTACCTAGAGTTTAAACTAAGTTTTATAAGTAACGAGATATGAAACTTTACTAAACAGACCTAAATAACACTACGTCAGAGTTTTCAAAAGTCTGTCCCTGAAGCTGCTGCCACGTCGGGTGACGCTGCAGCTGCCACAGATCATGATGACCCGATCGTTAACGTTACCGTTACAAAAAACCAGCCCGAAAATCCTACCGCAACGTTACTGTTACCTGGTAAGTGAGAGTAGCTTATATGATACCGTGTGTGTGTGTGTGTGTGTGTGTGTGTGTGTGTGTGTGTGTGTGTGTGTGTGTGTGTCTGCCTGTGTATCTGTGTGTCTATGTGTGCGTGTGCGTGCGCGCCTGTGTGTGTGTGTGTGTCTGTGTGTCTGTGTGTGTGTACCTGTGTGTCTGAATACTGCAGTAAACAGAATACAATGTTTATATGTCCTTGTTTCAGATGATGAGAGAGACAGTGAGAACTCCTGGCCTTCATAAGGTCAATGACTATGCAACATTAGAGTAAATTCTTAAATCTTAAATATGCAATGCTTTACACAATTAAATGACTATATGGTAATGTTAGTTAACAATGGTCAGATAATTAACTAAAATAGAAAGAGTGGAGCTTTTTTTCTCCTTTCGTCTGCTTTTTCAGTTTATTAAATACTTTTGAGTAAATGTAGGCCCTTATCAGCAGATTTTACTGCTAATTGATACAAAAGTTGTATGATGATGCTAATTATTAGTCATGGTTTTGTGTGGCAGTGTAGGGGTGTCGGTTAAATGGCTCATTTGTGTGATGTGATGTCCTGTTGCGTTCAGGTTCGGTTGCGTTTCTCAAAAAGTGTTGTTTTTCCAGGACTTTAAATAAACGGCATCAATACTTAAACGTCTGTTGCCCGTGTACAGTTCATATTCAGAAACGTCACAGTACCGACTGTCTGGGGTGTCGCTCTGGGACAGGCGAGTATGAGGCTGGGAGGGGAAAATCACAGTATACTCACTACAAAAAAATAGACTACACCACTGCTCGCCACCATTACATTTAAAGGATTTATTGAATAACAGTAACTTTTAACAACTTTATTCACCGGTCATTTTGCTGTGAAACGACAAAAAGAAGAAACACTAGATGGTAGAATAGTATTTTACAACAACATTGAACACAACACAAGCTTACGGAGTCGGACCCAAACGCAACATGTCCTAGTGTTGGAATCCCTTCCAGTGAAATACAGTCACACTTTACACTGTCAGCTGTCAGCATTTTAACCCTGTTTAAGCCAGCTAACATTACTAGCGGTAGGCAATTGTACCTGCTGTACGTTGACTAGCGTCACACCCTATGCTGTTTAAAAATCGCATCGCGATTCATTTTTTATCTCAACCAGTTGTAATCTTTACACATTTAAATTGATTTTTAACCGATTCACGTTACATCCCTAGTCTTGATCTATTCTGAAAGACATTAGCATAAGAAAAAACCCCGGATGTTCATGACAATATAAAAGATGTGGCCAAGCTATGTGCCTTTGTGTGTTTATGCACTGGCATCCGTCAGCCATCCTGAAGTGTTTATACTCTCTTTGGTTGTTATCTGCTCTTTCCTATGAAGCACATAGAGCTGTAGAAAGCTGAGAGAAGGATTGCCAGCTGTAAGTCTGCGGACAGAGATCTTTGTCACTCAGTCCCCTGTCGCTGTCTCTTTATGTATCTCTCTGTCCTTTCCCTTCAACTCCCTCTCACTATCTGTTCCTCTGTCTTCTTGCTATTATTCAAAGAGACAAATAGGGAAACCAGAAATTAGTAAGCAGTCATCCTTTATTAGAAATGGGCAGGGGTTGCAAGGCCAAAAATCCAAAAAGGAAGCCTCATACTCATACCTCAGTCTTTACTTTTCCTATTTTCACATAATATGCTGTCATTGGAAAACAAAATATACATGTCAGCTGACCAGTAATCAGATGTCTTTAAAGCCATACAAAGGTTTCCTTATTGTAGGGATCACAGATTAAGTCGCCTGTCATTTGATATTTATTTCAAAATAAACGCAGCATATCTACAAAATGAGTGATAAAGTCTTACTGTATATTAGCAAAGACAAAGTCATAGTTCACAGGCACTTGTAGTAGGATAATCCACTCTGCACTATATTATATTGGCTTGAACATATTATAAAATATAGCATTGACCTCATATTACTGTTGTTCTAATTTGGCAACATATTGAGAACTTGTGTTTTAAAAATAAATAAATAAATAAATAATAGTGAAACTTGATACCAAATCAGTACTCCTGCCTTAAAAGCTTGGTAACTTTACATCTTGGCATTAATATGCGATGAAGCGGTAGCACCGTATTGACAGAGATATCTAAACCCCATTTCAAGCAGCTAATAATGACCTACAAAAAGGCCAACTGACTGAAAATAAGCACTTATGTTCTGGCAAATCTGGCGTGCTCTGAAATCATTTACCGCTGGCGTTGGCAAAAAAAAATAACATACACTTGTACTAAATAGGTATCATTTACTTTGTTATTTCAAACAGTGTGCTTGAGCGAGACATTGTATCTCTACCAGCTCTGGCGACGCACTTGACGGCTGACGGTGGGGAGGACGTTTAGGCCCGTCACCAAACCTGTGTACATCGCCCGTGTACAACAGCAAGCCACATTTATAGCCAAGCTGTGACAAAGCTGCCAAGAGACGTTGATAATTCATTTGTAAAGAAAGAGTCCTTGTACGGTGTTTGTAAATTCTCACAGACGATGATAAAAATGTAAATGTATGTAAATAACGTATTATAGCTTCTATTTTTATACCATGTTAGTTTAACTCATTACTTGTTTTTAGTTTTTTTCACTATTGGACTCATTTCTCCTATTCTTCAGGCTATTTCTTTTTCTGATATTGTTCTGTGCCTTTTTTCTTACCCTCTTATTTATTTTTATGCCAAGCACTTCTTCAGCACTTTTAGTTCTTCCTAAATTTGTTATGTAAATAGTGAAGCTTATTCTTCTGTTGCTGTGTCGCTTCATAAGAGAGTCCCCAAAAGCCTGAAATATAGATGTAACTGTTATTATCGTGCCTCATGTGGGTAAGTGAGTCAGATCGTGACACCTTTTTAAAACTCAGTTCCTAATTTATATTTTTTTATTTTATATGTTACTTCACATTAGGGATTAGTAAACAACTTTGGGCATTCATTCCTATTTGATCGTTGTTCCTCCTGCATTCTTACCATCTGTCTCTCAGATGTACTTCACACAGCATTCCCGCAAGCTCCTGTTCCTCCTTCCTCTGTAAAGGACTTTTGCTTCAATAAAATATTCTCTGCTTTGGGGAAAGAAGAGGAAGAAACACGGCAAGCCCTGTTATTTTTCTAAAAATAACCCAGCCATGCGGATGAGCCGTGTGATGCAGAGCATTTGACTGTGTGCATATGCCTGTCCTCTGTGTGTGTGGTCATCCGTTTTGTGTGTGGGTGAACATGTGTCCATAGCATGGAATAGCTGCAGGTGTGTATGTGGTAAAAAAAAAAAAAAAAGCAACACACAAGTACACACCGTACCTAGTTGACATTGCTGTAGAAAGATACTGAAGGAGTGGGAACTCTTCTTGGCCTTTGTGTAACCTTGTAAGTAGCTTTGTTGTCTCCCTTTGGTGTTCTTACCATCTGCTGTACATGGCAGTCTGTTTCACCCTGTAAAAAGTACACAATCCTTTTTCATATACAAGGCTGGATCCGGTCTGTTTTCATGAGGTCTCCTCAGCTGTGTCTCACACATGCTTGATCTTCTGTTCTGAAATACAAAGTTTTCTGGTCTTTTGTTGATTGTTCACTAGTTTGAAGAAAAAAAAACAACCTACCTGTTAGTTTGGGGTGTGGGAAGAAATCGATACAGCAAAGTATCACAATATTTTCTGTGGCAATACTGTATCGACACGCGGACGCCAAGTATCGATCTTTTACTATATAAATTGCACATGAAAATGAAACATTTTGGCACTGGAATAATAAAATAAATTGCCTTTTCAATCCACTCCCATTTTGCAGCACTACAATTGAAGTGAGATGAACAAATCATTTTAGATAAAACAGATGTTGACAAAGAAAGATTCCAGATTGTGGATGCCAGGTGGGCACTGCAATACAGTAGTATTGCAGTGCAACAGTATAATGGTCTGCACACTATTATAATAAATAGTTCCCTTGGTCTATTGACATGTTCATAAATGTTGATGGTAAGCAGCAGTAGGATTTCGTCCAGATTCCAAGCTAAAGAGGCAAAATATTTCCACGATGAGGATGGCAGGTGGAAATGCAAACCAGGTTTGCTGAGTCGGCACAATATTATAATTAGTTATCTTCGGTTTCCTGATGCATTCTCATAAATATTTATGTCTGGAGGCAGGTGTACTGCAGGAGGCTTCAGAAAGTTTCTCAGTGCCCAGTGGAGCCGAGCTACTGTACATTGAACTGGGCGTACACCAGTCTGATGGGTGCTGGTGGTAGGCACGCACGCACGCACGCACATACACTGGTATACATGTGTACCATTTGTGAATCATGGCCTGAGAAATGTGCACATACACAATTTGTCTGCCTCTGCGTATGTCTCATTTTCAAATTGATGGATACAAACACACACACACACGTTTGTTTTTAATTCATCATCTTATTTGTCATTGGAAAGTCCGTCCCTCCGGTACTACTCAATAGTACTTCAATATCTTACCAGCCTGACTTTCACTTCAATAGAAAAAAATAATGCCCTGCTTGATGTACATTGTCCCACCGATGACATGACTACCTACCATAAATCCTCTAGTATGAAAGTAATCATTTCTAATGTAATCAGTTTATACCATTCTGCAAAGTAATGTATTTTGGCACAAAACATCAAAGGCTAATGTAATGTATTTACTTTGGAATTGAACAGGTAATATATAATGGGTGTGGAGGGGATACTGATAAACACTGCAGGTTTAGACAAGCAAAATTGGATACATTGGATACTCACAGATATGAATGTATTCTTCTGAAACATTTGTTTTGCCTTTTGTATTACAGGAAATAAATCCCCTTAATTAGTTAACAGGATTTCAACAATTCCTTCTTGTACCAGGAAGTAGCCTTGGCCTCACCTGCTGATCAGCTTTCATTTCAGGAAAAAAGAGAGATATATCCTAAATAGCCTATGTATGTTTGTCCACTAAAATATGTGAAGTACTCTGATGAAGGCCAGTGAAGAGGGCTAAAATGTCTGTTTTTTTTTTAACAGCTGGACTGAAAAAAAACGTATTTTTAACCAGAGCAAGAGCTGTGCTATTTTGTACTTTCCTATTGTAAATGGATTGTTAAATTAAATGTCATTATGGCATCTGGAAAAGTCTTGAAGTGAAGTTAAAATGGTACTGTGTAAAGGTTATGAATTACATGCAGACGTCAAACTAAGCTATTCACTACAGTGAACAGCTTAGTGTGACGTCTAGATGCCGCACGCACGCTGAAAACGCTTTACTGAAACAGATTATCTTTGCCTTCAAGTGAATATTTGTGGTCTTTGCTGGAAGATGTTATCTTTGGGGAATATAAGCACACGCACACAAACACACACACACACACACACACACACACTCTGACATGTCGAAGGAGGCAGTCCGGCTGAAATCGTGCTCAGCCAAGGGCATCTCCTTCCTTCCAGATGTCATGTTTGTGTGACCCCTGGATATTGTGTGTGTGTGTGTGTGTGTGTGTGTGCTAGGGATACAGGTGTTGTTTCTCACATGATATTAAAAAAAAGTGTCATGTTGCAGCACACGGAACACCAGCACCCACCCATCCGTCATACACGCAGTATACCATGTAGTGATGTAATATGCAGGAAACCCATTTTAAAGTCAAATATTCAGCATCATCTGAGTAATGGCGATCAATTTAGGGGTTCCCTAAACTTTAAGCTCAGCCTACTTTAGGATGCGTGGGATGAATTCATTTGAAAACACGCCTCACACGTGTCCCCCTCATCTCTTAATGCTGTGTGTGCTGACTTTAGAGATGCTTACCCTCTCTTACCTCCTAAGTGGTTTTCTAGCCTGTATTTCCCCTCTCTGTTATTCAATATTTAATGCAAATTAGAATTAGACATGCTCAATTTAATATTCATTTCAAGTGAGTTTTGGTAGGATGCTTCTTTTTTTTTTTTGTTTTTTTTGCAACCATATCCCATGTGGGATTTCCAGCTATCAGACATATCGTATAATTTTAGCTCTTTCTGCTATCAGTAGTCATTAATAATTTGTGCTTTGCTTAAAATCTCTCCCTGTACCTTTCTTCAGTGTGTAACCTCAAACTCTGTTAGCTGACATCCATCAGGGTGATAGTTGTTCTTGTTTCTACAGGCTGAGCAGAGCCTGAAGAAAGGTTTGAGAGATACTGCAGGAGGGGAAATAAAACAGGAGGTTTCTAATGAAAAGTTAGTGTGTGTGTGTGTGTGTGTGTGTGTGTGTGTGTGTCTCTCTCTCTCTCTCTCTCACACCTGCCTAATCTATGCATGGCTGGCATCCATGTCCTGGATCGATGAGGCTGAGATTCATTGATTAATCCTGAATGGCCTGTGGGGTTCGGGCAGGGACAACTGCGGTTTTAGCACTATCCTGACAGTTATGTGTGTGATCATTCGATATGCTTCACTGCTGCTTTACACTTTAAGGCACAGATAGGCTAGCACACACTTAACAAAATATTTTATTGTCCTACTCCATCCAGAAATGTCACTGTAATGTGCTCCAGTGTATGTATATTTTGTAAAACGCTTCCTTGTGAACACATCTCCTTATGGCTCTGAATCACTGATGCTTGTACACTACATATTTTTTCAGAAACTTTGCAAATATCAAGCTGTAAATATCAAACATGTTTGAGCTCAGATCAGTCTGCAGGTTGACAGGGTTGTTGAAAAGTAAATGTAAACCCACACACTTCCAGATCAGCATCACCAAGCATATTCCGAGTGGGAATTTCCCCGTCATCGATAAATTGCCCATAAATGCTTTAATATGGCCTGATAATCTTCTTCTGTGTAGCAGCTGAAACCCCCAAAATGCATAGCTTTAAATCTCTGCTTCCTTAACTGCATAAACTGAGACAATCTGATTCGTCTGAGATGCAAGGTTTTACAGCTGACAGCATAATGCACCATATTACACTCCCACTTAGCACAGACTTTCAGTTGTCAACGGCGGTAAACACACACTTAATTGTCAGTCCCATAAATGCGGATGTGCACGGATGTGTCTCTGTGACACGCACATAAACACACACGCTCAATCATCAATCCGCTGTATTACGCACAGATGCAGCTGTGAAATATAAGAAAAGCACCTTTAACAGCACACACACACACACACACACACACCAATCAGTCACTTACATTGAAGCGGCGCCCTGCCACTTGCTCCACAATGGTATTACAGTGGCTCTCTGCCTGTTATGATCTCATTCCAAAAGCATTCAGTGGTGCCACAAGGCAATTCCAAACACATTTCCAAAACACATTTTGCAGCACCATAAAGTGTTACATCCATCACTGGGGGAATAAGGCGTAATAACCGAGGGACACTGTAATAGTTGAGGGGTGTGTGTGTGAGAGAGTTTGTCAGTCTTTTTGTGCGACGGCATTTGGGTGTGTCCGTGTGGTGTGTGTGTGTGTGTGTGTGTTTGCTCTTGGCAGATCAGAGACATCTCAGTAGATTCATTGTGCTTTTAAGTCGGGATGATCTCTCTCTCTCTCTATTGCCCATATATATATATATTTAATGAAATGGTGAGGGAATGAATTATACATCTCTACCTCTTTCAGCCTCCTTTTCTCACTTCCTCTCTTTTACAACTCCCCCAGTCAACCGTTATCCTTTTTTTCTGTCCCCTTCCCCTTCTTCATCTACCCACTTCACTTCTATCTTCAAAGATCTCTTCTCACATAACCGTCTTTTCTATCATACTGTCTCATTTCTGCGCAAGCTCCTTTAGTTACAAATACAGTACAGATTATCAGTTTGTGATTAAAATGTATGCACGTATGTCTGTCTTAAGCTCTCAATTTTGTATGTTTGCGCTGAAGGAAAGAAATGAGGGATCAGTGGAGATGTTGGCAATGCCAGTAAATGGAGAGCTGCTTTGTAAAAATGATGGAAACGGAGAGAGGGCGAGAGACACAGAGGCAGATTCACAGAGAGAGAGTGGCACCAGGAAAGATGAAACGGACAAACTGATCAAAGAATCTGAAGAGACACACGAAATATATAACTAGACTGAAAAAAGAGCTCTGAGGAGGAAAGAAGTAGAGACTTAAATCATGAGCAAGTTTGTAAGAGGAAGAAAACGGTGTGTAAGTATTTGTGTGTGACAGAGATAAAAAACTAAGTGAAGCAGCAGACGGGAAGATGAAAGGTAGAGAGGAGATGTGGGCTGCCATCAAACTGCATATACAGTATAATAGTGGACAACGCCACCTCTATGCAACCCTGCCATCAGCCTTTTCAACTGTAAGTGTTTATGTGTGAATGATGCACATAGAAACGGGTGTGTGTGGATATAAGTACTGTACTGGAGGTGTGGCTGCAGGCTGCTTTGGACTTTGTATAGTTTTTGTACCTGGATTTGTACATTTTGCACACATACGTACATAGTTTGTGTGTGTGAGGGCTTTGAAGCTCCCTGTTGGCAGCCTACACACACACACACACACACACACACACACACACACACACACACACACACACACACACACACAGATTCTGCCTTTCCTCTGATCTTTTCATACATCCCATAAGAGAGAGAGAAAACAAAATAATAGACGTGCAATTAATGCAGTCAATGCAATTTCAGCATCCACAAAGCCTACCCTTGACCACGCAGATGTAAAGTGGAGCATATTAGAGTTGTGTTTAATATATCAACTTGTATTCTGGTTTTTGTTGGTGTATCCCATTACATACCGTCACAACAACCTAATTCTAATGAGTTTATTAAGTTTTGTCCAGTATGATAAGATATCGTCAATGCGAATGTAGTACAATAAAGTGGAGTACAACGGGATAGAGGTAGACAGAGTAGAGTAGGCTGGAACTCAAGATAAGCTACATTAGAGAAAGGAGAAAGTAGAGGACATAAGTACCAGAAGGAGAGAGAGAACATAAAGAATTGATGTGAAGTGAAGAAGAGGGGTGTCATTCTGCATATCATCACTATCTGTCTTTTTTTTTTTTTGAGCCTCTGTCATTGTGGGAGGGTCACAGTCATGCATCCCTTTTTCAACCACTTGGGTGTTTTTCAATAACAGTCCAAAGAAAAACTGCTGTGTCGCAGGATAATGTGTTATAGCTGTGTCTCTTCCAGGCTGACAGACAGCCAGCCAGACAGACAGGGACAAGATAAGCAGAAAGACATGCCTGAAGGTTGGCTGGCAGATTGACAGACATCGAGACATACAGCTGTCCATCGTGGCCTATGGAAATTTTACCTGATGTTTCCAGAATACTATTAATACTTTTGCCTCTAGTTGAATGTATTCTGGCTCTGAGCAGGGTACAGCATCATGTTACAGGCTAACTTGTGCTGGAATTTCCCTATAAAGTGATTCATTTCTATCCCCTGTAGAGCTGCATGATACTTGATACAATTTTCTTTAGTGAGAATTGAGATCACGATACTCTATAACCAAAACAAATTATTGCTATTTGCACAATAGCATTTCTTGTCTGTAAAGGCTTCCTACAAAGAAACAAAGCAAGCATATGGACTTTTATTAAAGTGTTTACAACAAAACTGCAACATTGAACTGATCAGACACAATACATTGTATATAGATAGCACACCAATTCAGTGAAGCTGGATTGTAGTTTTAGAGACAAAATCATCAGTTGCCAAATAGTGTATGGGAAGAGAAACCAAGAAAGAGCAGAAACGGTGCTGAATTTGTTCTGTGGTGGCCCTTGAGGAAGTTTAATACCACTTGTATAAGACAGCCAGATGTGTGCTGATCCACTTACATGATTGACTACCTAAGGTTTCTCCAGCCTATCCTCGGCTGCTCAGTACCACCTTCCAATCAACGCCAAGCTGTCAGGTTTAAATTTCCTACAGGTGTTATTTTGTGGCTTGTGCGCTCAGTTAAGCAGCCACTTCCCCTAAATGAATGCTGCTGATTGTGCTGCTGATGATGATTCAATTAATGTGAATAACTGTGTTGCAGGGCAGCAATTATGTTTTGTATGTCAAAATGACAAATGTCATTCTGATTAAATCCTTAAAGCCACGACTGTCACATTGAAAACCCTCAATTTCAGTGGATGCACAACTGGACAGAAAGAAAGTCAGGCAGGCAGGTAGGAAGGCGTTTATGTCCTGGGATAATATTGTGTTACTGCCCTCCTTACAAAAAGAGACAGATTGACAGATGGACTAAACCCACAGTCATTGAAAAACGTGCGATGTCCAATGGTAGAAATCATATTACTGTCCCTCTCAGAAAGAGACTGACAGATGGACTGAAACAGACAGCCGGAAATAACAGAAAAGAAATCAACTTCATCAGTCCTGGGGCAAGATGAGAGAGAAGGCAAGGAATGACAAAGCAGTGGAGGGTTATAGGATGCTTTTAGGAGACGAGTTTTTTTTCTCTGCTGAAAATGTTCATGAGAGGCATGTTTATTTTACATTCCGTGCTCATATCCCATCATATTCTTGATTCATATATATATATATATATATATATATATATATATATATATATATATATATATATATATATATATATATATATATATATATATATATATATATAAATAAATAAATAAATAAATAAATAATTGGGATTAGGGCTGCACAATTAATCGCAGTGTTATCGAAATTGCAATATGGACTAGTGCAATGTCTAAATTGCAGGGGGGTGCAAGGCAAAGTATGTGTCTAACCATTCTGAATGAAGTATTGTGGGGCTACATGTCCCAGCCTACAAATCCTCTCCTACAGACTAAAGGAAAACATCTGGTACAGATGCATGCAAAAATCACACTACACGACTATAGTACGTTTTTATTTGTGTTTCAATGAAAATGAGAATGATGATCCAAAAAATGAATCGGTCCCTCCAATATCGTGAATCATATTGCAATCGCAACGTCAGTCAAAATAATCGCAATTTGACATTTTCCTCATATCGTGCAGCCCTAATTGGGATGGCAAAAGCTGACTCTGTAAACACCTTGTATTATGTCTGTGGACTGAAATCCCAATTATGAGCTCACTGCCCAATGCTGAGTTTCAAAAATCTATTGTAAATCCACCCAATATCCCTCCCTGCAGCTCTATATGTCTTAATATAATCCAACCAACATGCTTTGTTGTGTCTGTGTTTCTGTGTGTGCTGGAGTTGGGGAACCATAGTTTTCTGCCTACTTAAGGCAGGTATGTGCAAGCGTGTGACAGCGGCTCCATCACCTTTCATTACTGTCATCATTAAGAGAGCGAGATTTGAAACCATGTAGAAATTTCTTGAGACAAACCACATTAGAAACACACAAGGAGGTTGGGGCTGAGAAGGATGAAGACACCGGCAGTGTACGCACACGGGTACCCAATACCCAATACACTGAACTTTCATATGCTGTTAAAGCCTTTGTTACCCAGAATAATGGATGAATATGGAAGCTTATTCATATTTACAGATTCGTATTCATAAATATTTAGCTAAACCTGAAATAACTGACTTTTTGGCGTCCTATGGGCACCAGAAGCAAGCTGTGAACAGGACACTGACATAATCGCTATATAAAGTCGATATGGTGAACATATAGCAAACAGTTGCCTGTTTACACATCCCACATATTTATTGTATTCATTTAGAGCCGTGTTTGTGTCCAGTATTTACTCTCCTCTTATGGCGTGTTTTTCAGTTGTCCATATTACACATTATTATTATGGAAAATTATCGTTTAGAGCAGCTTTAATCACAAAACCAAACATGAGCTAAACAAAATGTTTAAAATTGGACAGGGTAAATGTCATGTCTGATACCAGAATAGTATTAACTTGCCTTGGAATAGTTGTGCTTTGTTTTGCATAAATAAACCTCAGACAAGCAGTATAATCCTAAGAGTGGGAATTAAAGCAACTTTAAAGGGATATTTCACCACTGGAAAGCTGAATATATCTTTAAATTGGGTCACTTATGTAGCAGAAATGTGAAAAAATAAATAAATTGGTTCCTTCTAGGCCGAGAAAAGCCAGAAAATGTGTTTTTGGCTCATATGGATGAAAGACACCAAATCCCAGAATGCACTTCGCTAAGCTGCTTTGAGTCCACTCCCAAGCCACGCATACCGCTTGACAGACAGAGGCATTCGACTCAACTCAATGTGTTTTTATTATTTCAACCATATACAAAAAACAACGTTTCATCGTGGCTCAAGTGGTGTTACACATTTAAAATATATAAAAACGACATTATATAAAAACGACATATGAAACAGGCTACATTTAGTGCACACACATTATAGGTTCCGTAAAGTTCAGCTAACGCACACTAGCATTAGCGCAGCACAGCTGTAAACACAGAGTATAAACACAGCTAGGGCTGCAGCTATCGATTCTTTTTGTAATCGATTAATCTAGAAATTAATCGATCGATTAATCGATTAATCGGATAATTTTTTTTGCGTTTTGAAACAACCAAAACAAATAATGTATAACGAAAATGATGTGGTTGTAAAATGATCAAGCATTTGGCTTTTATTTCTCAAAAGAACAGAGGTATTTATTCCAACTCCAACATTCTGCAATTTCATTTAATTAAGTTTGATGCTGTAATCTAGCCCTGACATCAAAGGAAATATCTGTTTTATGTAGATTTCTACACCTGCAGCATTTACCATTAGGCTACCAACAAATAATATATAATTTCGGAGGTGAGCCTATTTTCTATGGTAACCTAGCAACCTGTGTGTGTGTGTGTGTGTGTGTGTGCGCGCGCACACGGAAGAGTGAGAGACGAGGGTGTGTGTTCTCTTAATACATCGATGGTGTGTGTGTGTGTGAAGGTTTTTTTTTGAACGTGAATAAGTTTACTAGTTAAAAACATCAAAGCTAAACATCATATCTAGTCAACACGCATCACGACATCGCTACAAATACAGTATGTGATTAAAATCAGCGGCTGCTTAGGCTACGTTACCTTGTTTCAGCGACGCTTGGTGAAACTAGCGTGGAGCGGATGTTTTCGGTTCAGATGCTGAATCATTGAAGTCGTACTGCTGTGGTATACCAGGTCAGTAGACACATTGCACCTTGTTCTCTTCCCAAACTTTAGACATTCTCTGCCGTTTCTGGACATCTTTACTCTCCGCCATCGCGCTAACTAAATTCAAAATGTATCGCGCGCTAGTGGTGTGCTTCCTGAACAACGGTCCGTGTGGAACAATCAGATCCCTGCGCGTATAGTGCGCGTCATAGGAATTTAACAAGGCTTCGAGGCAGAGTTTTTGCCTCAAGGAATTTTTGTAATCGAGTAACTCGAGTAACTCGATGAATCGTTTCAGCCCTAAACACAGCCGTGAATTGGTCGCCATGTAACAGTCACAAACTCCAGCGGTTAGCAGGATACAAATCACCCCATTTCTGCACCAGTCCGTGTTAACACAGCCCACCTTCATACAGAGCATCTCTAGCTCGGATCGTCGGAGGGCTAGCAGGCCTGGTAGCTGGACAGTCCGGTACGCTGTTCTTCAGCCATGTTTCCACGAAAACAAAAAACACATCTCTGAACTCGCGTTGGGAGCATCGTTGGATGTAGTCCAGTTTGTTGTTTAATGAACGGACACTTGCAAGCAGGATTGATGGGACAGGTGGCCGGCTAGTGTTAGCTTCCCACCTAGCCGATGAGGAGGTCCCCTACCCAGCTCGGGGCATCGAGCGAGACCGCTGGTCTCCGTGCAGACGAAGCTCTCGTAGTGGGCCGATTATTCCGTCTGTAATAACATTTCCCGCATATTCTCCGATCTGTAGTGATGTATCCCGGTGGTACACGTGCGGTAGTTTGAATGCACATAATTGTTGTAAAAGTTTGCTGCTGAGAAGAGAGAGCCCTGTTTAGCGAGGATTGAAGATGGCTGACGTTTAGTTTTTTCCCGGCTGAGATCGGCTCGCTTCGGGTGATGGGCGGGTTGAAATCATGCGGAAGTAGCTCCTACTACTGGCAGTAGTCTTTTGCTCTGGCCAAAAAATCTTCCGATGACGCAAAAATCGTCATTTTACGTCATCGGAAGATTTTTTTCCAGACCCCCCAATGCAGATATCTCCCGCCTCAGGGGGACATGAGGGAGGGACGCACGGTCATTCAGAAATACTACCGGGTTTCTACAAAGCTGAATGCTAAATCAGTGAAGTATCCCTTTAAGCATTTAAGAGCAATTTTTTGACAAAACAAAGTAATACATAGGATTTGCAATGCCTTATCAATGTGTGTGCAGGCCCACATCTCCTCTGCTACTTAAAAAAAGATCTTAGGAATGTTCAGGATGCTTATTGTTGCTTTTACACAGCCAGTCGTGAGCTAAGGATTCGGCCAATCAAGGCTGTCACCTCAACATTTCAGAAGTAGCAGGTGAAATAAAAGAGCAGCTGATGCATCAATGCTAAACATGAGCATTGTTACCTTTACTAATGCATGTTGGCATTCACCATCTGCTTCTTCAGGCTGTTACTTCAGTGTTAGGTTACATGTTATTGCAAGGTATACAGCTCATCAAGTTATGTGACAGTTCATCAAGTTATGTGACAAGTGATGGGGCATGAGTATGATTGTTTGAGGGGAAGGGATTTGAACAGCCAAGACATGACAGAGAGAGAGCTGAAAAAAAAGGAGCTGAACAAAGCACGGCATATCCCACTTTCCTCTTGGTTTCAACGTACTCACTTACAAACGCAATGTGGTACAGAGAGGGGCACAGTGGAGCAGAGGAACAAAAATGTGTGAAAGAGCATGGGAGATTGTTAAAGGAGATGTGAAGAGAGGGTGGGCATTGGTGAGAATGACATGGGGAAAATGACAGAGAGAGAAAGAGAGAGATGAACCATTGGCAGTGGCGACCACAATCACAATTGTCTTTAAGTCACAAACATGGATTATGTTGCTCTTGTTCTAGCTTTCTGTTGAGTGACTAACTATAAACAAACCAGAGTGAGAGGGACACACAAAGACAGACAGCAATATTAAAACTCTCCATTCAAAGACAATGTGAAATTTTTTTTAGCTGATACAAACGTGTGTCAAGAAAGAGGTAAACTGAGTGAGATGGAGGCAAGTTACTCTAGATGGCGCACATTTATGCATTTAGAGACTCATCTGTTTTCTCAAAAAGGACAAGCTGATTTTTGTCTGATTTCTGTGAACCAAAAAATGATAACATAAACCTCTAATTACAATGACTGACTAAAAATGCTAAGGCGATTGCAACCAAAGCTGCTTTCTGTAGAAGCACTCCACATTTGCTTGCTTGCTTTTGATGTTAAGCAATCAAAGTCATTGCCTTCCTTTCTGAATGGAGCTTTGAGGAGACACAGGACAGGACACCTGCGGGGGTGTTGGAACAGAGGTGTAAATAAGTGAAGAGAGGAATCGAGGTGGGGAGAGACGGCAGGGGAGCGAGGGAGTAGAAATGAAAAGGAAAGCGTGAGATGAGGTCGAGGAATGATACAGAGACCGCAGTGGAGGGCGTGGGCACCTTTTGATTGCTGAGAGACAGATGGGAGTGAAAAAAAGCATGTGTCACTTAATGTTGGTATTGGGGTAAAGGGCTTTTTATTATTCCTCCGTGCCTGCGACAGCCGTGGCCGGAGGCATTATGTTTTAGAGTTGTCATCTGGCCATCCGAACATTAGTACATATGTCTTGGACTCATTGTTGAATGAACTGATTAGATTTTGGTGTTCAAAGGTGAATGTCACTGTGTGTCACATGTTAATGTTTTGCAGAAATGCTTTTCTGGCCATTATTCAATGCCATAATTCAGGACCAGAAGTGAAGATTCTGTCCATCTTTCCTATTTGGTAAGATACTAATCTTGGATGCCCACCTTCAAACTGTGGTGATTGTATAGATCTTTTGTGCTGCTGAGTTGTAGATGTGTGTAGGGCATCCACGTTTCACAAAAAAATGGTGTCTTAAATTCCTCTTCATTACATGTTCATTACATCTTTTATCTGTCTGGACAGAAATTTGATGCAGTGTAAACTGCAACTTGACGGGTTGGCCGAGGCATACAACCACAAGGCGGTAATTCCAGTTTTCTTTTTAATTGGCAATTTACCATGTTTGGTGCCAAGCCCCTATTGCTTTAGTTTTTTTATGCACTTACACTTAACCAAAGATGGCAAAGGTATAGGGTTGCCAGAACTCGGACAACTTTTGTTTTCTTTAAAGTTTTCTCACAAATATGTTATTTTTGTGGATGATGCTATTTTTGTCTTTTCAGACAGAAATTATATCAAGCTTAGCTATAACCAACCATGTCCTGCTCTTTTCATTTCAACAAAAATACTTGCTGCTGCTGGAAACATAAAATGCACCCCTTCTGTGTCAAAATGTCCCAGCAAGAACAGTGTGGGACACAAAATATAAAAGCTTTGGTGAACTGGGTTTAGATTGAATCACTATTGTCTGATACTGTGTAAGAATTTCTCCCATCTAGCGGTGAAATTGTATATGACAGCGAACTGAATAGCCCCCCCCCCCCATTCTGAGCGTGTTTACACTCCTACGGTGGGCAAACCCAAAATTAGCGACACCTTTGTCCGTGAAGGTCTAAGCGGTGTAGAGCGGGCGGAACAGCAATCTGAGGTGTAGGTCTGAACAAGAGGCACAAGTTAACATCAACATGAGGGATACAAGATTAGGACGGGGACAGCAGCTGAGCTACAGGGCTGTGCAGACATCGACCGGCCACGCCCCTTGACCTACTTTTTAACCTACTGCGAAATACGGAGGTATGTCCCTCTTTAGCTAATGTATTTTAAACATGGAGGCGCTACATGGCGGCCGTCATTCGCTGGAGTCGCTCTCATGTATTCTGAATGATTCTGAATAGCAGATTCTACACTTACGAGAATACTTTGATTAGTTGGTGGAACTAATTACACATGAATGAGAACATATTTGTGAAAGAACAAAGGGTTTTTGCTAAAAAAAAAATCAACTCAATTATTACACAATGGAGCTTTAAACACTTGTTGGTGGCAGCACTAACGAGCTGACCTTAAAGGGGCTGTACTCGATATTCAGAACATTAATATAGCAGTAACTAATATTTTCTATGTAAAGACTAAGTTAAAGGAAAGCAGAGAAGACTTAAAAAGACAATTCTCTCGTGTCTCCTGTTATGGACAGATAGATTAAGAATAGAAGTAAAGAATAAAAGTACAACCCCAAATCAGAAAAAGTTGGGACAGTATGGAAAACACAAATAAAAAAAAAGAAAGTAGCGATTTCTAAATGTACTTTGACTTGTATTTCATTGCAGACAATACAACAGCACATCATTTAATGTGTTCCTCATGATTTTTATTTTTATTTTTTTTTCAAATAAACAAAATTCCTATTTTGGTTCTTGCAACACATTTCAAAAAAAGTTGGAACAGTAAAGCATTTAGCACTTTGTAATGTTGCCATTCCTTTTCACAACACTTAAAAGACGTTTAGGGACTGAAGACACAAAGTGATGAAGTGTTTCAGGTGTAATTTTGTTCCATTCTTGCTGCAAACAAGTCTTAAGGTGGGCAACAGTACGGGGTCTTCGTTGTCGCATTTTGCGCTTCAAAATGCGCCACACATTCTCTATTGGAGACAGGTCGGGACTGCAAGCAGGCCAGTCAAGTACCCATATCCTCTTCCTCCGCAGCCAGTACTTTTGTAATGTGTGCAGAATGTGGTTTTGCATTATCTTGTTGAAATATGCATGGACATCCCTGGAAAAGATGTCTTCTTGAAGGCAGCATATTGTGCTCCAAAATCTCTATGTACTTTTCAGCATTAATGGTGCCATCACAGAAGTGCAAGTTACCTTTGCCAAGGGCACTGACACAACCCCATACCATGACAGACCCTGGCTTTTGGACTTGTTGCTGGTAACAGTCTGGATGATCCTTTTCTTCTTTGGTCCGGAGCACACGGCGTCCATTTCTCCCCAAAAAATACCTGAAATACTGATTCATCTGACCACAGTACATGTTTCCACTGTGTGATGGTCCATCCCAGATGCCTCCGAGCCCAGAGAAGTCGACGGCGCTTCTGGACACTGTTAACATAGGGCTTCCTTTTGGCACAGTACAGTTTTAACTGGCATTTGTGGCTGTAACTGCGCATTGTGGTACTTGACAAAGGTTTGCCAAAGTAGTCCTGAGCCCATGTGGTGATATCGCTTATAGATGAATGACGATTCTTGCTGCAGTGCCGCCTGAGGGATCTATATGCTCTCCGCTCTATATGCAAATAAACACGTACATCATTTCAGTTTGCACGTCTTTGCTCCTAAAGGACTAGACCTTTCTTGGATGCTGCTTTTGTACCAAATCATAATTACAATCACCTGTTGACATCACCTGTTTCAAATCACATCATTATTTAACCAATTTACCTGATTACTAGCCCTAAATTGCTCCTGTCCCAACCTTTTTTGGAATGTGTTGCAGGTCTGAATGACAGGAAAGGATGTATATTTACAAATGAAATTAAGTTGACCAGACAAAACATGAAATATTTTGTGTTCACATTGTCTGCATGAAATACAAGTCAAAGTACATTTAGAAATCACTACTTACCTTTTTTTGTTTGTTTTTCATACTGTCCCAACTTTTTCTGATTTGGAGTTGTATAATGGATTGAGGAAGTGAGAGGACAAAATGGGAAAAGAAACAAAGGTGCAAGCAGAAGAAGGGACAAGTGGATTTAAGAGAGTAGAAGATGAGCGGAAAAGTTGAACAGGTTACACAAAGTTGTATAGAGAATTTAAAAGCCCCACAGAAAGACTGATGGAAAACATAAAGGAGAAAATGGACAAGAGGAAATGCTTAGCTGAATCCAATAAGCCAATTGATGGTTGGCTGAAAGTACTTTTCTGATGAAAAAGCTTGCGTGGAGTGAATAGGAGCCGATGCTGAGCAGTAAGGCTCATGGAAAGACTAAGAGAGTTTGTCTCACTGTCCACGTTCCAAACGTCTCTGCCTTCACATCTATTGTTGCGTTGCATTTTAATCCGGCTTTTGCATAGGGAGAGCTGAAGTCAACATCACATCCAATAAAATTCTTATACAGTGTGATTTAAGTTGTGATGTCTTTCCAAGACACTCTTGTGTGGTTTGAATGTGAAGCCAAGGGTTTTGAGAATTGTTTCCTGCGTATACCGAGCCTGCAGGTCTGTAACTAATGAGCCAGCCTTCAGCTTTAATTCCTCATTTTTTACTATATTTCAAATTCTATGTATCATTTTTCTTGGGATTCAAAGATGATTTTGCTTACAGAACTGTATGCTTGCCAGACAAAGTTGGGATTTTTTTTTTTCTTCCACAATCAGTCGTACCAACTTTTCACAACTGTCCCTCAAAACTTTTCTCCTTCGTTTTATCAAACCATTCATCATGATTAAAATTCTCAGTCTACCCATCCCTTTCTTCCTTTCTCACTCCCCCTCTCTCCATTCATCCCTTCCTTTACTTATTTGCATCACATTATTGATATGCTATATTGATCTGTGTTATTTCTCTGCACTAAACATCTTCCACTGCCTCACTCCACCATTCCTCATTGTCTTTATCCCTCTTTTCTCCCGTCCTCACATTCTTGCCCCAGTCTACTCCACCCACAAATTAAATGAATATCATCCCTCCATCCCACTTTCTCCTTCCTCCATCTCCCCCTTAATTCTTCCCCTCCTTCCTTCCATCCCCCATTCCTCCTCCCTCCCATCCCATTATATTAATAGGCTGTTGAGAGTGTGTGATTTCAGCAGTAGCTCTTTCTATTAGCCAACACTGCATTAGTGCATTAAGTCTGTGTGCACCCTGCTGCCTGTTACAGTTAGACACATTAACAGCATAATGGCAGACTGCTAGCTCCATTCATATGCCAGTATCTACGAGGCTGTTGTGACCTGGATTTAACATATGTCCTGAGGGATCGGATCACAAGTGGAAGCTCTAGGTGCGTGTGTTTTCTGTCTGTAGATGTGTCTCCAAATGCGTCCTCATTGACCACTTATGATCGGATCTTACTTCTCCGCTCTATATGCAAATAAACACATACATCATTTCGATTTGCACGTAGGCCGGTTGTGTGTGTTTATAATGTCAGTTGTTACTTTCATATAAATCAAGTGAAAAATGAAAAAGTGCTGCCCACAGTCTGTCTGTGGGCCGACCGTAGACTGTAGCCTATATAAAATGGGGCCGACATAAGATCTACAGACGGACGGCAGGACCTGTGCAGGAGAGACGTGTGTTTAAAAGTTTCTGTGTTCAGCTCTCAGTACGTTTGTAGCTTCTAACGGAATCTCTGTGGTTTGAAGTTTAGTTTATATTATACCCAAACTGCTATTTTATGTTTTCATCACACATCACTAACAGTATATGATATGGATTTAAAAATCCACCTGCCACAATGACTTTTTACCAGCCAGATTTTTTTTTTGCCTCATAAAGGTGAAAAACAGGAATTACTGTGTCTCTCTGATCCTATCCTGTCCTATGCTTGTGTATTAAGACAAAACATAATCATTTATTGAATTAATCAAATTTGAACATACAGCTAGGCCAATGTGTCAGTGGCTTGTTGATCTTTACATTGTTAGTTAATTTTCTATCCTGGTCTGGGACACACATTCATACGGTTTGAGTAGCTACTTATTGGACTTTAACTTATTACACTTACAATAATGAGCGTAGCTGTCCTCAATTTAGGTTATGTACGTCTCATCTCCATTTTTTCCTGCATTCACCGTGTGATTGTGTCTGTGTGTGTGTGTGTGTGTGTGTGTGTGTGTGTGTGTGTGTGCGTCTCGGGGGAAATGGAGCAACAGGACAGGACTGAAACGGCAGCAGCTTTCAGCAACATTAGAGTGAAACATCGCTACAGCGTACATTGATGTTAAAATGTCTACCGGTCTGAAATGTTTTGCACGCTGTACGTTTTGTTGGTAAATGTGAAATGTTCGAGTCACACACGTCTTGTCTTCGTTATCAGAAACAAGGAAATGAATTTGACCCGTTCTCACTACCGCTTGGTCAGTGGCTGCACGTGGGACTGCTGGGATTGTCGCGAGTAATGCAAATGCGATAGGGGGCCCCGGCTGTCAATCAATGTCTTCCAGTGATGCAGGCCCCTGATTGGTCTGGGCCCGTAAGCAACCGCGTACCCTGCTTACCAATAGTTGCGCCTCTGAATCACTCAATTCTCATTGGCTACCTGCCAATGTGGCAGGTAGATTGACAGTGTTACCCGCCAATTGCAAAATTCACCCGCATTTGGCGGGTGGGCGGGTGTTAATTTCATGCCCTGCACGCCACACTTCACCGTGACCTCTTCATGTTTACTTTGAATCAAAATGTAACTCGCAGCTAACTGAGCAGCCTATGGCGCCCCCGGGTGGTAAGATGTTTAATTGCTGCTGACACACTGGAAATCATTTCATTGCTGCAATCACACTACACAACGCAACCTGCATTAGTTTAATCGATGACAAATTAACGTGATCGACGAAATTCTTAATGATCAATCGTCGATCGTCGATTAATCATGCCCAGTTGTCAGACACACATGCATGCAGGCACATACTAAAATACATCTTCCCACACTGAACTATTGAGTGCACTAAGTCAGAGCCCAGTGCATTACCTGCATGCTAATGCAGCAACCGATGAGTCACACGATGAGTTTGTTAAAGTGACAACACAGCTCAAAACATCACTCAGGTGAAGCTATGATCTTTGTCAGTTGTAGTCTGAATTTGTTGTACTTTATGGGTTTGTGTGTAAATATGATAGGCAAATGTGTGTGTGCACCCATGTTAAGACTTGTGAGTCAGTATGTGTGGAGGGGGGGGAGGCACGGGGTATTCGGAAATGCCATTGCTTCCTCTCAGCGGGTTTGTGCATGTGCGAGCTTGAGTGTGTTCTTCCCTAAAAATAAAATGATACCGCTTCCCTTGAGACCATATGGTAGAGATAATGAGCTGGTCCTCCACCACTCCTGCTTGTGCTTTTCCCGGCGGGCAGAACAGAAAGACCGGTCCAAACTTTGTGGAAAAATTGGATCCACTTCCCTTAGCCTTTTCTTTAAAGGCACAAGCAGGTGATTTATTTGAATTGTAATGCCGCAGCTGTTTTTCAGAGCACAATCCCCTTACTGTACATGAGCGCAATTTTCCTTCTCGGTTTAAGCTCATACTGCTCTTGAGCAATTGACCGTTATACAAGTCAATATAGAATAAAGTTTGCTTACCTACATAAGTATGATGGCTTCCTCTCTTATAAAGGCATTCTTTTTGATTGAATTAAACCACGTCATAGCCCAAGAAATGTGACTCAAGATCACTTTTTCCCTGATCTTGATCTTTAGTGGCAATGCTTTGTCACTAAAGTTTTTCTGAAATTACTTTCAATTTACTGTGTCACTTTTCTGTCATTTGAGATCAGTCACCTCCTATATCAACAGCACAGCCACTGTTTGCACTAGTCCCTTTCTATTTGACAATGTTAACCTGTTGGTGGGCCTGCCTTAATGGCCGTTTAGTGATGCTTGGAAGCACAAGAAATAGATGAGTGTAATGTCTCACCATCTGCTGCACTGTTGTTTCAACCCTGAAACAATTGTTGAAATGTCAGAATACATTTGTGCTTTTCCCTACTCCGTGAAGGCACAGGGACCGCTGTGGCAACACGCTGTTTGATTCTCAAAATTAGAATCACTTTAATCAGCAGAACTGTAAACATTCAGAGGTTTTAACACTGCTACAGATACATTTTTAGAACACAGGAGCAAAAAGCATCTACTGGCATGCGTGATATAAGAAAAGTGAGAATCACATTACCACTCGAGACCTGCAGTTATTTTTGAAACAATGGGTCTTTAACTCCAGTCAGACGTAAGCAAAAGCAGGCTTATCATTACTAGCCAACCAATCTGGATTTTGTCAGCTTAAATGATGACTGTAGCTATCAGATTTTATCAGATGCATTTGGCAAACATGAGCTAATTTTAACACTAAAACTCTGTTAGTGGGATGTAAACTCCGTCTCCAGCTGACTTTTTTAATCTTCTTAAAAGAAGAACCCAGTGAAAGAGTCCTAAATATAAACACAAAGGCTACTTACATGATATAGTATCAAAAGACTGAGCGTAAAGCTAATATGTACAAATGAAGAGCAGGACATTACTCTAAACTCTGATTAATCAGGATCTTGGCTAGGGTGGATGATCCAGACTATGATCCTGAGTTATGATTGGACATTTGCTGCTCGGGGGAGGGAACAGTCGATTAAAATAGCCCCACGATAACTTCTTAAGCAGACTTGCGTCCCACTTTTTACACCAATAACCCCCTCTAACTCTACAATACAAGTGCTGGACAAAGACTTTGACCCCTGAATCGGTCACCATTTCAGTAGCTTTTTTCCGGAAACGATAACATCCTTCCCTCTAATACACGGTTTAGAAATCCTCCCGGTGTGTGCCCTTTCATCCATGTTTTTCTCCCTCTACTTAAACCTTTCACATCCAGCAATCACTCTCATCGGCAGGTACACACCACACACAGACATTACAAGACTCATCTGTAACGATGATGAAACATAGCATTGTGAGCAGGTAAATTGGGCAGTTAATAATCTCTTACTTAACACATTAAAACAGAAGTTTAAAGATCAGGTCACATCCCCCCCAAAAGCACAAAATCCTCCTAAGCTGTTGGATGGGTCCAACCTGCGCTGAAGCCAAAACCAGAATCTGAGAATTAATGTTAAATTTCTATTGAAAATGTGTCAAGAGTTATTGATTCAAATCTACGGTAATTTGGGAGACCATATTTGTGGTGTTGTATAAAATATTCCAGTCCAATACAAGCATGTGCATTATCTCCAGTTTTTAATGATTTCTTTCCATTTATGTGCATATTGATGCGCAAAAAACTCGCACCTCTTTCACATCCAGGTTTCATAAGGACTCGCAACACTATTCACAAAATCACTGAAGAACAATCAAAGTATGGATTCACGCACAAAACATGATGGCATCAAAAGGCATATAACAACCATTTCCATCTTATATTTCCATCCGATCCCCTTGTCGTTGAAATTCAACGTAGAAGAATTCCATTGTTCTCTTAAGAAATCACAGAGTAGCCGGTGTAATGAATCAGATCGTTCATCACGTGCAGCACGGGAAAAAGACAAAGAGTGTTCTGCCCCGAACCTCCAAACACACCTTCATTAAAATTGGAATCCACAAAAGAGACAAATGGTCAAGAATCTCAGACCGGAGACTTCTTTGAACCATATATATTTCAATTAGATTCCTCCATTTTTTAATTTTATATTTAATTTTATCCGAGGTGCAGTCGGAAGAGATGTGTTTTTAGCCTTCGTCGGAAGATGCGTAGGCTTTCGGCCATCCTGATGTCAATAGGGAGCTCATTCCACCATTTAGGAGCCAGGACAGCAAACAGTCAGGATCTTGTTGAGGGATTAGTTGTCCCTCGCTGTGAGGGGGCAGCAAGCAGGTCGGCTGATGCAGAGCGGAGTGGGCGGTTTGGGGTATAGGGTTTGACCATGTCCTGAATGTAAGCTGGGGCTGATCCGTTCGTAGTGGTAGTGGAAGTACTAGTGTCTGGAGCAGACGGTCTCCTGGTGAGATGTCTCCCGACCATTTGTATGTAGAGAATACACCTTAACATTTCACTTTGTTCTTGCCGTTTCACTACAATCCTCAGACTAATGAAATTACTCTCTGATCTAAAATATGCATTCCTCACACCCCCTTTCCCAGTTGATTGCCTTTTACTGCCATTATATAAACATGATTTTGTACTTTGATTGTTTAAGTGTGCAAAATTGATTTGCACATTTAAACATGGGAAAACGCAACCAATGGAGAAATGGGGAACGCAAGACAAGGGAATCAATTTCAACAACCTTCCTCCCCTGTTTATTACTTTATTTCTGTCATGATGTAACTGTCGATATTATGATATATTAAATCCGGTAACAATTTGTATGTGTGCAGTACATCACTTGCTCACTCATGTCGAAAGACCTGATGGTTCAGTTATGAGATCGGCACAGGTGTTGAGGGATTTCCATGACTCACATACACACTCCTTCTGATCCTAATACATAATGTAACATTACGAAGTGGTTGCCTGCGGAGCCGATGGTGCCTCAGCCTCAGTTTCTCATAAAGAAATAAATCAAGAAAACGCACACACACACGCACACACGCGCACGCGCACGCACGCACGCACGCACGCACGCACGCACGCACGCACGCACGCAAAAAAATGTCCCTGCACCCAGCGAAACTTATTTCATAACCAGAACATGCACGCTCAATTAGTTTCTAGCCTCAAATTTGCTACTAAGTTTTTCATTCAACATATTTAAACGCTTTGTGTGCAAGTCTGTTGACTTATAGCATGATGCATGAGGCTCATTTACAAGTGTAACAATGGGAATATATGCCTAATGAGGTTGATGCTGGGGGAATAAACTCAGACTTGCTCTGACTCATAATTCTTAGGCACTGGCAGTTGTGAGTGCTGTATTTTGTGTCACTGTGTGTGTGTCTGTCCTCTGCCTGTGTTCGGAGAATCTCACAACACTGAAATGTGTGTAAGTTTAGCTCTGCGTGTTTGTTTCGAAGGAATTCATGACATTTGCAGCTACAGTTGCACAGTGTGATGCAGGAATTCATACTGGAACACTGAGCATGAAGGATGGCAGGTGTCCTGAAGAAACGTGTCCGTGTGGATAGGAGTACTGTACTGTAGGTTTGGCTGCCGGCGCCTACACAAGTCTGCTTTGTATAATTTTTGTAACCTGGATTTTTATATTTGCACACACATATAGTGGGTGTGTGAGGATGCAGCAGGCTGCCAACAGGGAGCTTCAAAGCCTTCAACACACACACACACACACACACACACAACTCACAATGAAGCACTGTTGGATAGCACTTTTGTGTAACGGCAGGGAGAGACAAAACAGAGTGGAGAATCTGCAGGTGGCTGGCTTGGATCAAGTAGTCTGGTGTCTTCCTCCAATGTGTGTGTCACCGCACGCAAGATTTAGGTTGCTGATGTGATGCAACTCTCGGAGATTCTCGTGTATTATTCAAATGACACACAATCGGAGGGAAAATGTGTGAGAGAGTGGACTGAGGCATTTAGATATGGAAAAAAGTGACAGAAGCGAGCATAGTGAGGGATACATTACTGGTGCTTCTGGCTATGTTTATTGGAGAGGTGGTGGGAGAGAAATGTGAGAGCTGAAGAGATACTAAAGGAGTGAGCGATAGCATCAGGATCGAATCTTAGACTATAAAAGTGATAAGTGTTTTTTTTGCCCAGTCAATATCTGGTTGAAATCAGTCATGCAGTAGATTGTTGGGTGCATGAGGAGAGGGGAGTTACCAAACTCTAACATCTTTAATGGCTGTTTCCCTCTAGTCCACCACAGAGATTGCCTAAGAAATATAATTTGATTTAATTATAAATGGACAACTAAAGTAGTCACTACCCCATACTGATTTCATAGCCTGAAGTAATAATAGATATCAGATAATGAGGAAAAACAAGGAGGCTTTCTTCTCAACTGTCATTGTTAATTCAGATGCTTGAGGTTTTTGTTCCTCTATTTATGTCAATTTGTTGGACTAAACCTACTGCATGTCATATGGCATCTCACTTATACGACTTTATTTTTGTATTTCTGCCTTTAGTTGTCAGTTTTTATTGTTTTTAGAAGTCATTAAAAATTGTTCTTGCAACTTTTTCCAGCATCCAGGTGTGAATGTGTGTAACTGTGTGAATGTGTGTCCTACAAAAGAGAGGCTTCCTGTCAGTGAATTTTCCCTGACTAAATAAAGTAAAATAGAAAAGAAAAGAGGGAGATTAAAGTAATTTTCCATAGGCTCCTGGCAGTTTGCATAAGTAGTTTTGTCCTTCAGTATTTTTTGTATCATTACTAATTTAATTTTATTGTATTAAATAGGCACGGACAAAGCCTAATATAAAATAACCAGTAACTCACATACAACTTCTGCACCAGTCTACTGGTTTTTGTTGAGAAAAATAAGCAGGTTGACATGATCTGCGGTCCGCTAGCTACCTGGTGACTGTCAGTCCAGCCGCCGAAAACACCCACCATGGATGCACAGACCTCCGCGCTAACTTGGCCAGCCCGGGCCGGGGAACCTTATTCCGTTCTTCGTAGTGAGTTTCTACCAGTCTGGTGATGGTACATCGTGACGGAATGTGACATGCTGTTCCAATATCCATCTCAATGAACTTGCAGATCCCTTGGGTAATTTTCTCTGCTCGTTGTGCACCGCAGCTCCTCCGTACTAACGCCGAGACGATGCTAGGTTGAGACTGAGAGCAGGACGCACTGCCACCAACATTAATAACCAGAGTCGAATGTCGGGTGCACGGATGTGGTACATCATGTGGTACATCATTTGAGTCGTGGCCGTGTTGTACTTAGACACGGCGTCGCAGTGTTTGCAGTGAACTAGTAGTCGTTTTTTAAATCAAATTGCTCCCACGCCACACTTTGCCGTGACCTCTTCATGATTACTTTGGAAATCAAAACGGAAACTCGCAGGTAACTGAGCAGCCTATGGCGCCCCCGGATGGTAAAATGTTTAATTGCTGCTTCCACACAGTGGAATTCATTTCATTGCTTCAAGACTCACGCTACGCAACGCAACCTGCATTAGTTTAATCGATGACAAATTAACGTGATCGACAAAATTCTTAATCGTCGATTGGCGATTAATCATGCCCATCCCTAGTATTAAATCATAACAAGAGTTATCTCAAGACACTTTACAGATGGTAGGTCTAGACCACACTATATCATTTACAAAGACTAGGTTTGTATTCAGAACATTCAAAAGCAGGTAAAGATTTGTTTAAATTTTGTTATGTGTGTGTCTAACTGCGTTGGTTCCATGTGCGATACAGGGCAATAGAGTGTGTGTGTGTGTTAGAAAGTCATAATGTGTTGACAGAGCTATATTAAAGGCTGTAGCCTCAGGTCCCTGGCCTCCAGCCCCCTAGTCATCCTCACTGCTCTGATATTGCCTGTGTTGCTGTGTGTGTGTGTGGGTGGTTGAGTCTCACAGATGTTACCCCAGCAAGTCACGTATCCGCTCATGCCTCAAAAGCCCAGACATAATTTCACCAAAATTGGCATTGTGCATTTATGTGTGTGTAACAGCACTGATACTGGCACCACAACCACCACACCTCAGTCTCCTGTCATACTCTGTCCTTCAGCCAACCCTCTGACCTTCTCCCAGGTGCAGATTCATCGCTACAATGTAATGTAATGTAAATCATCTTCGCCCCAAGTGCACCCTTTAATCAGGTTCCTCTTGAAATTTAAATTGACTGAGGCGGTGGGTTGGTATTACAGCTCCTGCCTCTCCGGCAGAGCTTTCTGTGTCGCCGTGGTTAATTCATTTTCACCCTGAGCATGTAATACCTGTCGGGGTAAGGGTTCAATTTTAGGTTCCATTCTAAATTTTTCATATTCACGTTCCCACTTCGTAACACTAACACTGAGTCAGTAATGTGTTATATGGCCATTAACTACCTACCTTTAACACTATCCATGAGTTTCAGGAGCTCAGTTATCCATTACATTTCTATAGCTTAATCATAATTTATTTCATTGTAAAAGTAACAAAATCTTTTCTAAAACAGAGGCCAGAATTGTGGGGGTTTGTTGACAGCAAACTAAGTTTAGATGGACACGTTAAAAGGGTTAAGTAGTCCTGAGGCAGATCTATATGCAATCAATATCTTCAAAGTATTGACTTGTAATCCAGGCCTTCATCTTGTCTCGGCTTGTTTGCTGCAAGTCATGCTATCCTGACCTTAACTCAATTAAGCCGTGACTAATCTTTTCATGGTCCCCAGAGGATGAAGCCTTCTGACTTTAGTGATTGACTGACTTTTCCTCTAGTGCCACCGTTTTCACATTTAGTTTTTCAGTCAAATGTCTCTACTGGATGGATTGTATTTAGTACATACATTCATGGTGGCAAGAGGATGAATTCTAATAACTTTAGTGACTTTTACTTTGGTGCCATTATCGGGTCTAAATGGTAGTTTGTACAATTCTTTCAAATATATGCAAAACTAATGGCATTTCCATCAGCCTCAGCTGCTTGTTTTAAATCGTAACTCTCGCCAAAATACAACCTAGGGTCTTTTTGTGAATGTACCTGAGTCAAACTTTCGTTTAAAAGCATATTTAGGACGGAAGCACCACTTTTAAGATTTACCGTATTCTCGTTTTTCGGTCAAATGGCCTTTTGAGTGGGAGAGCTAGGGGCACTTTTATGCTAGCCTCAAAATAGCTATTTTTAAACACTAAGAAAACTCGACACAACATGAGACTTTGCTCTAAGGATCTCCAGGGGCTCTACACATTAACTACACCGGTGCACAAGGGATATACTAAATCTTTTGCTACTTGTTTTGATATTGACTCGGAAACAAGAGCTACGGTGAGTTGTTCAAAACCTTTCTTTTTAGTAAACTCTGGGTACACAAACAATGTTCTCAATGCTTGCGTTAATGTGTAGAGCTCCTGGAGATACTTCAAGCAAAGTTTCATGTTGTGTCGAGCCTTCTTGGTGTTTAAAAATAGCTATTTTGAGGCTAGCATAAAAAGGCCATTTGACTGAAAAACGAGAACATGGTAAATCTTAAAAGTGGCTATTCTGTCCTAAATATGCTTTTAAACTAGTTTGACTCGCATACATTCACAAAAAGACCCTAGGTTGTATTTTGGCGAGAGTTACGCTTTAAGTGCTTATTATCAAATGATAGCATGCTAACACACTACAACCCAGTGTGCTTTTTTCCTCCTATCCCAGAATGTATATGTGTGGTGTAGCACACACATCTGCATGTAGATTCATCTATTTGTTCGATGACACCACCAGGATCGCGTGCTGCAAAAGGTCTGACTTTGGTGATTTATTTAAGTCCGGAATGAAAAATGTGGACATGAAGGGGTTAAGTATAGCCTCAGTATGCATTTTAAAACAGACCCTGTGTCTGCTTGTCTTGTTCTGTCATTTTATTTTAGCTTCCCCTTTGTAATTCTCTTCCTCTTTTTCTCCTTCCTCTCGCCTTTATCAATCTCATCTTTGTCACTTCTGTTCATTTGCATTCTGCATAATAGTCTCCCGTTTCCTTTGTTTTTCATCTTCTATCAGTGTCATCTCTCTCTTTTCTTAACCTCTGCTTTTTAAACACTTCTCAGTTCACTTCTCTTGCTTCCTCTTCAACTCAGATCGCTCTTGTTGTGCCTTTTCCAAGAAATCTGCATTGCTTCGCCTCCTGTCTCCATTTGTTGTTTTCCATCAATTATCTCAGTTGTCTTTCTTTAAATTTACTTTATGCCTCTGCTAAACACCCCCTCTCACATACAGTATCTCTCTAATCTTTCACTTGCTTTATTCTCTTTGCTCCCAATAAATGTTTCTGGTTCGTCTCTTCTCCCTCCTGCTCTTTGCCTACCTAAAATGCTGCATATTTTCTGTTGTTTCTCTTCTCTCTCAGCCCTTTGTTTTCTATCATGCTCTTGTGAAGTATCCTCCTTTTACCTTCTTTCTCTTACTGTCTTTCTTTCATCTTGTCTGCCTGTTTGTTTGTCGACAAACATATTACAGGCTGCTATTGTGAATATCCTGTGATATGGAGAGCATGCACAGGGTAATTCTGAGACAATAAAGGGAATATCAGTGTTGTTAAGCTGCAATTAAAGTAGCTCTTTGATCCGGATAGAGTCACAATGAAGTGCGACAGAATGAGATGATATTTGTTTCTCTGTCTTTGTCTCTCTGGGCTTTCCTATCTCTCTGACTTTGATAATGTGCATTTGTTTGCTTTTCTGCACTAAATGCAATAGGCTATATAACATTACTAGGCTGGTAATATCTATCTATCTATCTATCTATCTATCTATCCATCTATCCATCTATCCATCTATCCATCTATCCATCTATCCATCTATCCATCTATCCATCTATCCATCTATCCATCTATCCATCTATCCATCTATCCATCTATCCATCTATCCATCTATCTATCTATCTATCTATCTATCTATCTATCTATCTATCTATCTATCTATCTATCTATCTATCTATCCATCTATCCATCTATCCATCTATCTATCTATCTTTTGATTTCAAGTAAATTTAAAATTTTCAAAAAAATCCTTGAATCTCATTGACCTGCTGATGTGTCAGTCGTTACAAACTCGTGCTGTGCTGCCAAACATCATTTCCAACCCACAGAACTTTATTTTAAATTCTTGTAGAGATCCTGAAGTTTCCAAAGACACCAAATATGAAGTTTGGGGAAATATGCATAAAAAAGTGCACAATCTAGAATGTTTTCATTTCTTGAGATTATTCAAACACAAAACAGGTTGGCTATTCGGTTTTAGGTCTTGGGTTTCAATCTTCTTCTTGTTTTAAATCAAATAGCTTCAATTAAGATTTGGAGGTTTAAGAATGACAATGTGAGTAAACACACTGGATAAGATGTATTTCTATAGTTAATTAGTTGTTTTAGTCACTTTCTGTGGTAGCAAACTGCTCAGAAAAGGAGCAAAAGTGGAGTAAATGTGAAACGAGAAGGATTGGAGGATGGAAACAGGCAAAGGGCCAGACTGAGGAGAAAAAGAGAGACGGATGGACCCAGACAGAGGTCCCACTGTGCCAGTCCTCTCTTCATTAGACACAGACCACGGCTGGCTGTTAGAGGGCTGAGTCAAATTCTGAGCAAGTAAACTCGAGGCTGACTCAAAACCAGGGCTCCGCACAGCCAGATCAATTTACAGTACGTGTGCCTTCCTTCTCTCTGTCTCCTTCGTCTGATATATCAGTCAAAAAAACGGTTCCACCTCAACCTGGAAAAATATAAAATATAATATAAAATATATACTATAAATTCATATTTTACAATTTGTCCCTACACCGCCTTTGACTCCAGTACACTTTTTCCTGCTTCCAAACGTTACATCCAACGTTACATGATTGTCGGATATACCAAACTATCTTTTCTTCACTTTCCTGGAGCGAGCGGATAGCTGAAAGGAACGCTGCGACTGTTGTGTTGAATAAGGTTGGGGGGGGGGAGGCGCTACATAACGCTGGCTTTTCAGTGTCTATTATTTCGCTAAGAAGAAACTCAATAAAAAGCCATTTTCCAACACTAAATATCAAACAAAAGCCAGACACTATATCGTAGTAAGTTGCTGTGAGCTGTAGCCTACATTCACCACTTCTAAACAGATGCAGAACATAATGTAATCTCGGAGCTTATTCCTCCACAGCGCTGTGCAATGCGAGACAATCAATTGATTAATTAATTATGTCTCATGCTAATTATTAATTATGTCTCATGCTAACTTATAACACTAATAGCATTACCAACGCCAAAATACCCCCGTGAATCAAATCCATACTTCACAGTTACCGTCAAGCCACAAGTGTTACATTTGTAAATAATTTTGGGGTACAATTTGGTTTTGAAGAATTCTACAAGCAACAATACCAACGGGCACTGTACTATAGTGTGTGTGTGTGTGTGTGTGTGTGTGTGTGTGTGTGGCTAAAAATGCTTGTGTTCTATTATTTGAATCCCAGTCATGTAACTGTGCGTGCAACAGGGAGGCTGCGTTAGTGTGTAATGCAGTGGGGTTAATTAGCTTCAGAGGCCATCTATCAACCTAATGCTCAGACTCTGGCCCCGACAGCTCCATCACTAAGAGACACACGCACACTCTCTATTGTGTATGTATCAATACATACAGAAGCATAACTTTGTTTTTCACAGAAGTTGTTAACACGTAATCAGACAAGACTAATTTTAATGTTGGTCAGGCTATGGTTCCAGGGCCAGTTTAGTCTTCTTCTCCACATGAGGACACACAAGAGGAATACTGCAGTATATTTTTAAGACTGGACACCTATATTCTAGCTCAAATGTATTTGATTTCCCTTCGACTTTCCAGGTGACATTTGAATGAGTCACGTTTAGCTCCTCATAGGTTTCTTCAGCTTGAAAGCAGAGCACAGTTTGCTGATTATGTAACATAACTCACTTTGGAGCAGTTTCGCTAGATACATTTCCAATACTCTTCAACATCATTTATTTTCAGCATCATTTATTTTTATATTGTTTCCATGGTTTTGAAATCATTCTGCTTGGTTTCTCTGTGAGAATGAATGCAAGTCCAAAGAGTGAATTTCCTCAATTTTGTTCCTCGAAAGGAAAGGCACACAAAAGGCCACTGTCCTGGATCATTAGGTCCGTTAAAGTCCAAATCCGGCTCTTAGTTACCTGCTCAGCTCCCCCGTGGGATTTGGCCTGATCTATAGTGAGAGATGAAACTGTCCCCCTCTATCGCCAAAGCCACTAAGGAATAGCCAGGACAGACCTGACTGTCTATAGGTGGCAGGTGTTGTATGATATATTGGTTTCTATTGGCTCCACTCCCCCAGGGTTCACTCAGAAGATACTGGGGAGAAACATGAGTGGCTGTTACCGCATAGCGCCCTATTAAAGCACATTTTCAATTAAAGATTTGCTTTCCTTTACTCAGAAAAAAATTAGATATCATCAACCTACTGGTGTGCATTGATTGTTGTCATAGAGGGGAAATTAATGAATTATTAATTAAATTAATAAATCTGTTATTTCAAGGGAAGTCTATTCCATGTTGTCATTGTGGTCAAATCTGTACGGTAGTTTGTTCTAGAGAAGAGTATAGGCTTCTAATGAGGTTTAGTGGAGAGATGCAGGAGCTAAGTGCTGGTTCAGAGGCCTTCTGACTGCTAAGAATAGCACAAGGGAGTGAACACTGCGGTGCTGAAAGCCTTTATCTTTTCATGCACAGTACGGTTTTGGAAATCCGGAGAGCCTTTGGAACATCAAATATTTAACATGTTTTGATTATTGAACGACACTGAAGTACTGTGCTGTAAGTCCATGTAGAGTTTAGTTTGATGACATCTTGTGTATAAATCTATGTACAACAGAGGTCTCCAGCATTTGTTTATTGTGCAAAATTCCTCTCGACTGACCTCTTTCCACCACCAAAAATGTTAGGATTTCTGCATTTTGGGACTATAAATGTGTGCAGCGTTTGATCTTGAAGTGTTGAATGGATAGGCAAAAACGGATTGACCCATACATTCAGAACACAAAAGTATTGGGCAAATTGAAATTCTGACCTGATGGTGGCGCTGCATGAAAAGTTAAGGGATCACCAAATTTGAATTCCTTCATGTGGGGGGGATGTGAATATCTGTCCCAAATTTCATGGCAGTCTAATAGTTTGGATATTTTAGTCTGAACCAAAATAATGGGTTAACCAACAGTCTGACATTGCCATCCCTAGAGCAATGACCCTAGCAGCAATTGATAATTGATTAAGGATGATTAGTGCACTGACCCCCCCCACCCCCCACAGCCGCTAACTTCCAGCCTCTAACTACAGCTTCAAACCTACCTGCGCTTAAAAAGGATAAAGTCACTCACGACTCACAGCACATACATGATTTACAACACTTACATGTCACATGCTATCAGATGTTCTAGATGTTTGTCTTGGGGATTTATGGTTGTGTCACTGTAGTAATATAACTGTAGAAAAGGGTCTGTGCCTGCAGGAGATATTGGATGTCACTGAATCTGTTTTTGTTTCTCTCTGCTTCTCCTCGGTAATGACTCTGGAAATTTGACAAGAGGATGACTGTGCGGTGTACCCAAGTGTGTGTTTGTGTCTACATATGTCCCATTCTCCAAGTTTCCCAGCTGTAGAGTGAAATAACAAAACATCAAAGTACAAGGCTTGCCCAGTTTGCAGGGTTACTTTCTCTTTGCTGTTGTAAACAGACATATATCTGTTTCTATTCCCGCAGCTATGCATTCATTTCTCTTTGAAATGCATATGCACCTATTTAGATGCACATAGAGAGTAAAAGGACAAGTGAAACAGAGGAGGCACACACACACACACAAATACGCTTTATCCATAAAGAACACATGGACACCAGCTTTTTATTTTTTTTTTCTTTCTTACTTTTTATTTGTTTATCTCTATCTTCTATGAATTATAAATGCGTGTCCTGAAGTTTATGAAAGTGTCCGTTTGTATTCCCCTGGCAGAGAGGACCAATTACAGTACTCAAGTGTTCCAAACCTGAACTCCCATCAAGTTCCCTGAGAGAAGTGGAAGATTATTAAACAGCAGAAAAATGATAGAACAAAATGGCTTTGTTACAAAATTAGACATCCAACTAAAAAAAAAAATAGAAAACCGAGACTCTGCATTTAAAAACGTATTTGCTCTTTCAGTACTCCCCTCGAGGAGGTGAATGAATGCTGCTCAGGCTAATAATAATTTGTTGTTATTGCTGCAGCCAAAGAAAGTCTAATACATTTTTTTTTTTTTTTTTTTTTTTTTTTTTGTAAACATGTTCCTGAAGCAGGAAAGCCAAATCTGGAGATTCTGGGCTATTTTACACCTGCTTGCTTCAGTACAACCAAAAAAGGCCCTGCAAAAATAGATCCCTGACCTTTTAAAATGGCTAAGACAAGTGTAGATGCAGGGTGGCAGGGCCTTCAGATGACGCTCAGAGGGAATCGAGACAGTGAGTGATGGGCTTTAGACACATTCCAGTCACACACACCCACACTGTTCATCTTAAATCTCTTCATGCAGTATCAGCGAGTTTTTTTTTTTCCGGTGTTGAGCAATTGCAGATATTTATATTTTTTGTGTGTGGTTGGGGGGTAAGACAGACAGCTAACACACCCTGTGTTTTGGTGTAGATTGGCAGTATGAATGCCAATGAGATGTCTGTCCAACATCTGTGTGTGTGTGTGTGTGTGTGTGTGTGCGTGTTGGCAAGTACAGGGTCTTCCCTTGCTGTCCCCATCTGTCAAGGGAAAAATCAATCTTCCTCAGCCATCTAACACCTTCTGCCCGTTACGTTACCTATCACTAGCAATACCTCTGTCTGTGTGTGTGTGTGTGTGTGTGTGTGTCGTCTTTCTGTCAACATCTGTCTCTCCGTCCTTCCATCAGCCTGTTGTGCTTTTTGTCTGTCCTGTGTGGTCCCTGCTGTCTCTTTTGCGTCCGTCTTCCTCCGTCAAAGAGTCTTCTCTCCACTTAATCTCCCGTTGCAAAATGACAACGCTTTGCATCACCAGCTTCCCTTTTTGGTTACCTCTCCATCTCATTTCACATTCTGATTCCCAATTATTTCGCACTTTTGCTTCTCTCCTTCATACTTGTTCACTCTCATATTGTTTGCTTGCTTCTTTCACATCGCAGTTGAATTTTAACACTCGTGATGACAACTTCTCCTAACATCCCAGATAATTATTAATCACAGTGAATCCCGCAGGGAGTGGGACGCGTTTATATGTCTCTCTCCTGCATCCCAGTGAAACTATGCATGAAGGCGTGAAATGGATGGGAAATATCACTGTCTGACTTACTTCTTTTATCTTACCTTTATTTGTTTGTTTCTGCTCATGGGCGAAGGAATTCATTGTGATAAATATGAAATTAAATTGATTACTTTAGAAAACGCACCATCCTTACTGCAGACTACAAAACTATTAAAGGAATAGTGACACCGTTTCACAATCATGCCAAACATTTAATCAACAAGCTACATTTTAGAACGGCCCCCCCCTTAATGTCTTCTTTTCTCTCGTCCTGTTCTTGTCCAGATCCCCCAGGTCAGCTACGCCTCCACGGCCCCAGAACTGAGCGACAACACTCGCTACGACTTCTTCTCCCGCGTGGTACCGCCAGACTCCTACCAGGCCCAGGCCATGATGGACATCGTCACGGCGATGGAGTGGAACTACGTGTCCACGCTAGCCTCAGAGGGCAACTACGGAGAGAGCGGCGTGGAGGCCTTTGTCCAGATCTCCAGAGAAACCGGTAGGAGCTCAGACTGATGGGATATGTGCATGTTGGGTGGTTTGCCACTAAAGTGTAGACCAGTGTTTCTCAACGTATGGTTCATAGACTCTCAGGGGTCCGTGGTGAGGCTCCTGGCAGGTTCTCAGTAAAATGAGCAGTACCATCTTTATAAGACTGTTTGTAATCCTAGGTTGCACTTTTACCTCTTCCAAGAGCAAAGTAGATGCAGAAGTTTGAACAATCAATATAAAGTCATCTTCAAATCTTCCCTATCTCAGGCTTTGGGGCGAAATGTTAGGACGCAAGTCTGCATCCTAACAGTTTTAATAGTCCTAACAGCCGTTCATTGTGCACTTTGGGGGTACGATACATGATCAGTGGCTTAAGCCTGTGATTTGAAGAGAACTGTAGCAAGAATAGAGCTGAAACCTGTTGTTTAAATCTCTTGGGAAACTCGAGGGAAAATTCACTCTTTGGGTAAATTGCAGGCTGTAGATTGCAAGCTGTGGTGAGTGAGCGGAGACAGAGAGTTATCACAGCAAGCATTTGATGGATAAGTGCAGCTGTCTTCTTAACTTCCTTTTTGGCTCTATGTATGTTGTTTAAACAATAGTGCAGGCTCCTGTATAAGCATCAAGTCAAAAATGTTTGCTGCCATGCATGTTATGCCTCTGTATTAGCAGCACCTGCTCTAAACAGCTAATTAAAAGAAGTATTATTAGATACTGTGCTAGTAAGTATATCTTGGAGATCTACGGGCGAGTGACAGGATAGGGATAAAGCAACATTTGGTGTCTTAAAGTGTTGAGAACCCTAACCTTGTGGTACTTTGAATCTTTCATTAGGTAGTGGCAAGAGAGATGAGAGTGAAATTACACTTGAGTAAATGAGAGTGACAGAAACACAGAAAGGGAGAAAAAGAGACGGACGGACCACTTTCCTGTTTTGATGTTAGACTTAAAAGCACGGTCCCTGTGGTCCTGAGAGCATCAAGTTTGGGTGAACGCTGCCTCAAATCAGTTTATGAAATCCTCCAAGTGATGTTGACAGATCAAAATGCTGTCGGTTTCCCTGTTTAGGTCTCAAATGTTTATTGAAAACACATCACGTTGGATGTTGACAAATATTTACAGACTGACGGGTCTAAAGACGCATACAAAATCCATTTGAGAGAGTATCGGTTGAGATATTTCTTTTTGTATTGCTCTCTGTTTACTCCTGTCTTTTCCCTCCATTGCTTTTTGGGCATTGTTTGTGTTTCGCTGATGTCGATATGACAGCTCTGCCTATGTCGGGCCTGCCGTCTATCCGTCCATCCCTGTCTCTGTGCACGTTGTGGAGCCAGCTCACCCGGGGCTGTGTGCTGTGGCAGTCAGCACATACAGTCGATGTTTACTGGCGTGTCAGACCAGTGTGTGTGCCACTGTAAATGGTAAAGCAGTCCTCAGCAATGTGTGTATTTGTGTCCTGGGAGTCAGCAGTGCACTATCTTGCAGTGTGTGTGTGTGTGTGTGTGTGTGTGTGTGTGTGTGTGTGTGTGTGTGTGTGTGTGTGTGTGTGTGTGTGTGTGTGTGTGTGTGTGTGTGTGTGTGTGTGTGTGTGTGTGTGTGTGTGTGTGTGTGTGTGTGTGTGGGTGGGTGGGTGGGAGGGCTACATGCTGTGACAGCAGTCAGTGAGTTGTTTGCTCTGCGGCTCTGCAGATGTGAACAGAACCAAGGAGATGAAGGGATGATGGGGAGCAGAATAAAGGAGGGTGAAGAATAGGGCTGAGGAGGGGAGAAGAAAAAGTGACCAAAGAGGGAGAGTTCGCAGTGTGCGTGTGTTAACTATACTGCCGTTGTGAATCAAGCTGCAGAGATATGGATGGGGAGAGACTAGAGAGAATAGAAGAAGAATGGGACAAGGAAGCTGTAACAGCTACAGAATAATGATATGGGTCCTAATATAGATTCATAGCACTCCCTACCCCTGGAAACACTCACATTCATTGATCATTGATATATACGCATGCACTCTCACAAACAGACATATATATAGTTAGGTGGATGTCACTTGAACGTGCGCACACATACACACACACATATACACACACACATATACACACAGGAAATTTCTAGGTGATTATTTTGTGATTGCAGTGTAATGATTGCAGCTTACAAGGCACTCTGCATACTGATACCAAACATCCATATTAATTGGTGTGTGATCGTTCATTGAGTATTCTTGACTGTGTGTGTGTGTGTGTGTGTGTGTGTGTGTGTGTGTGTGTGTGTGTGTGTGTGCGCAGGCCAGAGTGTGGGCATGCATATTCATTGACAAAAAGTTTCAGAATAGGTGCTTGAGTGCTGTTAGCATGGGTCAGGGGTTACAGGGTGTGTGAGTGAGGGTGCTAGTGGTAGTTACAGGGCCAGTTTAATTCTGACCAGTCATGCCTCTCTGTACTTGTCCTGTGCCTTTTCTTATTTAACACATTGACAAACTTCACTATGTACTTCTCCAATACAGTCTTTGAAATGGAATATTTCCTAGTTATATTTGCTGCTCCACAGCTGCTGTGTTTGCTCCATTCCCAGGAGGAGTTATGTAGAAAATTCTGCCACACGGCAGTCAGCAAGATCATTTTTGTTTCTGAAGGACTGCATTAGGGAAAACTTGAAATAACTTGACATTTGAGGTTACAGCAATGAATGGATAAGAACCCTGGATGCTGGTGTTAAAGACAGCAACCTCAAAATTGTCTCTGAACTAGGCTATATGATTGTCACACCAATTTCTGTATTTGCACGCAATATTGGCAACAAACTTAATTCAATTTCACTTCAAAAGTCTCCTCTTCCTGAGTTGATCCAGCAGTGCAATTGTAAAACATTTGCTCAACCATGCCCACATCCTGAAATGTATTTGCCATGACTTTTACAGCGTATGCAGCATGTGTGCTGTCACCCCCGGCCATGGCGTTCCAGTCATGCAGAACTAGTAACAGACACAGCTCAGTGAGCATGGGCCAACATGTTTACTCATCATTAATAACTGTTCACAAACTGGGTGCATAATGCAACAGTGTTGCTTTTGTACACAATAAGCTGACATAGACCAGTGATCAAAAGTTAATGAACAAATAATGCAGAGGTTGACTCGGTCCATTTGTAGGGGTAAAAATGTGCATCGTATAGCATCTTACTTCAGGAGACTGCTAGCAATGGGAAATCTCTCTTTTGTGGCAATCCATTGATACCCTGAAGAGGAAGGTGTTTTTTATTTTTTTATTCTTATTTAATTTTAATAGATAGGCCAGAGTGCAAATTCAGAAGTAGATCAGCGTTTCCATTTTATTGTTCACTTAAGCCTGGTTCACACGGCAGGATAATTAGGCAGATTTTAGCCCCGATTCACCCCTTCTGACAATCCTAAGGATGCTCCGATTATCGTAAAATAATCTGATCAGATATTTCTGCCGTGTGTGGTGTGTTAAGACTGCTCTCGTCTGCTCGGAAGGACGTCAGGACCGCTCCGATCTGAAATCGGGGATATCCAACATGTTTGATTTTTTTTTGGCCCGATTTCTCCTCGTGTGTGGTGTCCCCCGGGGACAAACGAGCACTCAGCCTGTGGACTGTGGCGTGTAGCCAATCAGAAAGCGAGGTGACGAGGCGGCGAGGAAGCACCGGGAAACAAAATCAAAACAGCCGGCGGCATGGCGCACCAGAAAGTCCGGTGGACCTCCATATCATGGTGTAGCAAGTATAGTCCATGCTCGCGTTGTCTCCACTTCTTTGTCCATCGCCTTTTCTTTTGATAACATTTTTTTTTCGGTTAAAAACAAACTACAAACTATTGCCACTGCATCCTCTTCGTCCGCCATGATTGTTTACTCTGAAGTCACGTTTGATCTCGAGGGATTTTGCGAGATTTCCCGTCTGACCTGGGAATGCTCGGGAGTCAAATCGGTTTGTGTGTGATGTGCTGATTTTGCCGTGTGCTGCGCACCACACACTGTACGACCAAAACTGTTAGACCCGTGATTTTTTTATTGCCGTGTGTGGGGTCTCTCAGGATTGGAAAATCGGTCGACAATTTTAAAATCGTCCCGTGTGAACCAGGCTTTAGGGGAAGCTCCAAAAAACAGATGCTCCATGCCAGGTCTTCTAGCTGACGGACGGTCTCCCTAATCACTATGCCACCCTGCTGTTGACCCTCGCTGTGGAAATCGCGGCATATGGCTCTGAATCTTGCCACGCCGAGAGACTACAGTCTCCTATATCGAGCTCTGTTTGCAGCATATGGATCACTGTACTATAAAACAAGAGGTGGCAGATTCCTTCCGTAAGTACACCGAAGGAATCTTTTAAATCAAGTCACGGCCCTTTCTCCTTCCAGTACCCTTCCCCGTGGAATCCATCTGGGATTAAAACGACCACATCTACATTCAGACACACTGTGCAAGAGAGAAGGGGACATTTTGTCAATGAGAGAGGCTGCGGGTGAATCAGTTGGTTAAGAAGTTAAGTGAAGGAGTGAGAAAGAAAGTGTGTGTGTGTGTGAGAGAGAGAGAGAGACCTGGTCGCTCTACAGCAGCTCTGCAAGGCAGTGATGAAGAAGGGAAGAACATGAGAAGGAGAAGAAGGGCTGAGAGAAAATAATTAATCGTTTATCTCCAGATTCATTTAATTAGTTCTCTGGCTCTTAACTAATCTTCCGCCTTTTTGCTTGGCTTTACCTCTTTAGTTCGCTTTCAGTCCACTCTTGCCCTCCACAATAGACTAGGCCCATGTCCAAGTCTTGCTACCGGCTTATGTTGTTTGATTCAGACAAGAAGAATCATACTTTAATTGAAATGCATTGTTATCCATGTCATGTATGCAGTATTCTTAGACCACACTTGGTGTTGGAAAATCACTTGGCTTGCATTATAGAAATTATAGTATATATTGTATATGAGGATACTGAAATGAATAAGTGACTCTTCTACACAGTTGCGGCACTATTCTTACAATATAATGATCTTAGTAAATTAATTTGATTATACTACATTACGACATGCATTATACATATAATGATATAAAATAAGGAGCGTAGACAAAAACTGATATGTTGTACGTAACTCGCTCATATACACACATAAACAAACATGAAATCACAGTGCAAACACACATACTTTGCCAACATAAGCTACAAAACACACACACACACACACACACACACACACACACACACACACACACACACACACACACACACACACACACACACACACACACACACACACACACACACACAGAGAGAGAGAGAGATAGTCTCACAAAAACACAGATAAAATGCTCAAATAGAAAAAGTACATGGTACACAAACACGGTCTCTAATTCACACTCAACTGACAACATATCCCATCACAACTTAAGACTGATACTGTTCATCACCACACACAAACACACACAGGGGCCGCGAACATCAACCCATCCATTTGTATAATTACACAAGCCTTTGTGTTCATCTCAAGGTGAAACTGTCTTTGTCGTCCTCATGAAAGGCCCCAAATTCTCAGTTGCTTCTAGACTTGTTTAACTGTTGGTTTGTCGTATGCTCTGGTATTTCTAAAACCTTTTTTATGTATATATTTGTATGTCTCTGTGTGTAGTTTTGTCCACGGTAAGTACATCCACTGTGTTTGCAACACTGTTGCTTGGAGTGAAACAATGCAGTATTTGCTTTCCTTGCCTTGTTAAAAATGGTTTGTGTGATTTTACTCTAAAATATAAATTACCTTGAAGAGATCATTAACAGCTTTCCAAATCTCCAGATTCTATTATAATCCGATTTATGTTAGCCTCATGTTGCCAATCTCTCACTTGGGTGGAATTGACAATATCTATTAGGAGTTAACAGCCCTCTGCGGATGGCTTTTGAATTGCCAGAGGACATCTAGAGATGGTAATTATTACCTGAGAAGCTTTGTAAATTTCATCCCATCCAGCTGAAATGGCCATTTTTAGCAATTTTCCCCAGCCACCTCAATATTAAGTCCAACGGAAATTACCTTTCTCTTTTCCTGAAAACTCTGGGGTTGCCTGCGATCCTTTATCAACCTGTGAAACCACCTCAGTATTTTCAGCCACGTCTCAGTGATTACTAGTGGTAGGGAATTTAAGGAGTAATTAGATTTTTCTCCCACAAAGCAGTTTTGCTGACATGCAGTATGTTAATATAGCTGATTTTAAGGCCCTGTAGCTAGAAACATAAATTTGCCTTTTCTGAAACTTAAATTTGCCGAAATGATTCAGCTCAGAGTATTCTGGCGGGCAACAAAGAATCACTTACAGCACAAAGTTACATTGCAACACATGCTACAGACTGTATGTGTTTTTGTATGCCATGTTTAAATGTGCATTACTGCCTGTACTATATGTTGTTCTGTGCTATACATTTAATGTATAGTGTCCTTTTCTGCTTCAGTGGTTTTCTTGGAGAGTTGAGAACTCCTCATGTACCCTTATGACAGAGCAAGAGCCCATTCTAGGCAGACGGACCTTTTATTTTCCATCACTATTTGGCCTCTTTGAGTCCACCAAGAGATCGGGGAGAGAAAATATCAGCCAGTTGCTACTAAGCCCCAAAAGTAATTTCAGCAATATTACTGCACCGTACACACATAGGTGTGTGTGTGTGTTTTTTGTAGCTTATGTTGGCAAAGTGTATGTGTGTTTGCACTGTGATTTCATGAATGCATGTTTGTTTATGTGTGTATATAAGCGAGTTTCTGTATGAGACGTTATGTGTGTGTTTTGTGTCTGTGATGTTTTTGATGTGTGTGTGTGTGTGTGTGTGTGTTTCTGGGGAGTGGGAATCTGCCTGCACAACTTAAAAGCACTTTCAAGCCTCTTCACTGTTCTGCTCCAGTAACTTCACATTTTTTCTCTTTCCTTCCTCTTCTGTTTTTTTCTTTCTTCAATTTTTCATCTCTGTCTGCAGAAGGGCTCTCGGGTCACGGTTAAAATAAAAGACAAGGACCAACGTTGGCTGGCACACTGCAAAAAAAAAACCTTCTGCTTGTTTTACTCTAAAACCCCCAAGGTGCTTTGAGAGTTCCATCCCAGAGCTCCAACCCCAAAATACTTCCTCCACTTAGACACCAGACAAGGGGTTAACTAATTTAGCATGAATGAACACACAACTATACTGCATCCATTTGACCACATATATGCACATAGTAAATTGGCAAAAAAAAAAAAAAAAAAAAAAACTGAAGTATTGCTCTTCACTGTATAAAAAAATGTAGATGTCACCAAATATTTTAGCATGAAGGAATCACAGACAGAGCAATATCCTTGTGATGATGAGGAAGGGCACAAACACATAGCTACAGTACATACAGATACAGGGACATATATTCAAGAAGAGGCAGACTCTAATTTAAAGCTTATATTTATTTCATATCTTCACTTTCTCTTATTTGAATGCAATCCTCTTTCATTGCATCTTGTAAAAGGAAAGACAATTTTCACCATTATATTGTCACTTGGATGATTTTCGGAAAGGCTTAGGGTAGCTTAGTGGCTTACAGATGGACGCGTCATTTGTAGGAAATTAGAGTTACAGTCAGCGATCAAAGCAGAATTTAACTTTGATGTTGTCAAAGTTGCCTCTCGTGATCACACCCAAACCATTGTTTAGACTCCTTCTTTTTTAGTCGGCCAACGAATAGAAGAACACAAGCCATGAAACCAAGTGTAACAATGAACATCGAAAACACTACAGAGAAAATTGTCATGTTGACAGTTGGATCACTTTGAAACCTAATGCTGTTCTTTGTACATGTCTCAACGTAAAATAAATTAAACGAATTAGAAACTCTTGGATAACAATAACTCATACATTTCTACTCCTCATCCAAATTTGAACAGAAGGGATGTCACACAGACATTCAACATCCAGAGACCCGATGTTAAAGCTACCTAATTTGCAGTAATGTACAAAAATATGTTACACGGTGAGCCAAAAATTGGTGCGCTAGAAAGATGCCTGCAGGGCAGTCTGTCAGGTAGGCAACCATAACCTCTCCTTTTTCAGTATTATTATTATTATTTGGGCTAGATACTTCACCTTCATTATATCACAAAATGCGCTATGCTGTCAGATCATTTAAGGCTCATTTAATCCCATTAAGCACTGCTGTATATACAGTACACCAAAGGGCTCCAATGTAGCTGAACCACTCTGGAAAGATCAGTGTGCAGGTACAGCAGCTGTTTGCATATGTTAAAAAAAAGGAGGATTTATTAAAGTTACTCACAGTAAGAACTTTAAACAATGCTATGAGCAATTTTAGTCAACCGTACAGAACAAACAGCACAAGTTGAAATTGAAATGCACAGGTGCTCCATCATGGCTTTGAAAAACTGAGAGAGCAAATGTAATCGTAGTAAATGGAACATAATTTCCTGGACCTGGTTCTTAATGTATTGGTCCCATTTCCTTAAGGTCAACATATACCCTGGTCAGGTTGCTCTCTCCGGACTATTTGTGTTCTTTTAAATGCATGTGTGTTGATTTAAATCCATATCAGCTCTAGGTAGTATACTGTAGTACACATCTTGTTTGACCCATGAAAACTCAAACTAACTGCTACAGGAAAAATAATCTTTGAAGGTCCTGACAAATCAATCTGGTGACAAATTTATCTTTCTGTGCGCAAATCAACAGCAGTTTGTTTAAAATAAAAGGGTAATTAGCATGACCAGTGATTAATGCCTCGGCTAAGCACCCCACCTACACCAATCTTGATCTAAATCAACTAACAAAATACAAAGAGAGGAGGCATCACAATTTCTTTTGTGAAAAACGGATTTCTGGTTCAGTGACCAGTAGTTCTGGACTGCCCTTACAATGATTAACATACATATGCATTCAGACTGAACCACAGTCCACACACACACACACACACACATGTTTGTTTCTCTATCTCTGTGGGGACCCATCATTGACATAATGCATTCCCTAGCCCCTTACCCTAACCTTAACCATCACAACTAAATGCCTAACCTTAACCCTTACCCTAACCATAACCTAATTCTAACCCTAACCCTAAAACCAAGTCTTAACCCTCAAACAGCCCTTGAACCTTGTGGGGTCCAGCATTTTGGACCCCACAAGGCTGTGCAGACCCCACAAGTATCCTGGATTGTCCGGTTTTTGGACCCCACGAATATAGTAAAACAAGTACACACACACACACACAGACACACACACACACACAGACACACACACACACACACACACACACACACACACACACACACACACACACACAGACACACAGACACACACACACACACACACACACACACACACACACACACACACACACACACACACACACACACACACACACACACACACACAGACAGACAAATGAGTCCTCCTGTCTCCCACCTGGCAGGACCAGAGAGTGGAGCGCTGATGAACTTACTGTGGATGTCTTTTGTTACTCCCTGCCTTGCTGCTAATAAATCAAACTTAGATAACTACTTGTGCATGTGCACGGACAAACGTCCCTCACTTCTCTCTTCTTCTCATTAAACTCTCTCTCTCTCTCTCTCTCTCTCTCTCTCTCTCTCTCTCTCTCTCTCTCTCTCTCTCTCTCTCTCCCCCTCCCCCCAGCAGGCTGATGAATGGTGAGCTGGCAGAGGCTGATTAGCTTGGAGTGAATGGGGCAGAATTACAACTCTGTCGGCACGACAATTGCATTGTTGCTTCGACAACGATCCATGTCGGATTGTTGGAATGCTGGGATGCGGGAAGAGTAATCAATGTCCGCCATATGTCTTTTTATTCGCTCAAACCATTCTGAGTTTATCTGATTTCTTCCTCTCTTTTTTTTTTTTTTTTTTGCTTCTCTGCGATATCTTGTCTGTTTTGCTCATTGCTCTGCTGCCCTCTGTCCTTTCCACTATCCTATTCCTCGGGTGGAACTGGCTTATTGGGCTACAAGTTGCTTCAATCACAGTCACATTAAAAATGTTCCAGATATGCTCCAGTACTTGTCTTTTTACCATATGATTTGAATTTCCTTTTTTTTGTTGTTGTCACAGTTCTCCCTCTCCCCTTTTCACTTTTTCAGCACTTTTCTCCTTTACAATGATCCTAGCCCGTGCGCCATTTTATCTGCATTTGTTTCCAGATTTTAAAGGCATCATGAATCTTATTCTCACACTCTCACTTCTCATGTGAAATTAGTTTTCTAAAACTGAATTTCTTAGATCTGCATGACTTGTTTAGTATATTTAAAACGGTGGAAAAACTCACTCTTGTAAAGTGGAATCCAATTAGAATTTTGTCATTGACGTTTATATTACTATGTGTAAAACATCTGTTTTTTTAGAAAACAGAAGAAATGGAAGAAAAAACACCAAGCTTAAATCACATCTGAGAGCAGACGGTATACGTTTCCCTTGTGGGCCTCCAGCCTTTGTTTGCATCTATGAAAACGTCTTTTTACTCATTAAAGTTCAACTTCTGTTTCATATTCAACAGTCTTTAAGAATTCAGTGTGAGGAAGTTGATGCCTGGCCCAGACGGAATAATTAGCTGCAGCGAGATGTAAATTCATATTAACTGCAAGGCTAGGGAAAAAAAAAAAAAACAGCGCAATCTGAAAAGTAAAAACAGAAGGAGAAATCTCCGTACTGTTTGAATTTAGAATGACAGAGACAGAAAGACAGATGGATAAAGCGCATTGACTTAAATTTCTCCAAATTTCCTCAAGGAAAACTGATCTCTCCTCATCTAATATGATCCAACATTCTCCTTTTATTTATTTATTTTGCGCTCAGCGCAATCTCAGATGTAAAAAGAAAAATCAGCCGAGTCTCGCCTATCAAAGTATCGTGCTTTTCCTACATCGTCTGCCCTCATATTTACATCTAAATGACTGTTGATGGTGACAGAGGTAGCACAGACGCAATTATGCGATGGAGTTGGCAGTGGAACCTGAGAAATGATGGGTAATGACGGAGGGTTGAAGGCATTTCCAACACTCCCCACTTTAACAAGCATAGCTGTGTCTCCGTAGTTTGACTTTGACAGTGTAATTTATTCCCACTCCACCAGCACGGAACCACGGATTTAAAAGTTTCACCACTTACCCAAGCCTTCCCCATTTTTCACTCCAGAATGAAACTGTTATTATTCAAAAGAGAAATGGGAATTTATGCAGGCTTAGACATGGCCTTATATCTTCACTTAGTTTTTCTTCTTTCCCTCCCTTTGTATTCCCCTTTTTCGCCCTGTTTGCTGCTTTTGTGTTTTTCATTATATGGCTCTGGGGCTGCAACACATGTTTAATTTGTCTTGGGTGACCACTGCCTTCCTGTTTCTGTATCTTCTTTTCCTGTCTGTCTCTCTTTACTGAATGTTCAGATGCAATTTTTTTTATTGTTGGAGCTTGTTAAGCACTTTGGTCAACTAGAGTTGTTTTTAAACGTGCTATATAAATACATTGAACTTGAACTATGAACGTGCCATGAATCAGTTTAAAATACTATACAATACCTAATTCAAGTGATACACATTGGCATAACAGAGGTAATTCACATGGAAGACAGGTTCAGTGCATTGCACAAACAAGGTATGGTATATATGTATACATGGTTTTATGATTTTTTTTAAATGCACAAATATAATAAATTACATGAATCTAATGATTTATGAAGTCTGGCACAAGTTGTCCAACCTGACTAGGTGCCTGAATTTCTTCTTCTCATGCTGCTTCACATACCCACTTCTAAATGGAGTTATCGGTTTACCACTTGTAACTTGTGCATTGACTTTATACCCGTTTGTAGGGAATGGAGTTCGCACCTAAAAATATTTCATAGGCATGGACATGGAAGAGCAAAGACATTCATGAGAAAACACACAAATACAGACCGAAGATTAAACACTGTTAATGCTCGATACGAGTGTGAATATGTGAGTGATCCATTGCTGGAAACTTAGCCTACTGTTACAATTTTATGTGATGGGCAAAAATGTTTTTTTTTTGTTCAGCAATGTACTGTTTTGGAGCATTGTATGTAAAGTGAGCATTACACTGGTTTGGTTGTACTCTTTACTAACTTCCAAAATAGTCTTCAAAACCAACATGAAAAAGAATTGTGATAAGATCATGAAATTATATTTTTTGCCATATCAGCCATATGGGTGTGGAAAAAATGGATTCTTGAAAGCTTTATGGCTTGACGCAGAAAAGTCAATTATCCACCCCGACGTCCTCTCCAAGAGGTTTTTCGTGCAATAACTTCAGCCTTTTCAGTTAGTGGCAGTCGTCCCAGGGCAACAAGCGGTCACACGTCAGGAAAACATAAACCTAGGTTGTTTGACCAAATGACCAGTGCAGTCATTTTCCAGTCAGGATGGTCCTGAAAAAGGTGAACACTATGAGAAGAGACTTTTTAAAGATTAGAAGAAAGGGGTAATAGAAAGAGAGAAAAGGAAGCTAACCGGTGAGAGAAATGCAGAGAGTAAAGGTGAGGAGAGAATTTTCTTTTTGGAAACATCTTCTTTTACTTCTAAACATGCAACCACACACCAAATTGTGCAACCCCAGTTTAAGAAAGCATATCTTCATCTATATAATGCTCTTTCTGTATCACAAGGACACACATTAAGCACCTATTTCATTGCCATATTCAGTTTTATCAATGAAACATTACAGGTCATGAAAATATCATCTCGGGTTTAAATTATTGCAGCATCTGCCAGGCACACTGTACCTCACTCACACAGCTATACATAAACAGTACGTTAACTATTGAGATGGGGTTAAGAATTCAAAAAAGAGGTGAAACGGAGGTGAACATTAATATTACAGACCTATACCGACGTACTTATACACACTCTTCAAAACACGTGCCAGGTTTACATTGTACAGAAGGCACTTACCCATCAGCCCTGTTAGGTGAAGGAAATAAATACATAACATGTTAACTCAAACCTAAAATGGCTTGATTTACTGAATGACTACAGTATTTAAAAGAGGGAACAATTGCGACAGGCACATTAACATTTTAAATGGGTCCAGGTTGCAGCATTTGCTAACAGCTGACAGGAAGTCAAACTTGGACCTAAATTATTTCCTGGCGACACAATTCCAATTAAAATGGTCCATTCAGTTCCTCTCATTGTGTTCACAAGCTGGTGGGAGGTTCCAAACATCTGGGACTTCCATGTTGGATGCCAAACCTGGGAGACAAATGGTAAACAAACACTGGCAACCTGCAGCTTCAAGTAATGCAAAGCAATCTCCTACTCAAAATCTTCTGATAGACTCACCTTCTGCCAGGCTTGAAAGGTGGCTGGAAAAATGTTTGTACCCTGCTCCGTCATGAAAAAGAATGCACCTTAACACAAGTATGTATTTAAAGAGCAACTTAACGCCCCGTTTTAGGGTAAACTTTTCCCCTTCACAAATGCATTCAGACCCCGTCTGTTCCCTTGACGTTGGACCGGAAAAGTGAAACTAACCTACGTTGCAATTAACACTATGGGATAAGACCCTGATCAATTCATTGTGTAATAAAAGTGAAACAAAGTTCATTTTACAGGCATGAAGGTTGATTTACTTATCGAAAAGGCTATTTTC